>CM046838.1:40130874-40833374 GCA_025618425.1 Heliocidaris tuberculata | reverse complement strand
TGAAGAATGCAGAAAGAGCAAAAATGCTGGCACAACTGACCAAACTAGTGACCTCATATTTTCCATTAGAAATCATATATAAGTAGCATTTTTAACGCATGACTACCTCCTGAAACGCTTTTCATATGTTAAACTTGTATCAACTTGAAGGCTGATGTCTACACTTCAGTTTGATACCAAATTGTTATAGTGTCATATATCTGATGATGAATGAAATGTGGGTGATTTTGAAAAATAAATTCTGAATACAAGTGTACCCAAACTTTTGGAGGGCAGTATATATATATGCAATGAATAATACCTCCAGACGGTCTAGAGCAGTCGATTGGGTCTTCGTCCCAGTTTCCTGTATAGCCGTTACAAGTCCACTCCACCTGGTCATTGCCATTATCACAAGTGACGGTCACAGTCGTACTAGCCAAGTAGATATCTTTAGGGATGACAAAAGACGTCATCGGTGGTGGGTCTGGGAGGGTACATGTGATTCCTGCAAAGTGAAAACAAAACAGAATGTAAATAGCAACAAAAACAAGCAAAACAAAGATAACCATAACTGAAATTTGGACAATTCAAGCTGCATAAGTATACAGTTGAGTATGACCATAATCATTGTGGCAGGTTTGGTATATTCTGTGAATTAAAGTATAATGTTTTAATATAAGATAAAGTCTAGAGTATATTGTGCTATGTGTTGTATACCGATAGACACAAAGACTGAAAGACTAGAGCTTGGATCAGACCAACTCTAAGATAAGATGATGCTTTTGATGTCAGTTTTTGTTCATGATCGATCATACTTAATAATGCCAGAGTCACACCGCCAAACTGACTCCAAACCGACCAATAACCGATAAAGTTTTGGCTTTTCGGGGGCAATGAAACTTTCTTGTTGGTCTTATGTATCTTAGCGGATACCTATTGCCACCTGGTGGAAAGGAATAGTGTAGGTATGCCTTGCTCAAGGATATAAGAGCCGTGTCTGGGCTCGAACCCACGACTTTTCCATTCCCAGTCAAGTGATTAAAACACTCGATGACAAACAAAATTGAAAATAACAGGAAGAAGGTTAAAGAGGGTTAAAGAGAAGGATAAAAGCCATACCAAAACTCGAACCCACGACCTATGCATTCCCAGTCAATTGATTAAACCATTAGACGACATCATGAGCCCGTCCTTTTTTTCGCTCTTTAAATTGAATGCATTGATCAGGTACCGTAACTTACTTGTAAGACAATTCAAGCCTCCCCAACCGTATATACAAGTGCACTCGGGAGTGTCATACGCTATGAGCTGACATCGGCTGTTCCCAACGCAGGACACATTGCACGCTAAGTCTAAAAAGGGAAATTAACAAACATTATGAAAATACAAACAAAGGAATTGCAAAAATGACTACAAATTTTTGTATAAAATATAGGCAGCAGCCCATTTTGTAGTTGTTTAAGGAAGAAAAATTCCATTGTCAAAAACCTAGATATATTTTTTTCCCTGGATTTGTAGAGTTTTTTCAATAAGATATATATATATATATATATATAACACGATAAAAACTACTTTCAAAAAATAAACTCAAGGGCAACTTCAAAGGTCTATTGTACTGCCCATAGAAATCAGTTAAATCAGATTACGTAATACACCATTGTAATGTTTGCACATTCTAAAGGTGATAGACAGGGCTAATGAAATTGCCTTCATTTGATTTTTCGAATTTAGTTATATTCGCGTTATATATTATGAATAATTTTTTAATTCGCGACTAGTAACGGGTTGTGCTTCGACATGACAAATCATATTTTTCTATGACATACATACATAGCCAAAAATCTGACTTGGAATCAGTTTACTCCTTAATAGCAATATTTAATCCCATACAGCCCATTAAAATAACTGACCTAAAAGCCCCTGAAAATGTGATAAGATTTATTTTTTTCATTGTGAGAGATTTGTGAGTACTCTAGCAACGATTTTTCTATCTTTTCAGAGAACTTTTTAAAAGTAGATTAACACCAAAATACAGGACAACTTGTCTTTTCTGCCTCCTAGCAAGAATTCTGTTCAGGCTGTGCCCCCCTCCCTTTACAAAATCCAGGATCCGCTTCTGCATAAATGCATAAAAAATGCAGAAATTGTGTCACCAAACCTCGCCTGCACTCTTCGCTCACTCGAAGAAAAAATCGGAAACATCCATTCGAGTCTTTTTCGAGGTAGATTATTCAAGCTGGAAACAAGAGATCAATTTTCTGCTTTTAAATGATTGGTTTGTTAGATTCCAATCGGAAGTATGAAAAAAAATTAATCTATTTATAATGGCTTCTTACTTGCATAAATTCTGACGTGAGAGGGCGCTGCCGTAACTCCAGTTATATCCCGAATTTCATCAGCTCCTACATCTGCCACGTGGAGACCTCTTGATGAGAAGTCTGTGAAGTAGATCGAAGTGAAGTAGAGTGAAATGCCATAAAGCACTAAATCCCCTCTTTTCGCGTACACATGGTCCCTTCGATCAGACAAATCATCTAGATCAATCGACTCGATGACGTCATAAAATGCCTCGGTCCAGTACAAGCGTTGTTCTGGAGAAGACAAGATAAAGGTCAGTAAAGCGAGAGGAATTTATTCATGATAAGATGAACCGTTTCACGTAGATTTCTCGGTGGCTTCTCTGTTTCACATCTTTATTTTCGCAAACCTCTTTGCACTGACTAAATCTATAGCACAGGCATTAAATATCATGATGTGCTCAGGTTATCCCAAAGTCTAGATGTACTAAGTGTCGAAAAATTTAGCCTTTCCCATATTCTTTCTTTCTTTAGTCCTGATCAAGTTGAATTCAAACAGAGACGGAAGTAATTCTTCTACTTGAGTTATCGGTTTCTATTTGATTATTTGTTGTTGTTGTTGTTCTTTATTTATATATGCTTGCAATGGCAGCTATTACCATAATATAGGGGCCTGTAACGAAGAAATAGTACCGAGCTATACCTTGGAGAATGTTGTTATCCTACAATGTTTTATTCAGAGTACCCCCCCCCCCCTCCCTTCTCGCTCTTTTTTTTCTGTGTCATTCGGTTAACATATCTGACAAACTTGACTAAGAACTTGCCTAAATATTTATTTAAGAACATTCAATAGGCCTACACTAGAGTGAAAATTTGAATTATCTTCTTCCTGGATATCCCGGATATTCCCCTCAAAACTAATGAACACAGCTTCCTTCAATTCACTTTTCCATGGAGAATGCTGTTAGCCCAGTTTTATCCTTGTTTTATTTAGAGTCCCCCACCTTTGGTTTTTTTTTCTGTGTCATCTTCAGTATCATGTTCGGTCAACATTTCTGAGAAACGTCCAAGATGTCGACTATAATCAAATCATTAGTTCTAGAACATAAGATATTGGCCTACACTCAGGGGCGGATCCTGGATTTTGTGGGGGGGGGGCACAAAAAGGTCATTAGCGTTTGGGAATGTCTTTTTTTCTCCAAAATTCTCTGACAAGCAAGCAAAGAAGAAGAAGAAGAAAAAAAAAGGTCATCAGCATTTTGGGGTGTCTTTTTACTCCAAAATCCCCTGACAAAAAAGGTCACCGGGCCCCCGGACCCACCTCCTGGATACGCCCCTGCCTAGACGAGAGTAAAACTTTGTTAATCTTGTACCTTGAGAATCAAGGGCCAGTCCATAAGGTTGTGATAATCTAGTTGAAATCAACTGCCTCCTGTCCGTACCGTCTTTATTCGACATCTCAATCTTTCCAGTGGATAAACCCTCGTCAACCCAGTACAATTTTCTTTTAGGTTGAAAAAAAGTATACAAACAGATACGTGTATCTAACAAATGTGTATATAAACATACATACTAATATGATAAACACAATGGGAATGATAAAGAAGAAAGGCGATTCTAAATATGAAAGAATTCATCATTAATATGCAATTCATATGAGAGTTGAATAGTGATTGACCTAAGGGAAATAATAATATTAATAATAACGACAGATTATACTTGTGGACAAGTATGAGGTGGTCTGTCTTTTAAAATATTGTCAAATGATATCGGCTATAAATGATGAAGAAGATGATATTGATATAGAAGATGATGATGATAATGATAATGATGAAACATGGACGTGACGTCAATAATATTCATAGAGCTGATTATGACTATTATGGACTATAACTATATGAAGTTTTAACTTAATTGACGGTTCCGTTTTGGAGATATACACATAACGACAGACGCATTACTGACGCAACATTGACGTGACGTCATTAATATTTATAGAAGTGACTATGGACCATTGAGGACTAATCAAGAACTGATTAAGAAATAATTATTGACTGAGTAAGGACTAATTAAGGACTGAGTAAGGACTATTATGGGCTGATTTAGGAATGATCAAGGGCTATTTAGGACTGCTTAAGGACTGATTAAGAACTATTAACGCCTGATTAAGGACTAAGTAAGGACTATTAGAGACTAACTAAAGACATTATGCAATATATAGACATAACGTCGCAACAACGGTTTGACGTATGGCTGACGCAACTTTGATATGACGTCATTAATATTCATAGACCTAATTATAACTATAAGGACCTCTACTGTACCAAGTTTCAACTTGATTGACCTTGCCGTTTTGAGGATATAGACATAACGTCGGTACAACGTTTTGACGCTCTGCTGACGCAAGGTTGACGTAACTTCATTAATGTTCAGAGAGATGATTATTTGATTTGATTTGATTTATTTTCAGTTTCAAAATAATTATACATGATACATATCGATCAAATGATTAAACATAGAGAAATGTAATAACTTTAGTATATCAAACTAACATACAAAGATAAAGGGTATACTAAGATGAGTACAAAAAATAATTTACACAAACGGATCACTATTGACCTAACATGGGGCATGCTGAGAAAGCAATGCTTGTATGATGCATGCCCCAAAGGCTTAAATACGTAAAAGAGCTTTGGTCAAACAAAATTATAAGAATTGAATTAATAGTGGCAAAAGTTACAGAAATATTCACGGTATGCCAACATACGTTTACGGTATGCCAACATAGGTTATTACTCTTTAGCACTATAATTGTACCAAGTTTCAACTCGGTTGAGGGTGCCGTTTCGAGATATAGACATAACTTCATTTTGACACTCTGCTGACGCAATGTTGACGTGGCCTAATTCATCTTGATATTATATAAGTTCAACTAAAGGGTTATCATTGTCCCAATTTTGAAATAGTTTCACAGTTCCGTTTGTAAGATATGACCATGTTAATATATTAAAGGCCAAGTCCACACAAATATCAAGTTGATTTGAATAAATAGAGTAAAATTAAACAACTATAAAAGTGAAAATTTCACTGAAATCTGATGTAAAATAAGAAAGTTACGACATTTTGAAGTTTTGCATTATTTCTTGAAACAATGATATCCATAACATGGGCGGTATGCAAATGAGTAAACCGATGATGTCACACACTCACTTTTCCTTATGTATGTTATTATATGAAATATCATATATTTCAATTTTTTGCTTCAATGATGTAAAACATGGTTTGACTCCTTATGGAACATGTAAAATCTTCATTATCGTAACTTATTTTGATACAAGGGAGAGATTCTTTATTATCACATCCATAAAAATTGAAATATTTCAGTGAAATTTTCACTGTTATGCTTGTTTAATTTTACTCTATTTATTCAAATCAACTTGATATTAGTGTGGACATTGCCTTTAACAATACTAAGTATATGAAAATGCGCGGTTTTCGTTCTTATATATATATATATATATATATATATATATATATATATATATATATACATATATATATATATATATATATATATATATTATATATATATATATATATATATATATATATATACACACATATATATATATAATATATATATATATATATATATATATACATATATATATATATATATATATATATATATATATATAAATATATATATATATATATATACATGGGCGTCAATCGGTGGGGGACAAGGGGACACGTCCCCCCCCCCACGAATTTTTCTGAGGGGACACCATATCAAATGTCCCCCCCCCCCCCATGTTTTTGTCAGAAAAGAAGGGGTCCACCGGGAACAATGATTTTCATTTCATTGTTCATTGTTCCCGTGACCCCCTTCTTTTCTGACAAAAACATGGGGGGGGGGACATTTGATATGGTGTCCCCTCAGAAAAATTCGTGGGGGGGGGGGGGACGTGTCCCCTTGTCCCCACCGATTGACGCCCATGTATATATATATATATATCCTTGCCAAGGAAATGAGAGTTAAATTCCCATTAAAAAAAAAATTACCATGTCATGTACTAAACTTTTCAATGCAATTTTCAATTTTGCCGCACTCATCCCTATATATGTATACATCTGTTTCTGTAGGACGGGGTACACGCGCGCACCCACTGGAGTCATGCACCGGCACCGATATATGGTCATGCATATATATGACTGGAGTGGAAAGGACGTAGGGAGGGTACTTCAACGAATCAGGAGCTAGCATTGGCCGTGCACGTGGCATACGAAACGGACCGACCGCGTACCGGACCATGTACCAGCATGCATGCAGATCGGACGTAAGTACGTATGTCGATCGTGTGCATTTCAAGATGCCGGTTAGAAAAGTGACAACTGTAAGTTAAAATTCTAAAGTTTACTTTCATATGTAATTATGTAAACATGGTAAATGTAAAATTGTACACACCTAAAAGATCACCTAGAAGAGTTTACATTTGTAATAATATGAATTTCATAACTTGTTTATAAGTGTCTAACTGACCATGACTGGCTGTTGTTTGTTGGAGGGATAAAGACAAATACTGTATGATGAAGGCATGAATTATTATCATGAAGACACACCGGGCTTGCACGTATGTGCGGGAATCTGAGCTAGGCATAGGGGGCCGGGGCGCGAGTATGTGGCATGCTTGGTCTGACCTGAGTGTGGCCTAGAAGGTTATGATTATATGACAGCTGCAATCACTGATGATATATAAAATCTTCCACTAGTAAACACAGTCACTGTGGGGGATGTCATACATGGAGAACTCTCCCATGGTGTACAACAATATCCAAAATATCATATTTTCCCTCCTTTCTAATGATAGCTAGAATAGACCTTTTGCCCACGATATCATGTTTAAATATATTTACACATGTAAGCATTTCTGTTCTACCATTAGAATTGAGAAGAGAGATAATTTTAGTGGAATTTGTACAAAAGTAATGGGAATGTTCTCCTATAAATACATCATTGTCAAGGTCTCATTGCCTATGGGAGGATTTCCATATCATTAGGTATCAAAACTGTTTTAAAAATTCATATCTTTCTCATTCATGGTCTAATTTTGCTCAAAATTTGAGTAATGCATACATGTTTCTTTAATTACTCTGCATTCTTCCAAATTTATCTGAAGAGTTGGTTCCCCTTTAAAGGAGAATGAAACCCTGGGAAAATCAATTTTAATGAAAACAGAGGATAGAGAGAAGCGATTTTTAAAAAGTCAATTCTAATGAAAAGAGAGAATAGACAGAAGCAACTGGAAAAAAGTTCCATCAAAATCGCTTATGAAATGAAGTTATGAAAGTTTTAAAAGTCTCAATTTACTTTCTATGGCGATCCTCAAATTGGCAATATTGCTTCAAAGTGACAGGTTTAGTGGTACAACTCTCCATATGTTTTGTACACAAAATTTCATATTTTCCCCATTATCTCTCAAAGTGCTGCTTGTCTTTTTGTGAACTCAACATATGTTGGGTCAAATACATTTTCCCATGATATATCTTGAGCCAAGAAGGAGACAAGCTGCACCTTAAGAGATAATGGGGAAAATATGAAATTTTGTGTACAAAACATATGGAGAGTTGTACTACTAAACCTGTCACTTTGAAGCAACATTGCCAGTTTGAGGATCGCCATAGAAAGTAAATTAAGCCTTTTCAAACTTTCATAACTTTCTCATTTCATAACCGATTTTGATGGAACTTTTTTCCAGTTGCTTCTGTCTATTCTCTCTTTTCATTAAAATTGATTTTTTTTTTCCCCCAGGGTTTCATTGTCCTTTAAATATTCCTTTATATACATAACTCGATCTGTAACTTATGATTTCCAGGGTACATTTTGATGTGATGTTCTCATGTAGAATTCATTTTCGTGTCAATGTGATCATATTTCTGCTTTTTCTTGCCAAATATATGCATACACATAACAATTTAAATTAGATAAGAATGGAAGGAAAACAAATTCAAAGCTTCTGAATCAGACAGTAGCCAGTATAATTATCATGTGTGAATACATTGAATATTTGACAGCATTGGTACAATTCATTCTCAAAGTCAGACAGTCAGACAAATTTGCAACTCTGTCATGAGTGTGTGATGTCCGTCCAACACTATTCACTTGTGTATTGTGTTTAAATCATAAATTCCCATTTTATCCTGAAATTTTTTCCTATATAATGCCTTTCCCGAGATTATTCCTGAAAATGTCATTGCATTCATGCACCTTGATAGAATAATTGTCAATTTCTTTTAGAACCCCCCCCCCCCCAAAAAAAAAAGGATTATTTTGATAAATGTGTACATTCATAAACCTTTCCTTCGGATACGAATCTTATTTTGGAAAAAAATCCCTTATTTTATGTTTATTTATAAAGAAGAAAGACTTATTTTTTATTTATATTAATGCATATGAAGAAAAAAAAAACCTTAGATACAATCATTACAACTTTAGAAAATTAAGGCATGATGAAATCAGTTTCTCAAGGAAAAGTGGGAATTTACAAATCAAGTCATCAGTAGTGGAGAATGTCATCACAATCTCAAATTTGTCAATATGTCTCAATAAGAAAGTGATTTTTATGAACAAATTCATAGCTTTCTTATTTGTGGTCAAATTTCCCCTTTAAATATATGCTTTTATTATAATGACTTGCAAAATTTTGGACCTACTATCCAGATAGCGAAACCCCTTATTGAGTACCGATTGCCAGGCATTAACAATACAGTAAAACCACTAGAGCAACAAAATTAATGCACTAAAAAATTAAATACATTCCCACAAAGAGATAAGTCTTTGAGGTTCACAAAACAGTTTGATTCTTGTGGTTGGAGAAATTAGCAGTTTCAACTTTTTCGTTTTCATTTCGAAAATGTATCTTTCATTTTCTATAGCAGAGCCATTTGAATTCACACTGGTTTCCACATATTTTTCTTAAGTTATGCTACAACTAAGTATTTGACCATAGACCCTTATACAGAGAGCTGAAGAAGACATACATGTACACAATGTTGCATGTTCATATTACATGATATGGATATTGTCTGTAAATACTTACTGAACAGGTCGGGTACATGACTTGTGAGATTGTTTAGAATATGACATGTTTTGTCAGAGAAGTTCACTTTTTATTTTGTAAGATCATGAAGAACACTTGTTGAGATAAACTGTGTATATTTGGTGCATGCAATATCAAAGTTGTTTGAAGTTCAGCTGTGGGAAGGAAACAATTATAACCGTATCATGTCAGTGGTAAAGTCTACATTAATATGAAATTAAGCAACCTCCTTTCAAACTAAATATGTGATTACTTCATTGACTTTTTTAAAAGTTCACGTTTGCCTACAACTATACACTAGCTTTTTTGATAAATCTAGAGTTCATAGTTTATAAATTGTGCATTAGTAAATGAAGTTCAAATGTCAACATTGGTGAAATTTTACACCAATAGTGAACAGGCATTCAGCCCTGAAATAATATTATTAAATGGTGCATTCCTTTCACATAAATGTGGAAATATTCCTTTCAAGGGAAATAAATAAAGCACAAGAAATCTGTAGGCACCCATCAAGCAGATGTACAGATAATTCTTAAGTGCATAGAGGTAGCGACATTTTTTTTTTCGCCAGCCCACAAAAGGTCGTTCAGTGGGGGGGGGGGAGGGAAGTTATCAGATATTTTCCTCCATAATTCTCTGACAAGCAAAATAAAAAAGAAAGAAAAATCTCCAAAAAAAAAAAATGGAGGAAAAATTGTCAGGGGGGCACTTTGCCCCCCCCCTGCCCCCCCCCCCCCCCCCTCAGCTACGCTAGTGATGATCATGAGTAAAGGCACTACACTGTATTCCGGTCTTAACTTCACTTTAAAAAAAAAAAAAAAAGAAACCTGAATAGGCTGCGAGTCAGCAGCAATGAAGACGGCCTCATAATTATTCGGATACTTTTGGTTTCTAAAATCTATTTAATAAAAAAACAATGCAAACATTAATTGGGGTAAAGAAACAAAGCCAAACTGTTAATGTTTATACATAAATTATTATCATACTTTCTTGATAGAAATAGGTACTTGAAAGGAAAGAATATATATGGTAGCAAGTTCCCCGGAAGTACTAGTAATCAAATTGAATAAACTATGAATACTTGTAATGCTAATAAAACGACAACAAATGAACTGGTCACTAGTGAAACTAAACGGCGTGAAACAGCATAACTAAAGGGAGAGGGGGGTATAGCAATATAACGTGGTATAACTTTGAAAGTAACTTTAAAGGTGACATGCTATTGTGTCCCCCCCCCCCCCCATGCTCAACTTCGGATTGACGCCCATGTGTATATATATATATAATATATATATATATATATATATATATGGAAGTAAATAACATATACAACAGCTTTGGCAACTCTCGTGCGAATAATTATAATTGTGAAAAATGAAAAATGAGAGAATAATAGTTGCGTAGTTCCCCAGAGCTGCATGTCCTCCCTTTTTGAAATTTTTGCAAAGGTTGAAAAAATGTCTCCGCCGGGAATCGAACCCGGGCCGTTGGCTTAGAACTCCAATGCCTTAACCACTAGACACCGGAGACGGGCCAGTGATTTCGGCGACACCAGATTCAGATCAGCCCCCCCCCCCCCCCCCACACACACTTTCAAAAACGCTCCGCGGCCCCTGCCTGACGTAGGATTGAGTTATGGACTGACACGGTTTGATTTATCATGTGAGATAGGAGGGGCAAGACGACCTAAAGATGGCGTCATATTTTTTCTCCATCAAATAACAGGGGTAATATAGAGTTATATGTTTAAGACCTCTCTTTTTAATACTCCTCTTTCTTCTTTCTTCCCTTTTCTTCCTTTTCTTCCCTTTTCTTCCTCCTTTTCTTCTTTTCTTCTTCTTTTTTTTTCTCTTTTTTTTCTTTTTTCACTACTTGAAAAATTATAAGGGGCGGTCGTCCCCTCTGCCCCCCCCCCTGTAGCGCCGCCCCTGTAGAGAGTGACATTGCACACAAAGTAAATGCAAAATGAACAGTTCAACCATTGCATCGATTTACTGGCTAATTGGCTAATTATCTTTAACGTGCTTAATTAGCGCAAGTATATTGATGCAATCGAAATGACGCCTTGTGTGCCAGGGCATTAAACCCGGCTCACGTGAGGCGTCATTTTGCTGTCGTTTGGACCGCGTCAGTGACTTGTACGGTATTTTGCTCATCATGAACATGATGAAAGAGAGATATCGTTTAAAAAGTGATTGCAAAATAAACAATTCAAACAATACTTTTAATAATAACTGGCGTATTTGTTAATTGTCTTCATGTGCTTGATTGGCGCAGGTATTGACGCGATTGAAATGACGCCTCATGTTCAAGGGCATTACACTTACCCTCTTTTCTGAGACAATGTGATACCCCATGGACGATAAAGATCAGTACTTATAATGGTTCGTCGGTTTGACCCGTCTAGGTTTGCACTCGTTATGCGATCCAGTAGAGTATCGCTCCAAAACATCTTGTTTAATATGAGATCTAAGATTAGTGAAACTAAACGGCGTGAAACAGCATAACTAAAGGGAGAGGGGGTATAGCAATATAACGTGGTATAACTTTGAAAGTAACTTTAATGTCCCCCCCCCCCCATGCTCAACTTCGGATTGACGCCCATGTGTATATATATATATATATATATATAAAATAAAATTTCATCATTCCTGATGAAGGCCTATGGCCGAAAATTTGACTTCTTTTATCATCTCTACGGTTGTTTTCATTTATTGTGAACTTTTGTTATTTTTCATCAACCGACGCAGGACTAATTATTTTACTTTTTTATATATATATATATGGAAGTAAATAACATATACAACAGCTTTGGCAACTCTCGTGCGAATAATTATAATTGTGAAAAATGAAAAATGAGAGAATAATAGTTGCGTAGTTCCCCAGAGCTGCATGTCCTCCCTTTTTGAAATTTTTGCAAAGGTTGAAAAAATGTCTCCGCCGGGAATCGAACCCGGGTCGTTGGCTTAGAACTCCAATGCCTTAACCACTAGACACCGGAGACGGGCCAGTGATTTCGGCGACACCAGATTCAGATCAGCCCCCCCCCCCCCCCCACACACACTTTCAAAAACGCTCCGCGGCCCCTGCCTGACGTAGGATTGAGTTATGGACTGACACGGTTTGATTTATCATGTGAGATAGGAGGGGCAAGACGACCTAAAGATGGCGTCATATTTTTTCTCCATCAAATAACAGGGGTAATATAGAGTTATATGTTTAAGACCTCTCTTTTTAATACTCCTCTTTCTTCTTTCTTCCCTTTTCTTCCCTTTTCTTCCCTTTCTTCCCTTTTCTTCCCTTTTCTTCCCTTTTCTTCCTCCTTTTCTTCTTTTTTCTTCTTTTTTTCTCTTTTTTCACTACTTGAAAAATTATAAGGGGCGGTCGTCCCCTCTGCCCCCCCCCCTGTAGCACCGCCCCTGGTAGAGAGTGACATTGCACACAAAGTAAATGCAAAATGAACAGTTCAACCATTGCATCGATTTACTGGCTAATTGGCTAATTATCTTTAACGTGCTTAATTAGCGCAAGTATATTGATGCAATCGAAATGACGCCTTGTGTGCCAGGGCATTAAACCCGGCTCACGTGAGGCGTCATTTTGCTGTCGTTTGGACCGCGTCAGTGACTTGTACGGTATTTTGCTCATCATGAACATGATGAAAGAGAGATATCGTTTAAAAAGTGATTGCAAAATAAACAATTCAAACAATACTTTTAATAATAACTGGCGTATTTGTTAATTGTCTTCATGTGCCTGATTGGCGCAGGTATTGACGCGATTGAAATGACGCCTCATGTTCAAGGGCATTACACTTACCCTCTTTTCTGAGACAATGTGATACCCCATGGACGATAAAGATCAGTACTTATAATGGTTCGTCGGTTTGACCCGTCTAGGTTTGCACTCGTTATGCGATCCAGTAGAGTATCGCTCCAAAACATCTTGTTTAATATGAGATCTAAGATGATTCCTTGTGGGGCTTTACGGATAGGTCAGAATGAAAAACGAAGAAAACATACATGAGGTATAATATCTTCCTGGTGGGTCGACATTGTTCAAAAATTGTTCAAAAATTTGTCAGAAACGGGCTAGAAACGGTCTGCTTACTCCATCGTGTACAGGCACAATGATTTTAAAGACAACAGAAGTATACGACAAGCCCGTTATCATGATTGTCTGACGACATAATCATACGACTACCCCATTGTCTAACAGCCTGTGGTCTGATGACAATATTGACTAACAGCCCATGGTCTGATGACAGTATTGTCTAACAGCCTATGGTCTGATGACAATATTGTCTAACAGCCTGTGCTCTGATGACAATATTGTCTAACAGCCTATGTCTGATGGCAATATTGTCTAACAGCATATGGTTGGATGACAATATTGTCTAACAGCATATGGTCTGATGACAATATTGTCTAACAGCCTATGGTCTGATAACAATATTGTCTAACAGCCTATGGTCTGACGACCATAATGTCTGACAGCTATATTGTCCGACGACACTTTAGTCCCTAAAAGTTACCCTAAACATGTGATTTAACGATAATCATCAATTTGAAAAAAAGATAAATGTGATAATGTTCGTGCCATTGGGATTTTAGGTCCTCGAACAGAATGTACAAGTATAAACAATTTTGATTGATCTTTGCATCCTACAATGGCTTTCTGAAATGAAAATGATATTTTACTTAATAAAATGTAGACAAAGGGAAAGACCCATTCTAAATTCTAACCGTTCAGTAGACAGGTTTCTCACAGAGGGCATAGGTAATAGCAAATGACCAAGTCTATGTTTCAGCACGGAAATATATATATATCTAATATCTTTTTAATTAAAAGGCCAATTATTTTGAAAAACAAGTACCGCATGCATTTTGCATCAATACACACACCCCTTTTACTTTCTTTATCTTTCTTCCCCTTTATTTTTGTTACTATTTTTCTTTTTTTTTATTGGAGTCATGCAATTAAGCTTCGCTTATTTTGTCAAACCTCCTATCTGATGTGATATATTTGTTTATAATAGTCATCCTATTCTTTTGTTCTTTTGAAGTAAAGAATCAAACTGAAATAAATTAAATCATATCAACTCAACTCAAATCAAATCAAATCAATTCAAATCAAATCAAATCAAAACTCTCACTTCCAATGCCTTGGTTCCGTTCAATCAAGATCTCTTGGTTGGACCCGTCCATCGAAGCACGATTGACAGTCCTCGCTTCCTGGTCGGTCCAGTAAATCTTATCGGTCCGGTAGTCATAGTCAATGCCAATAGGTTCTTGAATCCCGCTCAGTGGCACTTCATTGATGTCTTCCCCGTAAAAGTCGGGGCCTCTGTTCTCCCCAACGAAGATCTTACCATCAACTATATCCGTTATAAAGATTTTGTCAGCTAGGCGGAGATAAAAGAAACAATGCTGTCAAACAAATCAATCTAAAATTGTGATAATGATAAGAATAATATCAATGGTAATAAAAATGGTATAATAATGATAAAAATGATAAATTTGGAGTAATGAAGCGCACTCTGCCAGTTATGGCACCCGAGGCGCGCAAGCAATTTTGACATTTCATTCATACATCGAGGAATCGCTCTTAAAACATTGTGGGACACATCATTGGACTCCATGTTTCTCTGACAAGCAGAAAATGCATTTTTACTTAAACACGACATGAAAGTTCGAACTTTTTGTGATTTTTGTTTTGCATAATAAAAGCCCCAAAATCGTGGGGAGACCCGATTGATATTGTGCATCCTTTTTCAAATCAAATACGTTCTTTGTACTTATGCCTTGTATAGTAAGACAAAAAAACTGATGCGTCAGTGAAGTTGAATAGTAAATACCAAAATACCAAATCGTGAGGGGATGCGTCCTTCGTCCTGCGGGATTCCCATCTTTGCATTCAACATATACAATTTTTTTGTAAACATTAAAAAACCGACAAGAATCAGGTACAGTAATGGCATGGTTATAACAATCATTAGTTTTAGGTTAAGATGATGGAAAAAGGACTCAAAGTCTCAGTACTGGAAAAGAAAAAAAACACTATTTAATGTCAACATGGTGCTGAGGAGATGAAGAGAGAGGGGCGTGGAGGGAGGGTCATGAACTGATGGGCGAATTTTTAAATGAGCTTCCCCGATTGCTTCTGGCCTAGAAAACAAGGCTATTATACTACAGTTTCACAAAAGCGATATGGTAGATTATACATTTTACTAATATTGTACCACAAAAATACCATACTGGCATTATCATAATACCATGATTACAACATGAAAATAACATGGTTGTATTCTGGCCTATACCAAACAAGGCTATAATTACCATAGTGTTACAATGGTTATTATCATGGTAGATTATACATTTTAGCAGTATTGTACCACAAAAATACCACACTGGCATTATCATAATACCATTATTTCAACATAATAACATGCTTGCCTTCTGGCCTAACAAACATGGCTAATCTACCACAGTGTTACAGTGGTAATTATAGTAGATTATACATAATTTTTACCAGTATTTTACCACTTAAATACCACACTGGCATAATCATACCATGATTACAAGATGGTAATAACATGGTTATCTCCGAGAGAATCTGTTTGACGTCGCTTTGGTCCTACATCCCATCGTTGTTACTGTTCTGAAATACATGTATACGCAACAAAAAAAGTAAGTCCCCTGACACTTTCCAATATAACCCGACATGCAGAATTGTCTCACCCATATTTTTCTTGGCTATTTGTAAACAATTGATAATGTTTTTACAATGAAATTATGTTTTTTTATTGCAGTCGGTACAAGCAAAGAGTTGCACTTTGCGTTACATAATGCAATGAAAGGTTTACATGTAATTGCTCTTTTCATTTCTTTTAATCTTTAGTTTAAGACACTTAAGTTGTCATCTAGATTCATGAAACTGCTTTAAAAAATCGTAATTTTTCAATGCAGTTCATGAATTTGAATTACAAGTTATGCGCCTGTACATCGAACAAAAGATTTGAATATGTACACATACGCACACCCTGCGTTGCATTGTGAGACGCAAAGTGCAAATTTTTTTTTCTCGTACCAACTGCAATAAAAAATGATAATGTCATAATCAAAACATGATCAACATAAACAACTAATCAAATTGTGGGTAAGAAAATTCTGCACACTTTGCTATAAGAACGAACAAATATAATTGAATATTTCTCGAGTTATATTGAAAAGTGTCGGGGGACTTACATTTTTGGTTGAGTATATTTATTAGGATTTGGCTTAGGTTTCCATTAGACTATCGGGACAGCTTCTCTTGTAGCTTTAAGTCACTTTGGTCCTGCGTCCCATCATGATATATTTCGGGTTATGCTTAAATTTATGGTCGTGGTTTAGGTTAGGGTAAGGTTTCAAATGACAGATGGTGGATAATACAGCTGAGTTCAGAGAATTTAAAACAGAGATTTCTTTCCTATCCCCCAAAGGAGCATTTGAAAATATTGTGAGTAGTGTCAGAAGAAGTTTTAACAATGGCAGATAATGGAGGTTCCTGGTGAATATACAAAGTTATGCGAAATACTAAAAGGAAGAAACTCTCTGGTCAACACATCAAACGCTTGGGTTTAGCGTATCCGCCTGTCACTTGGTAATTGATTGATATTTTGTATTCAGTAATATAAACATTTGAAATATCGAATATAACCAGTTTTTGCACTCAACAGGTGAACCGTAAACGTCTTTACCAAAATATTGCAACCAACCAATATTTCTCGCGTGACTTCTCCAGTTGGTGCATCAAGATGGACTTTAGTCTTGTTGACATTAAAAAGAAAAATCCTATTATACTTGTCTTAAAAAGATCACTTGTGATTTCATACGTTTCAAGGTCGTTCCATCCCAAATACCCCGTAACAATGACTACTTATGAGGCACCATGTAGTCATACAGATTAGTGCAGACCTCCCAGCTTTTTTGAAATCTTTTTCTATTGTTCAATCGACAAGGTTGATTAGCTAACGAGGAATACATTTTCAGCCCATAAAATTCAGCATAATATAAAGCTGTATAAATGAAAATGTTAAGTGCCCTTTCCAGTACATCGGAATTGTATTGAGATATTGAGCAATCGTGCAAGAAATCTGGATTTTCCAATTTTCAATGCAAATAGTATGGTTCGACTGTATTTGTAGTTGCGAAATGCAATTATGTTTCTGTTTGCGAGGAAACGGGGATTATTAGGTGTAAGGACCATCCAACCCATAACCAGGCAGATTTACTAAATATTTATTAACATAACTAATACGAAAAAGAACTGTACACATGTAGACACATGGTTCATTAAAATAACACAAAAAATGAAATTATATTGAAAACAAGTGACCATATTATACTAATGTAAAAAAAATAAAATGATAGTATGAAATAAAAGTAGGCCTATCCTGTAAATATATCAACAATAGAACTTCTAAAATCCATTCTGTTTTAAATTTAAGGGAAATGAAGTAAACTGAAATACTTCACCACATTTATGAAACCTTGCGAAGTCAATGAATATATTTTTTAAAAGTTCTCTTGCAAAAAATAGTAAGGACAGTAACAGGCAAAAAGGAATTTTTTTACAGTTAGATCATCAAACAGTCACAAAAAATTATGATAAGATGATCCTGTTCAAAACAAAAACTAACACAAAAAGACAAAGAAAAAATGCAATGGCAATTACAAATAAACATAAAATGGGTGGTTTTTACACTGAAAGTTTTTGCATCAGGTGAAGTCCTAAATTACCGTTGCAACTGCTTAATGTTGCACACTGTGTCATTTTCTTGTTTGCAGTTCGTTCGAGATTATGGGTTCTCCGCGAAGATGTTAATCGAAAAGGAACAATGACCAGTGACGGTTAAAATACTGATATTATGTCTTTGAATATCTTAGTTGCTCTGAAAGATTTTACAAAATTACATGGTAATAGGTTATGATAATATGAATACATAAAAATACATATTTGAAAATCGTGTCATAAGAAATAAGAAAAAAATGTATTGGACTAAAAATGCCCTTTTATTTCCAGCTGGGTGAGCTCAGTATCTGTCCATCTATATCTAGTTTTTTTTTTCTAGCACCAGACACCACACCCTCTTATAATCCTTTTCTTTCCATTCAATAGCCATCAATAGAAACTATACTGACTGGACGATTATCGTTGTGGTTTAGATATGAATACACTTGCTACTTCTGCCCTGCATAATCTTTTTAATGTTGCTGTCTTTTCGTAATGCCTTTTATAAAACGAAATGTGGTTAACTGGGAAAACCAGGTACTATTTACTTATATTGCCTAGTGGTGGTACAGGAACTGCTGGGGATCTTTACAATTCATTTATTTTTGTAAAGAAAAAATGTTTATACTGTATATTTGTTTCCTGTCAATGTGATGGGATAATGTTCTGTATTGTGAGTCATAACTACACTTTAAGAAATGAGTGGTTAAAAATGACCCAAACGTGGTCATTTTTTACCCCGTTTGCGTCGTCAACTATGCACAAACCCCGCACGGGGTCAATTCTACCCCTCTGTGTGGTGGTAACTGGGTTATAGTCCAGCAGATTGGTGCAGAAAATCGATGGAATTGTGCACTTTTTCATAAAAGCATAAAATTTGGCATGTAGGTAGAGTTTTTTATGCCGAATAATTCTGGATATGGGGCCACCTAAAATTCGGGTCTTGGGGCCCGTTGTGCCCATTTTTTTAATGGTCCTCTCAGGGTCTTTCCCCTTCAAAGTTGATGTACCCAAATCTTAGTTTGATATAATGAAATATCATGTAATATTTCCCTGCCTCTAAAATCAGACAAATGCTTTAGGTGCCCATTTTTCAAATAAAGGGCCATCACATGTATCAAAATATGACAAAGTCACTGATTTGATGAATATAAGTAAAATGCTTCTAAATGTGATCAGTCAACATTACGTCTTTGAAATCAACAACACATGTGCGACAGGTGCCCATTATAACAAAAAGACCCATGAAGGCCCCAACAAAAAAAACCAAAAAAAATTATCTGCAAAATAAGATTTGTAAAAAAATATTTGGTTTTCATTTGAAAATGGTAGACATTAATTTCGAAATGAAGGTCATACAAAAATCCCACTTTAGGAATCACATGGGCCCATTTATGGCCCATCAAAGACAATTCTTTCCCTTACAAGAGGCCGCCTAATTTAACACGGCCCCCGAAGTGTTTGAACTTTTAGTTTGGGCTTTAAAGTATAACTATTGGCAAGGCAGTATGTTCTATAAGAAAAATCCCTCTAGTTTAGGGTCACTTCATTTCATTAAGATGGCCGTCATATTCAAAATGACCACTGGTCTGCTTCGAGATGTGGTTATTTGCATTAAGTTTATGCTGTGTCTTGAAGCTTATATCGTATAGGGAGAAAGTTATGGATGTTGCAACTTTTTTGGCTAAAATATACACAAGCGTGTTAAAATTGTGTATTTGGTTGAGATATAATGAAACCAAGGTAAAGGTATATCTGATAATGCTGAATAATTTAAATAGTGGGGAATTTCATTTCCAAGATTTCCATCAAATTAAAGAATACTGCATAAGTTTTTAAATGTAATTTACATCTGATAATTTTGCATTTAGGCATAAAGCATCAATATGTAAAATGGTTAATATGCTAAATAATTATGTATTCAGGCTCTCTTTCTTTGAAGGGACATCCAATCGTAATTGCAAGTTGCTCTGAAAGGAGGTAGAAAAATCAGAGAAGTAGATTGTTAAAACTTTTTAACGAAATCGGACAAGCAATATGAAAGTTGTAATCCCTATACAAATTTGAATTTCAAATTGGCCGAACCGGTAATGTCACTGTGATGTAGCGGCGGACAATTCTCCCATTTGTTCCAACATTTAGAATGACTAAAATGTCAATTTTTCAAAAAGTATTACTAAAATATATATTTTAGTATTGCCCCGAGGGAAAAGGGGTTTATGAGAAAAAAGAAAATTATTTGAAAAATGGGCACCTAAAGCATTTGTCTGATTTCAGAGACAGGGAAATGATACATAATATTTAATATACATCAAACTAGATCTGATTAAATCAACTTTGGAGGGAAAAGACCCTGAGAGGGTCATTTTTTGGAGGGGGCACAACGGGCCTCAGGGCCCGATTTTAGGTGGCCCCATATACAAAATTGTTCGGCATCAAAAACTCTACATACGTGCCAAATTTCATGCTTTTATGAAAAAGTGCACAATTATTTCACCAATCTGCCGGACTATTACCCAAAATGACCACATAGCGTGGTTACATTCAACCCAAACGTGGTCAAATTGTAACCACGTTGCGTGGTTATTTAGTGTTTCTACCACGCAACATGGAAGAAACGTGGTCATTTTCTAAAGCCCATTATAACCACGAAAAACGTGGTCATCTCGTCCCGTTAGCGAGAGTAATGGCCTACCTCACTATCACACACAATAATCGTTGTCTCTAATTCTGCTCTCTTTACAGGATAATTTGGGATTTTAACCCTTAAATTTCACTTTTTACTGATATGAAAATATATAAGTTGAAGTTTGCATGTATGAAACTACAATAATAAAATAAAATCAAAGAAATACACAAGGTAATATAGACCAAGAATAGGATAGTAAGAGAGTGTGATCAGAAAGCCCTCGAGACCAAAATTGTCGGTCCCTTGGACTGACAATCACATTGGGCGTGTGTCTCATGAACCACAATAAGAAGTTGTCAGAAGGCCCATGAGACATAAATTGTCGGTCTCGTGGGTCGTTTTTTCTCATGAACTCGAATAAAAAGATATCAAAATACTCAAGAGGCCGACATTGTCGATATGATTTGTAAAAAAAGAATAATATATTTGACGTATTGGTAAAGAAGAAAACTTACTGCACTGAACGAAGAAGATACACTGCGACAAAACCGTAAACCCGAGACAAAATACAATGCCAGACAGAGCCATGTTTGCTTTCAAAGTACAGAGCCAGTCTGGCAAAGAGGGGAAAATACAGAAATATTAATTTTGCAATGCTTGTTATATTTTTCACATTACTATTATCACTATTATAATCGTAGGTCTTATCATAATTATCGTTATTATTATCATTATTATTATCATTATTATTCTTCTTATTACTATTATTTATTGTTATCATTATCATAATCATCATTATTATCGTTATTATTCTTATTATCAAGCAATACGACCAATAGAAAGTCAGGGACAAAGAAAAAAGGGAAGGGCGAAACGCCCTCCTTTCCCAAACACAATGGTTTGAGAATAAAAATAGGTAACACTGAAGAAAAAAAATATGAGCATGCGATCCATGGATGGAATAAAAAAATAATTAATTGAATTGTAAGAAAAGCAACATGATAAATCGACATAATCTAGTCTCAAATTAACGGTTATAACAGGATCATATATTATTGGTACAATCATTTGACTCAAGAAGATAGCACTATTTCTTCAAATAATAATTTTTAGTAAAATTATTATACCGCCTCTCCTATTTCTCGTGTAATCCTATTGTATAATATCAGATAAAGTAAAAGAAAAATATTATGTAAAACTTAAGAAAAATATAATGCACACTTCATGCTATTCATTTTCAAAAATATAATTCTGTATATGACATCTACAAAAATGTTTTCTCTTGAATTAATCTAGAAGCCGAAACATGACTATTAAGCTAAATTAATTCAATGATTTTGTGACTTATTTCGCCAGATCTAGGAATAAGACTTACCAATGGATCCGACTTCGACTGCACCATGAAACACACTGCAGCAGGTTTTCCCTCGCGCATTTACCAGATCGGAGAGCGGCAAAATGTATGGTTGACTAAACCTAAACTGTTCCGCTGTATTAAAGGCGTGGGCTGCAGAATTGGTGATAGACCCTACTCACTGCAAAAACCACCTCGCAAAGTTCACACCAGATTTAAGTGTTAGAAAAACATCACCATCAAATTCAACTTTTTTATCTTTTTAATTCCATCTTTTCAAGATCAAAAAGCGTGGAAACAACACCAACATGGAAAGAAAAACGATGAAACTAGATTTGTTTAGATTCGATAATGATGTTCTTCTTAAGGTCGGCTCACACGCGGTGTCATTTCGACTGCGTCAGTACCTGCGCTAATCGAGCCAGTGAAGGCAATCAACCCATACGTCACTCATTAACCTTTTGACTACTAAATTCCCTCATTCCCATAGGCTTTATACAGGGACCACATGGTTCCCGTAGGCAAAGGGTTAATAGTATTGCTCGCTCTGTTCATTTTTCAGTCACGTTTTAAAAGTTGTAACTCTTTTCACAAAAGACCGTACAAGTCACTGAGGCGGTCCTACCGTCAGCTGACGTCTCGTGTCATTTCGATTGCCTTAATACCTGCGCTAAGCAAGCCTGTAAAGTCAGTTAGTGCATGCGCCAGAAATTAGCGCAATGTTTGCAGTGTCCATTTTACATTAACAAATTCTTACGATGTCACATAGCGTGTTAGAGACCGAGCAAGTCGCTGAGGCGGTCCTGTGTCAGCAAAACGACGCCTCGTGTGCAACGGGCATTACTGACACTGCCCCTCCCGTGTGTCTTGGTGGACGGAAGGACAGACGAACGACGTTACAAAGACTTCCCATTGCATCAAGCAACGGGGGACAATATGCATGCTAAAATTGCATAGCATTTCCATTGTGTTATATGGACAGTGAAAGAGAAGACGCAGAGAGAAAAGCTAAAAATATACAAAGAGAGAGAGGATGGAGGAAATAAGGGAGAAGGAATAGAGAGAGAGAGAGAGAGAGAGAGAGAGAGAAAGGGGGGGGGTAAATATTTCAAAGTCTGCACCTGCAGACTACAGCATGATAGAGAGCGCACGCACGCACAATTTCTGTGTGAGCCGGTGTGAGCTCAACAGTGATCGCCCTCCTGCCCCTGGGCCCTCCCAGTCCCTGCAGGTGATCTCTACATTTGCTCAATATGCAGGTTCTGTCAACACCACAGTTTAACTCCTGATTATCTGCAGAATAATCTCTCATACAAAAAAACTAATTATGCCCTAAGAAATGTTGATAACTTAGTCTTGCCCAAACCTAATACTAATTACTGTAAACGTACATTCTTTTATCGCGGATCTAAAATGTATAATAAATTATTAACTTACGTAGACCAAACACACTTGCTTTATTTAGAAATGGCCTAGATGAATGGATACAAGATTTTGACATATAAACTTTTGGTGTATTCGGGATAGGGAGGAGGGTTAGGGTAGGGACATTGGGTATTGCGTAGGCTATATGATATATCTCTTATATTTTATATTACAGTATATAAGTATATTTTTTGATATTTTTTTCGTTCTGCCAATTTTGTTTGTTTTGTTTTTGTTTTGTTTGTTTTTGTTTTTTTTAATATTTGTTCGTTATTGTTGTTTTTCTTCTTCTGGACCTCTAGGAAGAACAGATCCATTAAGTTAATGGCTCTGAATAGAGTTCCAGCCGTTATTTTATTGTTGTAACTCTTGAGTTAATTCTTGATTTTTTTATTCTTGTACATGAATATTTATAAGTGTGTACTCATGATCTTTTTTATACGGAAAATAAAACCAACCAACCAACCAACCCTTTTTCATATTAGGGGTAGCAGCGTACTTAGTCCGGACTTAACCGTGACTAAGCTGTGATACCAAAGCTAATATGAAAGGTATCGGCTTCAATAAACCATATCATAGTCAGGACTAAAAGCCGACTACTCAAACCACTTCTCGAGCACGGTTAAGTCCGGACTAAGCGCTAACCGCAAGTGGGTTAAGTCTTAAATTCCGTAATATGAATTGTATCAGCGCTAGTTAAAGCCGATAGAAGGATAAAAACAAAGAATAAAATAAGGAAGATAGAAAAAGGAAATGATGGAGCGATAAAAAACAAAGAATAAGATAAAGAAAGATAGAAGGAAAAAACACAGAATAACATAAGGAATGATAGAAAGAAAAGAAGATAGAATGATAAAAACAAAGGGCAACATAAGGAAGATAGAAAGAAAAGATAAAATGATAAAACCAAAGAATAACAAAGAAAGATATAAGGAAAAACAAAAGAATAACATAAGAAATGATAGAAAGAAAAGAAGATAGAAACAAAGAATAACAAAGGGAAAGATAGAAAGAAAAAAAGATAGAATGATAAAAACAAAGAGTATCATAATATATAAAGATAGAAAATAGAATGAAAAACAAAGAATAACATATGTGGAAAGAAAGAATGAGAAGAAGACAGTAGAAAAACAAAAAATAACATGAGGAAAGACAGCATGAGAAGAAGATAGAAAACACAAAGAATAACGTAAGATAAAATAATTAAAAAAAAAGGATAAAAACAAAGAATAACACAAAGAAAGATAGAAAGCAAAGAAGATAGAAGAACAAAACAAAGCACTTTATAAATAAGCGCGGGAACAAGAGGCAGCAGATACCATGGCAACAAATGCGCATAGCAGATACGATGGGCCTTGCTCCAGGGGAGCGTTTCATCAAGCGTTTTGTCAGTGATTTTTACCGACAAATTTGCTCTCAGCCAATCAGATGTAAAGATGTCAGTAGCTTATAACAGTTGTCGGATAAAAATCACCGACAAAACGCTTGATGAAACGCTCCCCTGAGTATGAAAGTATCAGGGCTTATAGGAGATAAATAGTTGTTAACAGTGAGTATGAAGATATTACATTTAATATTGATGGCACTGAGACCCTTACAGGGTATTTTTCCAACCATCCTAAAATCATTCTTCGCCCCTACACACCAAAATGAGGGGACAAAAGAAGCGAGGAGAGGCGCCTATTCGAACCATACAAAACACTCCAAATTCTTATCATATTATATTTAGAGATGAATATATATGTATATGTAAGAAAATAACATATACTACAGCTTTGGCAACTCTCGAGGAAATAAACAGAATGTGAAAGGAAATGAGAGAATAATTGTTGCGTAGCTAGAACAGCTGAAGACAGAAAGTTTTGGAGAACCTGTGTCTCAAGATCCATCATAAATATTGTCGACCCAACGGCCTCCAATCTATGGGACATAGATAGGTAGCTTAAATCAAAGTTCCCCAGAGCTGTACTCCCTTTTTGGAATTTTTGCAAAGGTCGAAAAAATGGTCGAAAATGAATCAAACCCTGGTCACTGGCTTAGAATAGACCACGGAGACGGGCCAGTGGCTTCGGCGACACCAGATTCAATTCCGACAGATTGACGAATCTTCAACCTCATTATTAAATTCCTTTGTCGGGGGCAGGTGAGTTTTGAACAATGACAGGCCGCATGCCTGAGCTGGATCCAAGCGAATTCTTTGAAATACATGTACATGTTAGGATAATTATATTTTCAACCTTTGCAAATATTCCAAAAAGGGAGGACAGCTCTGGGGAATTTTGATTTAAGCTACGCAACAATTATTCTCTCATTTCCTCCTGTCCTCAAAAAGCTATATCACATGGAAATGCACTATAGATGATCACAAATGAATTGCAATAAGAAATAAAGGTATTACAGCAATAAATATAATTAAACAGAGATAAACAACGGTAATAATTAGGCCATAAGTTTTTGTTCTAATATGTATGTATGTATATATATATATATATATATATATATATATATATATATATAAAGTACTCCCTAAAAAAAATGACTGATCACTGACGTGATAGAGTGAAAAATTCACTCCTCTTTTTAGAAAGCACTCGATATTCACTCCTTAAGTGATGAATGACGCGACTCCCGGGGAGTGAAAAAAGAGTGAAAAATTCACTCTATTATCTATAGAGAGTAATGTTATCAGAATAAACGGTATGACTAGCGTACAGATCAAAATGTATATAGCAATTAAATAATGATTGAATTAATGATGATTATGATGATTATGATGATGATGATGATGATGATGATAATAATAATAATAATAATAATATTAATAATACAAAGAGCAGTTATATTACATTTTTGTATTACATAATACACTTGATTGCGCTTTAAAAATTACAATAAATAAAATAATCAGTTCAATGAGTCATATGAAATTCATTTTTATTACATTACATTACTGCTACGATATTGAGTATGTTAAGAATACCTTTACATAACATTAGTTTCATGATCAGCTCAATAAGTTATGTTACAAGTACATGTACAATATATCGATTTTTCATCTCTAAGGTACGATGGACCCATTTGAACTTTTACGTCATTCAGCAAGAAATTTCTTCCCAAAACTTTTTCCTTTTCAAAGCTGATTACTATTTGTATATGGCTACTTTTACAATAAATATACAAAAAAGTTTTGATTACTTATTTTAAGGCGCTCTTCATACCTTAAAGATATAGCTGAGTTCTGGTCAAATGATTAAATTATGAAAGAAACTGTCTCAAAGCAATTGGGAAAGTTTGATCATGCCTACAAAAGAATCCGGTGTATACTATGACGTCTTGGAATCATCAAAATTATAAGAAATTGACCAAATCTCGCTACAAAGCACATGCACCACGCAGAAGTGGGTATATGCATGGGACTGCAAACACATGTGGCATGAATGTTTTGCCCGAACACTCCAGCTATTTCTCGTCATATTCTAAATATGAGGGCATTCGAAGAGAAATCCTTTTCAGGGGACATTTATACTATGATGTTCTTCCAAACTGACAGGAATGAGAAAGCTCACAAATTATTTCTCACCTTTCCCAGAAGTCAACCTTCACTTTAAAGGTTATGTAGAGTTTTGGTAAGCCCTCAAAAACTGTTCGTCAGATTTTTTCAATTTTTGTTGATAAATAGCAAGATACTAGCAATACAAACTAAGACACTGTGAAGATTTCGCCTCCTAAATTTAATATTAAACAAATAAGAGGCAAAAACTAATTCAAGTGCCGGGACAGGCAGATAAAATCCCAACAAAGGCAGCATGTGCTATACACTATACACTATACACACACGTATATATCCAATGAGCAGATACACACAGTGATACACATGCTGTCTCTATGCGAAGCCCCAAGATTGCTGTGCGGCGAACCGTCGGGGTAGAAGGGTCCTAGCATAATGGCAGTGATCAAGCATTCCTTACAGATATTTACACTGAAATTCACCAGAAATCATAGATGGAATACCAAATGATCTCTTACGGACATCTTTTGATACAAGGAAAACAACATGAGACTATATTTAACATGTTTCTTTCCAATTTCCTTTTTGCTACCAATATGAGCTTTAATTCATTTTGAGTACATTCGACTGATTCTGGGGAAATTCTTTGTAAAAATAAACTAAGAAGCTAAAGGGGAAAGGACGAATGCAAACAAATGAAATTTCTCTCGCGATATACAATTTAAAAAATCGCACAGTATTTTTATAGGCTACACATAAAAAACACGATAAATTGAAACAACTATATAGACAAATTAAACATATGTTTTTCACGACACCGAATCGTTTCTAAAGTAAAGTTTAAACAAAACAGTATTTACAGTACGGAAGAATTTTTCACCGTTTTGCCCAATCGCGGCAATGCTAAAGTAATGATATATCCTATCAGGAAATATGAATCCAATGAAAGCAATAAAACATCTTTTACACCTGTGACGTAACATGAGATCATTGAATTGAAAATAATAAAAAGGAAGTAAGGATTTTGTACATGTATATCATTTTTATAAACTTCAAACATTATTTGGTAAAGGATAAAATGTACAGCGCTTGGTTACATGCAAAGGAAAGGCGCCATGTCAAATACTTTCATCGCTATGGGTTGGCTTGGGTATAGCTACATATATTTGTGTGTGAAATAATAAAAACTATAATATTACGTTTTTAAAAATAATAATACTAGCTTTAGCTCCGGCAACCGTTACAAAGGAATTTACCATGTACCCACCCTGGTCGAGTATGGCAAATATAGATTAATGTCTTTCCAAAGGACGTTAGCGCTGCGGCAGGGATTCGAACCCCGTAACTTGTGGTTAACAGTCCGGGAACTTATATTACTCCATCTGATTACTTTAACTTTAAATAATTACGAATTTCTTTCAATTCGAAAAGGTTTTAGCCCCGGGGCGAATTTTATAGCTGGAGCTAGGCGACACCGGGCAACTCACAGCCAGTAAGCACACTCTCTCCTGTGCGATGAAAGTAAAACATGAACAAAGAGCGTCATCGAGACACCCTTGACCGCACGCGATGACGGTCGACCCAGTATACGGTGACCGAACGTAATCATCGATGAGGGCTGCATTATTGACCACAAGTCTGAAGTAAGTCGATCGCATGTGAGCTATCGTAAGAGAGTAGAGATGTGAAGACAAACGAAAATTTTCAAGTGGACACATTTTGCATCATTTATAATAATCTTTACTTTGTATTTGATCTACATTATAAAATTTTATCCACTGATAAGTATGATTCGTCATTCACACGTGCTGGACCTTTCATTTTGTCTTGTGTAACTGAAGTACGCATATAACATTGATTTGAATGATATACCAGTCACAAATTGCTATTTTTTAACAAAGTCAAAAAATAATGCCCTAAATTCCCATTTATTTTCTTCCATACAACTCTACTTTATGAATATGAGCGTTTCATATAGTGTAGACAATACTCAAGCGATGTCGTTGAAACATAATACATGAAATAAATCATTCAAAAAGTCTATGGAATTGCTGAAGTAGTTCACCGATAATGATGATGACCATCACCGTCACCACGATCAATAACCAGCTACGTACGCCCTCCACACAATCTAAGCTGAATACTGATTCAATTAATTGAGATATTGTATTACGTGGAAGGATTTGTCTGTTTGTTTTGTTCGTTTGTTCGTTTGTATGTTTGTATCTTTCACTCTTATACGTACACGTATAAGAGTGAGTCCTATTTAAGCCATCCATTCTCAAATCAACACAAACCAAAACGAGGTGTGACAAGAATGTTTACCTGTATTCCGCGCAGACGGGGTTGTATTTGTAGACATCGCCTGAGTTGTGCGGGTGGTAGAGGCTGTAGTGGTAGAGGCTGTAGTGGTAGATGCAACCTGGGTGGTGCGTGTGGAAGATGTTGTAGTCGTATCCATTGTCTGAGTTATGCGTGTGGCAGAGGTTGTAGTTGTAAACAACGCCTGTGTTGTGGGTGGGACAGATGTTGTAGTCGTAGACATAGCCTGGGTTGTGGGTGTGGCCGAGGTTGTAGCTGCAGACATGTTCTCGGTTGCTGGTAAAGAAGTCACTGAAGTAACATCTGTGTGTCCTTGCCCTGTTGTGGAGGTTAATGTGGAAGATGTTGTGCCTCCTAAAATCGTATAATTACATCAGTCGTAAAAAACATTTGGTGAAATATAAAAGTACATCCATACATGCACAAAGAAATGTTTAAAAAAAAAATTTAAACGAGCAGTGTCATCAGTTACGAAGAATATGGGGTGAACTATACTGTACATTGCATATAATCATCTACGCCGAAAGAAATACGAATAAGTCATTTGATTTCATAGCATAATATTTCTAGAATGATCAATTTCTAAGAGGGACGGTAATTGAAGTAAATGAACACAACACACACGCACACACATACACACACTTAAAAAAAAAAATAATTATAGAACACTGCTTTCAGAATTTAATTTTGCCTCATTATGTCGGTAGTGGAAAATATTGTACCGCTATCAAACTTTAACACAATACTCAAATTCTAGGCCCCTGCCCACCGCAGGACATCCCTTTAGACCGATAGCCCACGAGACCGGCCGCCCAATGTCGGTCTGGTGAACCCTCCGAAAAATTGTGAGAAGGCCCTGACGTGTCTGTCCGGCGGGTAGGCTGTCGGTCTAGTGGACTGTCGGTCACTTGGGCTGTTGCCACTCACCGACTCCCTTCTCACATATGTAATATTGCAGGTTAGAGCTGATATCATCAAACCATTGGAAAGAAGATGATGATTTCATTACGAAAGAAATTCCTCCATCGTCAAAATATGAGGTGGCAGATCCGAAGTTAGCGTAGTTCAGGCTTGAACCATCTAGCCAAATCACAGCATTTAACCCAATCCAGGAAGTGGTTCCGAATGGCCAGTTTAACTCCAAAAAGTCTTGCTCTTCCTGGGAACCTATGTAGACCAGATGCATACCAAGGCTTTCACAGAATGCTTCGGATGTGTAGAAATTTGACTGGTTTTGGGAAAAGTAATAGCAGGACCCGTTGTACTGGATATGAGTCGAATCACAAGGTACTAAATAACAAAAGCACGACAGAGACAGAGTGAGTGATGTAGGTATACATATCATTGAAACATTGTGTATAAAAACAGGCTCCATGAGCAAACTTTGTCTCATTCACGGAGTATTTTCTTCTTCAAGTGTGACTTTATTTTTTAAACTCGGAGCTGAACACTGAAATCACTCTATCTGAACATAAAAGCACATCATCGTCAATATGCAGAAATAATAATATAATATGGACTGGGCTTGAGGGGGATACAATATTTATTGCCTCAACTAGAATTGTATTGCCCGAGTCGAAGAGGAGGGCAATACGATTCTAGTGAGGGTAATTAATGTTGTAGCCCCCGAAAGTGGTCAGTCCATATGATTATTATTTACAGAATCAGACATCTAGAGCGAACTCGAAAATATTGTAAAAAGTACAGTTTATTGCCCGCTATTTAACACGCGAAATCCCATTGACTTTCGGAATCGGGCAATAAACAATTTTGATTTACATTATCAAAGGTTTTTATACATGTAGGTCGAGGTCAAGCAGAACCATTCCAACAAAGCATCCATAAGAAAATTATAAATGATTATTACATTCTTCTCTTGTATTTCTACTCTCTTATGCCCTTTTTTATTCTACACTGCGCCTAGAGCACTCTAAATGGTGGATTTGGCGCATTATAAATCATAATTATGTGGTCCGCGACGTGAGAAATATTATTATATTATATTATTATTATTATTATTATTATTATTATTATTATAAGTATATTATTTCACTTGCTTATAGTTAATATCTGAATCACATTACGTGTACTTTATGTGTGGGTGTAGATGTGTGTGAGTGTGGGTGTGTGTGTGTGTGTGTGTGTGTGTGTGCGCGCGTGTGTGTGTGTGTGTGTGTGTGTGTGTGTGTGTGTAGAGCTATAATCTATAATCTGTAACCTATCGATTGATAGGTTACAGATTATTTTTGAAGAATTCGAGAAAATTAGTGGTCTCAAAGTTAACAAAGGAAAGACTAATTTTATGTGGATGGGTAAGAATTGTGATAGACCGGATATAGCCTTGTTTGGCAACCTTGTTCAGGAAGTTAAAATTTTGGGTGTTTATTTTTCCATAAATGTTAGAAAAAAAGAGGATTTGAATTATAAAGAGATATTAAGTAAAATTAAAAGGCTTTTAGGGTGGTGGAAAGAACGGGATTTAACACTTATGGGAAAATACACCTGATCAAAACATATGCATTATCAAAACTTAATTATGTTTCGTCACTCATAGTGGTTCCTCAGTGGATATTTTCTGAAGTAGAAAAGATTACTTTTGAATTTCTGTGGCGTGGAAAAGACCGAATAAAAAGAAAAATAATGTATCAGGATTATGTAAATGGTGGCTTAAAAATGACAAATTTCAAGCTGTTTGTCAAGACACAACGTATTATGTGGTTAAAACGCTTATTATATGGAGAAAAGAATGCAGGGTGGAAATTGTATTTTGATTACTGCTTTAGATCAGTTGGGGGAAGATTTGTTTTTAAATGTGATTTTGATTTTGATTTTGATTTTGATTCGTCCATTTTGAGATTGGGTGCTCCACCATTTTATTTGGAAATGATAAAAGTTTGGCAGGATATGGAAAAATGCAGGAATGTTGAAAGTGATGTTATAAATCCAGTAATATTTAATAATAGAAATATACGTATAAGAGATAAAACGTTTTTTTATAGTGATTTATATGATAGTGGCATATGCCAGCTAACAGATATTTACGATAATGGACATGTGAAGCCGGTGGCATACTTTCAAAGTCTTGGTATTAACGGAGACGGTTTGCTTAAGATAAACGATATAATTAGTGCTATACCAATGAATTGGAAGGATACTGAAGCCATAGACAGATTTCAGCAAGTTGATTTAACAAATTTTAATATAATCTTGAATATTTTTGAGCAGAAATCTAATTTTCAATACATAAAATCTAGGAGAATTTATGAACATTTTGTCAAAGAGTTGCAAGACACTTATAGTATACAGATAAGGGATGGTCACAACAACTTTGATTTTACGGATAAGGAATTGAGGGAAATATTTGTCAGACCGAGAAGTTCAACTCTGATTTGGAAATGCAGGGAATTTCAGTTTATGTTAGTACACGGGGTCGTATATACCAAAGAACAGCTTATGAAATTTGGTTTTGTAGCTGATAACCTATGCTCCTTTTTTCAACTTGAACCAGAGACATATTCGCATTTATTTTGGCAGTGTGACAAGGTTAAACAGATATGGAAATTTGTGATTGAACATTTTGATATAGCTGAATTGAAAAATATGAATTGGCAAGAAATATTTTTGGGAATCACGGGTAATTCTGATAGATCTAAGTGTGTAAATAGTCTGATGATTTTGTTGAAATATACTATTTTCAAATCTAGGTCAGAAAATAACTTGCCAACCAGAGAAAAGATAGTAAAAATTATTTCGGAATTTATAGAGGATGAAAAAACTCTAGCGTCAAAAGCAGGTAGACTGCATTTGCATTTACGAAAATGGGAACACATAAAAAATATTCAAGTCAGGTATGTGGACTGGAGGGGGGAACCTGAGACGATGTAGTATGAATAGGTGGATGCGTATGGGTGTTTTTTTTTTGTGTGTGTGTGTGTGTGTGTGTATGCGTGTTGTGTGGATGGTGGGGTGTTTGTATGCTGTGATATGGGTTAAGTAGGGGACGAGGGGGGGGGGAGGGGGGAGGGAAGTAGGTAGAATAAGGAGTCTAGAGTAAGAATGAATTATGTTATACAGTCTGATATTCATTGTCTTCGTCTTTTTTTTTCTTTTTTAATGATTACATTTCATTCAATGATATTTTTGTTGTATATGCCTTGTTTCAATGATTTTATCGAGTGTTATTTGTTGTATACATTCAAGACGAATGTTATGTTATATATAATAAAGATTACTGAAAAAAAAAAAAAAGTTATGTGTGACGAACCTAATTAGCGGTTTACAGGAATAACTCACCTCCTTCTTTTTCACAGACGTAATAATGCAGGTGAGAGGTATTGGTCGTATCATCAAACCACTGAGACCAAGATGATGTCTGCATTGTAAAGCAACCTCCTCCTTCGTTGAATTCCCAGGAAAAACCTCTGAAGTTGTCAAAGGTCAAAGGTGAGCCGTCCAGCCAGGTCACACTGGCTAACCCTATCCAGTAATCTTCTTTATTGTAGGGTAGGTGGGTGACCAAGAAGGTTTGTTCCGAGTGAGACCCGATGTAGACTAGGTGCATGTGAGAAGCGACGCAGAATGCATGCGATGTGGAGTAATTGTACCGGATTGTAGAGAAATAATAACAGGATCCGCTGTATTCCACAAGCGAACCACAACCTGCAACCAAGACAGAGAGAAGGGGATATGTGATGGACTCTCAATTTCATTACTATCCTGGAAACTATCCTAAAACAATTATAATTCAATATTTTAAAACTGCAAACTGGTTTGAATTCAATTGTGATTTTCTATACTAGTTGACTAAAGAAAATGATAGGATTTAGAATTCAGTTTACTTCTACATGATACGTTGTCACTGTGATTATCAAGTTTTCACTAAAGGGAAAATAATATACAGTTTTCTTTTTATTTTATTTTTTACAAGAGTTCAAATTCAATAAAGAGGTAGATTGAATATTAAAATATAGAGGAAGGGGGAAAGATGATAGGGAGTAAGAGAGAGACATTTATAAAAGTATTTGCGGGTGTGGGAGTTTGAGTGTTTGGGAAGTGGGCGGATGTGCGCGTGCGCGAGCGCGCGCGCGTGTGTGTGTGTGTGTTCGTGTGTATGTGTGTTGAAAGAGGGAGGGAGAGATAATCTAAGGGAAAAGGAAGTGGACACAGGCCTTAAAGGGAGCCACCGCTCGATATCAATGTACTTCAATTTCATTCACTTGCCCCTATTGCAAGGCCGTGCATAACAACAATCTTGGAGCAGCGAACAAAATTGCCGTTGAGGGTGGGGTAGTCTGTCAGTTGGGTTGTTTAGTTCGTCTTTCTTTGGTCGAATGCGTATCACTACAAGTGCGTGCTCGTTTACCGAAGATGTACGGAGATTCCTGAATATTACCCGAGCCAGGCCAAGCTCTAAAACACCACGACTGGCGACTTTTCGGTCCCTTTAAGATACACTGACTATTACGATATTTCAATTACTGACAATATAATTATCCAAGATCTTCACTGGCGTAGCCAGACTTGTAGAGGAGGATACAGACGTGGGAGGGGGACATACAAAATCACAGCGTCACATAGTTACACACACACACACACACACCCGTTCGGTAGGGGTAGGGGTAGAGTTAACATCTAAATCTAAGTTCTGTGATAAGAGGGTTTTCGAATGTGTCAACGTGAACGCCGTCCTAGATCCTCCCAGCTACAATTAACTGCATACAAAGTAGGTGAAGGGAGGTTCACGTTTTAGAGAAGACGGCAATATTATTATTAACCATGTTGGACGCGTTCTCGATCTGACTAGTGGACGAGGGAGAAGCCCCGTGGACGGGTGAGCCGTTCTTGCACAAAGCGCGGTATGCAGTTAACACAAAGCAGTCAATTGTAGCTGGGAAGGATCTCGGACGGCGTTCACGTTGAAACATTCGAAAACCCTCTCATGACTTTTTAGCGGGTGAACAGGGGCCATGGCCATCTTGTGCCTCTCCCCTGGCTATGCCAATGAAGAACTTAGTGATATCCTTGATTTGGTGTTCCATTCAAAATATTTGCAGTAACCAGAGGAGACGGAACGTTGGGCTCGGACAAGGGAAGTGGGGGCACCTTTTGTCCGCCAAACAAAAGGTTCCCCCCCCCCCCCCACTTCCATTGCCCGTCGTCCCGCCGCCTCGGGCAGTAACGTTCATCAGAGATCAAGGACAGATTATATGATAATAGCAAACATTATATATTATAATATGATTAAAGCAAAAGTAGCACATAGATATTTTGAAAGAAGACAATTTAAAACCATATTCAACATGTTTCACTCAAATTTCGTGTGCGAAGCCATTACTGAATAATATGTGGAACATCTCATATAGGCTAGCCATGATGAAATTAAATAGATACAGCTTATTTTAATGGGCTCACTTTGTACTTCAATTTCACAAATGAAATAATGGGTGTTAGAACTGACATCGTCGGACCATTGGAAAGAGGATGATGACTTCATTAAGAAACAAATTCCTCCATCGTCAAAAGATGAGGTGGAAGTTCCGAAGTTCGCGTAGTTCAGGCTTGAACCATCCAGCCAAGTCACAGCGTTTAGCCCAATCCATGAACGCGTGGACGGTGCCTGGCTTCTCTCCAGAAAGTCTTGTTCCTCCTGGGATGCTATGTAGACCAGGTGCATTCCCATAGTCTGACATGATGATTTAGATGAGTAGAAGTCGGACAAGACTTGAGAGAAGAAATAGCAGGACCCTCCGAATTCAGTTTGAGTCGAATCACAAATAGCTATAAGAAAACGACGAGATGGAAAAAGAGGGTGGCTATTAAAACATTGGCAGCATGTATTCTTTTTTTAAAATAGGGTTAGAGTTACCCAATATCTAACCCCAATCCCTTGAATATGAGCAAATAATCATATTAGTGTAGGACCAATCAGGGGGCGATCCAGGATTCTGTAAAAGAGGGGCCGGAGCCGGAAAAGTACACAGTTATTAAGGAGGCTTTTTTTATTATTATTAAGTACTTAAGGTATGCCAGTTGGGTTTCTAAAGGGGGCCACGGCCGATTCGCCCCCCCCCCCCCCCCTGGATCCGCCCCTGCCAATGATGCGTAGGACCGTTGGGGGTTTAATGTAAGCTAAAACTTAGCACAAGAATGTCCAGTGTCTTTTTAGTAATTGTATCTTATATTTCATATTTTCATGAATTCATAATTTTTTTTCATTTCAAAAATAAATTTAAGTGCAAAATACAACTATCATAATAATAAATACTATGCAAAATCTATACAAAAATTTACATTTGAAACAAAGATAAATCAATACAAAACTTAATACCTTTGAAAAAAAAGTAGGATAATTACATATGAAACTTGATTTATATTCTATGGAATTGGAGAGGTCCACTTAAAAGTAGAGCTTATAAATTGCAGACCCCTCAGATAATAATAACTGAGAAAATTAAAGTACAGAAACAAAAGAAGAAGGATAGTGGCGAACAGAGACAACATTTGCAGAAACGAAGAATTACAGGAGAATGTGCACGAAGAAAGAACAAATTGAGTGAAGTGAAACAAAGAAGAAAATGTACACATTACTTTCTTATATTACTGTGATTCTTGTAATTATAATGTACGTGTCCTATAAGAAATAAATATATAAAGAAAGAAAGATAGAAGGAAAAAATAACTTTTTTTATTTTTGTTTAACTTTTCGATCACAATAATAATGCACACTAGCTTCTTCAACAATAATTGATATAGAAGGTGAGTACGATGCCGCAAACAATTCACATGCGAGCAGTTATTTCCTCGCACTTTAAAATGTAGGCCTACTCGAAGGTGGGGAAAGAAACAAGAATGTCCATGATCTAGCCCCTGGATATGTGTCAGTGGCGGAATCAGGGGGGGGGGGGCAATCCCGGCCCGTGCCCCCCCCCCTTTTGAGGGAAAACAATGCAATGTGCCCCCCCCCCTATTTGCGATTGTGCCCCCCCCCCCTTTCGAGCAGAAAACCTTTTTTTTTTTTTTTTTTTTTGCTTGTCAGAGAATTATGGAGGGGAACTGGACCCCATAACCCCCCCCCCCCACACACTGAGCGACTTTTGGAGGGCTGGCGAAAATTTTTTTTTTGCCCCCCCCCCCCCCCCCCCCCCCCCCCCCCCCCCCCCCCACTGAGCGACTTTTGGAGGGCTGGCGAGAGACCAAAAATATATGGGTCTCCCTCCAAGCAGTTTCCCAAAGTTGACAATCCTGCATTTGTGTGCCCCCCCCCCCTTATACGAAATCCTGGATCCGCCCCTGTATATGTCTTCCCTCACTGAAAAACGCTGTCTTCGTCCTGGCTTGCGCTCATCTGGTCTCACTCTCAAGGTACCCATAACTCATCTCAAGGGATATTGATGAGATCGTGCATTTTCATCAATTGCTCCTCGCCTGTGGAACTCACTCCCATCCTCTCTTTGTGAAATTGAAAGTCTAGAACACTTCAAATCTTGCCTCAAAACATACCTATTTCAGCAGGTGTGTTAACAATGACTTTATTGGAGGAGCCTGCGCCTTTGAATGTTGTTAACAGAAATATGGCCCCATACCAATGCTGTGAACCATCATCATCATCATCAATAACGGTACAGAATCTTGACAAACATTACTCATAACAATTAATAAAGAAGGAGTCCAGTTAAGTTTGCTCAGTCGGTAAAGCGTCTGCCTGTCGAACCAAAGATCGTGGGTTCGAATCCACCCCGGGCGGATGACTGAATCCTAGTGTTGTGTGTTAACATGCCCCTCCCCTGTTTCATAGTCGCATGCTATACAGTGGAAAAACACACCGTCCTTTGGATAGGACGTTAAATAGAGTCCCGTGTACAGGAGAGTCACTACCTTTGTACGTTAAGAACCCACTGCACTTTTCTAGTAGAGTAGGTGGAAACCCTGGTGAAGTGGTACACTTGCACATCCCAACAAGTTATACCGGGAGGGGAGACGCGAGGATTACAGTGATCCAGTTCGAATTTAGGTCCAGTTTAGTTTAGTTTAGTTTAGTTTACTGTCTATATAAACACGAAAAAATTTGGTAGATTCAAACCAGGCGATAGTTTTATTGTTTATTTGTATATTACCTGGTAAGAATGATATAAAATTGCTAAAGAGCATGAAATTTGTTTTATTTATATTGAGCGAAAATTTGTTAGCTTGAATCAAGTCAACTAAACGCATTTTAATTCAGTGTTTACAATGTTTAGAAGTGTATCGGGGTTAAGATGAGAAAAAAAAATATTGGAGTCATCGGCAAAGAGGATAAAATGATAAGACTGGCGATGAGTTTTGGAGATCGTTAATGTATAAAATAAACAGGAGCGGGCCTAACAGAGAGCCTTGAGGGACACCACAAGTAATTGACTGAAGGGTCGATTCAAAACAAAATTTATAACGCTAAATACTTCATAACAATAAAATCAATAAAAACTTTCTGTTGATAAGGCCAACTCACCGTTTTCCTTTTCACAAATGTAGTAATGCATGTGAGAGAAAGTGGTGACATCGTCAAACCAATGGGTTGGAAAAGGTGTGTACATCGAGAAACAAGTTCCTCCTTCGTCGAAATCCCAGTAAAATCCTCTGAAGTTGTCGTAGGTCAGGCCTGAGCCATCGAGCCAGGTGACAGTGGCTAATCCTAGCCAGTAATCTGAGCTGTTGTCAGGTAGGTTGGCGATCAAGAAGTCCTGTTCTGCTTGGGATCCTATAGACACCAGATGCATCCCAAGGCTTGCGCAGGATGATTTCGACGTGTAGAAGTCGGACGGGTCTTGAGAGAAATGATAGCAGGACCCGTTGAATTCGGACTGATGCCCATCACAAACTGTAATAGAAACACAATAAGAAGGGTCGATCGGTCAGACCTCACCGATAACGATAAAGATAGAGAGATTTTCAAATAGAGGTGCCTCTTGCAGCTTTCCTACTCTTAACATACAGGAGTATACTCACACGTATACACACAACATTGTAGGGTGTACCTTTAATTGAAAATATCATAATCGCTATCGTCATAAGTGAGCTGCTGTGACCACTCTTTGAGACAGACAGACAGAGACAGAAGGTCTGCAGCTCGTTTTTCCGACGGTACGTTTATCATAACTTTAGTTTACCCGAAGATTAAATAAAGCGAAGGTAGTTTCCTCCGAAAGTTCCAATACCCGTAGGTTCGTTATATCCCAGTCACACCTCCGAGGGCGATCACAGACAAAAACAGGGGGAAAATTACATTACCCGGAATGGCCAAGTATCGGTCGGTTTGGAATCGGTATGGGGTCTGTTTAGCGGTGTGACTGAGGTTCGTAATTCGTGTAATTTGTTCGCAAATTGAAAAATAAAATAGGGTTTGTAATTGCATTACATTTCAAACATACGAAACCGAGATTCATCGATGTTTAATCATATCTTAATCACAATTATGATTAAACACGATAAAAACTACTTTCGGCAATTTCAAAGGCCTATTGTACTGCCCATAGAAATCAGGTTCGGATTTAATACGTAATACGCCATTGTAATGTTCGCACATTTCTAAAGGTGATAGACAGGGCTATTGAAATTGCCTTCAGTTGATTTTTCGAAAGTAGTTTTTATCGTGTTATTAATAAATGATAGGATGGGAGGTTGCATTTCCGGACACTTAACAAAAATTAGCCTGTCAATTTTGCCGTCAGAATTTAAGAAAAACATGCAACAAGTAACACTACAACCAGTGAATATTTGCAATTCACATGATTTTCAACCTATCCTGTGAAAGATTTGTGACAATTTGCATGAAAAGTTGTTCGATTTACTGTTTAAAAATGACCTGTCCGGATTTAATAACAACCTGTCCGGAATTACAACGTCTGGGTACATATTTGTAAAGCTTGGATCCTCTTTTTTCATTTGATGCCACTCATATAATACATACCTCACGCATCAGCGAATAAAGACAATATGAAGCAGGGTTACTGAAAAGTCGTTTGGCCAACGATATCTGAATTTTAAAGAGATTATCACATTTCTAGAAAGTTCATTTTCTGCCCTTTCATATGACACCTTAATCTAGAAAAATGAGACAGGGATGACAAAGCTCTAATGGTGTAAATTGATGCTTGCATTCCCATGATTTATTAAAGGCTCCCAGATCGTCCCCATTCTGTTACCAGAAATACTAGTTGCTTTGTTGCCCCCCCCCCCCCCCCCCCCCCACACACACACACACTCGGAGGTCGGAGGGACCGCATGCGTGTTCCCATAATCTCCGGTAAAGGGGTACTTTTCGCGCGACACAATCCGGCCCGTGAATTGTAAAAAAAAAAAAGGGGTGTGTTTGACTTTTCACCCGGAGATTTCTTTAAAAAGGGGGGTGGTTTTTGTTTCTCTCTCTCTCTCTCTCTCTCTCTCTCTCTTTCTCTCTCTCTCTCTCTCTTTGGACTCCTGAGGAATTTAAAAAGGGGGTTATAAAATATCTTGAAAGTCATAGAAAAATTGATCAAATCCCGGGATCGTGGTGTCCGTCGTGGAACCTGCCAAAAATGTCAAAATTGCAATGACTTTGAGCAAGACCCAGAGTCTCATCATTGAGGATATTGTGGCTGCCTGCCTGTGGCTCACAGTGTCTCACATTCAGGTGAGTAGTTTGCCCGGTAGTTTGCTTGCGAAATTAACCCTTTCTAACTCATTTTCCTACACCCATGAAAATGAATGTGTGGGACTGATGTACAGTTTTGTATACTATGTACACCACGATCTACCGTACGTACCAGGCTAACTATAGATTTATAGAAAGTCGCCGGGGATAATTTCTTAGATGGTATAGCTTACAAACTTTCATTGATACCACCAAAGCTTATATATAAAATACAGCACAAAATGCTGACCTTTTTTTTTTTTTTTTTTTTTTTTTGCTTGTCAGAGATTTTTGGAGTAAAAAAGGAACGCCCAAAATGCTGATGACCATTTTTGTTGTTGCTTTTGCTTGTCAGAAAATTTTGTTAATATTTGGCCCCCCTCCATCATAAAATGGATCTGCCACTGGGGGGGGGGGGGAGAAGGGGTGTCTGTCCGGAGATATGGGGTTGGAATGAGAGCTCACCTGAGATAAGGGGTACATTGAGCAGTGTTCCGTTTTTAGGGGGGGTCTCCAAGGCAGAAAAAGCCCGCGAAAGGGGGGTTCAGAAATTTTGGCCTACCTGTACGTGTTTTCGAAGGGAGGGAACAAGCATACGCGTACCCCAAAATAATACTGAGTTTGGGGCCGGGCTCTGTTGTTAACTGCATGGTCAAGTAGGTTAACGTACCTCACTATCAATCGGCTTTTATCATTTTGTACTCACCACTCCATTTTGTTGACGATCCCATGCATGAAGTCTTCTGTCTTGTTTGTTTATTGCTAGGACAGGCAGCCAGTGCAAACGGTTTCGTTTAATAAATCATGGAAATGCAGGCATCACTCTACACCAATAGAGCTTTGTCATCCCTGGCTCATTTTTCCCGATTGAGGTGTCATACAAACATGATGAAAGGGCAGAAAATGAACTTTCTAGAACTGTGATTATCTCTTTGAAATTCAGATATCGTTGGCCAAACGACTTTTTGGTTGCCCTGTTTCATATTGTCTTTATTCACTCCTGCGTGAAGTATGCACAAGGGTGGCATCAAGTGAAAGAAGAGGATCCAAGCTTTACAAATATGTCTCATTTATTAATCATAATTGTTATTAAGATATGATTAAACATCGATGGATCTCAGTTTCGTTTCTTCTGGGACGCACTGTATTACAATTTCGGAATGACAAACCCTATTTAATTTTCGGAGAGATTTTGAGTATAGGGAACCGCATAACCATTCAAAACGGGTAAATAGCTTCTCCCCCCCCCCCCCCCCCCAACGAAACCACATCGTTGCTTTCGAAAAACTCTTCTTTTTTTTTTACAAAGACATAAACATTTCTTTTGAATAAACGGCATAAATGATAATTATGCTATATACATATCCCATCCTAAATAAATGTGTTTATAATACGATTTACTTTCTTAGGCCCGGCTCAAACGAAGCCTCATTTCGATTGCGTCAGTTATTGCGCTAATCAAGCATGTGAAGGCACTTAACCTATACGACAGTAATATAGCATTGTGCGCACTGCTCATTTTGCAATCACTTTTTAAACGAACAATTTAATGACGCGCAATAGACTATACAAGTTACTGACGCTGTCGTATAGCGTCAGCAAATGAAGCCTCGTGAGAGCAGGTCGACCTTTACTAAAATTCTCCAATAGCCCCTACCCATTTTTCCTTTAAGTACCGGTAAGCCTGCGTCATTTTTTTTTGCAGTTCATAAAATCCCGGGGGGGGGGGTACTCACGTATATTGGGTATACGGGGATGTGCCGCTGGGAAGGGTGACTTTTTGAAGAAAGATCCTTAGACATGGGTCCCCTTTTCATTAAAAAGATCCTTAGACATGGGTCCCATTTTTCCCCAAAAAAATCCTTAGACATGGGTCTCTTATCCCGGCTCTTATCATTTGTTTCATTCCTCTCTTTTCTCCCTCATTTGTCCGGGAAATCCTTAGACATGGGTCCATTTTTCACAAAAAATCCTTAGACATGGGTGCCTATTTACAGCAAAAGGACCCTTGGATGTGGGTATGGGTCTGGAGTTCTCAGCCGCACACCCCCGTCCGATTATAATCTGAGTACCCCCCCCCCCCCCCCGGGCATAAAATACATGCTATCACTAACCTTCTCCTGTAGTGAGAGAAATTTGTGTACTAACCAGAGTTACAAGTATGTAAAAAGCCAATTCCATCTGCAAGATACAAACAGTATTATTTCAACAAGACCAACAAAAGAATGCTTCGCGGACATCCCAGGGACCGATGTCAAAAAGTCCGCGAGACTGACTGCCTCAAGACCGGCAAAACAACGAAATAAATGTAGAAACATAGAAAATTTCGGGCTCTGGTGTCGTCGGTTCACTGAACTATTTTTAAAAGTTGTCAAAAGGCCCACCACACCGAAATTATTCCTTCTGTGGACTGTCGGTTTCCTGGGCCATCAAACTCGTTAACCCCAAAAAAGACTTTGTTAGAAGGCCAGCGGTACCGACATTGTCGGTCTCGTGGGCTGTCGGTCTAGTGGGCTGACTGTCTCGTATTGGCTGTAGCTGAATACTCATTTTATCATTTTAAAATCCCTTTTGAGAATTAATTACCTCACATATGTTATATATAGGACTTTATTGAGCTAAAAACTATCAAAAACAAGGACAAACGGTCCGAAGACCGATATTTGTGTTGTGTACAAATTAAAATTGTATACAGGTACAAGTTAAGATCACATAGTAAATATAAATAAAAGTAATCAATTACAGTAAATAAAATAGCTATAATAACATGTGACAATACATTAAAGAAGAATGAGACTATAAGGGAGAACCTGCCCTCTGATCTGATTAATGGCACATGAAATGTACAATAGGATATGATATTTTTATATGTAGACTTTTGTCCCATACGTTATCGATCATATCTAAGATTTTAGTATCTCGAGTTAAATTTCAGTTTATTAAATTCCAATAAAAAAATATACATATATATAGTTAAGTCCATTCCTTTGCATGCATGGTGTACAGAAATATATGGAATTAATGGTACCATAAAAGACCTAGGCGGTCTTAAAGACAGACCCCTGGCAGTAAAGGGGAAAAGAGAGGTTTAAACAATTAAGTACTTGTATATGCACAACATAACAACAAAAACATATAAAATTTCAGGACATAAAGGACATACAAAGACCACACAACCCTTAAAAGAAATGTGGAGAAAAAAAATTGAAAGACTATGGAGGTGAGAAATCTGATATTGGGAGGAATTTCTTTAAATTCCTCTTAAAACTACTATAAAAGTCAACAGAAGTGATTTCATTTGGTAGAGAATTCCATATAACTGGTGCTTTATGTCTGAAAGTGAAGGAAACATAAGTTCCATCTACAACCCATAAATGATACTTGTTTACACTTCCATCTTATTACTGTATCCAGCTGATAGCCCTATAGCAGAGCTTGGATACGACAAAATATCCTGTATTATAAATGATTTTTCGGGAGGGGGGGGGGGGTTAGGACAAAGTAAAAGAAGAAATCAAAATTGCGGATTAACCCAAACGGGGACAATATATGTGTGTATCAATAATTGTATCAAAAATATATTTGGGTTTCAGATATCTTATAAAATGCCAAAGTTTTTTCGGAAATTTATCCTTAAAAGAGTTTTATACAGTTTCAAAGATATTTCCATATAGATTAACGTACCTTGCGTTGTTGAAGACAGGTAGCAGCTGGCTTACAAGCTAGCGGCTGTCTCACTCTCTTTGGATGTGCACTGTTTTAGGTCGAGCAAACAACTATGTTTTAAGTGAAACAAGACCATCAACAAAGGTTGGCATAGCAATAATCATTAAATTTCATACAAATTCATATTCGTACTAGCGCGTCGTTCCAGTACGTACGAGGCGGGATATATTATTCATGTTTCGGCACCGGACAAAACAATAAAGATTCGTTTTGCGTAAACGTGCCTCTTGGTGCTTTTGCTAAATGGTTCTTTTATATCTCGTCAACAGCCAGTCAGACAATGCTATGGAAGATATACGGTATTGTCATTACCAAATAAAAAAAGACACACCATTGACGCGTGTCAATAGAACATTATTTTGCAGAAGGAAGGGAGTCGTATACGAAATATTATGTTTGTCGTAAATCTTTCCAGATATAAAAGGGTAAAAATCAGATCTTCAGATTAAAGTCATCGACATGGGTGTCGATTCCGGGGGGATGGGGGTATATATCCCACCCCCCACTCCCAAATGTGAGGTGGGGTGGCCTGTATTATCAACCCCCCCCCCCAATATTTTTGGATAAAATAAATAAGAATTAGGCCTATGATACATTAACTTAAAACTAATAATTATCCAAAATAATCATATTTGATCTTGAAATACCAACACATTCTTTAATGATTAGAAGTAAGGAAATAAAAAAAAATGCCATAATTTCACTGCGAAAATATCGAACAAATTCTCAATTAAGGGGTTCCGTCCATTGGCGTAGATCTGTGCATTCCTTCTTTTCATTAAAAACCATTTTGGGAACCTCTAAAATGCAAGTTTTATATACAGATTTTTGAAAAAGTCCCTGGTGTGGGAGGGGGGATACCTCCCTCCCACACACTCCCCCGCTCGTTTGTTTCGATTCCTCGCCGGTTATCTCCCCCCAAAAAAATTATGAACATGGATCGACACCCCTGGTTATCGACAAAGGAAAAAACAGGTCCTAAGTTTGACAGGGGTTCTGTAAATTATTTCCAACAGGCCATAAGGAGGGGGTCCGGAATCCTCTTTATTATTACCATTATTCTTTTCCAACAAGGGTTTAAAATATACAAAATTGATGACAACAATTAAGGATTTTTCTGCAGGGTTCTTTGACGGTCGGGTGTTAATCCTCCGCCCCCCCCCCTCCCTCTAGCCACTGGTGGATTTAAGAGGCACAACCCCCCCCCCCCCCGTGCTTCCTCCGAATTTAAAACCTAATTAAGGCGTGCAAATTTAATAATTGGCATGCCTGAAGTACGCAAACTAGAAATTGTGCCCCCCCCCCCCTCCCGTTTCCTAGTTTCGATCTGAAAGGCACCTGGAAAATGTGATTTCTTTTTTGTTTCTTCTTTTGTTGCTAAATTTACCCATCGCCGTTTTACAAAACCTTGCATCCAACTCTGCCTTAGCTTTAGCGACGCCTCTGGCACACTTATCTCCAACGCAGACTTTTCGCTCTCCCTGCAGACATTGTCTGATATTTCACATTCGGCACGAGCCATTTTGAGTAAAAAAGAAAAAAGGAAAAAAAAAATTCTCCTGACAATTGTGTATAATGCAAGCAACTTGTTGATAAAGGTCAAAATATTCTTTAATTTTCTATTACAGAAAAATTAACATAAGCTCGCTCTGTCACTTGTGGTCGATCTAGGGGGCCACGTGACCCCGACCCCGCCCGCAGCTAAATTTATTATTATTATTTTTTATCATATGTGTGTGTATATATATATATTTATATATATATATATATATATATATATATATATATATATATATATATATATATATATACATACTTACATGAAGAATTTGATATTCTTGGTCGTTTTAAATACAATAAAAACATAATTACAAAAGTCAATTATATAGAAAATTCTTTCCAAAGTCTAATCTCATAAGTGCACATTAAGTACAATAAAAAATTATACCCCCTAATTGAGCCCCCCCCCCCCCCAAGCCCCCACCGGTAGCAACTAAAAGAAGCCCCTGAAGAAAGAAAAAAATCCTGGATCTACCACGAGGAATGCCTACATTTTCGAGAAATCTTTTGTTTGGTTTTGATTTTCAGGATTCTTCCATCAGCGATACATTACTTGTGTTATCACTGAAAACAAAAGCTTGTTTTTCGTAGTGTTCTACTAATTTAAATTAGTAAAGTGAACTGGTTTAGCATATGCTGCCAGTTTTTACGATGCTTTACGAGTTTTAAATAAAACCGGGCGTATGCAAGACTCGTACATATAATGGATATAGTTGTAGAGCGGGTTTTACCAATCGAATTTGGAAGTTCTACGACAATGCAATAGTTAGTAAAGCATCGATAACTCGTAAACGCTGTTACGAATTTGTTGGAGCAATTGGTTTTACAATTTTTGTGGTAGCTTTACGATGTATATATTCCCGCTGTTGAGATCACGTGACCACACTTTTTCAGCTCGATCGGGATCGTGCGAGTAAAATTTCATCGCAGACGACGACGAATATCGAGCAGCTGGGTTGCAAGGTCAAGGAGACTTGACGTTGTCGTTGAAAAAATGGCTAACAGGTAATATTTCAATTAGTTATTTCTTTCAAAATGAACACTAGATATTGTAATGATTGTAGGCCTATTACTATTGAGTATTGAGCTTCTGTTCATGTATTTGTATGCTGTGTTGTACGTGTCGTTGGTGGTCGTATTCATGACTGGCGGGTGCTCTTGTGTGCGCTAGTGCCGGAATCTAACTTGGATATAACTCAGGGAGCTCCTTGTCCTTGAGTTAACTTGGATGGATCTAATGTTAGGCAAACTTTACAACACTATGTTAGTCTAAAACTATGGTCTAATAGTAGGTCTGTCACTATGATGCATGTAACTTTATATCAGTTGGTCCAATTTCTCTCAGAAACAAGAACACATTCTTCTCGCGAAAAAACAACACGTCTTCAGACTAGATCAGTCACAATATCGTACGCTGTATAGGGACGCTAAGTGAACTCTGTATGATTTGTCACCGTACGAACGATACTTTTAAAATCCATGAAAATCAAAGCAATCCAAAAACAAAATCAATTTTCAAAAACATTTTTGAAATCAATAGATTCTTAGTTTTTTTTGCTGTTAGCATTATTTCGCGGATTGGTGGCCGATTTTCGGTAAATTGGTGACTTTTTAACGTCATTCCAGGCAGTCGACGATTTTCGCCGATCTGCCATTTTGAAGTTGGGATTGTTGGGGTCCCCTAAGAATTTACATGTAAGATGGTTTATGCCCACTTGGTCTAAATATGGGCTAACTTCGTATGGGCTAAACCCTTTTGGTCCAATCTTCATTTGGTCTAATTTGCACTTGGTCTATAGCCAGTACGTCTAAGTAAACATAATCGCCACTTGTCTTGGGTGAATTGTATGTATCACTTGGTCTAATTACCATTTGGTCTAATTACAATACCATTTCGTCTACTGTATTTTTTGTCACTTGGTCTAGAACTACTACCACCAGTTCAATACCCAGTCAGTCTAAGTCTAAGATTAATTCTAAGTGAAACTCAGTTGGTCAACAGACACTTGGTCTAAAATCCACTTGGGCTAATATTCACTTGGTCTAAACATGGCATTAATTTGGTCTAACATGTGTCTAATCATGCAATTGGTCAAACATTTATTTAGACGAATTGTCAGTTGGTCTAAATATCACTTTGTCTAAACACCACTTTATGTAATTACCACTAAGGCTAATTGCCAGTCCGGCTATATATTCCCGTTTCGTCTACGCACATGAAGCAGATCCTTTTGTAGATCTACTCTGCCTTCTGTTGGTCAGCACCATGCATCCCTGGATAGGTTAATGTGGCCAGATCGATATTGTATCCACCAGCTATGTCATAACCTACTGAAAATCCATGCATCTAATTGGCTGAGACCAAATTAGTCGGTGAAAAGCGCCGACTACTATCATGGCCGTATGCAGGGGGAGGGGGGGGGGGCAGTTGCCCCCCCCCCCCCAGAAATTTTGCACAAAATCCACAAAAAGTGTGCACCAAATCCTTCATTTTTACTTTTAAAAAAAGGCAGTGTATACAACCACACGCGTGTGTCTTTACCATCCAGCCACACGCGTGTGGTTGCTTCCAATCCCATGTGGGCCCGATACAGCCACACGCCGCACTTAGGGAAACCAAGGGCCAAAATTAGCATAGACAATTTTACATAATGACCCATAAATGGATTGTTCCATTTTTTTGTGTTTAATTTCTGCATTCAAAATTTTTACGCAGCTATATGGATGGTTCTCATTTATACGGTAGAGAACCGTCAGGCCTTCACCAGAGTGCTTTCATATAGGCCTCTATCAAAGACATTCATTCTAATATCCCATCAGGGTTCAAGTGTTTTCTAACATTTATTCACAGGTCAGCAGGCGACTGTATGCCATGCCAGTGAATACATCCAAAATTCCAAAGAATGCCGAAGTCATTTAATATTGAAAAACAAACACAATCATCCACTTACATGTACATAATGTATAAATTTCTATGTACATTTCAAATGTGGCATGATATGTCTGTTTTTGGTGAATGCCAAATTAATGCATTAATATACATCATTCTTTGCACAATGTCGGTGATTCTTGTGCATTAAACCCTTGTGAATGATCAAATATGTGGCAGGTAAAAGAAACAAATTGAGTTTTATTCTGGAGTCTTTTACAGTAACTTCTCGAAAATATGATGCTCTTTAGGGATGTGATAATGATATTGCTGTTAGACCCTGTAGTGTGCCAAATTAAGATCTTGCACAACACAGGCCATAACATTAGATATTCCAAAGAAAATGAAACGGCCATAATGAGTGAAGTTTTTTTTTTTTATTAATTGTTTTCTTGTATGTTTTTTCTTAGCTGATGACTGAAATGGACAGGCTGATTGGCAGCTCAGAGGATAAGGGTTTCAAGGGCAAAATGACCCTAGGGTTCAAAAAATTCGGGATGGCCATTGTTAAGTACGGGAAACGATTGAAAGCAAAATCCACACCACAGTGTTTCAAGATACTAGCCGAGAGGATTCCAGTCACTCGGGATGACAAGGAATATCAAGGTATGTCAATTGTAATGTAACTCATTCATTAGAGTGTGTTTTTCTATAGGTTCTTAATGATGTGTATGTGTATAAAAGTTGTGTTGACATGCAGCCATTGAATTCTTTTGTCAGCCTCCTTGTTACACATTTGCTACTTGTAGAGCCACTTCCAGATGTTCCCTTTATCTTCTTTATTGCATTATCAATCATCTGTAGTAAAGTCGGGTGCTGTAGAAAATTTTACCTACTGTACGGCCTAATGTGATCCGACTATCTATTGTATAGCTTAAATTAATCTACATCCTGCATTGTTTTTGTTTGATTCAGCCTCTGACGCCATGTGATGTAGCACCTGCCTTTACAGATGATTGATAATTTTTGTCATCCATGCCAACTAGTGTAAATTTCACATATTTTTAAAAAATACTCCTGTAAATATCTGTTCATTTTTGAGACACTGTCATGTTTAATGCAGAAATTGATAAAATTCAACTATGATATTCAAAGTTTCGTTGTACAATGGATATGAAGTGGAAAATACGAAAATGTATACTAGCTCGACTTAACCCATTCCACTTACATGTATAGCATGTAATGCATAGATTGGAGTGCTTTGCCATTAACATGAAATTTCCCTTCTTTTGCAGATGCTGTAACAAGAGCGGCCATAATCATGGTACCAACAATGTTCCGGGAGAAGATTGGCAACATCTTCAAGGAGCATAAGGAGAATGAAGAGTCTGTAAGTAAACCTGTAGACTGTAGGGGTACACCCCCTTAGACATCTCCTAATCCTATTGGATGGTATTCCGATAGCGCGAACTAAGTTAGTCTGAGACTAAGGTCCCGACTACCCTTGGATTATCTTCTAAATTTTAAGCCGAGGCTTAACTTTAGTATAGCATCTGAATACCAAAGTTAAGCCTCGGCTTAAAATTTGGAAGATAATCCGAGGCTAGTCGGGAATTTAGTCTCAGACTAACTTAGTTTGCACCATCAAAATACCACCCAATAAGTACAACATCAAACTGGCTTACATGCAGGGGCGTAACAGGGGTCGGTTGTCAGGGGGGGCAAGAGCAAAAAATTTCTCGGTCAGGAATTATTTTCGAGGGGGGGGGGGCTACTGGGGGCTTGAAGTATATGTGTAATCAGGGGTGTCTCTAGACCACTTTCAGAGGGGGGGGGGGTGTATAGGCCACTGATTACCGACAATAAAAATTGCCACCGATTACTGAAGATCAACTTCTACAAGTTCAGCAGAAAAAAAGTATTCAGTAGTCTAGGCAAACAATAAAGTTGCCCCTACACCCCCCCCCCCCTCCTCCCCATAGACGTAGTCATGTCTCAGGAGGAGAGGGGACGCTCTTTGCCAGAATTTCAAGTTTCTTTTTTTATTGCGAGCGAGCAAAAATTTTGACACTTGTGAAAAAGTACAGAATATTCGGCTAAACCTCCGCATATTATATATAAGGACGTTTTGAGCATCTTGCTGCCCGATTATGAGATAGTAGTTATATAACGCGAGCGAGCGAAGCGAGCGAGCAAAAATTTTGACACTTTCTTTGGCGAAAATGTACAGAAATAACATTCGGCTATAAAACTATCCAGATATGAGGACATTTGAGCATCTCGCGGCCTAATTATGTGGTGGGAGTTTAGGCCTACATGTATATTACGAGCGAGCGAAGCGAGCGAGTTAAAAATTTTGACTTTATTTGTAGTGAAAATGTACAGAAATTGTTGGGCTATAAAACTACCCCAATATGAGGATATTTAAACATCTCGCAGCCCGATTACGTTGTGGCAGTTATATATTGCGAGCGAGCGAAGCGAGCGAGCAAAACTTATAAAGATTAAAAATGTAAATTATTAATTTGAATGTATTATCTGCGATGTAAACGATTTTCTGTATTTGTAAATTGTTCACAATTCAACGTTTTATGTTTCGACGCATGATTATTTTTAACAAATACCATTTTGAATTGAACTGAATTGAATTTATAGTATTAAAATTGCACCTTTGTCGTCAAATTTTTTTGGGGGGGATTAAGCGATTTTTTTTTGGGGGGGGGGGCTTGAGCCCCCCAAAGCCCCCCGTAGAACCGCTCCTTGGGGGGGGGGGAGCAAGGAAGTAATTTCCCCTGACTCCTAAATGCACGCTTAGCGCACATCGCGAGCCCGTCAGAGAGAAGCTCTATGCGGGTGGGGTCCAGGGGGCCGCCTTAGGGCCCCTGGTGGGGTGCAGGGGCAGAGCCCCTGCCGGGGGTCCAGGGGCGGAGCTCCCGGAAGCTCTCGAGTTTAAGGCATTTTAAACCTTGAAGATGCCCGCTATTTGAACAAAGTCTACTAGCATGACTGGTTTTACACAACACTGCCTAAGACTTTGTATGTAGGGTCTACAAAGTCTTACGGTCTAAGAGGTATCATTTGTCAGGGGTGGGGGGGGGGGGGTGAGCTGAGCAAAAAAAAACTAAACAAAACACGAAAATAAACGGGGTGGTATAAACGGAAACGGATTATTTACTTCAAATTCTTCAATTACACTTTCTTGTCATATTCCTTCCTTCTTAAGTTCTTAAGTATTACATTGGTTCTCTTGATTATCAAAGTCTCCCACTCTCCCTTCCCTTTTCCTTCCTCTTCCCTTTCTCTCTCTCCCCCTTTCCTTCTTTTTTTTCTCTTCCTTTCCCTTTTCCCTTTTCCCCTTCTCCCCTTCCCCCTTTCCTCTCCTCTTCCTTTTCCCTCTCCCTCCTTTCCCCTCTTCTCCCTTTCCTCTTTTTCCTTTCTTTTCCCTTTCCTTCTTCTTTTCCTTTCCCTCTTTCCCTTTTCTCCCCTTCTTTTCCCTTTCTTCCTTCCCTTTCTTTTCCCTCTCCCCTCCTTTCATTTTTCCCGGTGAATTTTTAAATTTTCCCGGTGAAAAGCTTCAGGGGGGGGGGGGGCAGTCTGCCCCCCCTGCCCCCCCGGCTGTTACGCCACTGGAGTTACATGTAGCTCTGCTTTTTGTTGTATAATGGTAATATCATCACAGTATCTTTTAACGTTTTTCCTATTTTTTTTTGCTCTAGGACTGCTGAATTTGTTTTCTCATTGTATATGTGGTCATTAACTCAGACTTAAAGATTGGCCAAGTATTACTAAATTCATATACTTAAAGGGATTTTCATGAAAGTTTACAACTTGATCTTTGGATTGAAGTACACAAGTGCATCACCATAGTTCAGTGCTAGGTCCACAAATCCAATAGCAAATGACACTAGCCAACATGATGTCTTTTTTGTACAGTAGTAAAATAATATTTGTGTTTTTACCTGATCTGGTCTTGTATTGTAAGATGAAATAGAAAACAGATTATTATTTTTGCGTGGAACAAAATATCGCTGGATGCGTACTGAAATTCATGGGCGTCAGCCGTGGGTGACTTGTCCTTGACAACTGAATTTGCCTGTAATTGATCGGCTCAGTGGGTATTGATCTTTGAGAATACGCTCACGTCAGGACCACTGCATGGATGCTGCTTTTACATGTTCAATAAATACAAACTCCTTGTTCCACTTCAAACCATTGCCATCGCCTTTTTTTATTGGGTGGTAGATAACCAATTGATACCTTTCTCCTCCGACTCAAATACTAGTATCCTTTTCCTCCAAATCAAATTCGAATCTCAATAACATTTCTTTACAGGATGAAATGCCTTCCCCTGTCATCATGTACAGTGGCCAGCTGACAGAAGCAGCAGAGTTCCAGACAGCTGTGGATGGAGTCGTTGTTGCGACAAGTGATGACATCATCAGCTCCTTCAGCTGCTACATGGCAGCTATTTATGCATTCAACATGCACAACCCCCGATGTTTGGCCAAGACGACTCTCTTCGTTGAAAGAGTAATCCTAGACCTTGAAGACAATCAGTCCATCCAACCTTTGCAAAATGTGGTCTCAAAGTTAGTCAGTCTTCTTGAATAACTATCTTGTATGTCAAGCGTACTCACTGTCTTGTCATACTGCATGTTAAGACTATAGTGAGTGAAATTGAATTGGAATTTTTTGTAACTGGATTGATCAGGATTGAGACTTCTTTAATCCGACTGGAGTTGAAAGTAGATTGTTGAATGAAAAGTAAAACTGTCTAGTTTTGTTGTAGCAGTATTAAGTGTTAAATGTTTGAACTCTGCAGTATTACAAAGTACCTAGACTCTCATTTAATCTTATTGTGTAATGCGTGGGAACCTGTACATTTTAGAAAAGGAAACAAGTCATGGGATACATATCTGACCTCAAATTTGACCAAGAGTGCCAATTTTTAGTGAAAATTATGAAAAAAGTCACTTAAAAATATATCTTTTTCATTCTTACATTTATAAAAAATCAGTCAAATTTAGTGAAAATCATCTCAAGAGAAAGTTTTATATCTACCATTTTCAAATTTGTATACCACTTTCATTTTTGTATATTGAAATTTAGTTTTGGCATTAACCAAAAAGGGCCTTAAGTGTCATCTTTTATTTTTGGCTCTTGTTGAGGAAAAGTTTGAAAAGTATCATTTTACATAAAACTTTCAAATAGCCTGATCCTAGATTCCTTCAGGTAATTTTGACCAAATCTACTGATTATAATCAATTACAACTTTTTTTAAAGCTTTCCTGAAATAATTTGAGCCAAAGCAGTAATATTTTTATAATTCCCTTTCAGTCCTGCTGTTTTGGTCAAATTTGAGGTAAAAAATAACAACATGTCCCATTTGATCTTCTTGTCTTTGATATGATCTGTCTTGTTTAGCAAAATTTAAGATTTTGGAAAAAAAAAATCTTGGCTTCCTTTTTGATGTTTGAATTTGACAATTAAGAATTATATTTACAATTATTTACAGGTTGATTATCAAATTTTGAAAGCATTTTCTATAGAAATGCACTTGAGGTTTCTAAATGTGATAGTTGAATAAAAACTTTTTGTAATTTTGTTGTAGCAATATTAACGGGTACCAATGTTTGAACTCTGTTTGTTCCCTACTCCCATTTAACCTTGTTTAATACATGGGAAGCTATACATTTTAGAAAATGAAACAAGTCGTGGAAAGCATATCTGACCTCAAATTTGACCAGGAGTGTCAATTTTTAATCAAAATTATGAAAGAAATTACTTTTAAAAGAAGTATTTTTTATTCTTAAAAAAATCAGTCATATTTAGTGAAAATCATCACAAGAGAAAGTTTTGATATCCTCCACTTTTCAACAAAAGATGAGAAGAACTAGTTCACAATAAATGCGTTAATTGCCAACTGATTTTAATAAAATCCAAATTTTCGGGGGGCTCCCCCTTCGTCAGGGATTAAACGTGAATGCTTGATTATACAAAACGAAGGGGGAGGCCCCCTGAAAATTTGGATTTTATTAAAATCAGTTGGCAATTAATGCATTTATTGTGAACTTGTTCTTCTTATATATATGTAATTTGTTTGTTTTCTAAAATATTTCGAGCCAAATCAGTAGGGGTTTTTTTTCATGATTTCCTTTCCATTCTGCTTTTTGGTTGAATTTGAGGTAGAAAATAATTAAATGTTCCATCTCAGCTGGTTGGATTTGATGTAATGTTAATCAAAATTTGAGATATTAAAGAAATGTTGGCTTCATTTTTTATGTTTAAATTTGAACTTGAAACTTGTTTGAAAAATTAAGAAATACATTGACACTGAAATACAGGTTGATAATGAAATTTTCGTATATGGGTGACAGGTACATTTCAAGAATTACAAGGAATGCTCTTCAGATCGCTCATTGTGAAACCATGATAAATGTCTCAATTTAATTCTCAATCGTTAACATGGAATTGTTTCTGGTTTTTATTGTCATTGACATGCAATGTTATTTAAAAGTTTATGAATGAACCATTATTTCACTTTCTCAATTTAATTGTCAATTGCTAACATGGAATTGTTATTTTATGTATTTTTCATTGACTTCCAATGTTATTAAACAGTTTATGAATGAACAATTATTTCATTTGTTTCTTATTTTCAGTTTCGTGTATCTTATACAACACATCGTACAGCATATTTGTATGACTGATTTGTTCAACAAGCCAAACGAGTTTTAAACTTAGTTGAGCCTGCCGAACTAACCAAGATTAGTAGAAAGAGACATCGTTTTTACGATCCAATGGCGCTAGTACGGCAGGTTTAAAATTGGTAAAGCCCCTGCCGTACGAACAGTTTCATTGGTAAAGCAAATTCGTTCGGCATGTCCAACCACTTAATTCCATCGTAAAGCATGCCTTACAAACTACTAATTAGTAGAACTAGACATCGTTTTTACGAACTTTTGCTTAGTAGAACGTACGAAATAATGTTTTCAGTGATGGCTAATTTTGGCCTTCTTCGTTATGAATTTTTGGCGGATAAATTCTGCAATTTGGAAATTTCTGAAGAAAGTGTGTTCTTTCATGTTTTGCCACATTTCTTACACTTTACATTATTGGTTTTAGAAATTGCTTGTATGTAATATGACTTTTTTTAATCAGTTTTTTTTTTTTCTTTTTCATGATCAACTTAATGTAATTTGGATGTCACAAATCAAAGCAACTGCCTTTAACCCTAAAAGGGCCGGGGTGGAATCCACCCCCCTATACGTTCCTCGCGATATGTCCGCAACGCGCAAAGCAGTCGCCGCGGCGTTTCATGACCTTTTTCTTTCGAATCTTACGCATCTTTTGAGACCAAATTCGCGATGTCCGGGCATGCGACTCCGAAGTTACTCAACATTTCGTACTTGCACGTCAGACCAAAAATTGCTCAAAAACGTGATTTCATGTATGATTTCAATACAAAATGTGTTTTCAGCCAAAATTTAGAAATCTATGAATATTTTTACATTTACTAATTAAAATTACTTTATTTTAAGCTGTTTTATGATCGCAAAAGTGTCCCCGACAAATTTCATCCAAAAAACAATAGAAAAACGAAAGGTAAAAAAACAAAGAAATACATAAGAAATTTTAAAAACAATAAAATACAAAAGAAATCAATTTCAATACCGAATTTTTTCAAGTATATTTGCTAAGAATACTCGAAAGAGTGTCTAGACCCAAAATTAGCATTTTTGGAGCTTTGTTTAATGATTTAGAGCAAAATTTTGATTTCATGCATAAATTAGCATAATTAATTAATGTGAAATTATTTCACAGCATTTAACCAAGGAGTTCTGTGATAACTCCTTGATTTAACTATACAGTTTTGCAGAGTACGTTGTGGAAGACGTGCGTGCCGATTTTCGGCGCAATCGCGCGGTCGACGGTCGAGATCTCAGGGGGTGGATTCCACCCCCCGGCTGTGGCTTAGCCAAAATCTCCCGGCCCTTTTAGGGTTAATTTTGGATTCATTCCGGACTTCCTATGGTCAATACCTCACAGTTCGTTCACTTCAGACTCGGAGGAATTCCCTTCTAATCTTGCAAGCAGCAAACACTTTCATTCAGCTGGTAAGGACATCCTTTTGTTCATTCTGCAAGCACTTTTTGTACGATATCCCTCTCACTTCAAAGACCACACCAGCCTCAGACACTGTCCACATGGTCCTACGTCAGGCAAAGGATGCCCAGGGAGCTTTTCATCAAGTGTCTTGTCAGTGATTTTTACCGCCAACTGTATAAGCTACTGAAATCCTTGCATCCGATTGGCTGAGCGCAAATTTGTCAGTATATCACTGACAAAACACTTAATGAAACGCTCCCCTGGTGTGCAACGGGCATTATATTCTAAGTGAGCTTCCAGTAAACTTGGAAGAAAAGTGCCATTACACTCTCTTTTCACTTTTTCGCCCCTTACTGGTAAGGGGCTTGTGATCCTCGGATTTCACACATGGAATGACATTCTGACTTAGAAGTACATTCTCAGTTTCACACACATCATCAAAAACATAAGCATAACACAATACACAATACAAGAAAACTATGTCTGATCTTCAAACAGAAAGAAAGCTCGACACAAAGCAACCAAATTAAAAGTAAAATACTATGTATTATTCCACTAACATAATTGAAAACCACTCTTCTACTCCATAAGAAAGTCACCAAGTATACATAAATAGTCCTCATAGAAGAGATTACATTAATATGCATACAACTTTTATGTAAGTGAGAAATAAGTTACAATGTAATGACACTAGACAGAATAAAACATTCACACCCTCAAAGAGAAAGAGAGAGAGAGAGAGATAATGAAAAAAAAGGACATTTCGTCTGTTGAGCACCAGAAAGGTGTTAACTACATGTATATATACTTTCACACAGCGTTAACGCCCTTCTGGCTGGCTCTCAACAAATGATTTGAACATAAGTTATCTTGTTTCATAATGAATAAACCTGGGCCCAATTTCAATAAACTTGTTCTTAGTAACAAAGGTAAATAATTGTTATAAGCTACCGAAATCATGTGCATTTGATTGGCTGCGAGCAAATTTATAGGAGTATTTCAGCACTTGTTATTGATAACAGGTTTTATGAAACAGGGCCCTGAAGCCGTTTAGCAGAATACAGCTCCTCACTCTTTCTTGCAAAATATGGTATGCAACTTTCAGTTTGAAACTTCATGATACATAAAACGTATCTTCAGCACAGCAAGGTAAAACAGTCGCGTTATTTCAGTTCAGCATTGCCTGCTTATATTCTTTTCATATACAATGATACCCGATGAAACACATATATGACGCACTCATTTTACACCTGGGTTGAGAGAAGCAACTGCACAAAAAAAGCCTTGTGTAAGGCCATTAAACAAATTTCTTCTCTGAACCTCTTGACTGAAAGTCCAGTAACTGGCCCATTTTACCACAGGGTCTGATTGTCCTCATCACAATTAACCAAGTTTGCTTTTGATTGATTGAAGTTAGCAAGTGTACATAGTATAATGTGGTTTATTTTCGAGCTAGCTTTTCATAAGTACAGCTCAAGAAATATGAAAATATTTAACCCCTCCCTACTGCAAATTATTGATGCTCTGTGAACTAAGGACTACAAGGTATGTGGTTCAAATCCACGCCACAGTGCTAACATCCTTTGACAGGACATTAATCTACATTTGCCACTCCCCATCCAGGAGAAGTAAATGGAAATTCCTTGAATTGCTTGGGTGCCTTATCATGTTAATAAAATATCCCATGCTTTGTATCTCTGGATAAAAAGCACATTACAAATCCAAATATTCTAATTACTACTATCAATTCTTGCACCGATCCTCATGAAATGCCTCTTGACATATTCACACCTAGGGAAGTGAGAGGCAGAATGAACAAATTAGATTCTAGTGTCACATACATAAAAGTTATCTTAAATATACAGAGCTTTCCAGGATGTACACATTCTTATTCACAAACAACAAAATGTATCACAGTTACCAGAATTGCTTGCAAAAGTACGATGGTGCCTTTTCAAACCCAGCTTGCAAACTGTCCTAAATCCTCTGAAACAGTAGAGACTCAAGTCCATGTAAGATATCACAGGAATCGTATTTTTTTCTATTTGAAAAGATTTGACGGGTTATTTGAAGAAATAATGAAGATATATTGTTACATGCTGAGCAGTTAGCACTACCCTTGTTGTAGAGTACACAATGAAAATTGCTGCCCTACTTCAAGTGGTATTGACACAGTTAAACTAAGCCTTTCAGCATCAATTATCAGTAAGCTCTCATTACTAGATAATATCAGATTCAACACAATCGTATACTGTAAAACCAGACATTTTTGCATGCATGAAACTTTCGTGAATTTCGCGAGGGGTCGAGATTCACGAAAGTTTCATGCCGCGAATTAGTCAAAGCACAATTGAAAACAACATAATATTGCAATTTGCGAAAGTTTCTTGCTACAAAATTGGCTATCATTAATGATTCGCAAAAATTTCTGGTTTTATAGTATATGCTTTCATAAGTGCTTCCACGTCTGATACAAACCCTTAAGGGATAGATTTTCTCTTCTGACAAAATAGACAATACATATAAAGAATATATCGTCTGTTTGGAGCCAGAAGGGCGCTAATTCTGTATAAAATGATGGGATTTAAAGCCCTTCACGCTCCAAACAGACCCTATATTTGGTGCAGAAGAATTCATACTCTGTCTACCTGATTCATTTTCACCTGAGGCACAGCTAGTGATGTATGCGTACACAATTTTTAAATAACACTTTGGAGAATATGAAAGAACCACAGCAACATCACACAAAAGCCTTGTTCCTATATGACAAGGTAACCCGTCTGGGGAAAAAAAAATCACTGCAACATAATAAATGACATAAGCATAGTGCTTCTTAAGTTTCTGTATCTTATAACACAGATAAGCGAGTATGCTTAGGGGCATTTGTTATGCGCAGCCATTTCTTTTTTCTTACCCTCACTTGCCATTTATTTACAAGTAAAATCATTTCTATTTTGCCACAACAGTTTATCGCGTTATGTGTGAACGAGCCTTTAATGTACAGAGTTCAGGGTGCATTACAAAAATAAAGTGCACAATGTTATTCCACAGTAGTGTAAACTGCATAAAGATGAGGCTGAGTGGATTTTGATCACTTAATACGCGCTGCGTTACATAAATGCAACAACAAGGAAACTTTCATTAGGAGATGTCAGTTGGTCTAGCAGTAACGTCCGCAGTCACCTCACTGTCTCGGCTAAAAAGCCGACTCTTAACGAGGTCTGGTTCGAAACTGAGTCACATCTTCCAGATGGTGCGTTATTCTGACGGTTATCTGATTGATACATGTCTGTAAAAACCCAATTTACAAATACATGTACATACACATTCATGAATGATTTCGTAAAAACTGGCCTGCAGATTATATAATAACCTCAAGTTGGCGACACACTTCCTTTGGGAGGAGAAAAAAATTGTTGGACATTATCATGGAGGGAATTATAATATAGAACATCAGGCAGAGAATGATATAAATATTTAGAGATATAATGTACCTAACTGCTTTTCACACACACAATTACCACTGCACGTTTGGAACTTCACATGCTTTACATGCATGGAACATGTTCTATAAAGATGAGGGGGGAAGTCCTGAGAAAAGGCCACGAAACCCTCGAACCCTAGTAACACAGATGTTACTGACATACTGACACAAGACCGACACAAGAACGACAACAGACGGAACAAAAAATGACATTACCCCCAATGCCCAGGAATCGTTTTGGAGTCGGTTTGGCCGTATGAATTAAGGTGTTACTGTACGACTTCTGGTAAGGAATTTTTTTTGCAAAGTAGGAACAATGAATACATAGACATGTGCCATTATTCAACCAAATTCTGCTTACATACTTCAACTTATTTTTACAAACATGATAGAGCTCTTAAAATAAAAAGATATAGGAATAGTTAACTACATAGTCTATTATACACGATGGACGTCTCTTCCAGTGAAGGGCTTCCTCTATTCTGGTACCTGTAAAGACAAAACAGACAAGGAGAATGATTGAACTCATGTTGACTCTGGGTTACAAGAGGTGCCCTGGAATTTCAGCAAAAACGCCAAAGGTATTGTTGTACTCTATATTAATTACTGATACAAAAAGATTTTTTATACAAGGGAAAATTGAAACTAATAACAAATTTTAGTACAGAACAATTCAGAGAGGGGCTGGAAAGTTAAGTTACAGAGTTGCCAATTGCCTTTGACTGATTATAACTTAGAAATTCATGACTTATTTATTCTTTGTCAGATGTTTTTCAAAATTTGACTGATGTCTTTCTCTCATCTTTCTGCTTTAGCAAAACCAACTTAAAATCAGGGTTGATTTGCCCTTTATAACTTCATAGATGACTTACAGCTTTCTTAAGAGCTTGATCCAGGTCTTGGATGAGGTCTTCGGTGTCCTCTAACCCTACGGAGAGCCTGATAAGACTGTTGTCGATGCCAAGCTCCTTACGTTGTTCAGGAGGTACAGAGGCATGGGTCATGACTCCACTGAAAGGTCAAACAAAGAGAAAGACAGAAGAATATAGATGAGGTGATGCACGGGAGCTCTTTTGATAGTAATTGATGATTTGATGATTCATTCTGATTGACAGCTAAGAAATCAACTACAAGTATCTCTTTAAAACCTCTCATCAGTTTCTTGATTTGATGATTCCTTTTAATTGACTGCTAAGAAAGCAACTACAAGTATCTCTCTAAAACCTCTCGTCAGTTTCTTGATTTGTTTTTTCTTTTTAATTGACTGCTAAGAAATCAAGTACAAGCACATGCTTGTAGGTGGGCATTTCCCAGGTATTTGGTCACTTAGGCCGGAATTCACAAAGGTGGTTTCAATTTAGACCATGGTTTATGCAGATTTCGTGGTATACATGTAAGTGCGCTTTATTTAGCGATACACTTAAAAGATCCATTAATGAACGTATGTGATTGGCAAAGGGCGCTAAATTCACTCTAGTTGCCATGGTTTAGACCATGGTTTATGTAAATTTAATGAACTGTGCGTAAATTAACATAAACCATGGCAACTAGTGTCAATTTTGCAGCCTTTGCCAATCACGCGCGTTCATTATTGGATCTTTCTAAGTTATGCTCAAATTCTTACATATTTTCTTTTACATTTACCAGAGCCCTTTTTTTTATTTTGGTAATTTCCACGGCTCTTTTGAACCTTCCAGAGCTCTTCTCCTTTTTTCACTAAGTCAACGATCCAGTGGATGGTTGTACAACTGCTCCATGATCTACATTAACTGAATTCCTAAGTTGAACCCTTGACCCAATACTCTATCTTACCCTAACCCTAACCCTAAAGCTTTAACCCTTTCAAGACAATTGACCGCATTTTGTGGTTTTGCTCAATAAATTTTGATTCAGAGCTCTAAAAAATATACCACATGCATGAGTAGAAAGAGCAAAAATTTCTGCACACACTGTGTCCATTTTTGCTGCACGACCAAACTGCATTTGATGCCAGGAATTTCAAATCCTTAAATTGGAAAGGCATTGAGAGGTTAAAATTTTTTTTTTTTTTTAAATCAAAATTGGCAATTTTTTCAACTTATCGACAAAATTCCTAACCATGTATATTGTTGTTTTCAAAGACATTACACCTTAGTAGAAGCATGTAGCACTAAAAGAATATCAGTCAGACCGCAGGTCGTATGCAAATGAGCAAAAAGGGCTGATTTTATTTCCAGTGCCTGAAGTGGCACACTCTCCTTGTAGCCAGTGGGCTGTTTTGCATGGTCATATTCAAAGTTAATTAAATCAAGAAATATTAATGCTATGCTCATCAAATTTTCTGGAAAGATAAATGGGTAGTTTATCAATGCAGACATACCCTGTTTAAGTTATAATTCAAAGAATAAGTAGTTGAAAATAAGTGATAAAATAGTGACACAAAATACTTTTCTTTATAAGATTTCGAGTCAATAAAAAAACATAAAAAGTATATGAGCCACTATTAAAACGCATATGTATGGAAGCGTTGAAGTTTCATCTTTTACATTATCATATTCAAAACATCCATACATTTATGACAGGGTCAGGATCCAGCAATATTCAACCCAAGTACATAATTTATCCTTGAAATTGTCAAGACCATAGAATCCTAGCACTGTGATTGGCTGGCAAGGCCACCCTGCAAGATTATGGCACGATATTTGAAACCACATGCCACCTGCTGGGTGAACTCTTGACCTCTTGTGCAAACATGGTCCTGGCTGTGATAAACATGTTGATCTATTTTGGGGAAAGGGCTTGTGAAGTAACCAATCAGAGAACTGGAATCAACTGTTTGAAGGACACAATGTGTACTTTGGTTACATTTTGCTGGATCCTGATCCTGACCCTGTCATTAAGTGTACATAAATATTATTTCAATATTTGTAAAGTTTGGATATTGCCCTTTATACTCATGTCAAATTCAGCCTGGCTCATAATAAAACTGAGTGAGTTTTTTACAGGTTTACTTTTCATTTCATTTCCATTTTTTGGTCATAAAATAACATTATTTTTCACCAATTTTGTCACATTTGTCATAGACAAATTGAGTATGTCATGAATCTCTAATTCCTCCTCTTTTATTTGATGTATAAATCATGAGAATCAGTAAATGTTAACCAGTCCATTCAATCACTTGGAAATCAGATGTTCCCAGGGATTCCTGCTCATTATGTATTCAGAGACTGACCCAGTCAAGCAAAACTGGAAATAAAATAGAGCACTTTTGGGGGACCTGCGGTTTGACTGATATAAGAACAATTTAGCCCTTAAATAATTCTTGTCGTTAAAGGGTTAATGGACAAAATAAATATCCTTACTGTAGCTCAGCAAGAAAGACAAAATGGAAAATGTGAGGTAAAAGGAGGATAATGACAGAAAGAAGAACCTTACGGTAGTTCAGCAAGTGATTCGTATCCTCCGAGACTCTCCGCCAGCGTGAAGACCCTAACGCTCTCGAGGAATGTCTTAGAGTTCTCCAGGTCACCCTTGAGGTAGAAGGTCACCATCCCTCCAAAGCCTCTCATCTGCTTCAAGAAGATATCATGCTGAGGATGACTAGGAAGACCTTATTGTGGAGAATATAAAGAATAAGAGAGAGTTAAATACTTGGACAAATTTGGTCAAGAGCATGCTGTGTTTGGTTGCTAGAGGAGCACCATCACTCCAAACCCTCCCATCAGTTTCTGGAAGATACGTGTATCATGCTGCAGATGGCTTGCAAGACCCTCTTTTTGTGAAGGAAAGAATTTATTACGAGTACTGGCATGGAAATTTTGTGAGGAAAACTCTTTTATGTTTGGTTTTATATGAAAGATCTTCGCATCTGAAACATTAAGCAGTGTTTGGTTGCTAGAGGGGTCACTATCTTTCAAAGACCTATCCTCAGTTTCTTGACAATATCATGCATCGAACGGCTTTGAAGATTCCTTGTTTATGGTGTAAATAAAAGATATTTAATAGAGAAGGTTAAATACTGGTACAAATGAAAATATTGTGTGAGCTTTTATTCATTCAAATTCCCACGTGAAGAATATCAGGAAATTATCCCACTTATCATGAATATTTTTCAGGCATAATTGTTCCTCATATGATGTATGATTGGGAGCCCAATTGAACTTGAAATTGTACAAGAATTTCTTTAGTATTCCAGTAATGCCTGATTTCATATTTTTCCTCATATTCCACGAGTACATGTAAGTGTGCAAAAATATCTCATCAAAATTAGAGCAAGAACAATGCCATTTTCACATGAAAAGGCGGCTGTGTCATTTTGACATTGAAAAAACAATAGTGGCCATATCTGCGCACTCATTCATTTTACACGCAGTTCAGGATTTCTGACATGAAAGACAAGATTTGGAGGCTTGTGAATAAAATCACTGAAATAAGGAATTTTTTCAATATTTTGACTTGTTTTCTGCATGAATGTCTATCTCTATGATAAAAACGAAAAGTCTGTGTTTGTTGCATGTTTTGTTTCATCAGAATTGAGCAGTTACAGGTGTGCACAGACAAGGGCGCTGCACAGACTTGAGAACTCTTGCCATAATTACCTGAATCGCTTTCATAATCATACATCATGGAGTGTGGTGAAAGAAAATTATGAAGGGTAATTTGCGAGCCAGCCAAAAATTTTGAGACTTTTACTCGCACCAATAGTCAATGCTGGTAAAACAAGGAAACTAAACTACTGCACTTTGTTTTGTTTTTTACTTCATATTTTGGGCGGGTTGCATGAAATCATCTGGCAAGCCACATGTGCCCAAGTGGCCGCTTTTTAATCCCTATCATGCCGTGCTCAAGAAAAAAGTTAATATTCAACTCTTGAAAGTTCATTTTTGACAATTGCTCAAAAATATGGTGGCATGGAAGGGAGGACTGTTGGGCCTGGGCTGTTGATTTTACCTGGATAGATAACTTTGCGGACCCTGGGATTGCTTTCCAGGAACTTGGCGACGGCCAGACCGTTCTTGTAGTGCTGTTTCATCCTGATGTGGAGGGTCTTCAAGCCCCTGTTCACCAGGTAACAATCAAAGGGTGAAGGGCAGCTGCCAGCAGCTAGAACACAGAAAAGAAACAAAGTCAGGGTCAGAGATGGTGATATTTTTTTTCTTCTTTTAAGAAATAAAAATATAATAAATTGATTTGATTTATTTTTTCCATTCAAATAAAAAGGGAGTTTTCGTGCAGCAACGTACACAGGATTCTAGGACGGAGATTAACCATTGCACATGACACAGGACGCCTAGGCATTCTTTGTCAAAAATGAAAGAACCGGAACGGCAATACCATGCTAGATCAAGAGCGCATGATAAATTGCAAATGCATTGTTCGCTCTGAATCTAGGACGAAACTACTGTTCCGGTTCTTCAATTTTCCACAAAGACTTTAAGATGGGCATCCTCTGTCATTCATTAATCTCCGTCCTAGAATCCCGTGTACGTTGCTGAACGAAAACTCCCTATTATCTTTCTAGGCAAGTCCCAAGATATGTCCCATTCAATACCTGATATTTTGGAATTGTATTATGACACTTGAACATGAATTGACATAAATATCTCATTTTACTTGATACTTTGTTTGATCTAAGCTGGAGGATGCCTATCAGCTTTATACAGTCATAAGATATACTAAATTATAATTTGTATGAAGGGTTTTCAGGTGACCAGAAAAATTGGCGTATCTCATGGTTTGTGCAAAAGTACCGGGATGACCGTGCAATTTTAAAACAATATCTCATGGTTTGTGTAAAAGTACCCGGATGGCCGTGCAATGTATCTCCATATCTCATGGTTTGAGGTGCGCGTAACGCATAAAAAAGTGAATACACGTTTAAATACGCAAAGGTAAGACAATGAATGTATGCGGGCAGCCCTTGCAAGATGCTTGGGTAAGGACAAAATGATGTTTTTCTACCTGTGTTTTATGTTGAAGTTAATACAAAAACATAAGCACCTGTAATGGTAAAAATTGAGGAGCTAGGTTTCATACAATCAATACTAATAATATTGAATGACTTTTCTTTCGTGGGATACAAGGGTATATCGCACTCACTTTGAAAATGTTTCACTCGTCATGCCGACTCGTGAAATATGCTCATAGCTTGTGCGATATACCCTTGTATCCCACTCAAGGCCATTCAATATTATATAATTAGTATTTGCATGAAGGGTTCAGCCTACAAGTAAAATCAGTGTATCTCATAGTTTGCTCAAAGTACCCGGATGACCATGCGGTAATTTTTCAATATCTCATGGTTTGGGGTGCGCGAAGGCGTAGAAAAGGGAATAGCGTTTAAATATGCAAAGACTAAAGCCATGGGTATAGAGATTGATGGTATAAGCGCAGCCCTTGCAAAATGCCTGGGTAAGGACAAATAAGTTGCTCTCTCTGCATGTGTGATGCGTAAGTTAATACAAAACATAAGGATGTACATGTAATGTGGAAAATGAGGTATTAGGTTTCATACAATTAATAATACTCGATGGTTTTTCTTTCGTGGGACACAAGGGTATATCGCACTGGCTTCGAAAATATTTCACTCCTTGTGCCGACTCATGAAAAATACTCATAGCTCGAGCAATATACTCTTGTATCCCAGCCATTCAATATTATATAAATATGGGATGTGGTCGGTAACGTGTGGGGAAAAAATGGCTCATACTTTCCCCTTTTTAAATCAAAAGTGCACTTCAAATCATTTTTTGTAAATATCACAGGTCATCATTTTTGCATCCCTTCAAAAGAAATATTGGACAAGGACTGAAGTAGAGGATACTAATTACCGTAACACAGTGTGAATAGGAACATAAGGGTGAAGAGCCTTATATCGGTTAAGAGTAGGGATTTTGTCCGTCCGTGACATTATTTTATGGATTATAATTTTAGTAGGCAGCCATGGCAACCAAATTTTATCAAATCTCAACTCCTTCAGTGATACCCTTCACAATAAAACATAAAAAAGCTCTCTTCAATTAAACACTTATTTTCTACAGGCATTCAAACTTTCAAAATTTGTCAAATGTCTGTCCGTGACGAACCAATTAGGCTCTGATCAGGAAAAAAAAAATTTTAACGTTTCTTTTACATGATTTATTTCAAAGGAAATTTGCTCATTCTAGCCATTCTTTCCCCATCATAACGATTAACAGATGTGATTCCTGAGAAAAAATATATAATAAAAAAAAATCAAATTTTTGTTGTTATTCAACCTGTTTTACGTTACAAGTTTATTTTTCTAGCTGTGTGGAAGACTCACCATATAGTTGAAAGTGAAGCTTCTTGTAGATCTCGTCATCATTGCACGCAGTAAGACCCATGACAACATCGGAATGTCCGTTCATGTACTTGGTGGCTGAGTACATGACAATGTCAGCTCCTAAGTCCAGTCCCCTCTGTATTCAATTCAATTCAATTCAATTCAAATTCATATACACTGAGTTCAATTCATATTCAAATTTACATCAACATTCAAATTAAAAAAAAAAAAAAAATTCATATTCAAAATTAAACTAAAATTTAGATTCAGATTCAAATTCGATTCGCTTTCAAATTCGATTCACTTCTATTGAATTCAATTCAATTCAAATTCAAGTCACTTCATTTCAATTCAGTACAGTTCAAATCAATTCCATCCAATTCTTTGAAATTCAGTTCAATTCCATTCAAAATTTGTGAAGATCAAAAAAGTTTGCATATTGAAAGTATGCACTGACAGAATTATTATGCTTGTTGGTAGCCATGTCTAGGGAATATCTTCCCTTGGTATATTCTTTCTGATGTTCCCAATGCTTAGCACCTAGGGTGTAGAGCCACGTTCACATATGGCCCGAAAGTCCGTTGTGGTAAACCACCAGTGCAAAATAAGCATAATAGACTTCACATTTCTGTATCTTATAACACACAGAATTGTGAGTACGTGTAATACCTTTCTTGCATGCACCTTCTTTTATTCATTCCCACTTGCAATGCATTTGCACTTGCAAGAAAAATATAAATATAATACGAACTGGCTTTGAGGGGGATGCAACATTTATTGCCTGAACTAGAAGCGTACTGCCCGAGTCAAAGACGAGGGCAATACGATTCTAGTGAGGGCAATTAATGTTGTATCCCCCGAAAGTAGCCAGTCCATATCATTATTATGAACAGAAAATATTGTAAAAAATTCAGTTTATTGCCCACTATTTAACACACAAATCCCATTGACTTTCGAAACCGCGCAATAAACAATTTATTGCCCCGCAATTGTGTTGGCTTGTCAAAGCCGGGCAATAAAATGCAAAAATTGCATTGCTCAGATGTCTGATATGGTTAACATTATAATATTCTATATTCTACATAATATCTACATTTGCCACTCTCGACCTAGGTGAAGTAAATAGGTACTGGTATTTCTTGAAGCTTCAGCACCTTCATTAGGGCAGCTAGGATGAGTCGGGGTAATAATCCAAAGCTCTTTGGAAGTGCATAGAGTCATTGATAAAAATGTATTAAGCGCTACACAAGAACAGAGTATTATTATTATTATTATTATTATAATATCCCTGCCCACTGTCCAACTGACCTGAAAGTAAGGTGAACTGAAAGTGTTATCTGCTACCACGACGACACCAGGTTGCCGATGGGCGATGGCGCTGACTGCTGCGATGTCCACAAGTTTTAGGGTTGGGTTGGTTGGAGTTTCGAGCCATACAAGCTATACAGGGAAGAACCACAGGAAGTTGATTTGAATGTATATATTTTTTTTTAATCTCATAATTTCTACAAATTAGATGGCTATTCATCAATATTTATTTATAAAATGAGGTACAAATGTCAGTCTTTTTCAGAGAGTTTTTCAGAAACATGATCAATCATAAATGCAAGGACAAACTTTCACATGATAAATGAATTCGTCTTTCCTTCAGTTTGGCCTGACATGATCTCGACTGCAAAATCTTTGATAATCAATCAGCAGTATTCAGTGCAAAACATCAGAGAGCTGCTCACAAGGCAAATCAAAGAGTTGCAGATTTGATTGATTCAAACTTTAAAATTCATGCCTTCCTTAAATCCTTTTACATATATTAGGTTTTCCTCAGACTGTCACTGATCTTTTTCTATCATTTGTCTCCTGTTATGAAAATAACTTGCAATTAGGGAGGACTTTCCATTCAAAGCAGAGCATCAAGGCCAGGGAGTGCAATCATTCTTCAGCCTAGTGTAGATTACAATCCATAAGCACCTGCTCATCTTTAGCATGGCCTCCTAACCAACTACTTCCCTTCGAGAAAAAATGTATCTAAAATGATCTGAGTAAAATGTATCTCATCACCCTACACATCAGAGCAGACCAATCACAAAACTACAGTGCTTTGTAATCTGTATGTTACAGTTCCTTGTCATTATAGTTTATTCAAATATCAGCTTCAAATATCTGCAAAAATATTGCAAGTCTATACACTTTGAATAAAGGTAAAAGAGACTGTTTGAGTAGACTAGTCAATGCACCCTCACAAGGATACGTGCATGCAAATCCAACTCCATTTGTACATAACTAGAAATTCACTTCCCAAATTCAAAGCAATATTCTACCAAAATTATTGGAAGAAACATCATGAAACCTCTTACAAATAAATTTGACACACAGAAATTTCCCACAGTGACTCTGTGTTTATTTACAGGGATTTGTTAAGAGTGTTGAACATTTACCTTGGTGTTTTCTTGCATAGCAGCGGCAACCTTCTCCGGGAAGCGGGCATCCACGAAGGTAAGGGTGATGCCAAAGTTTGAGAGGATCTTCTGGAAGTAGCGGTTGGTTCCTCCGTAGATGTCATCCATGGCGATGAGATGGTCTCCGGTCTTCAGCAGGTGGCAAATGGCCATGGTAGCACCTAGACCGGAGCTGAAGGCAAGTGCTACATGCAGGAGGAGGAGAGAGAAAAAACTCTGAACCACTGGAAAAAAAAACCTTCTTTACGTGTGAGGTTTTTGTGGCTGTCTATATGCATCATTTACCCATGAGGGCTAACATCCTACAAGACCAACACTGACAGTGTCGCAGCCTTCTGCAAACTTTTCTGATAGTTCATAAGAAGGACGACATTGTGGTTCTCATGGGCTGGGAGCCTACTGGGATGTCCCTACCTCTGGAACATCTGAATCACTTCAAGAAAATGAATATGATATCTAATTTACATTTCTTAAAGGGTCTCTGAGGTCAAAAAAAATAATTTGTATACAGTTAGAATGTATAAAATTAACCCCAAATAACTTTACCCGGCATTCTACAGGTTAGCGGTTAAGGAGTTTGAAGAGAATAAAGGACAGCGTGAACGAACGACGCGCGGAACTCAACTCCAGTTGAGTTCCGCGCGAGCAGTTTTCTATGCGTGTGCGTTTTTTTTATGCGTGCACGTTCGGCGAACGCCAAGACGCGATAGTGGAATTATCGCGATCGCATTATCACGTTGTCGTCTGCTATATTATGTACAGCGCCGGGGCTGACAAACACTCGAAAGTTGATTTGGGGCGGAAATTACTGATAATATTTAACCCTAATGAAACAACAAATGAATAAAGGATACAACGCAAAATGTTTTTATCTAATTGGAAATTGATTTGGCGCGTAACTTATGGATAATCTACAATCCAAATAAAACAACAAATGAATGAAGTCTTACAACGGAGAATGTTTTTAAAGAATCAAAAATTGATTTGGGGCGTAACTTACGGGGATTCTGTACCCCAAATTAAACAACAAATGAATGAAGTATACAACGCAAAATGTTAATATCGAATAGAAAATTAGTTCGGCGCATAAATTACAAAGAATCTACAGACCAAATGAAACAGCAAATAAATTAGAACTAAGACGCAAAATACATTTATCGAATCGAAAATTGATTTGGCGCTTAACTTAGGAATAATATACAACCCAAATAAAATATAAAATGAATGAAGTATACAACGCAAAATGTTTTTATCGAATAGAAAATTGGTTCGGCGCATAAATTACAAAGAATCTACAGACCAAGCGAAACAATAAATAAATTAGAACTAAGACGCAAAATATATTTATCGAATCGAAAATTGATTTGGCGCTTAACATAGGAATAATATACAACCCAAATAAAATATGAAAAGAATAAAGGACCAACGCAAAATGTTTTTTTATCAATAGAAATTGATTTGGCACGTAGCTAATGAATAATGTACAATCCTAATAAAACATCAAATGGATGAAGTAACGCAAAATGTTTATATCGAATAGAAAATTGGTTCGGCGCATAAATTACAAAGAATCTACAGACCAAGCGAAACAATAAATAAATTAGAACTAAGACGCAAAATATATTTATCGAATCGAAAATTGATTTGGCGCTTATAATTTAGGAATAATAAACAACCCAAATAAAATATGAAATGAATGAAGTATACAACGCAAAATGTTTTTTTATCGATGGAAATTGATTTGGCACGTAACTAATGAATAATATACAATCCTAATAAAATATCAAATGGATGAAGTATACAACGCAAAATGTTTATATGGAATAGAAAATTTGGTTCGGCGCATAAATTACAAAGACTCTACAGACCAATGAAACAACAAATAAATTAGAACTAAGACGCAAAATACATTTATCGAATCGAAAATTGATTTGGCGCTTAACTTAGAAATAATATACAACCCAAATAAAATATGAAATGAATGAATTATACAACGCAAAATGTTTTTTTTTTTGTTTTTTTTTTATCGATTGGAAATTGATTTGGCGCGTAACTAATGGAAAATATATAACCTAAATAAAATATGAAATGGATGAAGCATACAACGCAAAATGTTTATATCGAATAGAAAATTGGTTCGGCGCATAAATTTCAAAGAATCTACAGACCAAGTGAAACAACAAATAAATTAGAACTAAGACGCAAAATATATTTATCGAATCGAAAATTGATTTGGCGCTTAACTTAGGGATACAACTCAAATAAAACAAAATGAATGAAGTATACGACGCAAAATGTTTTTATCGAAATGAAAATTATAAGTTGGCGCGTAATTTATGAAGAATCTACAACCCAAATAAAAGATGAAATGGATGAAGTATACACGCACATTTTTTATATCGAATAGAAAATTGGTTCGGCGCATAAATTACAAAGAATCTACAGACCAAATGAAACAACAAATAAATTAGAAATAAGACGCAAAATACATATATCGAATCGAAAATTGAATTAGCGCTTAATTAAGGGATAATATACAACCCAAATAATATATGAAATGAATGAAGTATACAGCGCAAAATGTTTTTTTTTTATCGATTGGAAATTGATTTGGCGCGTAACTAATGGATAATATACAACCCAAATAAAACATGAAATGGATGAAGTATACAACGCACAATTTTTATATCGAATAGAAAATTGGTTCGGCGCATAAATTATAAAGAATCTACAGACCAAAAGAAACAACAAATAAATTAGAACTATGACGCAAGATACATTTATCGAATCAAAAATTGATTTGGCGCTTAACTTAGGAATAATATACAACCCAAATAAAATATGAAATGAATGAAGTATAAAACGCAAAATGTTTTTATCGAAATGAAAAATATTAAGTTGGTGCCTAATTTATAGAGAATCTACAAACCAAATAAAACAAAAAATGAATCAAGTATTCAACGCAAAACGTTTATGTCGAATATAACATTGGTTTGGCGCATAAATTACAAAGAATTTACAGACCAAATGAAACAACAAACAAATTAGAACTATGACGCAAGATACATTTATCGAATCAAAAATTGATTTGGCGCTTAACTTAGGAATAATATACAACCCAAATAAAATATGAAATGAATGAAGTATACAACGCAATTTTTTTTTTTTTTTTTTTTTTTTTTATCGAATTCGAAATTGAACTGGAAAATGATTTGGCGCGTAACTTACGAATAATATACAACCCAAATAAAACATCAAATGGATGAAGTATACAACGCAAACTGTTTTTATCGAACTGAGAATTCAGTTGCCGCTTAATTTATGGAGAATCTACAACCCAAACAAAACAACAGATGAATCAAGTATTCAACGCAAAACGTTTAAATCGAATAGAAAATTGGTTTGGCGCATAAATTACAAAGAATCTACAGACCAAATGAAACAACAAATAAATTAGAACTAAGTCGCAAAATTCATTTATCGAATCGAAAATTGAAAGTGAAGACGTTCCTGAATCGATATATCGTTAGGTGAGCTATCGTGATCGATCGACTAGTCTTTGCTCAAGTCTTATTTATATTAATTTTGGGGGGTATTTTATTTTCAAAAATCAATATCTCCTGTATCCTGTCACCGTTGAATGTCGTGTTAAGTTTTCTGGGGTTGATTTTGTGTAAGCTAACTATACACAAATTGTTTTTTCAGGCCTCAGGTACCCTTTAAGGAAGTTCCATAAACATACTGACAAATGTTTTTGGATGGATGGGGCACCTTCAAGCTATAAAAAAAAAAAGTGTCTGAAACTGAAAAAGTTAGTAATCAGAGCATTTTAGTTTAGTAATGAATGCAATTAAATTCCTCTGATTAGCTTTTCATTCTTTTGGCAGTCAAAAAAGATTTGCCAATCTTCTATAAGTACTGCAAAGTCAATTTCAAATGAAATGTATAATATCTTAAAAGTAATTTAACGAAATGCATATCTTCAAAACTCCATGTTGAACCAATTTCTTTATTAAGAATAATGACATCAATCATTCCTGCTCTGCCCATGTCAAACATGCATTGCAAGCAGATGAATTACAGGTGTACATGTAAGCCCTGAATCGTGGGTGACCCTCCTTGGAAAACCAGGTTAGGGGCAACAGATGTGTCGAGAGACTGAAGAATTAATAGCCCTGTTCATATTGGCCACCTATCTGTAAAATAGCCGCAAACGTTGCTGCTGTTTTACATGTACAGATATGCTTAGGATGGAGACAGATATGAATGGGTACTGCTAAATTCATGTGGTATTTTGGTTTCCTATTTAAAATAAAGGTACATTATTCATTAATGTAGGGAAAAAGAGGGTTTTACAACAAATAAATGGCAGATATAACAGTATCCAAAAGTAGCTCAGCGACATAACATCCGTTGCTTCTGCAGTTCGGCGTGCACGGACCTGACCCAATGCCCTAATCAAACAGCTGATCTGGTCTAATGTCCACCATGGTAACACGCATAAAGAAGCACAAATATTGCTCTGACATACATGTACATTATGATTGGGACTGCAACTTTTTTTTCACAGGGGTTCGCACTAGAAGTTTTAGTGTCTGTATGCATGGATCCCCTTTTCTACTTCAAAACTTTAGGGTCACAATTTGGGGGTGTTTATTTACCGGACCTGGGCCCTGTTGCATAAAATTTACCATTAATGGTAACTCTGCTATCAATGGTAACTCCCATGGAAACCTTGATTTTGATTGGCTGTTGAGTGATGTTACCATGGTAGTTACCATTGATAGCAGAGTTACCATTAATGGTCAGTTTTATGCAACGGGGCCCTGATGTTGATGAACCCAGCGTACATGTACATATACATGTACCACAATATTACGGTATTATTACAGTACTGCCTCACTCTTCTGATCGGTGGTTAAGGAAAATCATTGTAGTACCAGGCCTTGACCTAAACAGGAGACTGTTAATAGGGGGCTCCATGCATACTGCAGGGCTCAACACAATACAGGGGTCTGGTGCAAATGGGCCCCCATACATGTATACTGAGTCCGTACCTCCAAAATATCTGAAATTAAACAGGAGCCCGGTCCACTCAAACTCTAAAAAATTTCAATCCGGTCCCCTTTGAAATAAAATTTAGTGTGGAGCTCTTTTCGCAAATATGAAAAGGGCTAATGACTACATCTTTTGCTTACCATGTTTAGCTCCTTCAATGGCTGCCACACACTTCTCTAGTACTGTCCTTGTTGGGTTTCCTCCCCTGGCATACTCATAACCCTGACAGAGGAGCAGAACAATTACAGGATGTTATCCATTAATCCACAGATCCACAATATTTAATTTTCAACAGACAGTAAAAAATAATAGCTAGCAAGTCAATGCATGTACTAGGTAAATGTGAACTGAGCAGGGAATCGATAAACTACATGTACATGTATATTTGTAATCAAAGACCCATCTCCAAGAAGTCCATTTCATAAAAGAATTGATAAATTCCACATAATATGTTAAAGATGTTAAGTGTTTTTAATGTTTCTTTTTTTTTTTTTACTTTATTCAATTTAAATTGCATAAATCTTGAACTACTGACAATGAAAAAGAAAGCTCCATGTACTGCATGTACATGTACAGTTCTAAGACCATAATCATACACTCTACACGTTACATTTTCATCTTCGTAACATGTGTTTCCATGCATGTAGCCAAATTTTACCCAACTACAATGTCTTTCCCATATAAATATATTATACACATCCTGTACTTGTAATCACCCTGTACATTAAATTACCAATGGAGAATGATTTGTTTATAGATCTTATTAACCTTCATTGTACATGTATTCTGTACTACTGCATTTTCTAATTGTCATAAACTACCTTTCAAGAGTGAAATTTGGACTTCTAATGCTTTTTTTCATTAAAACATACATGTAAAATACCTTCCAAGGGTATCAACATCACAAAGAGACGGTTTCTGTTTCTTGAAGGGGAAAAAAGTACACCTTCTTAGTCCAAGTATTAGTTGTTAAAAAAAATTTAGACACTTTTGATTGTTAATAACTCAAAAATTATACATTGTATCAGACTGAGGTTTTTACATTGTAAAGTTGAAGGATGTAAAATTTATTGGGAGCAAGTTTCATGACATACATGTATCTCTACATACTTTTCTTAAAATATTGCTGTGAATATTTAATTAGATTTTTCACTTTTTGAAAAATCAAGGCCACAAAATCTGTGTGTACATGTACATGTGTTGTACATGTATTAGTAATTAATTCAGAACACAACAATTGCCATTGTGTGTTGGAGCTGTCATTTCTCCCAACCTTTTGCTGTCCAGTGTCATTAATGATTTATGACTCAGGGTTATTAAAAGGTGTTCTGGAATTTCAACTGCAACACACAATGGCAATTGTTGCGTTCTGAATTAATTACTGATGTATACACATATTTTGTGGCCTTGCTTTTTTCAAAAAGTGAAAAATCTACCATTCAGAGCAATATTTAAAGAATAGTATTCAGAGAAACGTAATTAAACTTGCTCCCAATAAATTCTACATCCTTCAGCTTTACAATGTAAAAACCTCAGACTGATACTAGATATAATTTTTTAGTTATTAACGATCAAGTGTCCAAAGTTGTTTTTTTTTAACACCTAGTACATTGTTCAACACTTGAATACTTGGCCAAGATTTGCCACCCACAACACGAAAGGTTAAATACCATCTGCAAACAAGAAACTGGACATTGTAATTGGTAAATAATGCACGTAGTATAGTTTGGACAAATGCTAACCTGTCAGGCTGTTTATTTCTTTCACTAGTTACATATATACAACTGTACTTGGCAGCATGACATCATGTTACCCTTCACAATCAAATAAGGATTAGTCAAAATTTTGCAATAAAAATACATTGGTTGGTAATCTACTATATATACACACTGTAATTCTGTCTATTGTCATGTTTAACAAAAGATGGGCCATTGAGTTTACTGAATCCAGTTCCATTATTGGGGGGGGGGGGGGGGGGGTAACACTGTAAGTAGCTTTTGCTAATAAACAGCAAGATGAACATTTGAATTTGAATACATGCACATGTAGTTCACCTGAAATGACTTTGCATACATGTACGACAAGCCTAGCTACATGTACATGTAAACTCGTGTACATGTACATCAACTACATGTATCAAAGTGGCTGACCAAATGCAAAATCATTGTTTGCTATGTAGATCTTCATATCTTTAGCACACAAAAAAGTGGGCCTTGTCAAGATCTGTAAACAAGTCAGCGTACAGCTTGGAATTGTTAATAACATACTACAGATAAAATTGGTTTTGTGTATACATGTATACATGAGTAAACTACATGTCTACTCTAAGGCTTTCATGTACTGTAAAAACAGCACAAAAAAGCAAGAAACTCTCATAATTTTTGTAAGCGGTCCAGACTCATGTATGTTTCATACCAGTGATGCCAAAATATAATTGAATTGCAACACAGCATTTTCGCATTCCACCATAGTCAGCCATCAGCAAAAGTTCATGTTGTGAATTATTTGTGTTACAGAGGTTATAGTACTGTACGTAGAAAACAAAGTTTTCAAAGTGCATAGAAAGTTGCAAAATTGTTGAAAAAAGAAACAAAAGCAAAACATTTTGAAAGCTGGAATTATCTGGAAATGATTACATACAATAGTACATGTACAGTATCTTGGCACTTGGCAGACAAGACAAATATGTGGACAGTAAAGAGCCTTGTGGAACTACAAATTTTTTGAAAGCTGGAATTATCTGGAAATGATTACATACAATAGTACATGTACAGTATCTTGGCACTTGGCAGACAAGACAAATATGTGGACAGTAAAGAGCCTTGTGGAACTACAAATTTAGAGATATCCAAGCAGGCTTTTTGAATGCCGGATAGAAAGTCATATGAAAAGGTAAACCTATGGCAATCTGACAAAAACCTGGAAAATACTGTATCAGAAATAGCAGTTACAGTACAGTGTATCATAGCAGATATTACATGTACTTTGTTCTTGGGAGCTCTTTAGTAAAAGTGCTCCTTGCAACTTGTAATTTTGTAAGGGTTCCGTTTTACATGGCTCTTGATAGAGATTTCAAGAGATGAAATGTTCTGTACTCCTGAGTACATGTATTTCTTATTCCTTTTTTGTATTAATATTTTTGGCTGGTTATCATCATATTTCAATATTTGTCTGGTCTGCAAATGAGTGGCTCAGTTTCCCTGACCGTACTTGTACATGTATATTATCACAGAAGAGTACAACAAAGCTGGGGCAAAACTGTTTCACTCTTTTCCTTTCTTCTGAATCTGCAGAACAATCAGCTTACAGTTTCAAGGTAACATATCCTTATGCACAATGCACAATGGATGTAAACCTAATGTTTACCAGACCGGTGAATAGGAAAGAAAATAGCAGTTAGGAAATTTTGATAAGATAACATGTGACCATTCATGTTCATACATGGTGAGATGCATCTGTGTACTATTCTGACCCTACATGTACATGTATGTGGCTACATGTACATGTAGCTCAGCAGCTACATGTTCATGTACATGTACAGTGTATGTACAAAATGTAAGTACAGAAAACTACATGAATTGTTTACAGTTAAAAGATAATTTAAAGTGTACCAACCACCTGAAAAAATAATTTGTGTACAACCTCTAACATACATGTACAGAGCAAAATAATTTTTGGTAATTGGTACCTTTTTTAAGAGAAATCCTGATTGTAAGAAGGCTGGCATAGAAAGTATCTCAGGAGTTACCGGTAGCTTTTTGGTGCCTGAATCTTACAAATTTGTACAAATTTTTCTCTTTATTTAGATAACAATTTTGGTATAAAACTTTCCCCATCCCCTTTAAAAATGAAAACATATATGTACCTTTGAATATGCAATATTAGACTGGAACTCTACAAACAAAAACCAGAATCATTTGGTGAATCATCACCTTTCAAATATTTCCAAATGTTGGAACAAGAAGCGAACCTTCATATTGAGAAGCCCCTGGCATGGCTTCAACAATGAGAAGATAAGAGCCAGCCAATAGCAGTGCAGTCAAGGGGAGACACCTCCCATTGACCCACCATGCTAAGACCTAGTCTGCAGCTACAGACTCTATTTAGACACTTTAACACAATTCCTTAAAAACCTTGATCCGCTCCGTAGCCCATACTGGGCCAGTCTCTTTTGCTACATCGAATAGGAGCAGGAACAGTACAGCACCTATAGACCATGCAGTATTTATACTTTTACAGTTCAGAACTTCAGACACCCTGTTACACATTACAATTACAAGTGTTTGTGTGTGCAAACTAGCTACATGTACATGTAAGACCCAGACATAATTCTTTCATCATAAAAGGGCCACTGCAAGTAGAAATTTGGTTTCCATACACAAATTCTGAAAGCCCTGGGATAGCTCTTATCAGATCTTTTCTTTTCCTTCTTTAAAATTGACAGCATAATTGTACTAAAATGTATGTTTAAACCTTACAACATCAATAACATAGATCAGTTTCAACAAATAGAAAAATTTTAAAAATCAGAAATTATTCATCTTGAGCAAAAGTATGTGACAATGAGTTGGGAATTAAGCTGACTAGAGTAAAGGGGGAAGAGCGAGCTTCTTGTAATGTTACAATGTATGCAACAGACGTACAGTACATGTAAATATGCTTCGAGGTACATGTACCAAGCTTGCCTAGTAACTTATTGCATGTACTTGGGAGTACTTTGTTAGTGTGTATGTTCTGTTTAAATGAAGATACATTTGTCTCCATTAAAATGCTGAACACTCTAGAATAGCTGATGAAACCTTATCAGCTACACTTTGCAGATCATCATGACTTGCAAAAAAATATATACTTCGTATGAAGTTACATGTTTGTATTAGAATGAACTGTATGTTTAATAGTTTCCAGATGTTGTAAATGTGTAAACTTCCTGTTCATCATAGAGATTACTGATACACTTACAATACATGGGAAGGATCAAAATATCACTGTTCATTGATGATTTTTTTTTTTTTCTTTCTTTTTCTTTTTGAGCAATAACAAAGGCCAGTTTTTTTAAACCGGCTGCAGACTTCTGCATATTTCCAGTAAATCTGGTAATAAAGGTAATAAAGATAATGGACATCCTATAAAAATGTGTGTTGAAGAATGGGCTGTCCACGAACTTAGAGTTACCGTTATGACGGTTAGAGAAACTGGCCTCTGATCTTTATTCTATAGTTTTAGTTTTAAGTAGTTTGGTTTGATCTGGGCTAATTTTTGTGTTGTAGCCTTTTCCTCAGACTAGACCCTCCACCTGTACCTGGGCTGTAGTCTACACATAATATACATTGCTGCCAATGCAATGTGCATACATGTACCTCAAACTAGCCATTTCCTTAAAGTCACAGTGATCTGTATGGAACAAATTAAAATCCGACACAAATATTGGGCAGACAGACCAACACTCTCTGACTCAGTCTCACTCTCAGCTTTGTGTAAAATTGTGAATTCATATTTTAATTTCAGACAGCTTCAACTTTCAACTCAAGTTATCTAGTAATCTCACACAAGCAAGCATGACAAGCATGACAAGTGTGAGTGGAATGGATCAACAGACATGGCCTTGCTCTCGGTCTAAATACCTTGAAATATCTCAAAATCAGGTAAGAAAGATAATCGGCAATCCTGCAGTGTCATGACTGTATATAGCCTAGGGGAATATTGCACAATCGTCTTTAAAGCAATCTTTAATTTCCCAGCAACCCTAGAGAAATTATGTAAGTCTGCATTCAGGATTGCTCAATGTAATGCTCTCCAATTTGTAAAAGATGTCTTTTACGTAAGTCACCTTGTTTAGTCTGGAGTGGTCTGAGCTGAGACTAACCTGCGAACACACAGATATCATTCTGGGAAATACGTTTCCAGAGTACAATACATGTGATTGAGGTAAAAAATGATATATCCCGCTATAGTGCAGGATTGCCAGAAAATTAAATATAAACTAAGAAATCTTACTCCTGGCATAACACCGGGCGACTCTTGTTTGAAGGTTGTCGAGAGCGAGATCAGCGGGACAACGGCATTCGATGCCCATTGCTCGGGGTCCTGACCCGCATGGATTGCATCAGTTCCGAAGTGAGGAAATGGAGTGAAAGTCGGCTCGGGAAAGCTACCATTCTGCTCATCATTTTGCTCGGTTCTTGGGCGTTTGGTCGACATAACTGATGGATTGACAAGTATAAACTGCTCGTAAAATGTCAGATACAAATTTTTTGCCAATTCTTAGCTCTCTCTTTACCCAACGTCACACCGGCTGGTTTACTCGTTGAGTGCAAATTGTGGGAAAGGACATGACACGCGTTAATCCTTTCATAATTATAGACGTACGTTGTATACAGCCATGTTTCACATAGGGCACAAGAGGGAGACAAACACAGGCTCAGCTAAGCTTGGTGGGCAAAATGTCCAAACTTCTCACTTTATCCGAAATAGGTTATATTATAAACTGATAATATGATCAAGATGGGGAAAAATATAGAGAGATCGGTATGGAAAGTTCATATGCCTTAGAAAATGAAGGAGAGTGAAATATACATCATTCAGTACTGACAAGCATCATTCCTGTAAGGAGATTGTGCAAAAAACAATTTACCTTTACTATAGGCCTACATTATTATATCCAAAGAATAATGTAAAAATTATTGTGTTCTTTGGTTACCAACTTTAGCCATTATATTGATTACTTCTTAAAAATTTCTTTTAAAATAAAAATGTTCAAGTTATATTTTTGCTTTTGTCGGTAACCTTGTATTAGAAAAAGTAGTCAACTGATCCCATGTCGATCCAGCTCAGATATTTGTATATGAAATGGAGAGTACAAATTACAACACTTTATTTTATCTTTGCTTTAACCGGACTTCAATTAATAATAGTAACACAAAATGTCAGGAATCCGATATCTGATAGACGGTCTCCTGCGTTCATAAATCCTGTTAATTGCAAAATGTTAATTTTCCATCTTGTATGCATATTTTCTTTGTATTTAAGAAGTAAATTGTTAATGTCTGACAATTTTAGAAAATGAAAACTTATGATTTTTTTAGTACAGGGCGAATAGGAGAGGAGCTCGCAAGATACGTCACAAAGTTGCCAATTTATGTTTGATTGATTACAAATTCAAAAATATCATTACTTTATTATTTCTTATCGGATTTTGCTCAAACTTTCATTGATTTGTTTCTTTACTTTTTCTCTTTCTTTTAAACCCAACTTGATATCACGGTCTCACTCTTCCTCCCCCCCCCCCCCCCCCCTCCTCTCTCTGTCTCTCTCTCTCTCTCTCTGTCTCTTTCTCTTTGTAGCTCTTATCTCCCATTCAGGTAGATAACCATAGCCGAGTGGGATTGCCGGCTGGCAATATCACCCACCAGGGCCCCCGGTTGCATAAAACTTACCATTAACGGTAACTTTGCCATCAATGGTAACTCCCATGGAAACCCTGATTTTGATTGGCTGTTGAGTGATGTTACCATGCTGTTACCATTGATAGCAGGGTTACCGTTAATGGTAAGTTTTATGCAACGGGGCCCTGGTGTCCAGACACTGCATGGCAAATTGGCGGTGGGATGGGGTGGGGGGGGGGGGCACTGGTCCTACTCTGTGCCTGAAATACGAATTTGAAAGGTCATTGATATTAGGGGAGGGCGTGGGGGGGGGGGGTCGAGACAAGTCATCTCCTTTTGATCATGTTGATCACTTTCCCCCTTCCCCCTTCTCCTCACTCCCCCCCCCCCCCCCCCCTCTCTCTCCTCTCTCTCTCTCTCTCCTGTTTGTTTTCTTCTCCTTGTCGCAATTCGAATGGAGGGGGCTATAGCTGTCTATACCTCCTCGGTCCCCAGTTCTCTTGTCCAACTTATCTAATTCCTTAAAGTAAAAACGTGATCTTAAAAAAAAAAAAAAAAAAAAATCATAAATTAGCTTAATGACGTCATCATTAGGATGACAAGCTTCCAAGATAATTGTACATGTATTTTTATACACTCTGCTCACCACTATGGTGTAGCTAAGGCCTAAGGGGGCATGTACCCCCCCCCCCCTCTCGCATCCCTTTGAATCGGGCAAAAAAATATATAAAAGGATAATTAATGAGAATAAGAGAAAAGGAGAGAAAAGGGCTAGGGGGAGGGGTGGAAAGGAAACGTGAAAATGAGGTAATACGACCTCCTCCGACCCCCACCCAGCAATTGTAATGGATTTGTTAATTCGCATCATCCTTTGACTATTGGCCGGTGCCCCGATAATTTGTGCCCCTCAGTGTTTGAACCTATAGGCTACGCCACTGCCGTTCACTGATGCTATGTCCTGATTTGAGTTTTAAAGCCAGGGTAATAATATCCAAATCCTCTGCAAGCGCATAGGTACGTTATATCATAATGTGATATGCGCTATACAAGAACGGTTTTTTATTATTATTATTATTATTATTATTATTATTATTATTATTATTATCATTATTATTATTATTATTATTATTATTATTATTATTATTATTATCATCATCATCATCATCATCATCATCATTATTATTATTATTATTATTATTATTATTATTATTATTATTATTATTATTATTATCATTATTATTATTATTATTAATATCATCATCATTATTATTATTATTATTATTATTATTATTATTATTATTATTATTATTATCATCATCATCATCATCATCATCATCATTATTATTATTATTATTATCATTATTATTATTATTATTATTATTATCATCATCATCATTATTATTATTATTATTACTATTATTATTATCATCATTATTATTATGATTTTATTTTTTTTATTATTATTATTATTATTAAACATGCAAGGGAAAGAGGATAGGGGATCCCCACTCCCCCCCCCCCCTCCCAATTTTTTTTAATTAAAAGAAAAAGAAAAAAGAGCATTTGTGTGAAGGGGAATCGCTTAAAAGAAAAACTGCCTTACCCCTTTCAAACCAGGGCCAGATTGAACCCCACCAACGCTAATTAATTTTGTGTATTTTACATTATTAACATCACATTTACGTATAGATACAAGAATGTTAAATTGTCTTGTTTTGTTTAATGTCACACAAAACCTATACATAAGAGTACAAAATGACAGATGACAGGATAATTATTGCTAAAGCCTCGTTTTCCGAACTATTGACTCATGATTATTACGGGTAATTGACATTCTCCATCGCAAGCCCTCACCATCATCATGATGCTTCAAAATAAAAGATAATACATGGAATTCTCATTTCATGCTTGGAAGTATACTGTTGACTCTTATTGTCTCAAAAGTTTATCAGTTTACACGTCATTGTGATCATGAAGAGTTAAGGTACCGAGTAATCATGAAAAAAATGGTTGGGTTGTGGGACTGTGCAAGCAATTTAACGCGCAGTCGGAGTATAATATAATACGACCTTATTGACGTATATTGTGACGGGCTCTCGAGACTTATTAAGTCATGTGGTGCACAGTGGCGTACCTACGGGGGGGGGGGGGACAGAGGGGGCACGTGCCCCGGGCGACATTTGAAGAGGGCGCAAAAAAAAAAACGCAAAAGAGAGAAAGAAAAGGGGGAGAAATGAAAGAAAATTTATGGTCTTTGAGAGTTATTTGCGCCCCAGTCAAGGACAAAATGCGTAAGAAATGGCGTTTGGGTTTGAAATGCGAAAATTTTCTAAAGCTCGGTCAGTTTGCTCCCTCGCATAAATATGTTCTGGATCTAGCTATTTCGCGCCCCAAATGGTATTTATAAAGTGTTAAGCATTAATTGACTCTAGTTGCTTTGCCCCCCCCCCCGCATTAGGCAGGAGCTTGTTAAATTTTACGCCCCCAGACGGTGCATAAAAGCAATTTCAAAGTATACCGTAGAACATTCGAAAGAAATCCTAAAATTGCCTTGCAATTGCCTTGCTAAATTCCTCAGATGGGTTTTCATTCATTTTGCTCCCCTAAATAGGAATGTTCAAAATGTGAAAAATAATCTATAAGCTAGGTCGCTGTATTCCCCCGGATTTTTTTTTTTTTTTTTTTTTTTGGTAAGGGGAAAATACATAAGAAATTTCAATCTGAGTGGTGAAAAGGGAAAAAAGGGTCTGCCGCTCGGTCGCGTTAATTGCTCCCTCGCTTATACCGTAAATTATCACATTAATTGGGCGAACAACCCCGGGTTATGTGCATCAAAACTCCTTTTCACATAGTGCCATCATTTCTAAGTTAAAAACGCTCATTAATCTGAGTTTGGGCATGGGGGAGGGGGCGCACATTTGATAGTTTTCCCCGGGCGCAAGAATACCTAGATACGCCACTGGTAGTGCAGCCAGGGGGTATATATAGGGGCAACAGTCCCATCTCGAAAAAAAGAACTTGTCGAAATCAGTGGGGTTACCAGACCATTTTGAATTGGTTAGGCCTATTCAATTCAAATTAACATTTATTTTCTTCCATTGATTTTGCGACATTCAACATCTGTTCAAATAGTACAATTTACATGCATATAAAGTAATATCAGTACAATCAAGAACAAGTAACATATAGAGGGAAGAAGGCGCAGTCCATAAGCCAGATGCTTGTAGCGGGTACGCCTGAATACACAATACAATATAATTGTCGACAAGTTTGAGGAAAATTTCAAACAAGCATTTCAAACAAGCAAGCAAGCAACAACAACAACAACAACAAAAGAGGATAAAGGATACGAGACTTCGGAAGCTGGGGCTACAACCCCCTCCCCCCCCCCCCCCCCCCCCCCTCCTCCCCAAAAAATTTGACAACCACGACATCACATATTTCGGGTAGTGAGGTGTTCTTTTTTTCGTAGGTATCTATATAGTGATCACAAAATTCCATTGTAAAGATTATTATTAAGAATAACAATTTAAAAATATTCAATAAAATATATAAATATCTTTTAAAAGAATAAGAAATAATGACTTATTATTTGAATTATTATTGAGCTCGACGTATATATAGGGGCATGCTTTCCAAAGCAATGCTTGTATGGTGCATGCCCCGAAAACACGTTTGGGTTTTGGTTAAACAAATTATAATAATTTAATGTCTTTAAAAGTTTACGCAGTTCCGTTTCCTCTGTATTTCTATGTACATATTGAGCTTCACGGGGGAAAAAATGACACTGAACTATGAATCATACTCAATTTCTTTTAATTTGATCTTTAGAGCGGATTGTAGGAAGGAGATCGCATATAACGGCAGAAATCATTCCAATTAACTTCTTGGATATACGCATCATGTTGCACAGACCGTGAATGAGTGCGTATCAAATTATCTCCTTTACGTATTATCATGATTGTACATCCATGGTTTATATGTTTTTGTGTGACCACAATATTTATTGTAATCATATAATGACTTAACCAGATCTATATAATATTGTTCCCAAAAAGATAATTTTGAACGGTGGTCATGTGCTTGATTCGATTAGGACGCGCGTGGAAGGTGATATACGTAGGATACAGAGAGTGCCTTTTGTGGTTTTAAATAATATGATTTTCGCTTCTTCTTTTTTCGGGGGGGGGTGCTTTGCTGATTAGATTCTTGGTAGAGGTGGAACGGATTCCAGACGAATGAAGCAATGAGAAAAATGAAAGGCAGAAATGTGGGAGAAATTGTATAAATAGGGAAAGGTTTCACCAGATGAAAGCATCAACACAACTTTGCCTCACAAGAAGCATCTCAGCCGATTTCATCAGATAGACGACGAGAATCTTTCTTTCACTTCTAGACAAACCGGTGAGTTTTGTTTCTTTTTTTTAAATATTATTCTGAGGATATTGACCAAAAAAATATTATTTTGGAATTCGCAAGTTATTGAAAGAAAGCTTTGAGGAAACATTGAGAAATATCTTTTGTCGCTGATACTTTCATATCGCATTATTGTAGTCTGCTTGTGACTTTTGAAGGAAAAAATGTGAATAACCGTACATAGGCCAAAAAACGTGACAGCTTTATTAGGTCAGAATTTTTAGACATTTAATGAATGATTCAAATTTATTTTTTTAAATATATATTTACCCTTCCACAGGGCTCCTTTATTATTTATAAACATTCATTTCACAAAAAATCGATACATGCACTATTCCATGACATTGTCAAATAATTATGCAAACATTAGAACATAACGAAATAATCTCGGTCACATTGTGACATAAGATAGGACACAGAAAATATAATTTGTATTCTGCATATATAGCAATCAAACAAACAAAATTTAAACAAAAACATTCAGAAACATTTAGTAAAATGAAACCATGATTCAAAATTATTTGCTTTTTGTCTCCACTCTCCAGAAACAATTCTTTAAAAAGTACCGGCTTATCGAGGGAGGGTATATAAATGAAAATACAAAATAAGTTACAATGTCTTCCTGTTTCTAATGACACTATACAGTCATGAGAAACAGGAAGAGAGGATTGTTAAGTCTATAGAGGGGCTACATTGTTTTAGAAAATAATATGAATTAATATTTATCCTCTCTGAAAACTTCTTTTATGAGAACTGGAGAAGGGGATCCAAAATATGTCATCGGATTGCACTGATCTCCAGTCAGTTGCAATATTATGTTAAAAATGATGCAGAAACCAATAAATCAAATCAAATCAAATCAATAAAAATTCAATGCAATCGTTTACAACGAAGCAAAATGTCAATTCTCTTTATAATAAGGGTTTCGTTGAATAGAAATGCCTATAATATTATGGTGGTAATAGGTTCGTAATTATAGCTGTTCTGTGTTTTTGCAATGAATAGGCCTATAATTTATGGGCATAGTCAATAGCAAAAAATACACTTCCTGTCGAAAGAGACGAGTTGGAAAATATATTTTGCCCTTCTGTGCCATACAGGACAGAATAATTATGAGCACATCTAAAATGATTATACAACGTATATTCTCTCTAAAAAAGAGAGTCATTTCACTATATTCTAACTCCCCCTGGAGTCAGGGCAGTGATCACTTAAGGAGTGACTATCGAGTGCTTTCTAAAAAAGAGAAGAAGAAAAAGAGTGAATTTTCACTCTACTTTTATTACAATTATTTTCACTCTCCGGGGAGTCAAAAGTGATATTTCGATTTTCTTTTTGAGAGAGAGAGAAGTCATGTAATCATAAATCCCCTATAACATTTGTTTTTCCAGAATACAGTATCTCTCAAAATGGCGTCCAAGATTACTCTCATCGCTCTCTTCCTGGTCATGGCCGTGGTCGTCGCATCAGCCTTCGACTTCAGTGACTTCGAGAAAAGGAAGGACGACAAGGAATTGGATGACGCAATCAATCTGTTCAGTAAACACGTTGCTGATAAACGAGGGAGAAGGTTTTCAGGTAATTGATGTGCACTGCATGCGGATTTAGGGGGCACAACTTGCCCATGCCCACCCCTTCCCCCATCTCCCTGCTTTTTGAAACCAAATTAGTGGCATAACTTTGTAATTCCTTGAATATTGTTGATGATAATCCATACTTGTGCATTTTGATTCGATAAATTAATTTGATATGATTTGATTTGACATTCAGTACAATTCAAAGGATATGTGTCCCCCTTCTTTATTGCAAGTCAGACATTGTTAGGCATATTGTGTCCACTCTTTTACAAACTCCTGGATCCGCCCCTAAATGATGTGAATTGACCTTACAGAGGGGTCACTAAATTATTTTGAACTGTTGAATGGGGTGTCGGACCTATTTGCTGCTAAAAAACTTGAGGGAAAGCGCTAACGCTCCCTAACCGAACCCCTCCCCCCTCAAAAAAAAAAAAAAAAAAAAAAAAAAAGAAAGAAAATGAATTCTTTGAATTCCAAATTCTGAAATTCTGAAATAAATTATTAATGCCCCCCCCCCCCGCCACCTTTCCGTAACGACGCCCATATATTTTGCTTGATCTAGTTAAAATTAAGAATTCGGTTAAAGGGTACGACTTTGACGGCTGAGCAATTGTCGCCGGATCGAGTGGGTGTCGTTTTGGTTTAATTGCAGTATACTGTATAAGCAGAAATGATTATTCATTGATTGATGGATTGATTTTATTTTTCCATGCATCAAATACAAAATAACATATCAACAAAATAATGAAACAGTCATCGCATGGGAGGGGTTAGTCATAACCCAAGGCTTGAAAGTAACGCCCCTCAAGAAATGAAATAGCCCCCTTTTAAAATAAACATCGTATACAAAACTACTTAAATGAGGTTCATAAATAGTAAAGAGTGCCAGTGGCTCAAATCCATTTTGAAATTATTTTTTTTTGGGGGGGGGGAACATTCGCCTCCAAAATTCTCTGAAAAGCAAAAAAAAAAAAAAAAAAAAAAAAAGTTATTCAAAAAGGCGGGGAGGGGGGGGACATTTGCCTCTAAAATTCTCTGACAAGCAAAAAAAAAAAAAAAAAAAAAAAAAGGTTATTCAAAAAGGTGGGGAGGGGGGACATTCCCTCATTCCTTATCTTCAAAATCAAAAAGGTGGGGGGGGGACATGTCCCCCTGTTCCCCCCCCCCCCAGGATTTGCGCCCATGTAAAGAGCGTGTCATGATTACATACTAATGTCAGTCGTACATCAAGATAAATACAGTACCATAAAATTGTACGTTGTAAAATGTACTGTTTTGCAAATACAATAAGAAGCGAAATGGGAGCGGGGACAAAGATAAGACGAAAATAACGGAATTAATGTGCATACCGGCTTAAAGTTTTTTTTTTTTTTAATTCGTTTTTAAACCTGTTTATTGTAGGCAACATTGTATATATAAAGGTATATTATTACGTATGTCAGGACCAACATGTTTTATCGATTATAATATCAGCGATTACCTGATTAGAAGTTTGTTGTTTTTTTTTTAATCAAATTATTTTTTTCTAATTTTCTCGTTGCAGTCTGCGAACACCCCTTCGGTTACACTTGTTGGTGTGACAAAAAGTTCAAGGGTCAAGAAAAATACTACCGAGTCTGTGACTTCGCTAGTGGAGACCCGATCAACGGATAAGCAGACGACTGATGCTGATCAGAAAGGATTTTAGTTCCAATAATGTCATTTAAATAACTGAATTCGTCCGCCCATCATTGTTATTAATCCATGCATGAATCCATATAGATGTAGTTCATTTTGTCTGTAGCATTTGACGACTGAGTAATGAGTATATAGGTTTGCGAGTGATAAGCAAGGATTGAAGATGATTTTCTTCAAATTTATTCTGTTTTATTATGATGCTTTGTGATCTGAAGACGTTTCGAATGCCGTTTTGCCTTTTAATGTCTTCTTTTTGACATAATAACTTATTTTTATGTGCCTGTATTAATTATCAACAAATCGCTAACTATAATCTTGAGAAGGGGGCCTTTATCGTTGAGTGTAGACAATAATCATAATTGTGATGTCGTTATGTTCAGCACTGAGACATTTAATGGTAGAATAAAATAAACATATGATCATTTAAGAATTGATCTTTATACTTGTCATTTCATGAATCTAAGCAAAAGGGAATTCTTAGATATATAGAGAGAGGGTAGAAAGAGGGAGAAAGAGATAGAGGGGGGAGGCTGCGGAAGAAAGAGATGGTGAAATAGAGGAAGATGGGGGTAGAGAGAGATAAAGAAGGAGGGTTACAGATGGAGACAGGGGCGTCATAAATAATAATGGGTGTGGGAGCATTGCTCAATGTCAGCAAATCGGACCCATTCATTGCGTGATGGTAAGGTTGTACACTCTTCATAAAGGGTGGGGGGGGGGGTCAGGGATAGAGAGTTGGAGGAAGAAAGAGAGAGAGAGAGAGAGAGATTTATTGGGAGAGAAGAAGATAAAGAAAGGGATGGAAGAGAGAGGCGGAAAGAGTGGGGAAAGAGAGAGAGAAGGAGAAAAGAGAGAAAGACCAGGGTCGACTGAAATGGAAAACTTAAGAGAAGAGCAGAAAAAAGGGAAATTAACGATGAGGGGAAGGGAAAAGACTGGTGATAAAAATGCCAAAATTATCATCAAAAAATGTCACTACGTTTATAAAGATAATATGTCAAATGATATCGACTGATAGTGAATGCACGAGGGGGCCCCCCAAGTCTTTTTTTTTAAATCCTTGTTTGATAAAGAAAAACTCCTTCAGCCACCTCAAACAATGTCACTGTCATGCTCCCTCCTGAAGTTCACTTCTGAATATTGAGATGCACAGTATACAGATGAATACCTCAACAGTTTCGTAGCTATAAACAGGGGGTACAGGGGCATGATCATCAGGAAAATTACTTGTCTGAAAAAGGAAAACTCCTCCATGCAGCCACCTCAAACAGTATCATGTTTCATCCTGCAGTTCACTTCTGTATTTTGAGATGCACAGTACCTCAACTGTTTCGTAGCTACATGGGGTGCAGTCAGGCGCGTAGACAGGGGTGCGGGGGCGGTGGGGGCAGTCGCCGAGCCCCAAAAACGTCAACTAAGAAAAAAAATCCAGAGAGCAAAAAAGCGCGGGGAGGTGAGAGAAAAAAAGTCTTAAAAAGTGACACAAAGCAGGAAAAAAAATCCCCTGAAGCAAAAAATAAGTAAATAAATAAAATAAAAAGAGGGGGCACATTTTGGGGGCAGTACAACTTTCGTTTCGATAGGATACGGTTCGCCCCCCCCCCCCCCCCCCCAGGGTCCCATCCCAGCAATGCCAATCGGCCATTGCCAGACTGTTCCAATATACTTCATCCTTACTCCTACCGACCTGAACCAACCTGGCCCATTATGCCAATAGAAATAGATTTTAATCCGGAGTAGTCATGCAGCTACGTTCTCTAACAATCTAGAACTCCGACCGTTTCCAAATTCATATTAGACTGCTATCCTTTCTTATTCATACGCAACGCATTCAGTGCATGGTATAATTGCGTTCCCAGTTACACGAGTTGTGCTTACATTCTTATTGTGGTTTGGGAAATGGCAATCAATGAGAAGGTGCTACGCAAATGCAATGTATGCAATGTATTATTATACGTATCTCTATGCATGTGTAGTGCAATATCGAAGTGCCGTGTCGCACACGTACGTCAGCCCGGCCCGCAAGGCAATAGGTCACAAGCATTTGCCGGGAGTAATAAACACTGAGATTTTCATAAGCCAAGGCATAGCATTCTACCACCTTACAGAGAATTAATAGCTGCTATTTTACGGATAGCTTTGACAGTCATTATTATCGAATTCATCATGGATTCAGTGCACGACGACGTAAAAGAATACTACGGGAAGACGATTCAAACTTCGTGCGACCTGCGGACCGATACCTGTCAGCTCGGGGCAAGCACGGCGAGGGATAAACCCAGCGTTCGTAAGGCAATCGCCTCAGTTCACGATGACATTCTCGCCACGTAAGTTTTATCTAAATCCATTAGAATAAGTAACATAAAACTGTCTCATTCTGTACTAAGATCTTATCTTTTAAGACAGAAATGGGTCTGTATGGGGAATATTTTAAAAAGCGAAAATTGCATTTGTCAAATTACATGTACATGAAATAGTCTAGACTAGAGAAACAAACTGGTTATGAAACTTGAAGTTTAATGTTAACTTTAATAACTTTAGGAAAATGAAACCCTGGGGAAAAATAAATTTTAATGAAAAGAGAGGATAGGGAGAAGTAATTTAAAAAAAGCTCATCAAAATCGGTAAAAGGAGAATGAAACCCTGGGGAAAAATCAGTTTTAATGAAAAGAGAGGATATAGAGAGAAGCAATTTTAGAAAAGTTCCATCAAAATCGGTTACGAAATGAGAAAGGTATGAAAGTTTGAAAAGTCTCAAATTACTTTCTATGGCGATCCTCAAATTGGCAATGTTGCTTCTAAGTGACTGTGATGTGAGAGTAGTATACCCAGACGTTGTGTGTCCGGACAGGTTGGTTATCCGGACAGGTCATTTTCATTTCAAACAGTAAATCGAACAAATTTTCATGCAAATTTTCACAAACCTTTCACAGCGTACATGTACATGTACATGTAGGTTGAAAATCATGTGAATTGCAAATATTCACTGATTTTGTGTTACCTGTTGCATATTTTTCGTAAAATCTGACGACAAAATGGACAGGTTTATTTTTGTTAAGTGTCCGGACACACGCACAACCCAACCCCCCCCCCCCCCCCCCCATCATACAACTCTCCATACGTTTGTACACAAAATTTTATATTTTCTCCATTTATCAGAGCTAAAGATGCTGCTATCTTTTTGTGAACTCACCATAGACTATGTTGTCAAATACATTTTCCCTTGATATATATCTTGAGCTAAGGAGACAAGCTGCACCTTGAGAGATAATGGGGAAAATATGAAATTTTGTGTACAAAACATATGGCGAGTTGTACTACTAAACCAGTCACTTTGGAGCAACATTGCCAATTTTAGGATCACCATAGAAAGTAAATTGAGACTTTTCAAACTTTCATAACTTCCTCATTTCGTAACCAATTCTGATGGAACTTTTTAAAAATTGCTTCTCTCTATCCTCTCTTTTCATTAAAACTGATTTTTCCCCAGGGTTTGTATTCTCCTTTAAGAAATTCTCCTTTAAGAAATGAGAAATTTATGAACGTTTGAAAAGTCTTAATTTACTTTCATGGGGAAATGTTCTGTATGCATGTAAGTGGTTATTTTCGCGGTGGTTTTATTTTCGCGATTTTCGGGAGTCAGTCCTCGCGAAAATTTCCACTTCAATATATGCCTGTTTATACTTTATAGTAACAAAAACATCCTGAAAATCGCGAAATTAACCCCTCGCGAATTTCCCTACCTACTCCCAAATCGTGAAATAATCTGTACGCGAAATATATGGCGTTTACAGTATTTGACATAATATGTTGAGTTCACAGAAAAGACAAGCAATATCTTTAGAGATAATGGAGAAAACATGAAATTTTATTATTATGGAGAGTTGTACTAGATCTACTAAACCTGTCACTTTGAAGCAACATTGCCAATTTGAGGATTGCCATAGAAAGTAAATTGAGACTTTTCAATCTTTCATAACTTTTTCATTTCTTAACCGATTTTGATGGAACTTTTTTTTAATTGCTTCTCCCTATCCTCTCTTTTCATGAAAACTGATTTTTACCTAAGGTTTTATTCTCCTTTAAAAGACCAAAAGGATTTGATTACTGGATCTGGACCTGGATCTGGATCTGGATCTGGATCTGGATGTATAGGATGCAGGGCCCTACTGGGCATAAACGCATCGGTTGAGTTGTTCGTCCCCATCCTCTTTTCTAGATCTGCCCATCTCCCTTTTAAAGTTTTATGTCTTGTTATTTTGTTTGATATTTTTGTTTGAAACATGTAAAGGAGAATCAATGTAAATGTAGACATTGAGGATAACAAAAATCACTAATTATATAACAAACAAAAAAAAATAATTCCTAGTTTCTCCTGCCCCTTCCTCCCTCTTTTTTGTGTGTTATTTGCTATTCTTTTCTGAAATGAAATACATGTAAATACATGTAGGAATCTGGACATCAAGACAATGAGGTAACAAATCAACAGTTAAGTGCACAATTTTACCATGTTTTAAGCTTCTTTATTGTACAAATGAAATGAAATCAAGAAGATTTTTGTTAAAATTGACCCAATAGCATTTTTTATATATAGTCTGTGTTAGGTTTAGTCTGTGTCTATACAGAAAAAATATAAAATGGTCAATAGCACTGAAACCCCTCAAGGAAAAATCAATGACAAGAAAACTACATGTAGGAATCACTTTTATTTTGCAATTTACATTAAGTACAGAACATAGTGCAGTTCTAACTTGTTTATAACCTCTTAATTTAGATTTTGGGATGGACAAATGAAATTTTGTGAAGATTGGCAATGTACAATTTTTATGTGCAGGAAAAAGATGAAAAAAGGGAATTTTATCCATGGCATGCCCTCCAATTTTGTTGTCTTTTACTTTCCATTCCCCAGGTACTATGGATGCGGCCTGTGTATTCCAAGCCTGATAGAGGGCTCTAGGGTTGTTGACCTGGGAAGCGGGACAGGACGTGATTGTTATGCAATCAGCAAGCTGGTTGGAGCTCAAGGATATGTAGTAGGCATTGATATGACAGATGAGCAGGTAAGCTGGCCATCTTTAATGACGAATGAAAAGTTTGGTTGGCCAAAATATTTTACATTTTTACTTTAGCAATTTCTTTATTTCTCTTCACAACTTCATCCCTTCCACACCATTGTAGGCACCAAGATTGTAAACAGTTATCAACTTATCATTAACCATCTCTTGAGAGTTCTGACGATTTGTTACATTGTTGAATTGGGCATGAAATATCATCCATGGGAATAAATGTAAACCCTTACTCTTACATACATGTAGGTAGTCCAAACACATTGTTCAACACTTGTATCCTTGCGTGGGATTTTCCCCCTAAAGCACAGAAAGGGTTATTACAGGCCTATTTTAATTTTCCTCTTTGGACAAATTAAGCTGTATTTACCTTTGGATCTGAAAAGACAAAAGTAAGATTTTTTTTACTTGAATATTCTGTTGGTGGAGTGCTGCATCCCTTTTGCAACAATTACCACATTTTGTGCTAGTTCAGACCAATGACTTGATTCAGAGGGCTCCTTAAAAACTATGCTGCTGCTGCTCTCTGTCTGTAGCTAAGACTAGCTATGTCATTTCTCATCATGTTTATCTCCATTTACTTTTCTCCTCATTGATTTGATTTCCTCTACCTCACAGCTCGAGCTTGCCAGAAAATACCTGACATATCACCAGGAGAAGTTTGGCTACCCTCAGCCTAATGTTGAGTTCAGGAAGGGCTACATTGAGAATCTGAAGGAGGCTGAGGTAGAGGACACCAAGTATGATATAGTTGTGTAAGTCCTGACATCTGCATTGTAAATGTCAATTTTACTTTTTTTGTGCTAGGATTTCACCGTGTATTCATGCAAAATTCATGTACAAGAGGCTTACCAAGTGAGCTGCCATTTTGTAAACGGAGTGTGATTAATTTGAATTCAAAAGAACCATTTCTACATCCACCCATGGCATAATTTATGACCCAACTACAACTAGATTTAGAAAGAAATTGAAAGAGGAGTAGATATGAATCATCAAAAATGTAAATTCTTCCAAACAGAACTGTTATATTGTCTGTCCTTGAGTTAGAGGTAAAAACATGATCGTCTGGCTATCATAGCAATATCATATGTGTCGCGCATCTGACCACATCTGGAATATCATTTTCGCTTTTTTTTTTCTCGGAGCTTTTTCTCCAAAGGGAAGGCTTACATGTATAGTACTATGTCATGTAGTTGTAGTCGGGTCAGGGTTCTCACTCAGTGTTTAACATTAAAAACCCTTGGTGCTGATACCAAGCATGGTAGAGTTGTTGGTTTTTTTTGAGGGGGGGGGGGGTGAACATGCCATGGGCAAATTCTTCTGAAAAAAGAGTACCGGTAATGAATATGTTAGTGCATAGTTTGAAGTTCAACTATTAAATTTCTTTGTTCTTCCAAACCAACTCCATGGAATACCATAAGGCCATGTTTCACTCAATTTGGATCAATAAATATGTTTATGCCTATTTTAAACATGCAAATTGCTTCAGTCTTGTCAAATCACCCCCCCCCCCCCTCCCCCTGGAATACTACAAAGCCATGTATTTCTTTCAGTTTGAACCAAAGGTAAATAATTTTTCGCAGAGAATCCTCAGTCAGGTCGTAAGGTATGCAACTCGTCCTTTACTTACAACCCTTTTTGGTACCACTCACAGGTCCAACTGCGTGATAAACCTCTCCCCTGACAAGCCATCAGTGATCCGTGAAGCATACCGTGTCTTGAAGGAAGGTGGCGAGTTCTACTTCTCGGATATCTACGTCCAACAGGATATCCCAGAACACATCAGGAAACACAAAGTATTGTGGGGTAAGTTGTATCTCTATTTTTTTATTTTTTTTTTAATTATGCCACAATACTACTCTGGTAATTGTTCAGACCTCATTGGAGAAAAGTTTACTCTAACATGAACAAAATTTAGTTGACACTTTCTTTCTTCTTCTTCTTTCCTTTAAACGAATTTGTATTAAATTTAAATTGGCAACATGTATCAAAGAGGAGAATTGATCAAATTTTTAAAAATGGAAAATGTTACGTATTTACTGGAAAGAAGTTACTCTTTTTATAGCTTGCAGTATGAGCTTCCTATAATATGCACTGTTTCTATTTATTTTTCAGAGTAGATTGTCTCATGAAATATATGATAATGCTTTGGTGTAATATGCATTTTCCATGTACATCCCAGCCAAAGTATCACAGGCCTACTATTCAAAGGATTAAGATATTTTTGAGGCTCAGTTACAAAATTTAAAAAGATTATATCAGATAACAGTGATCTTCCATCGCTTTAGAAAAATCCGAAGATTTAGCACATGAGGCAATCTTTGTGGCATTGCCATGAGAAGTTCACATACATGTACACAGTGAATGTAATTGGACTTTGTAAATGTCATCGTAGTCATGTGCCTTTGACAGGGATAATTAAAGAGCCCAATATAGCCTGCTTTGTTTACATTCTGACCCAGTTATATATCCCCTGAAACCATTTGTGATGTTTATTGTTCACAGGCTGTGCGCTATAAGATATGAGAGCCTAGTCTGCTGGCACTAACCCTTGGGATTCATAATGAGTAACAGGGTGTCTGAACTGTAAGACTATGTAGACTGCACGGTCTTTCACCCCATAAGCCATGTTACTGTACCTGCTCCTCACACATTCAGTAGGAACCAGGGCTAGTCTTCACTCAAGACCCAATATATTTTGATAAAGTGTCAAATTAGGGTCTGTGCTCTGCAGACTAATGAGAGCCCATATTTCCAAAGGAATTGCCAGTTAGTTTATGAGCCGGAAGGGAAAACTAAAGGAGTGGTGAAATGATGGAGCGCTGCTTGACTTTGTGCTTTGTTAGATATCATTGGTTGTAGGGAGGTACCTTTATTGCCTTTTACAATCTGTAATATTGGTACAGAGATATTCTTTCCATTAGTATATTTACCAGGGTAATCATGAAAACTTAAAAGTTACATGCCAACTTTAGATTTTGAAATGATTTTTACAGTGAGTGAGCCAATCATGTGGAGAAGTATGAATTCCTGCTTAAAGTAAGATGGTGGAGGGGGGTGCTTAACATTTGCTTCCCCCCTCGCCCCCAAAAGAGGAGAACATAAAAAGAAAAGGGCAAGTCCAAGCTATTTGTCCGATACATTACTAAACACAACATAGTTCTAAGATTTATATAGTTAGTATTCATCTTGGACTTACTGATTTCAATTTTATACGTTGTGATACATATTCTGCAGACACTATCGGCTACACTTGAATATGCACTAGTCAACTGGGGAAGGTGGCTTTTACACAATATTACCAAATGCATGTTCTCATTTTGTAGGTGAATGTCTGGCTGGTGCCCTCTGTTGGACAGATTTAGAGAAGTACGCTGATGAAGTAGGATTTACCAAACCTCGTATTGTAGCAGCCCAGAAGGTGAAAGTAGAGGATAAGAAACTACTGGAAGTAATAGGTATGAATGCTTTACAGTGGGGAGATTTTTTTTATATGCAGCAATTTTCCACTCACAAGCATATTGGGGAATGATTACATTGCTATTTAATTATTTCTTAATATCACATTTTTTTCTCTCCAATTAAAAAATGATATTTTGTAGCAATCATGCTCTATGGTTGCATTTTACAAAGGAACTTTTCCTTCCCTATCCCTCCAAACATGATTAATATTGACACTTACCTATTGCCTACCAATATTGTGTAGTTTGTGTATTTAAGCTTAAAGTACATACCAATCACCTGAAAAAAAGAATTTGTACATGTATACCGCTAGGAAGTATAAAATTAACCTCAAAGAATTTTATCTGAAATTCTATAGGTCAACAGTTTAGGAGTATTAAGGAAAGAAAGGATACATGAAGGTGCTCGCACGGAACCGAACCTCCGAGTTGGGTTCCGCGCGAGCCCTTATCTTGGCGAGCGGGTACGGGTGCGTTGAGTTGTCTACTCACGAGTCGCTTTTATGTTTATGGAGAGTATAATTAAACTTGTAATATCTCTTTATAGAAGTGATATTCGAAGCCCATATTTGGAATATAGTAGAATGACACGGAACTTCTAACATACAGAGTAAAATTTTATTTGGTGTTTGGTACCCTTTAAGGGAATGTGAGAATTCAGTTGTCAATAATAATAATAAAATTCTGTTCTTGTATAGCCCATATCACATTATGATATAATGTCTCTATGAGCTTCCTAAAGACTTTGCATATTATTACCCCGGCTTTAGCTCTGGCAACCATATAGCGCTCAGTGCATTCAATCCTACCAGGTACCCACTTACTACACCTGGGTCGAGTGTGGCAAATGTAGATTAATGTCTTGCCAAGGGATTTAGTGCTAAGCTCAGATTCAAACCCTGTACCTTGTGGTTCACAGTCCAGAGACTTATCCACTGGACCACAACACCTCTACTTGTCAGCAAGTTAATGCATGATTTACTTCATTCTGCAGGAGACATCACGTTCATGTCAGTAACCTACAGGCTGTTCAAGGTGTCCAAGGAGGATTGTAAGACTCCAGCAGTGGTTACGTACAACGGGACACTGGCAGAGTACGAGACCGAGCTTCCCTTCGACAAAGAAAACAATTTCAAGGTAGATTGAATCATTACCAAGTTATGTTCATTTTACTTTTTGTCAAAATCATTTATTAAAGTTCTAATCAAATGTGAAGTCATGCAGTTGCAAGTTTTATTATCCCCTCGCTGACGAAGTCGGAGGGGAGATACATGTACATGTAGTAACGCTGCCTTCCATCCGTCCGTCCGTGACAAATCTGGTTTCTGTTTGTTAACTTTAGTAATGTTCGACGGATATTATTGAAATTTGATTTCAAGGTACATGGTATCAAAATACAGCCTAAGTTTGATTTAGGAGTATGTAGGTCAAAGGTTAAAGGTCATAGCTCATTAAATATGCGAAAATAGCTAAACATCTGGTTTCCGTTCGATAACTTTAGAAATGTTTGACGGATTTTTAATGAAATTTGGTATGAAGGTGCATGGTATCAAAATACAGCCTACGTTTCATTTAGGAGTATGTAGGTCAAAGGTCAAAGGTCATAGCCCATTAAATATGCGAAAATAGTTAATTAGCTAGAGAAGCTTTGAGAAATTTCCCTGACTACCTTTCAGACAACAAGAATCTGCAGAAAGGACATCCTTGATCATATCCCCTTTGTTTCCCTACAGGCCAATGTTCCAGTGAAGGTGGATGCAGGATTGGCAGAGATCCTGAGAAAGTCCAGATACAACAAAGTCTTTACAATTGGAGATGCTGCACAGAATGGCGATGCAGAGGTAAAGAACGTTTTTCTAGTACTGTAAAACCTGTAACGTTCTTTATATGAAACTTTTGCGAATTGTTGATAACAGCTTTTGTAGCAGCACGTTGATGACTCTGTTATAGTGGCAAAAAACAAATTGCAAAATTTCATTGTAGTGATTCATTGCTGTTGAGGCATGAGACTGTTTCGAGTCCAGAGTCGTAAAATGTTCCTGGATTATAATGACATCTTGTAAACAGTGTAGTTCATGTTATGTATGGGGGAAAGAATGACCATGCACATTTATGATATCTCCAGAAAAAGCTCCTGTTGTATATGTGACCCGTCACATCAAAATGAGACAGAAGTCGCTGGGCTAGAACTCAAGAAAAGGGGGAAAATCGTGAAAAATACCAAATTTGGGGAAGTTATTGTTCTCGATGTATTTGAATCTCCAATGCTTCATGAATGCCCTGTAAAAATTTCTAGTTCTAAATATTACTGGAAGAGGTAGAAAAATAAGTTTTTCTGGGAGTGTTTTTTTTTTTTGTCAGTAAAGACGGAATAAGTCAATACGAGAAGCTTTTCAGGGCCTTGAAGCTACTTTGCTTATCTACCCATTAAAGCATTAAAAATTATGATTTTAATGAATTAAAATTTATGTTTTCATGAGAAGAGATGCTAAAGAAATGTAAGAACTAAGTTTTATTCAAATTGATAAATGGTTACTACAGACTTTTAAAAAATCTAGTTGGCATTAAAGATGAAAAAATGGTGCATGGAGACAAAACAGAAGTCAAACTTTGGAAGCGTCTTTCTCGAAGAAATACTTTCCAGAGCCCTCCTATTCTCGAGTTTCAAAAGCTATTATCTTCACTAATACTCACTCTCTAGAGTTGACCTTTATATCAAATTAAAGCTTATGAAAAGGAGAATAATAATCAGTAATAAAATCAAATTTGAAGAAATACGACTTCTGTCTCATTTTGACGTGACGGGTCACATATGGCTCTGTCAACAATTTTGTACTGGTGTTAGAAATTTGTTGAAGAAATGCAGGGAAAAGGTGAAAAAGGAAGAGATACAGTAATATTTCTGATTGTTTGTTCTGTTTTTTTGTTTTCTTTGTTCAGATTGCCAAGGATTGCCCAGTGGATCCTTATGTGTATCTGGCCTCGGGTCGCTGTGATACAACTACAGGCTGCTGTTAAAAGGTCACTCACCGTTCAGGATCAGGACTCACTCCATTCAGGGCGAGAACTCATCCCTTAAGTCCAGGACTCTTTACATTCAGGACAAGGACTCGTTACTTTCAGGACTATAGCTCACTCCCCCCTTTAGGGAAGGTCTCCATTAAGGATCCGGACCCATTCCATTCAGAATTTATTGCATTCAGGACCAGGACTTTATTCGGAACTCTATTCAGGACCAGGAATCACCCCCAATGCATGACTAGAACTTGCCCCATTCAAGACCAGGACTACCACTCGTGACTGAAACTCGTAGATGGAGTTTCACTTCGTTTAGGACACGGACTTACTCTCTTCAGGACCTGGGACCTCTCCATTCCCGATCAAGTCTCTCTTCATTCAGGACTCACTCCAAGGACTCACTTCATTCAATTCAGGAACTGGTCTCATTTCAATCAGCACCAGGTCTCCATGGACAGTCTGCATTTATGGTGCTACATCAACTCTTGCTAAGAACCTGAGCAGCTTGGGACTGACTTCATCCCAAAATTGTTTGTGAAGCAACCCTAGTGGGGGAATTGATGATTGATCATGAACTAATGTGTCATATGTTGCTTTAATAGGACAATAATTAGCAATTGTTACATCAGAATTATAGAGAGTTCGTGCTTTTGATCAGTGTCTTGTAAAGGTTGTCAGATTTTTTTCAGCAGTGGATCTTATTATCATTTTATCTTCTTCTTACCATGTATTCATGTATGTTGCACTTGTTCTCCCCAGATTCACTATTACTTTTGAAACATCTACTTGCTATAGATTTTATGGCCTTATTAAAAGAGTGAAGTATACATGTATATTATACATGTAATCCTCTTTAACACATTACATGTGCATTGACTGGTGCAGTGTAATGTAAAATTGTTTGACTGTCAAGGATGGCATAATGTGTTATTGTAGGGTTACAGGTCATTGTATTTCAGTAGGCAGAATGCAGATTGCATACATTAAGTGTTGCTAGGTTGAGCAAGCCAAAATGTTTGTCCAACCTAACAAAGCCTAATACATGCAATTCGCATTCTGACTATTGAAAAAGAATAGGTTTTTACAGGTGAATGTAATAGTTTGTCACTAGGCAAACGTGTATAAATTTGAATACATTACGAAAATGGCCTATTGCCCATCATCATTACAAACATTTCAGCTAGGATGGAGTAGAATTCCATTTGAATATATGTTTTTCCATCAGGTAACTTCATGAAACAGTGTGGCACGAAAAGACGCGTTAAGGGACAACAAACGGCAAAATTGGCTGGTAGCAGTGGTAAATTAAAGTTGTAATTTGGCATATGTAATAACAGACTGTGCAATATTAAGCCTAATTAAGATGATATAGGTTTTTTTGTACCTGCTCTTAATGATTCATATGTATGTTTCTGCCATAATGCCATAAAATTGTGATTTTCGACAATATCCATTTTCGTTCCGGACATGTCTTTTCGTGCCCGTACATTTTGCTAAAATACATGTACCTGAATTTTGGACAAGTTGTGCTAAAAATATGATCAGATCATCAGAGACCTCAAAAATTTGTTGTAAATTTAGTTTCTTCATATCAGCAAAGGTGCTCTAAGCAATTTTATCTAGCTTCATTTCTTCCTTTTCAAGTCAAGCTGAGATTTGATTCAGTTTGCATAGATTTGCAACAAGCAGTGCAAAAAGTACTCTTTTTTTTTTTTTTTTTTGTTCACCAGAGCTTTTTTAAGATTTGCTGTAGAGATTTTTTTGAGGGGGGGGGGAATATTTTTCATTTTATTCCAGATTTCTATGTGAGCATTCCAGGGCTAAATTGTTTGGTGGATTTTAGTTCTTTTTTTTTTCTTCTTCTTCTTCCCTTTTTTTTTTAAAAGAAGAAAAGAAAATCATTGAGGAGATAACTGACAAAATTTTGTCAATAAGTCATTGACACTCTCATCAAAACATTGAAACATCATGTAGAGACTTAAGGACATGAGTTTCCTATTTTGAAGGAATGCACTTGTTTCTACTTTTTTCATACAAATTCATTGCAACTCAAATTTAAAGTGATATGAATAGTATCCAGTCTGTGTATAGTGTCACAATCATATTTTATGTATTCATAAATCCTTGTTTATGATGCTGGTATTATACTACATGTATAGTAAAAATCTTTGGTATAAGTATATCTAGTGATGTGTCCAGAATCACCTCTGACAAGCCCCCCAAAATTCCAAAAATTTTTGCTTGGGGGGAACACAAACACAAATTTCTGCAATTTTTTTGTTTTTTCTTTCTTTCTTTTTCTTTTTTTTTTTTTTTTTTTTTGCTATTGCTTTGTTCTTTGGTCTGCTGGATTTGGTTTTGCTGTAGTAAAAACAACAGAAAAGTGAATCTGCCACTCCTTTCATTACATCATGTTTTTTTTTAGCATTTACATTCAGCCCCAATATCATTAACTGTTGTATCTAACCCACTTATCTCAAGAAAATATGTATGTATTGATATTTGGCAGGTTGAATTCTAATACCTGGTTACCAGTACCTACAAATAAATATGAAATTATATCAGAATGTTAAAGAGTAATTTTTATAACATGATGAAGTCAATCACAAAAGAATTGTACACGTATCATGATAATAATAATTGGAGACAGATATGAAAATGATCATATTGCCTTCTCGGAGCCAGAAGGATGTTAATTAATATCAGCTGGCCCCTGTATTAAATCGTATGGGAATGAGAGAATTCAGTAGTCAGTGGGTTAACATAGAGTTAAAGACTTTCTGGCTCCAAACAGACAATATACAGTAGAAATATTGTTTTATGATTTATGTGATGGAAAAAAAAGTATAATGATGAAATTAATGTTGCGATGATAATTTTGATAATTTTTGCAATAGTTGGAATGGTGTGGTAATCAACAGTGATGGTTACGAATTTTGTGTGTTGATGTATAGGCCTATTGTATACTAACAGGCACAGATATCTGTATCTTGCATCATGCTGTGTATTTGTAAAAAAAAAAATGAAATATGCTTTTGTGTCTCAAGATATTAGGATTAAAAATTGTTATCATGCAGTCATCTCTGTAGTTTCAAGTTTTTGTTTTTGCTTGCATTTTTGATATTCAGTCAATTTGAATGATTATGCCTGTCTCATTGTCTTATAGTCAGCCTAGTGGAGTTAGGAATTTGTCATAGCCTGGAAACATGTGCACCTGTGCTTTTACTTGTCCACTGATCTAGGATTTTGTAAAAGAGGGGCACAATAACCCCCCCCCCCCCCCCACCCCCTGATAAAAAAATGATCCCATTCTGTTGGGCATATATATGACGGTCCCCCTCCCCGTCCCCCTCCCCAGAAAAAGAAAATTCTGGCATTGGGCTTCTTGTCAGGATTGAAAGAAAGAGGGAGTAACATTGCAGAGAATGGTAAAGAAGTGAAAAAGAGGGAGAAAGAAATTTAATAAAGAAGTGAGACATACAGAGAGAGAGAGAGTAATGAAGTAGTGAGAAAGAGGGGGAAAAGAGAATAGGAAAACAGGAAGAGAAGAATGAAGAGAGAATATATGTATTAAATAAAGAGGGAGAGAGGGAATAGACAAAGAGAAAGAGAGAAGGAAAAGACAAATAGAGGGGGGGGGGGAGAGTAAGCAATAAAGAATGGTAGAAAGTAGGAAAGAAGTGAGAAAGAGATAAAGAGGGGGGGATAAGAGCAACGGATGGATGGAGGGTGAAAATGAGGGTAAGAAAAAGTTGTTAAATCTATGGAGGTGAGGTATAGTAAGATCTTATTTTGTCTTGCTTTTGTTTTGTTTTTGTTTCTTTATATCCAAAATCATGTCAAGTAAACAGAAAAGTTAAAAGAAAACATTTACAGAAATTAATATCAGAAAATTTGCATGTAGGCCTACGGTGGATCGGATTTTTGTAGGCCTCCTCATCTAGTATCTGTGATAATGACATTACCTTCGTATATTCATAGTGGCATAGCGTCATCTAACGGTAAAACATGGAAAGTCCGCGTTGTCAGAATAAAGTGAGGAAAAGTGAGAAAAACTAAGTCCCCCTTGACAATTTTTAATACCACTCACGAAACATTAGGTGAAATTCGTTCATTCAAAAAGAAAGGCAAGCAGAATTTTCTTCCCCCCATTTTTACAGGTTATTTGTGAAAAATTGATTATGTTTCCATAATAAAATTAAGTTCTTTATTGCATTTGGTATGCAATGAAGTATGTACATTGTGTATTCTTTTCACTTCTGTACAGGCGCATAACTTGCTATTAAAATTCATGAAACTGCATTGAAAAATCTTGATTTTCAGTGCAGTGTCGTGAGTTTGAATTTCAATTATCCGTCTTTACATGAACATAACATTAAAATAATCAAAGCGAGTATATGCACATGTAAACCCAGCATTGCATTATGGAACGAAAAGTGCAACTTTTTTCTTGTTTCGATTGCATAAAAATGCATAATTTCATTATGAAAACATAATCAGTCGTTAGCAAATAATCAATGGAAATTTGAGTAAGAAAGTTCTACATGCATGTACTTGAAAGAACGAATTTCATCAAATATTTTTCGAGTTACATTAAATTGTCGGGGGGACTTACTTTTTGGTTGAGTAAATTAAAGGGAATTGTTGTTGATGCTGTTGTTGCCGTAGTCGTCGTCGTTGTTGTTTTGCTGTGTGGTTTTGTTTTGGGGTTTTTCGGCGGTTCTTAATTAAGGCATTCAAAAGAGTCGCTTATCCGGTCAGTTGTAGCTTGTCCTGGGCCCCGTTTCATGAAATTTGTTATCTATAACAACTGTCCCATTTCTATGACAAATTTGCTCTCAGCCAATTAATCATATTCAAGGATTTCAGTAGCTTATAACAATTATTTTGTTAATTTATTACTTTGTATACTATGTTGGAAAGTTGGAAATAAATGTCTTTAAATTGAATTGAGAATTGTAACTTAATTGTAATTGATAACAAGTTTTATGAAACGGGGCCCTGGTAATTATAGTGACTTCAATCTGCCATTTATAAGCGATCTATTTCCATAATTTCAAAATCAATTTCCTTTCACTCCTTCAATCTACCATTAATGCACCTGCCCTATGTCAGGGTGCCTCTATGATATAGAGATATAAAAAAAGGTATTCATTTTTAAAATATCCTCCAAAATCATAATTTCACAATATCGAGACAATTTTTTTCTTGTACAAGTATGGGTAGGGGTCTGTTTCATCGGATGACACTATGGCCCGTATTCTGAGTTAAACCAAAGCTTCAATTAAAACTGACCTGAACAACAAGTCCAGTGTAAATTTCTGTGCAAATTTAAACCATACTTGACTGGATTTCAGAATGTGATTTTCTAAAACTCAGCTTTAAAGGGCAGGTTTAGATTGGGTTTAAACCACACTAAGACTACGGTTAAGTTAAACCGGAGTTCAGAATACGGCCCTATGAGGTACTGACAATATTTCACGGTTTGAGTACTGGCTACTTTTGTAAAACTCGCCGAAAATTGGTTTGCGAAAAAATGCCTGTCTTGAATTTGATCAAAGTGCGTATCGGGCAGTAACTGCATTTTCTCTGTTCACCATCAATAATTGATTTGAACCATTATAATCGTTAAACCTATGCTAGCAGTGCACACCCACAATGGCGTATCAATAAATTGATAACGGGGGGGGGGGGGGGGTGATGCTCAAAAGACAGGGGTTAAATGTATCTGGACAGCTCCGTTCTTGTATACTGAGCATATAGCATTTTGTACTGTGGTTTGTTTTCCTGGGCCTTCAAGAAGGAGCTACACCAGCTTCACCCATTGTTGGAAATGCCCCTGCCCCCAACCCACAACTGCCACCTCCATTGCAGATGGTGCCTTTCCAGCAAATCATGTTTGCCTGAAGAGTATTGGAAAGATTGAATCCAATAACGGGAGAAGAACCCGAACATTTACACATTTTCTTCTTCAGATTTCTTATTCCTCTTAAGAAATAAGAGACCCCAGAAACAACGTTTTGTATGATGAATAAGAACTTAAAAGAGAATCAAATTTATTTTAAAAAAAAAAAAGTTTTTACATTTCTTCGATTTAATATGTGCATGTGAAAGATATCAACATGGACTACAGAGCATCCTTTCCAGGCATGTCACAGACAGTAACGCATCCTCAACTGCTTGGAACAGATGGGGTAAGGAAAGAATTAATGGTCAAACAAGATTTTTTTTTTTCAATCTCTCTTCCTGAAAATGGAACATCTTAGGTCCATCTTCCTGTAATGAATTGCAATTTGCATCCTGTCATGCTCCAGTTAAAAAAATATGGCTGTGACCTGTGTGCAGAAAGACATAATCTGCAATTTTTCTCTGTGTGTGTGTGTGTGTGTGTGTGTGTGTGTGTGCGTGTGCGTGTGTGCGTGTGTCGGTGTGTGTGTGGGTGTGTGTGTGTGTGTGTGTGTGTGCGCGTGTGTGTGTGTGTGTGTGTGTTTGTGCGCGAGCCCTTGTATGGAAGTGGAGGTGCCGTGGTCCAGTGGTTTAAGGCGCTTGACTGGAGATGCGAGGATCGGGCGTTCGATCCCAAGCACGGCACTTATGCCCTTGAGCAAGGCATTTTATCTACATTGCTCTTTTATCGTACATCAAATAAATGAAGAGCTATAAGCATATTGATACTAGCGTGTGCATGTGTGTTATAAAAAAAAAAAAAAAAAAATGGAAGAGATAGATGTGGATGTGCGGTTAGGTATATAGGATTAATAATTAAAATAATGATTCAAATCAATTATTGATAGCAGACAGAGAACATGCAGTTAATGGCTGATACGCACTTTGATCAAATTCAAGACTGAGGCATTTTTGCGGGAACCAATTTTGGCGAGTCTTACAAAAGTAGCCGGTACTCACTCAAGCTTGAAATATTTTCAATATCCATAGTGTCATCGGATGAAACAGACCCTTAATTGTATAAGAATATATCATATTGATATTGTAAAATTATGATTTTGCAGAATATTTTTGAAGTGTGTACTTCTTTTTGATAGCAGAGGGGTGTGTATGACACTCCCTTCCCTTTCTGACGTAAATGATGTCGATAAAAATAATGGAGACCTTTTTGGCGATCGTCTGCAAATAAAAAAAAGAAAATGGACTTATTATATCTAGTTGTTTGCTTGGTTGATCACCCCCTCCCCCCCCCCCCCCCCCGCTTATTCATGTTTGCAAATAAAAGTTTGGTCCGACGACACCCTCGCCCCCATTTAATGGTCTAGCGGTGCCCTGATCCTTCTTCTTTCCCCCACGAAACATTAGATAAGACTACAACCCCTGAAAATTTGTTCTGGAACTCCTACATGTGCCTAATTGAAAAGTAACATGTTTAGTAGTGGCGTAGCGAGGATCCATATTGTCGAAGGGGCACCACATCATGCGGGGGGGGGCACCAGTCTTTAATACTCGGTGGATGAACTGCGAAGGGTGTGGGAGGGGTTGTCTCATCTTCAACTATTTTCACGTTCCCTTCCCTCCCCCTTCTTCCTTATTTTTGCTCTTTCACCTGTCTCGTTCTCTCTTTGTTTTTGTCGCCCCCGGCACACAAACAATTATTAGAAAATTCACCAGTGTGTACCCCCTCCCCTCCCCTTTTTTCTTACGCCTGATCGTGCTCACTGCAGGTAATTGGCACGTATCTGCATGTCATTGTATCGTATAGTTATCTATTTCTCCATGCAACTAAATTAATGATTCAACCTATGATCTCCCCGTCTACTAAAATTAATGTGTCCCCAATGACCATCAATGCGGTACCATTGATACTTGAATTGCATGTGAATATATGGGTTACATGTTGTTTTTCCAAAGCTTCATTATTCCGAAGATTCGTTAATAATGCAAAAGTTCATGAATCCGAAGGTTCGTTATTCAGAAGGTTTGTATAATTCTGAAGTTCGTTTACTACGAAGGTTTGTTATTCCGAAGGTTGATAGGTTTGTAATTATGAAAATTAAAATATTGTTTAGTCTTCCGAAAATGAAATAGAACCCCACTTCATTTTCGGAAACGAATCTTCGGAAATGTACGAGTGTCCCGCTATAAATTTAACGAGCCGGGCAAGTGACACAATGTGTGCTCTCCCATGATAGCTAATCGGTCCCCGATGACCACCAGCGCGGTATCATTATAGACACTTCAATCAGGTGGATGGTTAAATCAATATTTTCCTCAGGGGGCATTGTTCCGTTATAAGCCTTGAACATTTAATGACTATGCATGCACAGTGTCACGTTAATGAGAAAGTACAGTTTGGGCTATTTTCATCTTTGGGGTGATCATATCTTAAAACAATAGTGTTAACAATTTATGGTTCCAGCCCGCAATTACCATTGTGACGTCATTGGGGTGCACAGGAAATATAAGGTTGGTGAAATGCAAGAGAACAAGAAGAAAAGGGGGGGGGGGCGACTATTTTTTTTCTCCAGCCCTCAAAAAGTCACTCAGTTGGGGGGGGGGGGGTATCAGACGTTTTGCTCCATGATTCTCTGAGAAGCAAAAAAAAAAAAAGAAAAAAAAAGGGGGGGGTAAAAAAAAAATTTCCTGTCAAAAGTTGTCGAGGGGGGGGGGCACTCTGCCCCCTGCCCCCCCTTGGATACGCTAGTGGTACCTACCCCGAATATTATATTAAATGCCCTCTACTAATATTTTCTCATCGCAACCATTTAAAAAACAGTAGCTTAGGTATATCCAATGCCTTTGCTCCGTAAAAGTGCATTTCCATTTACAAAAGGGTTTGAGAAGCATAATAAATCCGATAAAGTTAAATAAACCTTTATTTTCCTGATCGTCTTGTTTCCAACGCCTCCAAGGACCAATTTTGCATAATAGCCAAAATTAATATTCTACAAGTTTGTACCAAGCGGAAAATGTATAATGGCAAAGTTGCCGTTGTGTGTATAATTATCATGCTCTATTTGCTCTGATAAATTATCCGAGGCGATGCCGCTTGCTTCCGCCAGATTCCAGCCTACTATAGTACTGTTAGACAGAGGAACCCCTCCATACAAAAAAAAAAAAAAAAAAAAAAAAAAAAAAAAAAAAAAAAAAAAAAAAAAAAAAAAAAAGAAAAGAAAAGAAAAGAAAAAGAAGAAGCAATGTCTAGAAAAATGATAATGAAGCTATAGCATAGGGAAAAGACAATTTTACAGTTGAATACCTTGTCCGTCATTTTGCGATCCGTTTTCGTTAAAACTCCATGCAGCCTACCTGTTTATGTTTATCTTTTATGCAGTCCACGCATAGCTACGGGGTGAGGGAGCACGGGGGCCTGTTTTCCAATGTAATGAGAAATTTTTTAAAAAAGGAAAGAAAGCGCAAAAAGAAAGGAAGAGGGCGAGGCAACATAGAAACAAAGTGCAACCTCACACCCTCCTCTCACTTTTTGACCTTGTTCTCTTGTATTATAATGAAAATACCACTGCAAATAGCAGGATGGTGCTAGATAGGACCCTGATAACATGCAGGGGCGTCGATCCGTTTTTCGGATTGGGGAGGGGGCAAGACAGCCTATCGTAACGATGATCATTTCGCACTCAATTCAATCATCATCAGGGGCGGCGGTGCGTCTTTCAAAGTGGGGGGGGGCGCCAACAAAAAGGGGCACCTACAAAGGGTGGAAACAAGGCGGAAAATACCACTTCGAGACATTAGTATACCGGTACATTCTGATCAATACACAACCGAGGATCATTTTCGATACGCTATTGTTACTATCTTAACATCTAGATTTAAAAAAAAAACTACTTTGCAGTTGAGTGTAATAGCCTGATTATTCATTTGCGAGCGAGCGGAGCGAGCTAGCAAAAAAATTAAGATTTATTTCTAACGCTGAAGGCAACGGGTGTTGAATTATATACAGCGATTTTCCTAATATCATAAGAAGATAATAGTAAATGCGAGCGAGCGTAGCGAGTGAGCTTCTAAAGTTTAGGGGGGAAAAAAAGTCCTCGTTCCTTTTATAATTTAGGAGCACTGCTCATTCTTGTATAATTTAGGGCATTGGGCCCCTCCAACCCCCTGCTCTACTGCCTCACTATTGTGCTGATATGCAGTAGGGGAATGTATTATTATGAAGCCTCTCTGATTATTTGGAGCTATATGTATAAGGCTCCTTTGTGGACTTCATACATACCCATATATATATATATATATATATATATATATATATATATATATATATATATATATATATATATATATATATATATAATATACTTTATTCCAGTATCTACCGATGTCGCATTTATCAGAAAACAAAAGGGGCACTAATTTCTGAGGTTAAAAGGGGCACTCATCAGAAGGTAAAAAGGACACTCATTAGAAAGAAAAAGGGGCACACTATACGAAGAAAAAGGGACTTATCAGCTATGAAAAGGGGCACTTTTGGGGTACTCGAAAAAGTGAGGGGGCACTGTGCCCCCTGCCCCTTCCCTTCCCCGGAGCGCTACCTCTGATCATCATAGCATTGATAAAGATATGATGGTAATTTGAACTTAAGTAAATTATGTATATCAATATCATGAACAGAAAATGGAATTAAAGATCACATGGAAAAATAGAGAAAAAACTAAATAAATATGAAAATTTAAAACTTTGAATTGAATTATGTATGTTCAGAACGTTTTTTAATGGCGTCATGATTTTTTGGAACGCCTCTTAAAAACAGCTTCTCCGCAGTTACATGACGCAGTAAAGATTAGAGAATTTGCGGGCGAAGCGCGCTATGGCACGCCATTAGGGAATTAAATATAATTGTTCAACATCAATACAAAATATATTTCACTTTAACAAATGCATATTTATCTTTTACAAAACCATTTCACTCCAGTCATTATATATTTCACTCTAAACAAATATATTTCACTTTTCACAAAATTTCATTTCACTATTTCACAAATATTCATGTCACGTTTTCACAAATATCCTTTTCACTTTTAACAAAAATTCATTTCACATTTTACAAAATTACATTTCACTTTTAACAAAATTTCATTTCACTTTTTCACAAAAATCCTTTACTTTTAACAAAATTTCATTTCACTTTTCCCAAAAATACATTTCACTTTTCACAAATTTTCATTTCACTTTTCATAAAAAAATCGTTTCACTTTTCACAAAAAATCATTTCACTTTCAAGAGGAAATAAATTCCACTTTAAAAGAAAAATGCATTCCATTTATAGGCCTATTGTCTCGAAACAACTTTGCTTGTCACGCATCTAGACCCCGATCTGGACCTGCGTGTACATTCCTCTCGTATAATATACATGTGCGTACTGTGCGTAGAAATCATTCCTCTTTCACCAAAACCATTTCACTGTGATAAAAACCATTTCACTCTGAAAAAAATAATACGTTCCTCTTTTTTCTCGGCCTAAAGGTGGCGCTATAGCCAGCTAGCTCGAGCTACCACACGTGCCCGGCGCAGCGCAATCGAATCGCATCCAATTTCCGAACGCGACGTCGACGTTACTCCCCATCCTCAGGGGTGTCGCTAGAACATTTTGAATGGGGGGGGGGGGGGGTGACACCCAAATTTGCCGACAAAAATGCTGCACCTAAATCCCCCCCCCCCACACACACACAAATAACAATAAAAGAAAATCGCAGATGTAGACAGGGGGGTCGCTAGGGAGGGGGTGGGGGGAGGGATGTGGGGGTGTCACACCCCCACTCAAAGTTTCTGTCGGAAAATGCGCCGCCTCTGTCGGCAAAAAAAAAAAAAAAAAAGGAAGGGAAAAAAGGGAAAGGGAAGAGGAAAGATAAAAGGAAAAGGAGAAAAGAGAAAGGAGAAAAAAAGATAAGAAAAAAGAAAAGGGAAAGGAAAGGAAAAAAAGAAAAAGAAAAGGGAAGGAAAGTAAAAAAAAGGGAAAAAATGGCATTATTTTTGCTCGCTCGCAAGAACACTGGAATTTCAATACTTTAATATTAAAGGCGTCCCCCTTCAGCAATGGGCTGCATCAGGGATTGGTGCAGGGAGGGGAGTTATTTCCCCCGTCCCGGGGGGAGGGGGAACTTTGGCGTTCTAGCAAATTTTGAGAGAAAGATAACGGCTTGTAGCGCCTGTTTAGACTTTTTTCTCTCACTTCCACCGCTTTTTCGCTCTCGTTTTATTTTTTAATGGGCCCCCTGGCTACGCCTATGTGTGTATGTAACTTCTGTGCATTTTCACGACGAAATGTTGTTTTTTTAATTTTGCTCGCTCGCTCGCAAACATTTAAAAATTGAACGGTTGATATTCGGGCAATGGGATCTTTCTCTCAAATTTGCTAAAACGTCACAGCTTTCGCGCTTCGCGAGGGAGGGGGGAAACTTCCCCCTCCCTCCCTGCACCCACCCCTCATCACCAATTTCGCACGCTTCGCGTGCTCACAACCGCCCCCTAAAATGAAATCCTGGCTACGCGGTTGGATCCTTCACGTCTGCCCCCCTCCTCCACATTGAAAAATCCTGGCTACGCCTGTGAATACACAAGTTACATGATATTAGTTTCAGTTTCAGTTTAAGCACATTTATTTCCAACTTTTCAATATACAAAGTAATAAATGAGCAAAAATAATGTACATGTATCTTTAACAAAAAATATGACAAAATATGCATTAATGTGGTACATATATAGTTGGAGGACACACCTCTAAAAGCAAAAGCTTGGGGAACCTTGCAATGCTTCACAAAAATAGGATATTCCAGCACCTTGCTGCCCCAAAAATGAATATCGGAACTTTTGAAAATCATCGGGGGAAGGGGGGGGGGGGGCTGCCCCATTGCCGAAGGGGGACGCTTTTTGCCCGAATATTAAAATTCCAATGTTCTTGCGGGCGAGCAAAATTTTGTTTAACTTTTCGTAGTGAAAACGTACAGAAGTTACAAACAAAAGTTACATAATATTATTATCTGGGAACCTTGCTTCACAAATATTTGGATATTCCAGTGAACGTGCGAGCGACCAAAAAATAATGCCATTTTCCCCCTCTTTTTCTTTCCTTTCCTTTTCTTTTCCTTCTCATTTCCCTCTTTCCCCCCCCCCCCCTTCCTTTCCCTTTTCTTTTTTTCCCCTACTCCTTTCTCTTTTCTTCTTTTCCTTTTATCTTTCCTCTTCCCTTCCCCTTTTTCCCCTCCTTTTTTGCCGACAGAGGTGGCGCATTTGCCGACAAAAACTTCGAGTGGGGGTGTGACACCCCCACACCCCTCCCCCCACCCCCTCCCTAGCGACCCCCCCCCCCCTGTCTACATCTGCGATTTTCTTTTATTGCTATTTGTGTGTGGGGGGGGGGAGGGGAGAGATTAAGGTGCAGCATTTTTGTCGGCAAATTTGGGTGTCACCCCCCCCCCCCCATTCAAAATGTTCTAGCGACACCCCTGAGGATGGGGAGTAACGTCGACGTCGCGTTCAGAAATTGGATGGGATTCGATTGCGCCGCGCCGGGCACGTGTGGTAGCTCGAGCTAGCTGGCTATAGCGCCACCTTTAGGCCGAGAAAAAAGAGGAACGTATTTTTTTTCAGAGTGAAATGGTTTTTATCACAGTGAAATGGTTTTGGTGAAAGAGGAATGATTTCTACGCACAGTACGCACCTGTATATTATACGAGAGGAATGTACACGCAGGTCCAGATCGGGGTCTAGATGCATGACAAGCAAAGTTGTTTCGAGACAATAGGCCTATAAATGGAATGCATTTTTCTTTTAAAGTGGAATTTATTTCCTCTTGAAAGTGAAATGAATTTTTGTGAAAAGTGAAATGATTTTTTTGTGAAAAGTGAAATGAATTTTTGCGAAAAGTGAAATGAATTTTTTATGAAAAGTGAAATGAAAATTTGTGAAAAGTGAAATGTATTTTTGGGAAAAGTGAAATGAAATTTTGTTAAAAGTGAAAAGGATTTTTGTGAAAAAGTGAAATGAAATTTTGTTAAAAGTGAAATGTAATTTTGTTAAAAGTGAAATGTAATTTTGTAAAATGTGAAATGAATTTTGTTAAAAGTGAAAAGGATTTTTGTGAAAACGTGACATGAATATTTGTGAAATAGTGAAATGAAATTTTGTGAAAAGTGAAATATATTTGTTAAGAGTGAAATATATATTGACTGGAGTGAAATGATTTTGTAAAAGATAAATATATATTTGTTAAAGTGAAATATATTTTGTATTGATGTTGAACAATTATATTTAATTCCCTAATGGCGTGCCATAGCGCGCGACGAAATTGAAGTCTGACCGTGTAAAACCCTTTTGTATTTCATTATTTGGAAGGTTTCATTTCCCGAGTTTTGCATCAGTTTTTCCTTATTTTATTTTACACCTCCGGATTTATTGGGGGGGGGGGGGAATGATATGTTTGCCCCCCCCCAATATTTTCTTGGGGGGGGGGGGGCAATCGCCCCCCTGCCCCCCCCCCCCCAGGATCGACGCCCCTGATAACATGAATCATTATTGCTTCACTTCCAACAAAATTAGCATCTCACTCTCTCTTCTGATGGCACTCTGTCTGATTGCAATATGTTTGCTTGTCTGTCTGTAATTATGTCTGTTTGCTTGTCTGCCATGACCAGATGTCTCTCTGTTTGTCTCTGCATGCCCCCTTTTCTTCTCTCTTTGTCAATCTTTTAATCTTTCATCATAAAGAAGAGCGCGCCCGTGCCTGTCTGTCTGTCTGTCTCTCTCTCTCTTTCTCTGTCCGTCTCTCTGTCTGTCTCCCTCTGTCTCTCTCTCTGTATCTCTGTCTCTGTCTCACTCTCTCTCTCTCTCTCCCTCCCTCAGTTCCTCTCTCTTTCCCCTCCCTCTCTTATTCTCTTTATGTATGTCTGTCTGTCTTGTCTCTTTCTCTGTCTCTGTCTCTCTGTCTCTCTCTCTCCCTCTCTCAGTTCCTTTCTCTTTACCCCTCCCTTTCTGTATCTCTGTCTCTCTGTCTTTCTCTTTCTCTCTCTCTCTCTCTCTCTCTCTCTCTCCCTCCCTCAGTTCCTCTCTCTTACCCCCTCCCTCTCTTATTCTCTTTCTATCTGTATGACTGTCTGTCTCTGTCTCTCTGTCTCTGTCTCTGTCTCTGTCTCTCTCTCTCTCTCTCCCTCAGTTCCTCTCTCTTTACCACTCCCTCTCTCTCTCTGTCCCTCTGTCTTTCTTTCTTTCTCTCTCTCTCCCTCGGTTCCTCTTTACCCCTCCCTCTCTGTATCCTGTCTCTCTGTCTTTCTCTCTCTCTCACTCTCCCTCTCTCAGTTCCTCTCTCTTTCCCCCTCCCTTTCTTATTCTCTTTCAGTCTGTATGTCTGTCTGTTTCTGACTCTCTCTCTCCCTCTCTCTCTCCCTCTCTCTCTCTCTTTCCTCATCTCTGTCTCTCTCCCTCCCTCCCTCTCCTACATGAGACTAGTTTCCCAAAATACTCTTCTTCAAAAGACACGTAGGATTACGTGTGTTACGTGCATACATACAGAGATTGAGTGATCAATTCATTCTGCACACCTCCAACGCGACGCCGCAAAACCGTGCATTTTTGTTTTTAAATTGAGTTGGCGCATCCAAATGATTTTGAGTTCCAGATCTCCCTCAGAGGATAATATTCTATTTCTGCCTTGCAATTTGCACTTCAGACAAAAATCTAAGTATTAGTCATAACAGATGACTATGATTTATTAGATCAATGATCCTCATATCGAGAAAAGAAAGAGGGCATGGGAGGTGGGGCACCCCCTCCCCTCGAAAACGTGGATTTTAAGTGATTTGTGTGAAATGTCAGATTAAAAGTAGCATTCTCGTTTCCTGTCAATGTTGAAAATACAGCAGAAAACCCCATCACCACATTCATTAGCTTGTTGAAATTAGTATATAGTGCACTGACAAATATTTTTAAAAGAAAATATATAAATTTTGGATTGGAGCACTTTTTCTCGTCAACCCGATTTGAATTGAATTGAATTGAATTGAAAAGGTTTTATTAATATTGCACTTCGCAGCCAAAAGGCTGAATTATGTACAATTCACAAGTTTTGCAATAACATGGTGTAAAACTACTTAAAAACAAATTCGATAAAAACACTGTTTACATAAAGTCTAGTATAACAACAACTCAAGGTTTATGTGTGAAGATCAAAGGTAAAAAGTAAATTAATAATAAAAATAAAGTGCGGTGAAGCATGAGTGAGTCCAAGGATGAGTAAGCAGTCCCATATGATTACTCGCACAAACCCTCTCACACTCAGTCTCCAACCTCATTCATACATGTCCTTCCTCACAACTTACACCAACTTAAAAAAAACATTCAACAATACACTATAAACTCCCTTCCTGTACGCAAACCACTCAACCTTCTCATACGAATGCTCGCCCATCCATGGACTCACCGTTACATCGCTATGTAAAAACTAAAGATCTCCTTCTGAATCCTCACACAAAAATTTAAGAATATATCAGTTAAAACCCCAAAACACCATCTGAGTTGTTGTTATACAGATATGCCATGAATCACCCGAAAACCTTATTCAATATAAACATTTAAAAGAGACATTACAAGTGATAAAATTATGATAAATGAATAACGAAAATATTTAAAGCAGACAGTAAAATTTCTGACTATTCAAAACTGATCAGATGGAATTTAGCAAGTGAATTAAATATGGCATTGAGCTGTTTTTGTAACGTTTGGTTTTACAGTGAAACTGGCGATACTTTGTCCTTCTCCGCAATGAATAATCTACATCAGTGTTAAGAGGTAACCAGTGATTACAAATTGGGCTATTGACAAGAGATAAGGCAAAACTAGTACACAATTGTTTACGTCTTTCTGACAATGGCTGCAAAGTACACTCTTCCAGAGCTTTGTCATAATTAATGTATTGATCACCTAACATGATTCTACATGCTCTTTTCTGAATGCGTTCTAAACATATAATTTGGTTTTGTGTAAGGTTTCCATCAAAAACAGGTACACCATAATCCAATATTGGGCGAATGTATCCCTTGTAGACCGTTATTAAATCACAAAGTGGTAAACTGTATGTTTTAAGACATATAAAGTTGCACACCATGAGGCGACGTATGGTGATGGTCGAACATGGGCTCCGGCGGCATTCGCTCCAGGCTTAATTAGTCAATAATGGAGTTATTAAAGTTAGATTTAGGCGTATAGGGTTAAAATTAGGGTTAGCAATGGTCCCTGGTTAAAGTTAAGAATCTTGTGAGACTTTGAGCCGATTGTCTCACATGTTGCATGCACGAAGGGGCCGATCCAGGATTTTGTAACAGAGGGGCCATAATATTTCTAGAAAAAAAAAGAAAAAAAGAAAGAAAAGAAAAGAAAAAAAAGAAAAGAAAAGAAAAGAAAAGAAAAGAAAAGAAAAGAAAAGAAAAGAAAAGAAAAGAAAAGAAAAGAAAAGAAAAGAAAAGAAAAGAAAAGAAAAGAAAAGAAAAGAAAAGAAAAGAAAAAATAGAAAAGAAAAGAAAAGAAAAGAGTCATTACCTAAAAAAGGAAAGGGCACGGGACGGTTGTGCCCCCCTAAATCCGCCAGTGTGCAATCCCCCCCCCCCTTCATCCCAAGGCGCAGAGTGGCGTAGTGATACCTATGAGTGATACCTCCAAATCTTTTATTGCTTCTCATTTCTTCACAAAGATACGACAGATGCACTATAAAACATGATTACTCAGCCACGATAAAGCATTTAGTAAATTAAACCTGCATGTCACACTTCCTTTGATTGATATCCGCTTTTTGCATCAAAATGACAAATATCATGTCTTCGTGAATTATTACTTTGTTTATACTGATTATCTACCATGATCATCAAATCATACTCAGCCTATACAGTGAGTTAAGTTTATCAACAATAAATTTCACCCAGTCATTGCCAAGCAATTGGACAAAATGGTACTCAGACTCCCTGCATGCGTGCCTGATAAATTGCATCTGTTATATCTGTAATGACTTGCAAAGAGAAATAATCATGGCAAAACATACCGTTCAACCCGTTTTCACGAGATACTTTTGTATTTGACACAAATTATTAACGACCCGTCTTGCTGCTTCTTCGGCGTTAATTTATCAAGCCATAAAAACTCTCTTTAAATCGTTTAAAGGGGAAGTTCAATCTGATTAAGTAAAATTACAGGGTTTTTTTTGGTAAAAGTATATAACAAATCTATATGTGAAAATGCTCGTTCAAACTTTAAGGGAAAATAATAAGAATGTACAAGAAATTTTCAGATATATATATAAGAAACACGAATTGGAAGCTATAGGTTGACGATTTCACAATGCCAGCAACCCCTCAATTTGTTTTGAGGGCAAGATTATATATTGAATTCTGATTTGTGATAAATCAAATTGATAAATCAAGAGGAGAAAGATTAGAAGGGCATCCAAGACGTGTCTCCAATTATTAAAGTTCAGCTAAATTCAGGGCAGAGGTAAATATAAAAAATATTTGGAGAACGAAACTTGCTGACAAGGAAGGGGAAATGGTTCTCATGTTTTGAGAGCCCTGATTATGGTTCTAACATCACCAAGCAGGCAAGCAAGCGAGCAAGCAATAAATGAATAGATAAATGGATAAATATAGATAAAAGAACGAATTGATAAATGAATAGATAAGTAAATAAATAAATGATTATATAAATAAATTTGAAAAAAAAACATATAAATAAATATAAGTGAATAAACAGATGACTGATTGAATGAACGAATAAATAAATCAATCAAAATAATGATAAAAATGAACGATAAAAAGATAATAATAAAGAGCGGGAGGGGGGGGGGGACACACAAAAACACTTCTTGTTCTGATATAGGGCTGTAGGCCAATTAAAGTATATTCGGGCCACCTTTGCCACTAGGGCCCCGCCCCCCCCCCCCCAAAAAAAAAATATACCACCCGTATTTACCCCGAGTATATGGTGTAAAGTTTTCCTGTACTAAAAGGGGTTGTTTGATGAAAAGAGGAGGGGCAGTTGTCCAGGAGTAGATGATAATTTTCCTTACTGGGCGGGGTAGATCTCAGGATTAGTCCATTATAATAATATATGAAGTTGTAGTTTAAAATTTGTATTATTTTGATCGTTATTATTATTTCCTAAGAAATGTATACGTTTTCATATATTCACCCACGGCCATGGTCTACTTTGTTTTAACCACGCATGCAGGGCCCCGTTTCATGAAAATTATTATCAATAACAAGTTACAATAATATTTGTTATTAGCTATATATAGGAAATCCTTGAATCTGTTTGGCTGAGAGCGAATTTGTCATAGAAATGAGGCAATTGTTATTGATAACAAGTTTTATAAAACAGGACTCATCAGGTTAGAGTGGAATAGGCCTATAGGTATATTGCACTTTTAAAAGCTCCATCATTTTGATTGAGATAATACACAATGGAAAATATATTATGTTTCTTTAAAACATTTACTGTATGTCAAAGACAGTTACATGTTTTGGGGGTAAAAAAGGATTTGCTTTTTGAAATCATTTGGAGTGACAATCAATGACATTCATATTTCCACCATCTCAACCACATGGGGAAATCTTAGATTCCATTATTACCAGAGAAGATATAAATGTATAGTGCTAGAAATAATACTCTGATCATGGAGTCATGATGATGATCTGAAATAAAAGGTCGAAAATTTGAAACTCATCATGACTCTGATCGGAGTATTATTTCTAGCACAAAATCTTAGATTGTAATTTGATTTTTTTTTCAAAAATGAATTACATTGATCCTATACACAATTTACACAGTGTAGATGGGCTGTAGAGACAAGGAGCCTTAAAAATGAATGCATTAGGAAGAAGATGATATAGTCCTAAATCGGTAAAAAACAGATATTCTCGGTATAAAAAGGATCATAATTTGAGGGTACACTGTAAATCGTCTGAACACTTTTTATAAACGCTTTTCTGTAACACTTTATAAAAACATCTAAACACGTTTATCATTATCATTTATCATTATCGCCTGTATAATATCAGAGGTCCCTGTTTAATTTTGGAACATTTCATAAACACTTAAACAATGTTTAATAAACACTCAAACACGTTTAATATGAATATTTTGGAACACTTTGACACGTATAGACAAGTTTAATATGAAATCATGTGTTTTATATAAACATACAAACATCTAAACACACATCTCAACGTGTTTAAGTTTTTATGAAGTGTTCAAGATTCCCAATTAAACATATAGGATAAACGTGTCTAAGTGTTTATGAAGTGTTCCAAAACTAAACAGGGATTTTTAGCATCATACAGGCGATAATGATAAATGATAATGATAAACGTGTTTAGATGTTTATAAAGTGTTACAAAAAAGCGTTTACACAAAGTGTTCAGGCGATTTACAGTGTATATTCAAGTAGAGGTCTCCTATAGTCACTTGCTCCACAACTTTGGAACAGACTCCCCGCATCTCTCCGTAATAGCACATCACTTGACATCTTCAAGAAACATCTAAAAACTTACTTATACAATTCTTAATTTACTTGAATAGACTTTAAGTGACAGCGCCTTGTATCCTCTGGAAAAGGCGCTATATAAATCCAATTATTATTATTATAGCGAACGCGCGTGGCTGATGAAGCTGATTGTTCGGATATGAAAATGTGAGGAAGAACAAATGGCTTTACAATGGAGAGCACACATGTGGTAGTTAGTTCGGATCTCTCCTCCAGCACGTGTCGATAACGTGCATGTATGTGATATCGATCGTAAGACATTGACTTTAGAATTTTGCCGGTGTTCTTAATCTTACTTCCGCCGGTGGTAGTGGAAAATTGTTCCAACATTCCAGTTTTATCTTATTGCGGATATTATTTTATATTTTGAACGCTGAAACAGGATATTGGACTTCAGTTTTTAGCTGTAAGTATGACAAAAATGTAAAACTGATATTTATTTGGTCAAGATTCCTTGTCCCCCAACTGTGTCAAATACGTATCAGCAGTGGCAGTGCAGTGCCGCGATGCTGAGGCTAAATGTGCGGGAAATGATCGGCCTGTGACGGGCATATCTTCGCCGAAGATCTCAGAACAGTCGATGGAAATCGCGCGAACTTTTGTCTTGGCTTTGTTGCTGCCTGCTTCCTGCATTTATCTAACATTAGCTAAGTCTAAGGCCTGACTAAATACCTGCTTCAAGAAACACAAAATTCTGTGAATAGATCTAGATGATAGATCTAGACCTAGGCCTAGATCTATTTGCCATTAGAAATAGAATATTGCCTTTGCCTTGGAGTTTGGGAACATCATGAACATAGACTATCTATATCTAATCTAACAAATCTACTTAAACTGAGTCTAAACTAAAGACTAAACTTAAAAGTTAGATCCAACTTTGTTAACTGACTTGTAAATGTATCTCATTGTTACCTTTCGTTTTGAGAGATTTATATTTTGAGTTGAATTTGTTGTGTTTAATGTTTTTCATATTCGCCTTGTTTAGTTACATGCATCCTACATTACAAGTTACCATACTTTTGATTTTTTGTTTGAAAATTATCTGTGCGATCAGTCCAGATTGTCATGATCTGATGATAGTCTACCGGCTAGTCCCTTTCTTTAAAAGAGTTTCTGGTGCATATCAACAACAGCCCTGGCCTTGGGCTTGGCTTTTTCACTAGATCTAGACCTATGTAATGTAAGGTCTAGAGGATCTAGACTGTAATAAAAAAATGCTTTATAGCAACAACTTGATTTTGTTATGCTGTGGCTGGCATAATTCATTATTAGCATGATAAGGCTCAGACCTCAGTTGTTAACTTCACACAATGTAAAAAAGGATAACCTGTAGTAGTCTATCTACAGGTAGATAGATCTAGGGTTGGGCTAACACGGCACTAGGGCAAACTTGGCATCACGCGGCGTTAAGGTTTCCAACTTGTTCAAGTGCACACCACACTCCGAACCACTTAATTTAAATAGCTCTAAATAAATTTCATGTCTTGTAGAATTTTGCTTCTCAAAATTTTCACTATTGACTTATTATACATGTATTAGGAACAATTTTACACGATTCTAGGACAACTACAATGTACATGTACCCCCTGGAAAACTACCCCCTAGACAACTACACCCTGGACAACTACCCCCCCCCCCAGGACAATTACCCCCCCACCCCCCGGGACAACTACCCTCCAGGACAATTACCCCCCCCCCCCCAGGACAATTACCCCCCATAAAATGACGATAACCCTGATACCCCCTCTATATCTATATTCTTTCAAAGTTTAATGTAGACAGATTTTTTTTTGTTGCTTCAACAAGGGGGGGGGGGGGGGGTAACTCAGCAATACCGGAAAAGTGAGGCTGAGTTAGCCCCGAGGGTTTGAATCGATCATGAAATACCAATGTGTAAGGTTTTGTTTCGATTATACATGTACATAGAGACTGCGTTTTTTTAAAACTATTCTTTTGATAGAATGCTATGAAATACTCACTTTGAAAATAATCAATTTTCTTTATCTAACAAGTACATGTATCTAACATCATGTTAAAGTGAAATTTTAGGCAGCTCGCTATATGGCTGATGTGCGTTCATGTAGCATGCACAGTGTTTGGTACTGGTACATGTATGGTATTCGGACCTGTATCTGGTGACACATTTTGTAAAATTGAAAACTCATCACAGTCTGTAAAATGTTTTATTCATAATTTACAGAACAGATATACTGTAGACTAGACTCTAATCAAAGAGTTGTTGGTTTCAGTATGTTGCAGTAGATCTTCAGTACAATTATGTTTCAGACATGATTAATATACATGTAGATTTACAGAGTTTTGCAATACAGTAAATCCTTCACCAAAATGTGTCTCCAGATAAAGAGTCCGAGTACCAAACACAGTGCATGCTACATGTACATGTACACACGGCGCGTGATTGCAAGCTGTGATTAAACTGCCTAAAATGTCACTTTAATATGAAATTAGCTCAAGGAAATTGCAAAATTATCTTCAAAGTGAGTATTTCATATATCAAAAGAATGGTTAAGAAACTTATTCTAAGCTACAAGTAGTATTTAGTAATCAAAACGAAACCTTACACATTGGTATTTCATGATCGATTCAAACCCTCCGGGCTAACTACATGTAGGCCTCGCATTTCCGGTAGTGCCGATTTCGCCCTAGTGCCGAGTTAGCCCGGAAAGCACCTGTGTAGACCAGTTGTTACCATTATTCCAGGACTGTCAACCCTCCCGCTTTTGGCGGGAGTCTCGCGCTACCATTCTCCCGCTACCATTATCCAGCCATCCCACCAGCGTCATGGCGGGAGATTCCCGCCTCCACGACAATCTCCTGCTTTACAAAAAAAACCTCTCCCCAATCGTGAATTTAAAATTTTTTTTTTGCTTGTCAGACGAGAAGAAAAAAAATTCTCGCCCCTCCCCCCACTGAGCGACTTTTGGAGGGCTGGCAAGAAAAAAAAAAGACTTTTGGAGGGCTGGCAAATAAAAAAACAATAGAGATGTATTAAAGTCTTCTTTGATATACATGTACATGTACGTCTAGACTGTCCATTTAGTACTATTACATTGTAATTTTTCAGTGCAACTCCCAGAGTTTTGTGCATGAACTTCAATTTCAAGAAAATTATTTTGTTTTTGTATCCTGTAAGACACATGATAATTTTAACTCTACATGTATCTTACCAAGAAAAGGAAATTAATGTTTAGTTGTTAGACCTGTATCTTCATAGGGCCCTCTGGTAGTACTTTGATATTACCATAAAACAAAAGTTCACTGCTGATGCCTTTTCTTTCAAGGCTAGAAAATTTTATCTATTAAAATGTCCTGTACAACATATGGAATTGCCCAAAAGGCGATAAAACTGTTTGATCTTGAAAAATATCACTTATAACAATTCATTCACTTTTTTAGCTTTCCTCAAGCGAAGTGAGTCCTTTATTACATGCATAGATTAGGCATCAGCTGTGAGTCGCCATCAGCTTCAAAGGGTTAAGCTTGTGGGGTCGCTTGCAGGCGCAGTATTACAATCCTTACTGCATTCATTATTGCCGTCTTGTTAGAATGTTGGGTCTGCTCTGGGACGTGAATTCCATTAGTGTGTTAAATGAGGAAGCAGGACATGAAACTTGTCGTTTATCAGGGATCATGTCCGGGCCTCCAGGAAAACTTTTTTGTGTGCATCAGATGAGATCAAAGGAAGATTTTTACCAGATTTAACTGCTTTTTTATATACCTGTTATTGGGAAGCAGGGGGTGGGGGGTGAGGAGAAGAAGAGATGGGGGGGGGGGGTAGATGAGGAAGGGGAGAGGAAACTGAGGCAGAGGGAACTGTAACTTTGAATATCTTTGTATTCAATGTAACGCTAGATCGAAAGGCATACATGTACATTGTACTGTACAGCACCATCACCCTCACATTAACCCTTTCAGGACGGGAATTATTCATGGGCTAAATCGATCACATTTCGTTCTTCAAATTGGCTACAATAACATTTTTCTTTTAGTGCTACATGGTTCTAAGAAGTTGTAATGTCTTGAAAAAATATACATTATTAGGAACTTTGTTGAAAAGTTGAAAAAAAATTGCCAATTTCGATCAAAAAACAATGATTCTGAACCTTTCAGAGTGTTGCCAATTTAAGGATTTCAAAACTTATTCTTCTTTTCAAAATTCCTGGCGTCAAACGCACTGTGGTCATGCAAAACAATTGGACATAGTGTGTGCCGAATTTTGTGCCCTTTTTACTCATGCATCTGGAACATTTTTTTAAAGCTCTGAATCAAAAGTTATTGAGCCTAACCACAAAATGTGGTCAATTGGCTCGAAAGGGTTAATACATGTACATGTATGTATCTTTGTAAAGCCTCATAGGGCCAGGCATATAGCCTGCAGGTGTACAATGTACATGGAGTGCATGGTCGGGAATGATGGGAAGTACATGTAGACCTCTACTTTTTGATGAATAAAATCTGTAGAAGCCATTCTGATTGAAGCTCCTCCAAAGGTTGTTTGTTTGACTCTTTTCATGAATTGGTTGCACTGTACAATGTACTTCTGTGATATGTATTCTTTCACATGCTTTCCACTTCATATTCATATATTTTAACAACAACATCAACTACACTGTAAATATGAAACTAATGACTAACTTTATTACAGTATGCAATAATGATATCCAGCTAAATTTTGGGTCATGGACAAGTTACATGTAGATGTGCATGTACTGTATTTAAAATATTAGTAATTTATTTATTTATTAGTTTTATTTAGAATACAGGATACATGTACATGTAGGTGCATTCAGTTATAAAAAAATGCCCAAGGCTGTACAATATTCATTTCAAGTGCTTTATATGTAGAGGGTCTATACGGTTTGGCAATGTGGTTTGAGGGAGATGGAGACACTTCCTACTCGTTAAATACTTCAAGATGCATCCTGAATGCTGTATGCCATCCTCCATGGACCCAGGCACTTGAGCAATACCGTAGGCATATTTTTTCCTCCTGGAGATGCACTCTATAGAATAAGATGTCATGCCTCTCTCTAGCTTCTCTATCCCCCCCCCCCCCTCCTCTCTCTCTCTCTCTCTCTCTCTATGGACACGTCTTGAATCCTGAATGAGAGATCACATGTTGGCTTTGAACTCTCTCTTTCTTCTCTCTCCCCTTCTTTCTCTCTATCGCCCTCCCTCTGTGAACTCTTCCTGAATCCTGAGAGAGAAAGATCACTTGGCTTTGAACTCACTCTTTCTTCTCTCTTCCCTTCTTTCTCTCTCTCTATCACCCTCTCTCTCTGAGCTCTTTCTGAATCCTGAATGAGAGATCACATGTTGGCTTTGAACTCTCTCTTTCTTCTCTCTCCACTTCTTTCTCTCGATCGCCCTCTCTCTGTGAACTCTTCCTGAATCCGGAGAGAGAGAGAGAGAGAGATCACTTGGCTTTGAACTCTAGTTCTTTCTTCTCTCTCCCCCTTCTCTCCTCCCCCCCTCCCCCTCTCTCTCTATCACCCTCTCTCTGTGAACTCTTCCTGAATCCTGAGAGAGAGATCGCTTTGTTTAGAATTCTCTTTCTCTCGGAACAGTCCCTGAATGAGAGCTACATGTAGAGAGATGACTTGGCATCTTTCTCTGTAAATGAGAGAGAGAAAGAGAGCGAGGGGGGGGGGGGGGGTGTAAACTCCTCCATTCACACAGACAAAAAGGGGGAAAACAAGGGGGGGGGGGTGAGATTAAAGGTGAAAGGAAGCAGATAGAAAAATTGTAATTAGAAAATACATGTACTTTTACCAAGAAATGTTATACAAGAATTCTCTTACTTTTATCAAATCATGAATTCTCATGAATGATAAGGCTTATTACAATACAGTTGCGTACATGTACATGTATGTGCTTCATATAATACAAGAAACATCTCCCTCCAATGCACACCCAAAGAGCACATGTAAATGTACAGGGCACCCCACCCATCCCCTTCACCAGAACATGGTTACTGCTTGCTCTTGGAGAGAGAGAGAGAGAGAGAGAGAGAGAGAGAGAGAGAGAGAGAGGGGGGGGGGGGGGCTTCATATTTAATTGTAAAGTCCTTGAATTGATCTGTCTGCGTTTTCACAGGACCTCTGAGTACCCTTGTGGTAACTTTTAAATCTACAAGAGTTACACAGTAAGAGGTTGAAAGCTGGATGGATGAATTTTCTTGTGTTTCAAATTTATTTTTTTGGTTGTTGTTTTTCATTCTACATGTACATGTATGAGGGAAGTGGGCCACAGTTCAATTTAGGCATTCAGTATGCTAATAATTGCCATAATATATGGAGTGCTCTGCCAAAGTAGAAGAAAACAGGTTCTGATTTATTTGTTTATCGGGAGTGCAGGGAATGCATACTATATTCCCCCCCCCCCCCCAACTCATGTGCCTTCACGTATGTATATTCTACTCATAAATGATGGGTAGGCAATGACAGCCATCTTTCCAGTCCATGGGAATAATCTACTTCAGACATGATACATGTACTTTTTTTTTGGGGGGGGGGAGGAGGAGAAATATTTAGTGTGGAGTTAAGAAAAGATATGTAGATCACAACCAGGCATCAACATTTATAAATTGATGCCATTCCCACAGTGCTATGGGCTAGAAAAAAGCAAGAGAGAAAGACAGAGAGAGAGAGAGAAAGAGAGGGAGGGAGGTGAGGAGAAGGCTTCTTCTTCACAGGTCAAAGGAAGCATCAACCATATCACATAAAGATCAAATTGTATTTTATCTTTGCACAAGTGACCTTCTTACATGTAGAAGGTCATACAATGTACATGTACATGTACATGTAACTACACATCTTAGGAAGACAAATACATGCATGTACAGGGGAGCGTTTCATCAAGCGTTTTGTCAGTGATTTTTACTGACAAATTTGCTCTCAGCCAATCAGATGCAAGGATTTCAGTAGCTTATAACAGTTGTCGGGAAAAATCACTGACGAAACGCTTGATGAAACGCTCCCCAGGTATGTACTTCTAATCGGTGATGACATGGATTGTACATTCACCAGTGCATGCCCTGGGTGTACGAATATGATATTTGTGTGAAAGCAGAAAAATGAAAGTTTGAAAGAAATCAAACAAAGATATTAAGTTACAATGCATGTTTGAAAAATGAGATCACTGCATCTGTGTGAATCTGGAATTGGCAAATTTGGTGAATCATGATTGTGCGACGTATTCCCTGTCAACTCTGTACCCTTGTTAATTTAGGAATAAGTGTCTTTTCCCTCAGGGCAGTACTTACAATACATGTCCTCCAGATCCAAAAAGAAAAAGATCCCAGTGAGTAATAACATGTACAAAAATTCAATTTTTTAAATTTTACGTGTTGAAGCAAATGGGAGAGTTGTCTGCCACTACTAATGGTACACTGTAGATTACAACTTTCAACAATTGAATTTATTCAGTCTTTCACCAATCTGCTTAGATTTTCAGCTTTCTTTCAGAACACCATGCCATTCAGGTTTTATTTCCCTTTATTAAACTAAAAATAAAAACACTAGTATATTGTACATGTATGTTTCAATAAGACATGTTCACAAAGCATCGTTTGCATTTGAAAAAAAAAAAAAAATGTATGCAGAACTTGAATTCACTGCAAGTCACAAATAGAGGAAATTAACCTGAATTTACATACATTGCTTTCAATACAAGGCTCCACACTAACTTTTTTTGTAAGGGTCCAGAAAGCGATTTTTAGGGTCTGTGTGCATGACCCCTATGTAAATTTTTTTGAAATTTTGGGGGTCCAGACTGAGTTTGGGGGTGCTCAAGTGTCCCGGGCTCCTGGTAATGTCGAGCGCTGCTACAGTGTGTAAATCTTCATGTAAATTGCTATTACTAGGCAATAGATTAGAATAAAAGCAAGGAAGGTTTGTACATGTACATGTATGTATACGTACATGTACATGTACAATGTACATGTACATGTATCAAGTACAAACCGTGACCTTCTAAGAAGGTCATAATTCCACATCTAAGGAAGATATACATTCCTGTCAGTCATGACATGAATACAGTCAACAATACCTACACGTACATGTACATGCACTAAAATTACTTTCGCAAGTGTACAAGTGTAAATAATATGATGTAGATCTGTCTGGTGTGAAAGAATCAATTATACCTTGAGGATAACCTAGGGGTTATGGTGATTAACCCTTTCCGAGACAATTGACCGCATTTTGTGGTCTTGCTCATTAACTTTTGATTCACAGCTCTGAAAAATATTATATACCAGATACATACATGTCTAAGCAGAAAGAGCAAACATTTCTGCACAGACTATACTTTTGTTGCATGACCATATTGTATTCGATGCCAGGAATTTTAAAAATGAGAGTGAGCTTTAAAATCCTTAAATTGGCAACACACTGAGAGGTTCGAAAATCATTGCTTTCTAGCAAAATTGGCAATTTTTTCAACTTTTCGACAAAATTCCTAACCACGTAAATTATTTTCAAAGACTTTACACCTTATTAGAACCATGTTCATGTAGCATTAAAAGAAAAATACTATTTTTGCCAATTTGAAGAACGACATGTGATCAATTTGGCCCTTACATGTAAATAATTCCTGTCCTGAAAGGGATAAGTTTGCTCCCCCCCCCCCCCCCCCCCCCCGGCATACATGTACATGTACATTACATGTAGGTGATGCCATGAAGTATAAACTATTTTGCCAAATTGTATTCTTTAACCGCCTGATAGCAATGAGAGGCAAATAATTGATTTTAATTTTCAAATATCAGGCTCTGATCTGATGAGTGACATGTACAACGTACATGTACGTATAGGCACAATTTTATGTACATTATAAAATCTCTGTTAATACATTGTTTAGTAAATTGACAACCCGAAAGTTTGCCTACAGAATAATACTAAAGCTTTTAATTATTTCAAATGTTGGAATTACCTGTACCTGTACCTGTATATGCACTTGGGGGTAATTTAGATACATTGTAAATTAACTTTGTGAACTCATTTTTAATATCCATTATTTTGCATTTATTACAGTTATGATTTAAATGCTCATTACCGTAATGCTCAATCTGATAAGGCCTTTGTGGTAAACCAGTTATGACCTTTTCATGACTTGCAATTCATAGATTTATTGCAATACAAATAATACGATTGCTGGCTCTGTAAATATTTGTTTTCTTTGCATGAGCAGAAGGTGAACACTACACGTAATTGCTCTTTGATTGACTGTTTAGATTGGAATTTGTTTTGAGACCATTTGGTTCATTTAGTGTCAAGCCCCTTTTTAATCAAGTGAAGAGATTGCTAGACTAATAATTTACGGTATACATGTATGTGGGTGAATGTCTTTGACTTTACAGGTACATGTAACGGTTTAAAAAATTTTGCAATTAGTACGCCATGGTTGTATTTTTTGTTTCATTAAACCAAGTTGTAAATGAATACATTTTGTAAATGTGACCAAGGAGGCTCCACAAAACCACTAAAAAGTTGCACCGTGTGATTTTCAGTTCGAGCTCACTAAAGGTGTTTTTGGTCAGCATGGTCAAATATCAGTTTTCTGTATTTCCTGAAAGAGTATACTTTTTTTCTATTACATGTAATTAAAAAATTTGGATGCACCAAACAATCTGAAAGTGGTATTTTGGACAGTTTTTTTTAGCAGACCTACAAATGTGTGTTTCTCTTCTCTAGATTTTTTGTATTTAGTTTTCTTTGTTAACGACCCTGAATACTTGTCTCATTTTGATCTTCCATAACTTTACAACAGTGTGACCTCGTGTATTGATACTTGTTCAACATGATGAGCAGGATGTGCTAAATTTGTATGCCAAGTTTTTGGGACAATCTGATAATTCCTTCATAGAAATTTATATTTAGTTCTAATCCTCCTTTTGTCACCTTTGCATAATACCTGGCAAGTCAGAGTGCTGCAATAGACTGCAAACTTTAAACCCTTATTTCTCATACATACATGTATACCCTCTAAGTACCAGTAGTACTCTGTGGGAACTGCGTATTCTACTCTTTCTTCAGTGGGTTAGGAAAATCCAATGCTAATGAGTTATAATATTTTAAAGCTAAGAATCTTCTCTTTCAGAATCAGACCTTAAAGGGCAATCCAACCGTGGTTATAAGATAATTTGTGTGAAAGCAGAAAAATAAGAAAAACAGGATGGTGAAAGTTTGAAAGAAATCGGACAAGAAATAAGAAAGTTATGGATGTTTGAATACGACATCACTACATCTGTGCGAATCTCATATTGGCAATTTGGTGAGTCGATTGTGACATACAATGTACATGTACATGTACTTGTGGACAACTCTCTCGTTTGTCGTACACAAAAATATTATTAATTTGCGGTTTTCTCCGAAGCGCCTTTACCCTCGGGACAGTACTCAAAATGTATTGGAGATAGCATATTGTTATAGGTCCTCATGAAAGAAAAAGATCCTACTGAGTAATACATTTTGAAAAAAATTACATTTTAGTCATTTTGTGTGTTGGGTCGAATGGGGGAGTTGTCTGCAACTACATCACAGTGACATTACCTGTTCGGCCAATTTGAAATTCCCATACTGTATGTACATGTTTAGTGATTACAACTTTCAAAAATTCAAAACTTTCTTTATTGCATGTCCGATTTCATTCAAACTTTCACCAATCTTCTTCTCTGATTTTTCCTCTTTCATTCAGAGCAACTTGCCATTAAGGTTGGATTTCCCTTTAAGTAAAAATTCATATCTGGCAACTTTTTGGTGTTTTTTTGGTGCCTGGTCACATTTGTGAAATTATATGTATCCAAAGCCGTCTTGAGCTGTAGTAATGACATAAAAAGAAAATTCTCTTGGCAGTATAAAAGATGCATTTTTGTTCACATAGCTCTTTTTAAAAAAAAGTTCAAGGGAACCTATGCAGTAGATGTGTGGTTCCTAATATGGATGATGATTGTATAAATACCGAGACTGACTTTGACAACTCATACTTCAAATGAAAATGATCAAGAGCAAATGCTGACAACGAAATTATTGTGCAGAAATTTGTATGTGTTCCTTAGTTTTGTAATTCATATTTCTTTTACCAAATTAATTCCTCACTTTTCCTGATCTAATTTTGCTCATTGCTCCTCCTGTGTATTTTATTCACTGCCGCTCGGACAAGACCTCTCCTGTCATCCTTGCTTCAACTTTCCAGTCAAAGTTTGTTTTTCCATTCTGCTCTGTCTAGAAGTCGTTCTCCTTGTCAGCATTTGCTCTTGAACAATTTTATTTGATGTATGACTTGTCAAACCCAGTTTCGCTATTTATACATCATCATCCATATTGGGAACTACACATCTACTGCATATATACATCCTTGTAGGTTCCCTTGAACTTCATTTCTTTTGGAATTGTCCAGCTCCAGTTGTTTTTTTTTTAACCTACGTATACATGTACATAATGTATGATCTTTCCAACTCGTTCACAATTCCTTATCAAGTCGGCACCATTTAAAAAAAATAATATGAACCACTTGTCTGTTATTTCATTCGCCTGAACTCCATTTCTCGTGGAATTATCCCACTCTCACTTTATAAGAAAAATGTATGACTTGTCCAACTCCTTCACAATTTCATAATCAAATCAATGTATCCTTTTAGGAAGCACTTCTCCTCTTCATTTATTGTCTTGAACTACATTTCTTTTAAAATTGTCCTACTTTTCTTACTTTCTTTTTTTTCAATGAGACTTGTGACACAGTGTCATATAATTTTTATCAACAAGTTCTCTGCTGCATTGATTCCTTTGAACTCCAAGAACTTCAAGAAGAAACTTGACTACATGTACTTCATTAAATACCCAGTTTCACATTGAGTCAATATCTTTTTAGGAACCACTTCTCTTTTCCATTGTTTTGCTTGAACTCCCATTTCTTTTGAAATTGTTCAACTTTCTTTCTCTTTATTTTTTTATGAGACTTGTCCACTTCATGAATAGACATACAAATGTATCAAGTCACCATCCTTCTTCAGAACCACTTCTAAACTACATGTACATGTACACTGATTCACTTGAAGCCTTGGACTCAATTTTGTGAACAAACAGACCAACTCTCATATTTATTTAACATTACATACATGTATGAAACATTCTAACAATTTCAGTCCGATTGCCATTGCAATCTGTTGATAAGTGATTCATGTTTTGAATCTGAAAGATGAACTGTGTTGAAATTTAGTTGATCTGTTTGATGCTATTGCAGTTTAAACTGTAGACTCTAAAGCTCACATTCATTGTACTTCAATGTACCTGTTGGCTCAAAACTAACAATAGAATGGTGGATTTATATCTTTTGCATTTTGTTTTTGAGTTCTGGGAAAGGTAAAAAATAATTTGTAAGCTTTCTCATTCCTATTATGTTAGTTTAGAAGATTACCATAGTAGATACATGTACATGTATGTCCCCAGAAAAGGATTGCTTTTCAAATGCCCTCACATTCAGAATATGACAAGAAACAGCTGAAATGTTTGGCCGAACATTTGTGTCTAGTCCCATATACATATTTCTGTGTGCAGTGATGTGAATCTCAGCAGGGTTGAGTCAATTTCTTATCAATTTGGTGATTCCAAAACCTTACAGCATACACCAATTCTTATGTGATATCAAATCAACCTTTCCCATTTGCTTTGAGACAGTTTCTTTCACAATTCACTATCATGACCAGAACTGAACTTTATCTTTTTAAACTAGAGATTCCACGCTTTCCAATAATATTGTCCATGCATGTTCATACAGCGTGTCCAGTTTGCTTCAAAATAACCAAATTTGATATCATGTTATACTAAATAGCAATCAATAACATCTCTTCAGAGAAAATACTTCCCCCATTTGCTCCATCGTCGGATTTGCGACTCATGGGTGGTTTGAGCTGTTAGGTCACGTTTTTATCCAATAGAGTGGTCGGCTGACATTTTATTTGGACAAGAGTCTTGCCATCTTTAAGTAATGAGACCACTCACGACACATAAAATGGATACATTTCAGTGAAGAAAAGTGCACATTACCAGGGAGCAATTCATCTCTGGAAACTCCAAAAGAATGCTGGAAATCTAGAAAAAGCTCGGGGAAAAAGAATTCTGTCTGGAATCTCAATTTACTCTCGCAAATCAAAAAATACATGTAGCTCTCATAACAATTTATTTATTCTTTTATTTATTTTTAAAAATGAGACAGCATTTTGTTTTTGAATAATGGATGATGATATTTACTCTTTTTGGAATTCAGATGTACATGTACAATAATGTCCTATTTACAGTATTGCGTGCAGTTAAGAGAAAATTTTTTTTTTGTTGTTGTTTTTCACAGGATCCCTTTTGGGATTTGTGGTAGTATAAATGAGAATTTCACCTTCCAATTTTTATGTATTTCTTTTTTTTCACCAGGGCCTTGTACTTTAAAGATCGGCACCAATTGCAAATCCTGCAATCAAACGGCAAATTTACAGTCTCCTAAAGATAACGGCTCCTAGCATCTTTTTTAGGTGGAAAGTTAGTTCGACGCCCCCGACAGCTTTTCAATTATTTGGATGCAATACTGCACTGTACATGTACATGTACATGAAGCAGGGAGGGGGATTTTCTCTCCTCCTGTGCGAAGCTCAAAAGCTTCAATGTTTTAGCAAACTTTGAAGGAAAGATAATGGCTCATGGCACCTTTATAGGCTTTTTCTCTCACTCCCCCGAGTTTTGTCTCTCTCCCTTTTGTTTTTTGACATTTTTTTTTTCCAGGGGGGGGGGACTCCCCACACTGCCCCTCCTGGCTACACGTTTCTAAGTTGCTCATCGCTCCCACGTATACATGTAGTTGTGTGAACAGTCTTAGAATTAAGGTCATACCATTTTTAGAAGCTATTGCAGTGGATTAGTTTCGTGCTAATTTGCAGTCTGTATACTTTATGTAAAGCCCACATGTTCGATCAGCTAAAATGCAAGGCTGAGGATCTCTGTTGACATTAGTCTTGCCGCCTTCAAGGAATGAGGCCGCTCAAGATTTACATGTACATCGATCTTGTAGTACATACAGTTTATGAGCACTTTAGCCATAAATATACTTGAAGAGAGTTTGAAATACTCCATGTTTTTTGAATGGCTTCATTCCATTTTTAAAAATTAATTTCATCAAATTATCTCAAATAAGCCATTGGTAATTTGTTTTTGTTTTGACTTGTTTGTAGCATTGTTTGACTTTTAAAATGTGAATAAACAAATAAAATGATATAAATATAAACTGTGAAGAAGTTTTGGCCTTTCATGTACATGTACATGTAGGTCACTCATACATGTACATGTACTTGTGCACATACAATGTATATGATTTTGTATCAGATCCTATACTACTTGTATTTCAGGGTAAATATTACTGTAGAATAGAAACCAATTTCAGATCTCTAAGATTCAATCTCAGAGACATTAAGTATGCAGCATTTATTGCTAATTTCCATTGTGTATCAAGACTCAAGCCTCTTTTCTTGATGCAGCAATTTTATTAAATGAATAAATGAATAAATAAATTAATTAGTTAAATAAAGAAATAAAGAAATAAAGAAATAAATAGATGAATAAATGAACAATAGATAAATAAATAAAAAGAATAATCACAGGCAAAAACAACAATTAAAATAAACTTTTAGATTAGGCCTTAGAAAAATTTGTGTCAAATCATAATGGTGTGCTTAAATTGAAAAAAAATATATACATGTACATGTAGGCTATGAATATATCTATCTTGACACAGCTCTACAACTATTGATATAGGGTGTAGAGTGACAGCATTTTTTTTGACACCCCCTCCATATAAAGACTGGCAGGTCTTAAGGGTTGGAGATTTTCTCTTTTTTCTCTTTGGATTTGTGGCTTCTGTATTATGAAAGATATCTTGAATTTTGCATTGCTAATTTTTTCTCTTTATCTTTGTTCATACTCATGATGGAGTTGTAGTCACTTTTCCACCTTATGCACATGAAGTGTAATTTAAAAATTCAGAATCAGGACTTTATTAGCTTCTCAACATTGTCAGCTTTGTACTGTAATATGAGCTTTGCAGCAAAGATTTAGGTGCCTACTTCCGGTTTTTCAAGCCTAGACTTGAATCTGTGATCTTGTTTTCATCAAGATTTGAAGTGCTTGAGTATGTTTTCTAGTGTGATGTTTCAGGAGAGGTGACCCTTACATGTATGACCAGAATTGAATGACAGTTGGATTGTGGGAAGAACTACAACGGGAGGTTCAGTTTGTAGATCTACATGTACAAGTGCAGATGGGAAGAACAGAAACATTTACATGTACATGTATATACTGTATATGAACATATATATATTTCTGAATAATATATTTAGAAATCCAAACATGCAGAGCTGTTTATTACTATTGATTTTTTGTTTAACCCCTTCAGAACAGGAATTATTTAAGGGCTAAATAGATCACATTTCGTTCTTCAAATTGGCAACAATTATACTTTTCTTTTAGTGCTACATGGTTCTAATAAGGTGTAATGTCTCTGAAAACAATATACCTGTACCTAGTCACAAACTTTGTCAAAAACTTGAAAAAAATTGCCATTTTTGATGGAAACCAATGATTTTGGACATCTCAGTGTGTTGCCAATCTAAGGATTTTAAGCTTATTCTCATTTTTAAAATTCCTGGCATGAAATGCAATATGGTCATGCAACAAAAATGGACATGGTGTGTGCCAAAAATTTTGCTCTTTCTACTCATGCATCTATATATTTTAGAGCTCTGAATCAAAAGTTATTATTAAAGCCAAACCCCAAAATGTTGTCAATTATCTTGAAAGGGTTAAATTTCAAACTGAAATTATGACAGAATACTATTAAAGATTTCAGACAAGATACTCAAAGATCCATTTACGTAGTATAAGTCATTATTTTGTATTTAATTTACATTGAGAAATATTAATTCCCTCATCAAAATACATGTAAACTGATTTTTAGCAATGAGAATTCATGTTTAAAGGCATTGATTAACTTTGCCCAGGATTGAAAAAAAAAAATCACTGTTCCAGCTAATGTTGTAATCATAATTGCAAACCTTTAGCTCAGACAGGAATCGCCTGAGTTTTACAAGCTGATCGGTTGTTTATATATCAAGATATTTATGATTGAACATTGATGTCGGGATAGAGTACCACCGAACCCTAAAGAACTCTTACGGTTAGCATACCTCGCTCTATCACAGAATACCGTACGGGCTGGAGACCCGCTCTGAAATCGCCAAGCTCTGGTGCTTGGTTTTTGTGACTGCAGCGCAGCGAAGAAGCCGAGCGACTTGCGCTGGCGATTGATCGCGATTTTCTCTTTTTTAGGATAGTAAACGGGTTCCATTTTCTCTCATACTTTCACAAATCCTTAATTATATATGTAGTTAAAGGACTGCACACAATTCACTGGCATTTGAGCTGATTTTACAAATTTTCACAAAGTTAATCAATCACTTTAAACCGGAATTTTCCCTGGAAACTTGGCATCTTCAAGCTTGGAGTAAGTTTGAAAATAGAATTATGACCAGATCACATATTCAAATTGTATTCATTTACAGTATACCTCTTCTACAATAGTTACTTGTAACAGTATTCAAACTTTCCCAAGGATTACCCAACATAGCAGCACTTAATAGATCCAACCATTCAGACTTTTAAAAGGTACATGCATGCATGTATAGTATTTTACAAATGAATACAATTGATTTTCATTTTTCAGATGGGGAAGAAGCATTATAAATGAATTTGAAAATATACAGCCCTGGAAAAAATTATTAGACCAGATCCTTATAAAGGCCTACATGTATATGGCAAGTGTTGGCTACATGTACATGTATATCTGTAATTGAATTTTCAGAATGATTTCTACTAGCTAACTCATAATGAGTGGATGAATACTACCCAAATCAATTAGCTCGTGTAATAACTAATCCTTCGGACAATTACCGCCAGGGTAATTACCCCTAGGACAATTAACCCCAGACAATTTTTGCTAAAGGACAATTACTTCTAAGGGGACCCAACGGATACATGTAGATAGTTCAGAACTACTAACAGTCTTGACAGAAGTGGTCTGGGGAAGATTGTCCAGGAGGGATGCCTAATTGTTTCGTAAATTCATGTCACTCCTCTGGAGGCAGTTTGTTCAGTTCTTGGTGGAAAATTGCTACATTTGATGATAGTGGCTATGCCTTTTGGCATGCTGTCAACAAGGTGTTGCATCTTTTTCTCCTCACAGGAGCACATTCATGCTGCAAGAATGTTTTCTTGTTTTATAAAATTAATTTTCTAATACCTTTAATTTTTATGTCACACCCAGTGGTCTCAGTAGAATAATGAGCAGGCCATGGTGCTCAGACCAAGAGAAGTAACACTTGAAATTCATCCTCCTAGACATTTACTATTACATGAAGGTCATCCAAAAACTCTTTCTCATGGGAAAAAAGGGGAGTGGTAATTATCTGGGGAAATTTGTCTGGGGCAATTTGTCCTGGCTGTAGTTGTCCTAGTGGTAACTGTCCTGGGGTTAAAGTCATATATAGGGGTAATTGTTCTAGTTAGTAGTAGTCCATAAATCATGGATTAGCTGTTGATAATCGTTTTCCCACTTCCATAGACAGTGGACTTAACACTACTCATACATGTATACCCCGAAATGGAGTTGGTCTAATAATTTTTGCCAGGGCTGTATACATGTACATGTACATGTACATGTGAAGTGCTCATAACTTTGCAGAATGAAGATGTACATGAAATGTACATTGTAGGTTGCTAATATGTCATGAAGATCACGCTCTGAAATAGCAGGCAAACACTTTGAGATGAAGTTGGTACATAAATGTATTTACCCCGTTCAGACTCCCTAAATTTATTGTATCGCTATACAAAATGTACATGTAATTACTTCTAGTCTGAACATCATACAAATGTATAAACGCATGTTTGAGCATTGTTTTGAATGAAAACTTGATAAAGAATCAGCATCCCCTTGTAGTCTGATCGTCATATCGTAGGAGAATAGCAATAACTGGGTGGGGCTTATTGTGTGTAATTTTATAATTTTATATGCACTATCGCTGTCCATGACGTACAATGTAACCTGATTAAAAAACATACTTCCCCCAAACCTGTTGCTTGTCTAGTCTGTACGCTCCTTTCGTTATGCGGTGATTCTTTAACCCTTTCAAGACAATTGACCACATTTTGTGGTTTGGCTCAATAACTTTTGATTCAGAGCTCTAAAAAATATACCAGATGCAGGAGTAGAAAAAGCAAAAATTTCTACACACATTGTGTCCATTTTTGTTGCATGACCATATTGCGTTTGATGCCAGGAATTTCAAAAAGGAGAATAAGCTTCATAATCCTTAAATTGGCAACACATTGAGAGGTTCAAAATCACTATTTTTTATCAAAATTGGCAATTTTTTCAACTTTTCGACAAAGTTTCTAATGATGTATATTGTTTTCAAAGACATTGCATTTTGTTAGAACCATGTAGCACTAAAAGAAAAATATTTCTGTTGCCAATTTGAAGAACGAAATGTGATCAATTTAGCCCTGTAATAATTCCTGTCCTGAAAGGGTTAATATACAATGTTTCTTTATGGTATGAGCCTCGTATAAATTTCTTGTAAGTGTGAAAAAGCTATGAGACTATTGCACAGACATGGCCCCATTTATATGGTACCCTCTCCCCTGAACAGATCAATATGACAGATGTCAGAATAACAAACCCCTCAAGTAAAAGTCAGGACTGAACTTGTTTGCAAATTGTACAAATCCAATTCCTACATGTATCTCTACCTCTGGGAAGAATGGGCTATTTGTGAAAAGTCGCTTTAAATTTATAGCAAATTGTACTTTGGCAAATACATACATCGCACTAAAAATTATTCAAAATGCAAAATAATTAGTTCGGTATTAATGTACATGTATGTTCAATTGACATAAAGTATTATTTTTGTTATCATCTTGTACATTTTATCTGTACATGTACATGTACATTTCATGTAAATGTAATTTCTTGTGTAGGGGTCATGGTGGACACATAAAGTAGAACTTGGAATTATACATTATCTGTGCCATTTTAACTGCATTGATTTCATGATATACTTGAAGATGATTTTTAGATACAGTAGGTCTGTATAAGTATCCTTCCGAGCATATGTACATGTACATTTACAAACAGTATAATGTAAGACACATACATGTAATCTCAAATAAACCAGAAACGAGATGTACATGTACATGTACATGTAGGCCTACATGTACATGTACGTGTATGGAAGACATACAGGTACCAGTATAAATATTCAACTCCATGAATCAATGTGTTCCTTTCACGTGTGCAACCGGAATTGGGTAAGACGGTTTATGTAATATCTTTCGTCATAATTACAGGATTTGCATAGGGTAATGAAATTAATGTACATGTACATTAATATGATTACATCATCTTGACAAACACAAAGCAGATCTAATGTACATGTACAGTACATGTACAGCATATGTACATGTATAGTCGTGGATTGTAATACCGAACAGCATTGAATTCTGAACGCGTAAATGGCTTTCATACGCGTGGGACTACGTGTATGTTCTCCACACTATTTGACACAGAGAACACTGGGTAGAAGATCATAAAATGAGGCAAAAAAACATAAGTAATACATATCTTATAACCTGCTCTTTCGTCACCCCCAGTCGTCACCCCGTCGGCCCCAAGTCGGGGTAGGTTGTGTCTTTTTCCCATAGGGGGCACACGTTCGGTAATACAATACCTTTTTCAAGGGATCAAAACGTCGATTCGTTGGAAAGGGGTTCGGAAGGGAATATCGTATTAAATCTACGTTGTCTTTTTCAAATTCCACCAACTTGTTTTTCTGTAGGACTTTAAGCATTCATTATGTAAGTTTGACAGATGAGATATTCATTTGATATTTTATATGCTACATGTATGTTTGATTTTCTGAAAAGTGTTCAGTAATAGGATCCACTTCCATACAGGTACATTTATGCATATACATGTATTGTACAAACTCTGAAGAATCACCATCACTGAATTCAATAAACTTGAATACAACCTAGACCTAGACCAACACTAAAATCAACAACTCAATATCGGAGCGGACAATAGCCACTACATGTACATTGTAGCGAGTTATTTGTCCCGTCCAAGTCTTAAATCATCTCTTCAGTGGCTCATCAGGGTCCAATGAATTTTGATGAGGTGCAATCCTTAGTAGTCCATTCTTATGCATGATATCTCAAGGGATCAGTGTTTACCGTGGGTAGAAAATTACCTACATGTACTCTCTGTTCACACTCCCAAATCCAAACGTTTCTATTGAACCTAGACTTTAACTGTCAAGGTGGCAACCCAAATAATATAATTTTAAAAGTGAGAAACCTTGCAGTGTACATGTATGTGAGTTATCATTGTCTGATGAGATAGTACAAAGGTTGGAGCATTTTGGGGACATTGTTGTAGGTAAACATGTGCAGGATATTTGATCTGTAGTTTTGTCTCTTTAATGATTTGAAAGAGAGTTCAGATATTGGAGCATTGATACACGTACATTAGGGCTGGGACTAAAAACCGGGTACCCGAGTCCCGCCCGAGAGCCTCGGGACCCGGGTCAAAATATTAGATAACCGATACCCGAAAATGAGTATTTAATTATCACCTATGTATGTACACGACAAGGCGGTAGATGAACGTCGAACAGCCATTTACTATATAGACCTAGTAGCGCTCTAGCGCACCATTGCAGTGATGCGCTTTTGATTCGTTCAACTCACTGTGAAACCTAACCTTACACATTCGTATACACAGAGAGCAAAGCTCACTGCCGCTATTCGGAGACTGCTCATTGGTTCATTGAACCCATGACATAATTTGCATTTAGTGCCCTTCCCCCTTCTTTGCAGTGAACGATAAGTCTATGAGCGATTAACGGGCGTAAGGTTTACAAACTCATGCATATTCAACAGTCGCTCCACACTCGCACGTGGCATCTCACAACTCGTACACTATTAAACAGGTATTTTTAACATCGACGATCACGATCTGACACTGTCACAATATCCTGAAACTTTAGCAAAGAAGTTACCAATTACTGAAATCAGATTAAGAGTACATGAACGATATATCCAAAATAATATCCTTCATTGTTCATGCGAAAGTGAAAAGCAAGGCTGTGAGAAGCAAAGGATGTCTACAGTGCGCGCGATTAACATTTTCATTCATAAAATTGGGCTTGTGACGTCATTTCATGAGCGGTCCGTTAATAACAAGTCATGACAAGTCATATGCCAGCCAGCCAATGAAGGTATGCGCCTTTTTTTTTTTCTTTTTTCTTTTTTCCTTTCATATACCGCGGCGGCATTGGGCGGAAAGGCGCTTTGTATAAACAGATCGAATTTCAAAAGGGAACCGCATGTGTGTGTTAAAGGATGAAGTTGCAGTCGGACAGAGAAGAAAATGTTGGCTTGATGATTTTTTTTGATGAATGATGAGTTTGATGAATGATGATATTTGATGTCTGATGAAGATAATTGTTTTGATGATGTTATTATCTTGATAATGATGATATGATGATGATGTCTTTGATGATTATGATGATCGATGATGATATCAATGGTGCTACTGGCGAAGAGAGAGGACCCGGCATGTATTGATGATTTTATGTGTACTAGTAGTGGTACGTGTGTGTGAATTTCAATAATTGGCGGGTTGATCACACGTTGAGAATGAAACTGTCGGTGAGACGATGACCGCGTGCGTGAGGACTCGCAATGTGTATAATTAGAGTATGAGGAGTGTAGATACTACAGAAAGCTCGCCATTTTCGCCAGGCAAATCAATACTCCGTGTGAACAGTGAAGTTTGTGTACAAAGTGAGTAAGTGACTCGATCTCTACGATCACGATGTCAAAATTCCCAAGAGCTGCCCGTACAAAATTATTAAGAATCATCATGATCATCGTCTCAAACGAGTTTTTCTTCATAAGATTTCTTTGTATTCCCCTTCCTTTTTTATAAGTACATGTACATTCATGTATTTTGGATAAACATGTGCGAGGGGACTGTTGACCGCGCGTGACTACCTAAGGCGCTGGCGCGCTGGCATGATTAGACGGTAGACAATTTCTACAGATTAGATTTAGGCGGCTTATGCCTATCCTGTCTTGCGCCCACGCGATTTCCTCCGCCTGTTTTGTTGTAGTTGTTGTTGTTTTTGTTGTTGTTTTTTTTTCCTCGAATGGTTTATTTCAGTTGCCAAACACAAAGGAGTTTTCCCACAGTGTTTGTAGCTTCTTAGGGGTAAATATTGGCTTGTAATTCGTGTTATATCATTTTCGGGTAACCGGGAACCCGCCCGAAAAATAGTCGGGTTCCCGAATTGAAAAAATACCCGAAACTCCCACCCCTAACGTACATGTACATGTAGGTTAGGCTGCTTATCCGGCCCTCTCAGGTTCTCCCCTGAATGAGGGGGCGCATTTGGGGGAAAGATACTATATGTACTAAACGAAAATTGGTGGTTGGAATCATTGGCAGAACTGTTCGAAACCAGAATCTAGTGAAGAGGTATCAAGATTCAGTCACATTATCTGGTCATTAAAGCTACATTTATCTTCCCATACTTTTGTTTCCCAAGACTTAGACTCTCCATTAGATTTTTAATGGACATGTTTATATTGTAACTGGGGATACCAGGTACAATTTAATGTATGCATAATTGCAAATCTGACAAGTGTACTGATAAATGTAACTACATTGTATTGTGTTATCAGGAAATGCCAACAATTGTTTTATTTACCTCTTAAGTAGCTTATAAGAGCTCTCAGGATAAGGGCTTGCACTTTGAAGATAAAATTACAAGTTGTTAGACAGATTAACACCTTGAAAGAGGAGATAGAGAGGTAATCAGAGGGAAATAGGGATGGAAGGAGAGAGATATATGTAGACCCCTGTTACACCAAAATACCTACCCCAGACCAGCCTCGGGGGTGCAGCGCACAAACCAGTCTTGGGTAGGTTAGTGTTTACACTGGATCCTAAGGAGTCTCGGGGCGCCTCCGAACCAGTCTCGGACCACATCGCTGGGTAGTCCGAGGTGCCCCGAGACTGGTTTCCAAAAAGCTGACCCAAATTTTTGGATCCCTGTTACACCAAAATCGTAAGGAGTCTCGGGGTGCCCCGAGACTGCTTTTTGTGCGTTTACACCGACTTATGCAAAGCTACCCGAGACAGGTTTCGAATGAGACTTTCTGTTCACGGACGTTGTTGGCATGGGTGGACTGAATATGTACATGTAGCTCATGTGCTAGCAGCGCACAAACCAGTCTTGGGTAATAGTGTTTACACTGGATCCTAAGGAGTCTCGGGGCGCCTCCGAACCAGTCTCGGACCACATCGCTAGGTAGTCCGAGACTGGTTTGCTCAGTAGTGGTCTCGGGTAGGTTTCGTCCGTTTACACCAGTCTCTGGGCGCCCCAAGACTCCTTAGGATTCCGGTGTAACAGGGGTCGTAGAGACACAGATAGTCTATTAGAGAGGCCAAGGAGAAAGAGAGAAAGAGAGAGAGAGAGAGAGAGAGAGAGAGAGAGAGAGGGCAAGAGAGGGATAGGTTGGAGAGTTGGGGGGGGGGGAGGGAGGGAGAATGGATGTTAAGGGGATAGGGAAGAAAAAATTGGTGAAAGAGAGAATGGAAAGAAAGAGAGAAGAGGTAGGCAGAGGGAGAGAGATGGGGGGGGGGGCGGGAGAGGGGTTGAGGAGAAGTGTACTTGTAGAGATTGTGTACATGTATGCATGTTTCAGCTTAGAATTCTTTACAAATATGTGTTGGAAAAAACTTGGAATTAAAAAAAAAAATGTTTTGTGGCATTGTCTGCATAGACAGAAGTAATAAGGTTTGAATGCTCTCCAAGTACTCCTAGTGCAACTTTCTCCTGAATTTAGAATACTTTAAAAGTGGAAATTTTCACGGGACTGATTTTTTAGCACTCAGCCAAGTAAAGTGAATTTCATGTGTTTTTAATTTCGCCAAAGTGCTAGACTCGCGGGCAAAAAAATAACAGAAACAAAAATATTTGCTTGCTCTTACATGTATTTTCCCGCAAATTTCATGCCGTGCGGAATGCACAAAAATTTTCACACCACGAAATATTGCACATTTACAGCACATTTCTAAAATACGAAAGATACAATGTACTTGTACATGTAATGTAGGCCTACACTCATACACATTATAGCATCCTACAGGAATACTGCACATATGTATTGCAGGCTTTCAGTGTAATGATTGATTATAAATCATGTTGTTTGTTTAGTTTGCAGAAGTGTGTATGCATGCATTTGTATGGTAGATGTTTTGGATTTCAAGTCTGAAAAAAAGATTTATCACTACAATATGCAGTGCTGTCATAGCAATTGTAAACTGTTACAAATATACATGTCATGTATGATATGTTTGCTTTGGGCTGCAGTGTACGTTTTTCCCTTAATTCAGCTTTGGTGGGCTCTCATTTTGCTATCAACAGTTTCAGGGCACACGTTGTAATATGGTGACTTGAGCATTTTTCTTGTCTGGATTATTATTAAAGCATGCTTTTCCTAGTTTACTTTTTAAAATTTTATATTCATATTTCTGAGTGGAATTTTTATTTATCTTGCACCCCATCTTTAATTACCATCGTAAAGCAATAATGTGATACAATGATTTATTATTTCATGTCATTTTGCAGATGAGTGATAGCAAGGAGATAGAGATAGAGGTTCGTGGGAGCCGAGAATCTCAACGGCATTCATCAGGGCATAGCATGGATTCTTACACCATGCCGCAGTCTTCCCCACCAAGGGAGAACGGTCCTCTGATAGAACAGCCCCCATCCCCACCCTTGCAGAACGGTGCTCCTGGAACTCCCCCACCGAATGTCAGCAACGGACCCTCATCCCCTACCTTACAAATCATCGCACCTCCTCAAGATTACTTGGGGAACCACCACCATTATACCCCCATCCCTGAACAACATATCTCTGCTCCGACCTCTCCTGCGCAACACCACAACCGCATCAAAGTGCACAAACGGGACTCGAGCTCTGCTAGCTCCTCTGACGAGGACAAGCCCCATGTGCCTTACCCAAAGACTGCTTCGACCCCGAATATCCACGTGAACAGCTTGGCTGTGGAGGTGAACGGGATGTCTGGTCCAGTCAAACGGTCGGTGTCCGCTTCACCCGGCAAGAGGCCACTGGGAATGAGCAAGATGGAAGTTCGCATGAGAGGGCTATCAGGGTACGACATGGCAACCTACAGTGATTCTGATATTGGTAAGTCTTCCACTTTTTCCTTCCTTGTCTTCTAGCAAAAGACTTTTTTGTCCCCGCCGAACGAAGTTCGCGAGGGGACTATGAAACGGGCTCCGTTCGTGTGTGCGTGTGTGTGTTCGTCTGTCCGTCCGTCCGTGCTTCCGTCTGTCCGTGTGTGCTCAAATGTTAGAAAATGCTACTTCTCCGTCATTTCTTGGCCGATTTTGATTCCGATTGTTTTATCTGATAGGGCTGGGTGGGGGCTTCTAAACTTCTACACAGAATTTTGAAATTCAATAATTATGCAAATTTATGCAAATTTATTCAAATTCGACGAAAAATGCTACTTCTCCTCTATTTCACATCGGATTTTGATTCCGATTGTTTTATCTGATAGGGCTGGGTGGGGGCTTCCAAACTTCTACACAGAATTTTGAAATTCATTAATTATGCAAATTTATGCAAATTTATTCAAAATTGACGAAAAATGCTACTTCTCCTCTATTTCACATCGGATTTTGATTCCGATTGTTTTATCTGATAGGGCTGGGTGGGGGCTTCCAAACTTCTACACAGAATTTTGAAATTCATTAATTATGCAAATTTATGCAAATTTATTCAAAATTGACGAAAAATGCTACTTCTCCTCTATTTCACATCGGATTTTGATTCCGATTGTTTTATCTGATAGGGCTGGGTGGGGGCTTCCAAACTTCTACACAGAATTTTGAAATTCATTATTCATGCAAATTTATGCAAATTTATTCAAAATGGCTGAAGGTTCATAATGTTTTCATGTTTTATATTTCAGTTGTATACAAGCATTGTTGGTATTCTCTTCTTTTGCATGCAGTAACATTATTATTTTATTCACTAAAGTATTTCACTGAAGTTTTAAGGTTCAGGCTAGTTAATTTCCACAGATCTGCACTTCCGGCAGGGACATTTATTACGCATTGCGTAATTTACTCATTCACTTGTTTTATACTTGGTTGCAAGTTGGTGCCCTGACTATTGCTGCTTGTACAGGCTTTATTTCGTAAAAAATACATGGTTAAAGTTGGGTTGCTATCGGCTTTTAGGTATGTACATGTAGGTTTAGGGTTAGGGTGAGGATTAGGTCAGGTGTAAGTGTTTGGTCCATGGTTGATGTTCAGGATTCGGTTAGTGTAGGATATTGACCCCAGTGCAGTTGTCGCCGTAGCATTTGTTGTCCAACCTTTTATTTACCTGATTATTCAGTCTGTAGGGTAAAGGGCTGTCTGCTCTGGATGTGTTTCCCACATGTAATGATTTTTTTTTTTTTTGTATAATATAATCTGACTGAATGGTTTCATCAGCATGAGACATTTGTCAATTCATGAAGACATCTGGATGTGTCGAACACAGAGGTTTTCGCATCTTGTATGTCCAGCCCGTCACTCATTTTTGCCTCCAGTGGTGGTTGTAACAGACTTTCTGAAGAGAGCCAGCTATGCGCTGCACATACATGTACACCCCATTCAGGGAAATTTTTATATAAAACTTTCTGTTTTTATATGAATTTAATTCATTCAGGGGGAGAAAGCACAGTGCAATACATCCACTTTATTCTTTTTTTATAGAAATGATACAATACTATACATGTACATTTCAATTTTACAGGTTTTTTCAAGAGTAGGTTTACTTCTGTTGTTGAAAAGCTCAGTAGTACAGCTTGTTTGATTGATTTACACAGTATCATACTCACCAGAATTCAACATGTTCAGGCAAGGGGCTGATTTCTGACTCACCTGATTTATGGAGAGGCCATTTTCAGGTGCTACATGTACATGTACATGCAGTACAGCTTAACTTCAAACATTGTACATTATGTACTTCAAACTTTAGTAACCTCTACCGATACGAAACTGAACATCTTTAGCTTCTTTCATGGTGAATGCATATGTATGTGATTTGCATACGGTACTATTGCAAGCAGTAGTAAATACATGTAGATCTATGGTGAAACTTGTATAAGACTGCTCAAGGGAGACAAAAGTGGTCTTATCTACAGGTTCCCTTAATACACATTTTAATGAAAAGCACTGTTAAAAGGGGAAGAAATTGTGGTCTTTATAGACAGGTGGTTGCTAAAGCAGGTTTGACTCTATAGTACATAACATGTACATGGAGTGATTTGATTCTAAAAGGAAATTATGTGGTGGAGGTGACATGATCAGTGATTTCACAAGTGAATTTAACAACATTTGGTATTTGTCTGGTAAATCGTTTTGACGACCGGAGTTGTTTACAGATATCGAGATGCTGAGCTGTTGTGAGATATTTGCATTTACGTCAGCATCCTGCGATGGTTGTTAATGTTCACAGTTTAGACTTCACCTTCTCCACGGCTAGGTTTAACCAATAGCCAGATGGGCTTAAGTGTATATCCCATTCCAAATTCAAGTGGACCAGTTCAATGCTCAAAGCAAAGGACCAGGAAACAAGAGAGAAAGAGAGAGAGAGAGAGAGAGAGAGAGAGAGAGAGAGAGAGAGGAGAGAGAGAGAGAGAGAGAGAGAGAGAGAGAGAGAGAGAGAGAGAGAGAGAGAGAGAGAGAAGGGGAAAAAGATGTCCTAAAGTGCAGGGTTACATGTATTTAACTCTGGAAAACTGTGAAAGAGCTTTATAATGGGAGAATCAGACCAAGACCAGTTGAGTCTTATCGTACATTGTGTAGAGATGGATGAAATGAGAAATTATAAATCATCCAATATTAGTGTACATGTACATGTACATGTACATGTAGCCATTGTGCCATTCACTACTAAAGTCCTCTAGAGAGGCCTATTTGTACCGTACAGAATGAACAGAATTAGGCCATTCTTTTTCATAAATGAAGTTTAATGTGTCCAAAACCTGCTTCAACATTTGCTCTGAATACAAGTGCTCAGATGGTCTTTATCGAAGATACATGTATAGGGTTAAAGCTAGGTTTGCAATTGGGTTTACATTACACTGTATGTGTAGTACTGTAGGTTAGGTGTAGGGTTAAGGGATAGTGTTTGGTCCTGGGTCCCATTTCATAAAACTTGTTATCAATGACAAACTGTTACAATAGTTGTTGTAAGCTACTGAAATCCTTGAATCTGATTGGCTGAGAGCGACTTTGTCATAGAAATGAGGCAGATGTTATTGATAACATGTTTTATGAAACAGGGCCCTGGTTATTGACCATGGAGCAATTGCCGCCGGAGCATACGTTTATGCGGTACAACTGTTCGAACCTTTAAAATTTGTCCTAGAAATGAATGAAATGAGAGATAAATCATTCAGTATTCATAGCCTCCGTTGAATTCCCTGTTGCGCTGTCAAGTCTTCTGCAGCATACCCAGGCCTGTAGTCATCACGACTCCTTGGCTCCTGCAGAAAGGGGCCAATTAATAGGCTAGAATTGCCACAAAGTGGCATCAACATCGGTTTTGTTTTTTCTTGCATGAGCGCTTTGAAAGGGAACAAAGAAAGCTGAATTCAGATCTCTTCGCATTACAGGTGCCATCTTCCCCAGCCTTAGGGGGCTTTAGCCAACATTCACAGCTAATTGCTGCTCCACTACAAATTAGTGGGTTTATTTATTAGCATTATCGAGATGATGAAGAAGCGCCTATTCTTTACCAAGTTACATGTATACTCCTTTTCATCTGCTCAGAGCCCAAAAGGTAGTAACTGATATCATGGAACACAAAGCGTTTATGCCTTTCTGGCTTAAGTTAATAGATGATTTCAACATTCTAGACTTTAAAAAAAAACCAAAACTTTCTTTGAAAGTACTTGCAGTGAAAACATTGACTTAATGCACTCAAAAACAGAAAAAAAAAATTTCTCTAGCTTGTATAAAATGTTTAATTTCTTGCTGTTATATTATAGATGAGAAATGCTTCTTTTTTGATCAATTTAGTTACAACCAAAAACAATCCTAAATAATGCCCTGTAAATAATTTAAACATCGATAATAATCGTTATATATTTTTGTATTAAAAGGTTGATAATTGCTGTTTTTCTCTGAAAGAAAATATTAGTCATAACCATGCCCTAGTTATTTAATTTCCCTCTTTGAAATAGGTGTATTCCCTCATCAACAATAAAGGAGTGGGAGATTTTTGATTACTCTCTTTTCAAAACAAATGGAAGGCTATACTCTTTTCAGAGTAGAATAACATCAAGATCATCAATTTTGGGTAAGGCGTTCCGATTCTACAGCTAGTTTTGTAAGGCAATGTCATTTACCAAACTTGCTACTTTTGCAGCCGTAGTCATGCTTGAAGCATACAATCTCCGTTTCAGTCATGTTGTCTTTATTTTCAAAGTGAGAGTATGAGCTGTCGCACGCAGATTTCTTGCTGGTTAAAGCACGGCTACGGTTGCAAAAGTAGCAAATTTTGAAAATGACATTACCTCACAAAAATAGCCTTAGAATCAAAATGCATGACATAAGATTGATGATCTTGGTGTCAGTTTACTCGGTAAAGAATTTTGTACCCAATAAAACAAAAAACCAGTGATATTGTGTTAATGATGTTGTTGATACTGAAGATCTCAGGTGTTGTGTTCTTTTGGGGCCACCCTGTGTAGCAGAGAGACCAAGGAATGAGATCATTGGAGATCCATACATGTACAATGAAGTTGATGTTATTCTAATTCATTTAAACCTGACACTTGGTCTAAAGTCATGTTTAACAACGTCAGAAAAATTAGACCTCTGTGTAACTTCATTTGTTAAAACTATACTTTTAGACCCAGGGTTGTGTTAGAATTTTTTGCAGAATACATGTACATTACATGTACATTACATGTACATTTTGTGTCCAAACCAAAACATACATGTAGCATTCTTAAACATTTACTGTACATGTATGTGTTGAGGAATGGTAATTTTGATATCAATGTATGTTATGCCCAAAATACCATCCAACCGCGATCCGATTTTTGAAAAAAAATATAATCATTACATGTACATGTACATGTGGAAATGTTTCTGTTTGAAGTTCATGATAGTCATGAATACTAAAATGGTAATTGTGTAATTACATACATGTACATGTAGACGCATTGGCTGAAAATTGGAGTGAAGTTACAAGATCATCAATTGAGACTGATTTGGCCTTTGCTCTGACTGGAAGCCTTACAGCACCTCTCAAAAACTCAATTTCAATGTTACCGTATAACCATTGAGAAACCTCAACGAATATGTTTTTTTATTTCATGTTTACATTTTCCTACGTAATGATTTAATTTTCTTCCAAAAAATGGATGGCCGTCAGATCATACATGTATATGACTGGTGGGCTTTAGTAGGAAGAAGGTGCACATAATGTATGCAGAGAGTTCAAGTCGCCTGAAAGCCCTTCTGGAAAATCAGATTAGTGCAGTCGTTTACGAAACAGCTGTTAAGTGAGTTCATATCTATAGCTGATAAAGGCTGTCTGCGCGCAGGCAATATACAAGCTCATTTCCTCTTAACTCAATCATTTTATGATTTTTCCAGCTCAGACAGTTCAATCCCCGAGTGCATTTAAAGGCCTTGCATAGTCGGGGCAAAAGTCACTTGAATTTATAAGGAAATTTTATAAGATAATATTTGCATTTAGGGAATTGGCCTTTTTGGCCTGTAAGAAGTTAATCTAACTCAATCATTTAGTGATTTGTCTGGCTCAGACAGTGCAATCCCGGAATGCATTTAATGGCCTTGCACAATAGTAGCAAATTACGTAAAAAAAAAAATAAGGGTTAATGCAGTATGATCTTTTGTGGATTATAGAAAACTCCTTGAAAGCCAGTTAAGTATTAAACAAGGCTTGTTCACATTTATGCCGCAACGGTTTACCGAAGGTTTTTTTATTAAAGCATACTGCTCTTCACATTCATGTACCTTTAATATAACACATATACATGTACATGTAGGAAAGTGAGCACACATACATGTAGGACCTCTGTTGCACACACTGCTTTTTTGAATCCCCACTTGCAATTCATTTTTACCTGTTAAAGGGGGTACCCAATGCTGAAACAATGTTAGTTCATTTAAAAGATCATGATTTTATTAGCAGAAAATCATCTGCCTTAAGTTTTTTTTAAATTTGTGTTGCCAGAAAAATCCCCGAAATATGGTAAGACTTCAGGATATTTTGGCCCCTCAGCTGTGTCCCAATTTCAGCTAGGTAACCACAATGACGTCAAAGTGGTTACCCAGGTTCGCGTATTGCAGATGTGTTGCGCGCTAGACTGTACAAAATGCATTACACCTTGCGCGCATTTTGCTATAATTGCGCGACAAGGTAACCACTTTGACGTCATTGTGGTTACCTAGCTGAAATTGGGACACAGCTGAGGGACCAAAATATCCTGAAATCTTACCATATTTCGGGAATTTTCTGGCAACACGAATTAAAAAAAAAATTTAAGGCAGATGATTTTCTTCTAATAAAATCATGATCTTTTAAATGAACTAACATTGTTTCAGCATTGGGTATCCCCTTTAAAGCAAAAAACACTGGTAAACTGAGGGCAAAGCGTTGTCAAAGGGCACTTTGGGGTTTTCATTTCAGGGGGTCTCACACCCTCTTCCCGATGGACACTTTTGTCAGTTTTTATATTTTCAGAATGTACATCCATAGCTCTTCCGTCTGACAAAATTTGGTCTCTGGGCTTCAAAGGGAAAAATTATACCCCAATTTTTAGGGGCTGTCTGACACCCCATCCCGACGGAAATTTTTTGTCAGTGTTTGTTTTTTGTAATATCCAGTCATACTACTTCCTGCTGACAAAGTTTGGTGCATGGGGGAGATGGGGTGAAATCAACCCGACTTAAGGTTCTCTTTTTGGGGGCTCTGGGGGCTAAACCCGACAGCTACGGTCAGGCTGACAACCTTTTGGTCAATGACACAGATGGTCTAAGTAACTTTATTGGGTAAAATCTTAGGGGTATTGGGGTGACTGTTTCTGGACAGGCTCCCAGAATTGTGCTTCTGTTTTCCATTTCTGACAATTTTCTACTTTAATACATGTAGGTGAAATCTTTACTGTACATTTATACATGTATACTATTCATGTACATGGAGATAAGTGCTACCCACTGGGGAACAGAATAACTGCGTTCAAATGTACATTATGCCTAATATACTGGCGATAATGGCAAAGTTAAGAGTAATGTGTGAAACCGCAAATGGAGAAAATCTTTTTCCAAACGCATCATATGGAAATCAATCAAGTCACTTCAGTTCGTATCTTGCCCATTCCTTCGTCATCCCCTGGGACGTCATTGGGACCGACGGGGTGTTGAATGCTGAAAGGAGACTGTGACATTTTTAGAAACAAAGTTGATGAAAATCATGCCATCACCATTATGAGGATTCTCAATTTCTTTTTCTCTGCACATACATGGACATGTAGCCCTCTCTCTCTCTCTTTCCCCCTCTCTCTTTCCCCCTCTCTCTCACTCCCCCGCTCTCTCTCTCTCTCTCGCTCTCTCTCTATCTCTCTCTCTTGTAAGGTCCTGCTCTTTTTCTGCTCCTTTCTCTTTTCACTTTGCTTCTACCCATTTGCTCTCTGTATTTTAGTGTTCCCTGTTTATTGCCTACTCTGCCTTTTTGGCTCCTGTGGTAATCTTCAATTTCTCTCCCCCCCCCCCTCTCTCTCTCTCTCTGACCCTCTCTTTTTCTACTCTTTCCCCCCTCCCTCTGTGCTTCTACCCCTTGTCCTCTGCATTAATAGTGTTTTATGTTTATTTTCTTCTCTTTATTTTTGTATTATCATTAATCTCCAGTCCCCCCCCTCCAACTCTCTCTCTTTTACTGAGCATCCTTTCCCCTTTCACTACATGTTCCTACCACTTTGCTCTCTGCATTTTTAATGTTCTCTCTTTATTTCCTACTCTGCATTTTTGTCTCCTTACCCTGATCTCCAATCTCTTTCACACACTCTCTCTCCCACCCTCTCTCTCTATCTTTCTCTCATGCACTCTGTTTCTCTCTGCTCCTACCCTTTGCTCTCTGCATTTGAGTATTTTCTCTTTATTTCCTACTCTGTATTTTTGTCCCCCTACCTTAACCTCTAATCTCTCTCTCTCTCTCTCTCTCTCGCACTCCCTCGCACTCTCTTTTTCTGCTCCTTCTCCGTTTCTCTCTGCTCCTACCCCTTTGCTCTCTGCATTTCAGTATTCTCTCTTTATTTCCTATCCTGCATTTTCCCCCTACCCTAATCTCCAATCTCTCTTTCACACACACATTCTCTCTCTCTCTCTCTCTCACACACTCTCTTTTTCTGCCCCTTATCCGTTTCTTTCTGTTCCTTCTCCGTTTCTCTCTGCTCCTACCCCTTTGCTCTCTGCATTTCAGTATTCTCTCTTTATTTCCTACTCTGCATTTTGTCTCCCTAGTACCCTAATCTCCAGTCTCTCGCTTTCACATTACCGCTTTGTATTTTTCACCTTCCCCTTTTATCGTTATTGCTACTGTATACTTTCCCCTTTTCTGAGCCTCGCTGCTTTTTCTCTGTTAAAAAGGTGGAAATCCAAATTCGAAGGGGGTGGAGAAGCAACAAAGGAAATATACATTTAAGTGCTTCGTAGATGAGCAAAAACAAAACAAAACAAAAACAAAAACAAAATTGGGATTAGGAAATGCATTATGAGAGGAAACAGGGCAGACAGTTGTATTTATAAAGAAGGAGTTGAAGGACAATAGAAAGTCATTATGTTGTCTTAAATAATAATGGGAATGTAATAATGTGATCTTTTTCTTAGAGTTCAACATTTGGGGATATTAGGGAAAATTCAATTTTTATTCAGAACTACGGGAGGAGGTCAAAAGATTGAAAGCAGCGTCGGAAAAACACAGGGGCGACGGGCGATTTCGCCCTCGTCGGCTCCCATATCGCCCCAATAAATGCTGGAAAACCTGTATTTGGGGGCGACCGTTTTCACATGAGTCACCCCCATCAATGATTCGAAAGAAAATCACTACTATGCTCAAAAAGCAGCTAAATTCAACCTTTTCTCGTTGTTGACTCGGAGCTTAGTACATCGCGAATGTGTAGCATCATGAGCGCTAGACCAAATGACAATTGTACATGTAGATACACGTAAACTGAAGATAGCGCTTTTTTCACGCACAATACAGTAACTACACGCATTCTATATCGGGGTTGTATAATTAAATTCATCGAGAGCTTCATTTCACTTAGTCTTTGCGCGACACCTTTTGTGAAAATTTCCTTTCCAAAACGCAATATCACTGTTACAATGATAGGTCTAAAATTACCATCATCCGTGTAATAAGACTATCACTAGATCTACGACCGGATACACCACACAGAGATATTGTCCCTTACCATATTAAGTCCGTAGTCACCTCAAAAACATCAATCTGTAAAGCCAAAGCCTGCCTAAAAAATGCGGAATTAGTGCCATTTTTTCAAAGCACGCAGCGCTTAAAGGGTGACTAAATTAGAGAGAAAAAAGGTGCTGTTTCCATGTATTTTTGCTTTCAAATCACGAATCTGGCAATTGATTGTCAAAACTATGTCTCATTTTGGCGAAAAAGGGAGAAAAGTAGAGGTTTTAGGACCGTTCCTTAAAACTCGTGAGCTGATTGGCTAATTGACGTCACACCCCCAAGTGACGTATGAAGAGTAAGAGGCACAAGATCTGGAGGCTGCGGCAATGTAACATTGTACACACAATGCGGTATTTGACCCCTCTGTTCAACGGACAATTTATGAAAAAGGGAAATTAATCAATATAGTCTTAGGAGTGAATAATCATTATCAATATGTTTTCTACAAGATCAGTGAACACTTTTGCCCCAATATACAGCTCTTGTTTTGTTTTTTAAACTTTTCTTTGAACAATGTTCTCATCCATCTGAGCTTGCTGAACGATAGTTTTGCATTGGTCTTAAACGCATGTTACACAGCCGTTTTATGCGTCTGTGCAATGTACTACACATCTTTAGTACGGCAACTATGTTCCCCCTCGTACTATTAAGCGACTGGTGAACGCTTTTGTTTAGTTTGTTTTTACTCTCGCCTTTTTTTTCTTCGCTTTACATGTACTATACGGTACAAGTACTGACTTAGATTTTTGGCTGAATTCTTCGAGTAACTTAGAGAGATGGATAGTGATCGCGAGTCCGATTTGGAGGACTTTTTTGAGCCAGATACGAACTTTGATTTATCAGATGATTTATCGATCCCAAAAGAGAAGAAACTCAAGTGCTGTGGCAAGGGGAATTCGACCATATATGTTTGAACCCCTCGCAGAAGACGCACCAGGGCATGGTGAAGGGGTCGCGGGGGAAGGGGCCGCGGGTGAAGCTGCTGCAGCTGCTGGAGAAGAAAAGTGATCACTGCAAATTATACTCCACTCGCTTGGCCCTTGCCACTCTGCCCGCGTGAGCATACCTTTGCGACCCACAATTTCCGTAGATTTTCATCTTTAGGAAAATGATGTACGTAGGCTTACATCATCTTTAGGGGTCTTGCTACAGCCCGCAACTATACACCGATTTGGCATTATTGATGAAATTGTGTCCCAAAATCAAATTTATTGTGAGGAATTAAACACACAAAAATATGCGATGCAAATGGTCGATGCGGTGAATGTTATGCTTGGCACCGGGCTGGGCCTGCCGGGGCCTGCGGGCGCGCACGGTATATAGGTTGGTGGAATATTTTCCCTTACTTCTCGTACGTCACAGATCACGTGATCATGATGTCGCTTCGATGGGTTTTTTTAGGGGTGGGGCTTATGACTGTGTAAATCAGCAAAAATGTACTTTTCAAATGATTATGAAATACGACTGAATGCATAAAAAAGTGTGTGATAGATATTTTTTGGCTCCTGATGACTCCTTCCTACGAAAAATGGGCAATTAATTTTCTATTTTAGTCACCCTTTAAGTCGGGTTGTGAGAAACAGAGTCACCGAAAACGCTCTACAAATCAAGAAATCAGTGGATTTATGACGGGGTTTTTTACTTATCGCGCGCGAGATGGATGCTCATCGAGTGAGATGGTATCCGCGAAAAACAAATTGGAAAAGAAAAATCGCCCGGAACTGCGCATTCACAGTGTATATGTACGTCCTAGCGGATTTAGTACTATGTGCCAGAGAAAAAAAAAAAAAACACACACACACACACATACACACACACACCAAGCCCGCCTTTTCGCGTAAAATAAACATCTCCGCGGGAAATAGCCTAATGACAGCAAATTCGGGTGAAATTGACCTGTTGTTGATTTATTCCTTTAGATTTTGAAAAAAAAAAATCTATATTTTAAAATTAAATTGGGCAGTATGACGTAAAGTAAACCTGTGCATGAGATAGTACGATTAGTACCAATGTAACAGCAATCGCAATATCACAAAAACCCCAAATTGACAACCAATCTGCACTTTCCATTAAAATGGTAGCCCCAATAATATAAGAAATAGCCCCATAAAATTCAAAAGTAGCCCCAAGGAAAAAAAAAAAAGTAGCCCCTTAAAAAAAAAAAATTATTTCCTAGGCTGATTGAAAGGGAAAAGTTTGAAAGGGAACTGTCAAGAGATTATGAGTAATTAAAGTTAAAAAAACCAGTAAGTTCAGAAGAAGTGGATTTCAGAAAATGGGCCAGAAATTTAACATTAACAGAAACTTAATTAGTACATGTACATGTACATGTACACATGTAGGATAGGAAAAGTCTAAATTGGTGAGTTTTTAAAAAGACTTTTCTAGTATAGGGGTGGAGTTGGACATGAAGCTCATAAACTTTCACAAACTACAAGAATGTAGAGACAGTACAAATGTATGAAGCAATGACCCCCCCCCCCCCCCCCCTTACGTGCACTGGAACTTTCCAGCACATGTTCGTGTACAAGTACAGGTACATGTACATGTATATGATGGATATGTGATGAGCACATTGCATGTCATTTTTTCTGTTTGTCTTCTCTACCATCAGTAATCTTCATCAATCTGACAATTGAATTTAAAGGTAATCCCGAGTACCGGTTATGTTAAAAATAAAGAACAAAGATTCTAATAGAATCAAATGTTTGCAGTGATCACCAAATATCTTTTTGTATTACATGTAAATAGCCAATGCCAAATGATTTTGGAAGAATAATAAGCAAAAAGACAGTGTTTCATGAACTGTTGGAGCTACACATACTACATGTACATGTACATGTATGTATTTTCGTGGTATGCATTTTTTGCAATTTTTAAAGATATTTTGGTCACATTTGGCTGGCCTCACCTATATCTCAACTTAAAATGATTGCAAGAGAACAATCCCCATGCGCCATGAGCATCTATGTACCCATGATGGATGCCGGCGCATTACAAGTGTTCATATTATTATTAGTAGTAGTATTATAATTTTCAAAGAAGTTTTGTAGAACTAAAATCCTTCATTTACTCAAAACTTCACTTTAATGTCCATGTTCTTGGTATGTGTCTTTGTACAGGATATGCTTTCCATACGGTGACATGCTCTCTTTAGAGACAGTTATGTGACATTGTTGATCACTGTCTTGGGTGTATCATGTGAGATATTTGATCAGCTTGAGAGATAAAAGCTGAGCACATTCAATGATAGATATTAGGTATCAGAAAACTGAATCTTCTCTTTCATGCATAATATAAAAACGCACACTAAATGTACATGTATATATTGCAAACGGATTAAATTCTCACTCATGTTCATGTTATGGGATGATTACTTTACAGACCTCAACCATACAATAGTATATCTTTGAAATTATTTCGAGCACAATATGCCCCATTTTGAAAGCTCAGCAAAATGGGTGATCACAAATAAGATACCGCATACATGTAAATTAGCAGATACGTACACAATGTACTGTAAGACAGTAGAAAACTGAATCTTTTTGAATGCATAATTTTAAAAACACACACTACCTTGCAAAATGTCTATTAAAATGCCCACCCATGTTCATGTTTCATGTTGTTTACATACATGTACATGTACCTCACAGAACTCAGCAGTGTAATTGTATGTCTTTGATATTATTTTTTATATTATTTGCTCCTTCATGGAAGCTCAGCATAATGGGTAATAATAATAATTATCATATTCATAATCATAATAAGTATTTCTAAATCTAATGCATACTTTCTGGTAAAGTACCACTCTAAGCGCTACAAACATACAAGTACATGTATGTCAACCAAAAAAAGAAAAGAAAAAAGATAGAATCTAGACTAGGAATTGTCCACAGATACGTCATTCTTTGACTAAGTCCACTGGAAACATGAAGAATGGCGGCCCCCTTGCATGTGCAGCAGACGACGGGCGAAAGACGTGTTTGGGGGTTCATCATTCTATAACTTTCTTCATGGCTGTGCAATTCTGGTAAATTTGGTATCAAATTAATAATATCAGTAGAAAGAAATAAGGCTGGGTTTCCCTTTAAGTCCCATCATTTGTACAGGGTTCTTGCTCCAAACAGACAATATATATGTTTAGATGGGACAGTGTATATCTTAGTAAAACAAAACAAAAACAAAAACAAAAAATATCAAAGAGTAATCTTCTTTATAATAGCAGCTCTGAATATAGACAACATATATGTAACATATAAGATAGCAAATGAAATAGCAGAAAACTGAATCTTCTTTCATGAATAATGTAAAAAATGCACACTACAGGTACATTGCAAACAGTGTAAATGTTCACCCCTGTTCATGTTTACAGACCTCAACAATACAGTCATTGTATGTTGTTTAAGTTATTTTTTATATAATTTTCTACTGTATGAAAGTTCAGCACATTATAAAAGATAACAGAAAAGTGAATCTTCTTTCATGTACATGTATAATGTAAAAGATGCACACGAGATTGTGATCAGTATAATTGATCATCTGTTTACGTTTACAGGTACATGTTGTTTAGTACATGTATACAAACCTCAACAGCACTCAATGCTTGCATTTCTTTAACCATCAAATACTACAAATTGAGGAAAAAAATTGAGCTGTACATTTCATTTTCCCTTCTTAGATGCAAATAATTTTTCTTAAAACTTAAGTTTTAAAGTATATTTTTTAAAGATTATTAGCAAATGAATACTAGTATTCAAATACTTCCACAGTCTTGGTGTCCAAATAGTAAATAGTACCTGTAATACAAAAAGGGTTAAGATTAGAATAGACTTTTTGAACCAGAGAAAAACGGAAAAAGAAAGAAAGAAGGAAGGAAAGAAAGTAATGAACAAACAAGCAGCCTAACAGACGGACATAAAAATCAAACCTTAATATGTTTTTTTTTACATGAAAATGTTACTTGTAATAGATTATCATGTCCTGGTGACACACACATGTCCTCTGTTATTTTGCAAAACATTCAGCCATTACACTGTCCCATCTAAACATATACTGTTTGGAGCAAGAACCCTGTACAAATGATGGGACTTAAAGATAAAGTTGACTTCTGATCATGAGATTGAATTGTGAAAGAAACTGTCTCAAAGCAATTGGGAAAGGTTGATTATATAGCACATCAGAACGGGTGTATGCTGTAGTGTTTTGGAATCACCGGAATGATAAGAAATTGACTCAATCCTGCTGAGAGTCTCATGCACTGCACACAGAAATGTGTATATGGGACTACACACAAATGTTCGGCCCAAACATTTCAGCTCTCTCGTCTTCAATTTTGAAGACGAGAGCATTTGAAGTGTAATACTTTTCAGGGGACATATCTACTATGATAATCTTCCAAACTAACATAAAAAGAATGAAAAAGCTCACAAATTATTTTTTACCTTTCCCAGAACTCAAGCTTCCCTTTTTAATGCCCTTCTGGCTCAACAGACGATACATGTATATTTATTCAATCTCTATATTTGTAATGAAAACATGCTTTAATTCAATTTTTTATTATCACCAGAATTGTAGATCACTATTTAAATATTTTGTTGTTAAGACAACATGCTCCAACCATTACAGACAAGTCCATGAAGGAAATAGGTTCACATCTAATGGAGATGAAAGCCAGCTGTGCTAGGCTAAAGATAACTTGTCACCAGATTGGACATCATGTTACAGATTAAAGTACTTTATTTCACAATCGATGAGATGGCTCTTACTGAACCTAAATTTAGATTTGTTATCCAATGAGACAGATATATCAAATGGGATGGTTATTCCCAGCCAAACTTTAGCACATGCTTAATGGATTATAATCATGAAAATGAGTCTTTTACCTTGAAGAATTTTGAGTTGAATTTGAAGATAACAAACATAATGGACTTTAAATACAACAAATTATGAAATGAATCATAGACAGCCAAATTAGTAGTAGTGAGATTAGATATTCATATTTAACCAAGATAAAAACTGCAAAGCAACTGATAATATCTGTAATACATGTACATCTGCAGTATAGTGTGCACAAACTATCTCAAATAATGCAAAAAGAAGAATCATATATTGTCTGTTTCGAGCCGGAAGGGTGTTAACTCATATCATTTTACACAGAGTTAACGCCCTTCTTGCTCCAAAGAGATGATACATGTATATGAAAAACAGTTGGATCTTTGTAGGAAGTCAGAGGAAAAGTATAGTCTGTGCAATGTATCTTCAGATCAGTAATTCCTTCTTGATTTTGCTCCTGGGAGAAAACAGTATACAATTATTGACTGCTTTTGCCCGGCCCTGGGGTGATCTCAAAACTGTGCTGTGACCTGCTTTGAGGTTTAGGGGCATATTAGTTCTCTCGACATGTATTATTGCGATCTAGAAATCATTGGTTAACCATTACTTAAAAAAAAAAAAAGTAATGACTTACTCTTCAAAAACATGTACATTTGATTTATTCAGATAATAATTGTTTTTCCTTACTCCTACGTCCCAAAGCTTTTGATCTCCAAAATATGTTATTGTTATCTAGATATTATTGGTTAACCTGTTAAATATGGGTAAACTTTTTCCAGGGTTTTCATCATTGTAATTTTTTTCAAAGGAATATTAGCCTTGAAAGGGTTGGTGCTCCTGTAAGAGCTCTAAGCTCTTTTAAGCGTGTTTTTGTTGTTGTTGGCACTTTATGTTTTAATTAGTATTCTCTGATTGTCCTTAGGAGAAACAATTTCCCAGCATTGAAAAAAAAACCCGATAAAACCTCACTCACAATAGATCTCTTCAAGGTTTAAAATTAGACCATAATTGATTTTCGCCTCACTCCTACCATGTGAGTCCCAAGAGCCTTGATCCACAAAAACCTGATGCAGTCACTTTAATGTCTTCACTGATCATGGCAGTGCAGTATCTTTTTCTTGTTTACCAGTTCCTTGGTGGTTACCTACCCCATGTCAGTGTATTAGGTGCACGCTTGCAGTTTTTCAAGTAGTTGAGACAAGCAGGCTGTACATGTATGTGTCTGTATGCACGTTCGGATACTGAGGTGGAGAAGTTTAAAGATACAATGTATGTTTGAAAGAAAAACTTTGTTGTGAAACTTTGGAAATTTAGTCCTAGTATATAATTTTTTTTTTTACTGCTGGTGTTCGTATGAGGAAATATATATTTCCTATAATTTAAAATTGTGCACTGTACAACCAGTATGAGATGAAGAAAGATGAAAGTACCATGTCTTCCTAAAATGTAGAAAAGGTGGATACAAGTATCAAGTACAATACATGAGAAATGCTTCTACTATAAATCTACAATGAGAAAAAGAATACAAAATGAACAGCTGATTATTTTTGCTGCATGTTACAGAAGTTCTTTAACTGAATTTTTAAAGAGAACCCTCCTGCATTTGCTCTCTCATTTGTTTTCTTGAAGGCATTGATTAACTTTGCCCAGGATTGAAAAAAAAAATCACTGTTCCAGCTAATGCTGTATTAATTGCAAACCTTTAGCTCAGACAGGAATCGCCTGAGTTTTATAAGCTGATCGGTCGTTTATATATCAAGATATTTACGATTGAACAGTGATGTCGGAATAGAGTACCACCGAACCCTAAAGAACGCTTACGATTGGCATACATAGCTCTATCACAGAATACCGTACGGGCTGGAAACCCGCTCTGAAATCGCCAAGCGCTGGTGCTTGGTTTTTGTGACTGCAGCGCAGCGGAGAAGCCGAGCGGCTTGCGCTAGCGATTGATCGCGATTTTCTCTTTTTTAGGATAGTAAACGGGTTCCATTTTCTATCATACTTTCACATACTGTATCCTTAATTATATATGTACATGTAGTTAGAGGACTGCACACAATTCACTGGCATTTGAGCTGATTTTACAATTTTTCACAAAGTTAATCAATCACTTTAATATTGAAATGAAAACTAGTAGATTCTGTTCAACATTATGCAAGGAGGTTTTGTAGCAGACTTCTCTAGATGATTTCTTTAGCTCATCACCTGTTCCACGGGACATCTTCCCCGATTTCATTCCCAGAGCTATTTATTCATCTCTTCCCCCCAGCTCGGATAATCTCCATGCTAATCTAATAAACCGTCCTGCCTGGAGGCTCCCCGGAGAAGCCTAATTGCGCGGCATGACTCCTGAATGGCGTCTCCCAGCCCCCCTCCTCCCCCGTTTTGCAGGGATGTGTACTTTGACGGCTGATGCAGCGTATTGGATGTTTACTTCCTGAAATTTGAACCTGTCCCACCCCAGCAAACTGTGATTCAACATGTGTGTGTATGCTTGCTGTCTTCGCGTGTCAGGCACAAGGGAAGTTTTAAGCAGACAAGATTTGTCAGTCTTAAAGCAGATCTTGAGTTCTGATAAATATAGCAAAACAAATATCTTTAATACAGAATCCACAAACCACGTCAGTACTGCACATCCATATTGATTCTACATGTATATCTGCCAAATAGATTTAATAGAAAATGTTTGCAAGAAGATTTGAGCAAACTTCAATTAGGATTTTCATCCCTTCAGTGCAATTTGTTTATGAATATTTATTACACGTATGAATGAGCTTTTAATTTTTTATTGTTTTATTGTCAAATGAGGTTTAAAATATCTTACATGGAAACAACCTTGAAAATGTAAAATGTAAAATATGCTTGTTTCTGATATTGGGGGGGGGGGGGGAAGATTTGTAGTCCAAACAGAATAAAACATTACCATTCTTTTTTGGTGGAATTTGCTGCCCATGGCTCAGAAGAGGTTAACCCATAACCTTTGGGAACTTGATGGTCTCTGTGTTAAGCCTATAGGAATGAGAGAATCCAGTGGTCAACTGGTTAAAGACCTTATTATGCTAAAATTCTTGTTTACTTCATGATGAAGGAAGTTTTAAGCAGACAAGATTTATCAGTCTAAAAGCAGATCTTGAATTTTTTTTCCGGAAAAATTTCTTTCATGCAGTCTCGGTAAGATTTCAAATTGTTAATTCATCATTATTTGCTTTTCATGTTATGCTTGCTGAATCACAGTTGGTCATTTTTGAATTGAAAATTCATTTCGACTGTTTGGTTGATCCTGGTGTTTTTTTGTAATGTTCATATCTTGTATTCTATTGTCACTGTGATATTTGTTAATTTGCAGGGCCTTCTTGTAAACCAGTGTTGAAATCACTGATGAAGCCACCCTGGTAAAATAAGACTAAATAAATAAGTAAATAAATAAATAAATAAATAAGAACTAGTTTTCATTTTGGCTTCTTTGGGAAGAGGGGTGTGAAGATTTGTGAGACATATTGATTGAGAGCCTTCTGTATAGGTTCTTTCATCATTTTTTTTTCTTCTGTTAAGGCAACAGATATGACCACTTTAAACAGGTTGTCATCCTCCAATAGAGCTGACTACTTCATTCAGGTTTGATATGGTTGATGGATATGTATTATTTAATCTTATCCTATTAGACTACTGTTAAGTACTGCTTTACATGGCACAACAGGTGGTATTGTTCAAATTCAATAAAGATGGATGTGAGGGTGAAATGAAATGAGGCAGGCATCACATGATCAGTGATACGTGCTTCACCCAAGCAGGCGGTGTGTTGACACAATCCAATTAGTGCGATTCTAAAACGCCAGACATGAATGCTCTCTTCATCTGTCATCAGTCTTGTTTCTAGTCCCAAGTGAAGTGTGATCCCTTCGTCATTCTAAATTCAAACTTCTATCATAAAGTATATGTAGTGATTTTAGAGGTGCTATTTAGTGTTTTATAGATTACTTTGAAAAAATTCAAGTGGTAAATTGTGATCTATTAATATAAAATTTCAACTCTCTGATTACCATTTTGAGTAGCTCTTCCCTTTTTGGTACAAAAAAGTCATAGATTTCCTGTGAAGAAAAAACTTTGGTCATAAATTTGCTCAATGAAAAGCCCAGAAGATGGATATTTTTATGTTCATGATTTATAAAAAACAAAAACGATGGAAAGCAGCTTGCAAGGAAAATCCAAAATTCGCCAGTTGTGTTTGATGGATCTTTGCAACAACAAAATTAAAAGAAAAAAAATCATTATTTTCTTATCCTTGTGTCAAAACCAGCCTTATACATGTATGTCAGGGTTGATTCACCTTTTAAGGAACTCAATCATTATTTTTCATATTACCATCATCTCTTATAACTCTTACCTGTTTTCTTTACCGTTGTCTTGGCTATTTTAGTAATTTCATCTTTTTATTTATTGTCTGTACAGAGAAAACTGAGTGCCCAGAGGACCTAATTACTGTTTGTGCAGCTTGTTTTTCTATCTCCTGTTACACTGTATTTCGTGAGCTATACCCTGCCCAAAAAGTAAGGAAACTCGACTTTGATCGAATATATTTCTTTAAAATGAGAACAATATAGGTCGTATTGAGTATCATTTTAAAGCTTGGATAATTCCCTATCAAACCATAACATATACTTGATATGATTTGCTGAATGGTGTGTGTGCAGGCGATGTAAATAGGGGAAGGGCATTGTAGTGAGTGATTGTCCAGTTTGGTTACTTGTCTCCAACTGCATCATGCAAAGAATGACAGATCTTGATAGGGCCCATGTCATAGGGCAGATTGAAGCAAGCTCACTCACTCACTCACTGCAAGGCATTTAATGAAATTAATGAAATACAGCAAGGTATTTTTAACAATGAGAATGTCCTTGGAGACCCCACAAATCCAATTATTAAACGCAAGAAAAAAGAAAGAAAAGTGCCCCCGTTGTGTTATTGTGTTCAGATGACTTTGAATGTTGGATATCCCCCCCCCCCCTCCATCCAATAATTAACAAAAGAATAAAAATAACCCCTTCTGCGTTTGCAATGTTCAGATGTCTTCTGAAATTGAAGACTTGGTGAATGGTTATGAATTCAAATCCTCGAACAATTTATACGAACATCATCAGGTATACCCAAAGCCAAAATATCGCTCATTTTGCTCCATTTCCTTTTTGGCCCTTCCCCTCCTTTACATCGCCTGCACACGCCCCATTCAGCAAATCATATCAAGTATGTTATGGTTTGATAGGGAATTATCCTTAAAAATCCTTTAAAATGATACTCAATATGACCTATATTGTTCTCATTTAAAAGAAATATCATCGATCAAAGTCGAGTTTCCTTAGTTTTTTGCTGGGTATATTTTTTTTTCCATTTATTTTTGCACGTAGGTGGAGAAACTAGTTTATAATATTATATTATTAGTGATGTTGTCTCTTCTGATAGATGTAGAGAGGGGAGAGAGAAGAAGAGAGAGAGAAAAGGAAAAAGAAAAGGAAGAAAAGGACAGAGAGATAGAGAGAGGGAGAGGGAAAGAGAGAGGGAGAGAGAGCGAGAGAGAGAGAGGAAGAGAGAGAGAGAGAGAGGGAGAGGGAGAGAACGAGGGAGGGTAGGGGGAGAAGGGTTAGAGGAGGGGGAGAAGAGAGGGAGCTAGGAGGACGAAGTGGGGGTGAGAAGATATTTAGAGAGGGAATGTAGAGGTGTTGTGGTCTAGTGGATAAGTCACTGGACTGCAGATCACAAGGTACGGGGTTCGAATCCCACCACGGCACTAAGGTCCTTTGGCAAGACTCTAATCTACATTTGCCACTCTCCACCCAGGTGTAAATGGGTACCTGGTAAGCTTGAGCGCTAGTTACTTTGGTGGCTTGGCTATAACCACCTGGGTAATAATGTCTAAGCGCCATGAGCGTCACTGCATGACGGATATGAACGCTATATAAGTAGCCATTATTATTATTATTATTATTAAAAGGGGGAGGGTGTATCTCGATTGATAGAGAGAGAGAGAGAGAGAGAGAGAGAGAGAGAGAGAGATGCGGAAGGTACATTTAGTGGTCTGAATAGCTAGGATATGACTATTTTCTATTTAAAATGAATGGATGACTTTATAAGACACATCCTCAAATGCTTGAAAAAATCTTGCAAAGTTTGTTGTGAAGAAGGGTTGTTTTTTGGTTGTTGTTTGCATCAATTTTGCAAGGACATGTACAAGTAGAAAAATAGAAATGCTTGGAAATGTCCAAATCTGACCCTTTAATGCTATACATGATAACGGGGTGTTTCCTGTACTAAGCCTTATAAGAATGAGAGAATTCAGGAGTCAACTGGTTAAAACTGCCCATCTCTTCATGGCAGATTTCTTCCAAATTATGCAAGAAATCGGACAAGGGAAGCAAATCATGCTGTTGGATGTTTGATCACAGAAATTGAAAACTATGATGCGTAGCGATATTGACACTGGGAAGCATCCCCTCAAGACCCGTCTAAGTGACTCATCGCGGCGAGTAATCAAATATCCATCAAGCAGCAATTCATACAAATGGATGCCAAGTTTTCAGCATTAGCCCTCCCTCGCTCTGCCATTTCTTTACATGCCACATGATGCTGTCTAGCACATCGTTAGCAACTTGTTGTGCAGTTGTGTACTAGCAAATTCTTCATATTGTAATACTTGGGGTGTATGTATTGGGACTAATAGTAAAGTATTGCAACTTTTTGTGGATTTTCTGTTGAAAACATGAAATTACGTCAATGGTGATGTTCATCAATCTTTTTTTTTCTTCTTCAACTCTTAGGGCTTTTCATGGCTCTTTTTGAACTTACTAGAGCTTAATTAACCTTTGCTTTTAGATGATTAAGTGTTTTTTCCCCCAGTAAATTACAACCTTAAAGGGCAATCCAACCTTAGTAATAAAATGATTTGTGTGAAAGCAGAAAAATAAGAAAAACAGGATGGGGAAAGTTTGAAAGAAATCGGGCAAGGACTAAGAAAGTTATGGATGTTTGAAAAATGAAATCACTACATGTATGCGAATCTCAATTTGGCAATTTGGTGAGTCGATTGTGACATTTTTGTGGACAACTCTCCCATTTGTTGTACACAAAAATATTAATTTGCGGTTTTCTTCGAGGCGCCTTTACCCTCGGGGCAGTACTCAAAATATATTGGAGACAGCATATTGTTATAAGTCCTCATGAAAGAAAGAGATCCTACTGAGTAATACATCTTGAAAAAAGTGACATTTTAGTCATTTTGTGTGTTGGAGTTAATGGGGGAGTTGTCCATAGCTACATCACAGTGACATTACCTATTCGGCCAATTTAAAATTCCCATATGTATAGTGATTACAACTTTCAAAAATTCATAACTTTCTTATTGCTTGTCCGATTTCGTTCAAACTTTCACCAATCTGCTTCTCTGATTTTTCCTCTTTCTTTCAAAGCAACTTGCTATTAAGGTTGGATTTCCCTTTAAGCAAACCTTATAAGGTCTAAGGAGGACATTGTTTTGAGCGTTGTAATTGGGAAACATTGTGATTGGGTTTTAGAGTAGGGTTAAGGTTAGGTATAGAGATGGGTCTTGGGTAGAAGTTGGGAATTGACTTGTTTAAGGCATTCACCATGAAGCAGTTGTCTTTGAGGATGTGTCTTACAACCGCTACAGCTCTTGATTATGGTCTATTCTTCTACAAAATTTTTTTTCATTGAACACTGTCACAAACATGTTTTTTAAGTGCAAGTATGAAATTACGTTACGTCATCTATCCTCATATTGTAATTAATTAGCCAAGAGGAGATTCTGTGACGTTGTCATGACTGGTCCTATAAAGATTACGTGACATTTCTTGAGGTTTTAGGACGCGCTTAACAACTATTGCCTAGTCTACAGGCCCAGACTCTATTTTGACACTTAATCATAATTCAATAAAGTCTTGAGTTTAACCTAACTTTATCAGTATCTGGCTGTGTTAGTTGAGCAGCTATATTACAGGGCCCTTGGAGTGCATAGACCTTGCAGTCAACATAGTCTTACAGTTCAGACGCATTTGCGTTACGACCATATTTGTGCCTGCAGCTAAGTATCGCCCCCTGTTGCGGTATATCAGGCAGAAAATCATAGGTGTGGAGTGGGCATGCTTCATTAGGTGATCTCGATCATTCATTCATTGGTTTCACTCCTCCTTGGAGCTTCCAGCAGTGTGTTCACACTGCCAAGATGATATACCGAGAGTGACATTCCCCCTGCATGTGATTCTCTTAGCACACACCAAGGAGTTGTTCTGTGATAAGCCATATGGCAAGCCATATGGTATCAGAAACCCTGTTCATACCTGAAAATATGTCAACATTGCCGCTGTGCCTCGGTATTAAAGCGATTTCCCTTCCTAATCATTCATATAAGGGAGGCAATAACGCGGCAACATTGCGGTATTCTTCAAATGCTCTGGTTCGTATAAGTACCAGTAAAAATATGGTATCACTTTGATCGGCAAGTACTGCCTTGCATATATGCACGGTTCAGTGAGTATTTCTGCCAAGGGTCAAACCCTCAGACTCGAAGCTACACTTCTCTGTAAAAGATGTAAATGTTCCTGCTATTTTGTAGATAGCTGTTCATCTCTGCCAGGTATTGTTATTAAGACCATATTTTTCCTAGTTCACATCAATTTCAAAAGCTGGTAAATACATGTAGCTGTAAATGGCGGGAAGGAAAATGCCGCATTCTTTGTTGGTACCTGTTTGCATCTGCCGCTACTGAAAGCATACAATCCATAGTAACAGCAGTATTTGGAGCTACATGTAGCTATTTAATGAATAGATGGCAGAAATGAACAGGGCTATTTAACCAAACACCTTCACAGGCAGTGCATTGCTGTGCAATCTTTTTTCAGTTGTGTGGACGCTCTATATTTCAAGCCCACTCAGCTGCCTATCATTGAGTAAGAAAACTCCCAAATGGGATAGGTGCAAAAAGTCATTTACATAAAATTATTGGTATTTATTTGTGATACGGTTGAAGAGTTGATAACCTTCAAGAAACTAGTCCCAAGATTGAATTTATTTTAGCGATTAGATAAACAAAATTATTAATTATTTGGATTTTTAAAATAATGCATTACTTCCAAAAAACTGAATGTCTTATACATTTTGATTATACGTGGAGGAGGATATCTGACCTCTACATATACACTGTAACTTCTTTAAAAAAGAAAGAAAGAAGAAATTAAAGTTTTCTTTATATGTAAATGATCTCTTCTAAAAAGTATTTAATATAATTATCCCTTATGAAGAGAAGAACAGATACTGATGAGCCTAACACAGGGAAAATAGACCATATTATTGTTATTATAATTCTTATTATTAATTGAAGAGAAATTGCCTGCCCTACATTTCATATAATGTATAAAATCAATTTTCGTAGACTTCCACTTTCCTTAATACGCACATACACACACACAAACGAACAGCAAATAACCATGATTAATTCATTAAAAAAACCTATTTAGATTTGAATCATGATCAGAATCTCACAATTTTTTTGAGATTTGGAAAAAAAATAATCATGAAAATTTTTTAAGATTCTGATCATGATTCAAAAATCAATTTTTGAATCTCATCAGTTGTGCTCCTTGTGAATGGCCCCAATGCAATTTCATCACAATACCACTTGTAGATGTTCTGGTAATGTTACCTATTTCCTTGCACCCCAATCCCCTCCCCCGCACCCCAGAGAGGTAGAATTAAGAATGAATGAGTCATTTGGCTTAACTACCCAGAAGAAAACCTCTCAGGTGTTTGCCTTTCAGGATCCTTCAGGATTTACATGATAGAGGGAGGCAGATACATTTCCTTCCTCGCAAGTTAACATGCACATGGTATGGAGATCAACTCGAGCCTGTGTGTCGGAATTTGAATATGGGGCGCTCTTACATCCGTGTACAGAATGTACATGTTTAATGTATGAGTAGTCTGAGTAATGTACATATACAAAGAAAAAAAAGCGTATACATGTACTGTTATCCAGTGGCTTAGCATGAATCCAGCCATTGAGAGAAAGCACTAGCATCATTTGGGGAGGGGTGGGGAGCACTACAGTAGTACATGAACATGTACATGTAGGTTGATAAAATACAAGAGAACAAGGCAATATTATGGGGGGGGGGGGGGTTGTGGTGGAAGAGGGTGTCATGATCACCTTTTCACACTCCCTTCTCTCCCCTGGCCCTCTTCGTTTCTCTCTTTTATCTTTTTTCTTTTTTTTCACCATTCTTTGGTGGGGGGGGGGGGGGGGGACATGTCCCATTTGCATGCAAGCATTTGTAGGTTATAATAATGCATCAGCATTTTCTTTTGATCCTTATTCAGTTTCCATGCATAGGATTTTGCCTCATAACCTTTTTCAATTTGTTCAATGATTTGATGTTTATCACTAAAATTCCATTTATTTCTGATCTCTGCACCTAATGTGTAGATTGTATTCAATTTGATTATATATGCACCTAAATTATGGTCCCTCCGGAGTTTTCTTATTTATGTTCCCTCCAAACTTTCCAAACATGAATTTTCTTTCGGAATCAATCATTTGACGTTCATCATTAAAATCCCGTTGATTTCTTGATCTCTGTGCTCAAACTGCACATTAGACTCAATTTGATTATGCTCCCAAACTGGTACTAATCTACATCTAAGCATGGTGATAGATCGAATAAGAGTTTGATAAACAGTCCTCATCTTGCACTTTGCTCCAAAATAGAATTAATGCCTTGGGAGCCAGAAGGGTGTTAACTCATATACCTTAGCATTGAGTTAATGCCCTTCTGGATCTCAACAGACGAATTTATGCTTGTAGAATTGAACCGCGGCAATGTCTTTGGTTTCAAGAAAGAACAGAGGATCTTGAAGGCAACATCTGCAGAAAGGTTGGCTGGGTGAGAGTGTGCTCCGAGATTAGATGAAGATTGGGTTACACATCGCAATAATGGATTGGTGTTGAAGCATATTAAAGGCATGTTTACAGTCGTCTAGTCGGTAATTGGACATTATTGTGTATGATATGACTCTTTTCGCCTGAACATGAAGTGTACGGAAAAAGAATAATTGGGTTCTAAAAAAAGAAAATTATACAAACACTTTTTGGGGTTTGTACATCTGATGCATGTACCAAAAGGAGAAATTTTTCTTGATAATCAGCAGACACATTGGTTAGTCATCTTCTACACTTCCATGTCTATCCCTTCCTTTTTTTTTACGGGATTAGTACTCAAATTTCACCTTTCTTCTGATGTAAAAGTAAGAAGGGTGTTAAATTTAATTCAGGTGCCATAAGTTAATGCTTCTAATGTCTTCAGCAGACAAAATGCTGCACTCTCAAACATATCTATTCAAATATGAATAGAATCTATTCAAAATTGACTAAAAAAGACTCTTTCAAGGGGCACTTACGAGAATCTATTCAAAATGAATAGAAAAAATATCAATCATGCAGATATTGGTATTAGTTTTAGTCTACGATATTAAAGATGACATGAATAAAGTTGATTTCTAGTCAGTTTGACAAGTTTCAGATTCAAAATTATTAATTAGCTGTTCTATTAAAAAAAAATTGAATAGGCTCTCATGGGAGTGGCGCAAATCCTTTTTGAAAGGTGGGGGGGACATTCGCCTCCAAAAATATCTGACAAGCAAAAAAAAAAAAAAAAAAAAGGTTCAAAAATTCTCTGAGAAAAAAAAAAAAGGTTATTCAAAAAGGTGGGGGGGGGGGACATTTGCCTCCAAAATTCTCTGACAAGTAAAAAAAAAAAAAAAGGTTATTCAAAAAGATGGGGGGGGGGGGGGGGGACATGTCCCCTCCTGGATTTGCGCCCATGCTGTCATGGGAGTGTGTACATGTATTGTCATTTTGTCTAGATTGATTGTGGAAGCTGAAGTACTCATTGTTGATAATTTGAAATTATTTTTAAGTGTATTAAGGGTACTTTTTTTCTGCAGAGCAAAAAGGCAAGATTTGTAAGGTTTTTAGTCGTAGCATATTAGAAACTTTTAAGTAGAACGTGTTGCATGTTGTACTTTGACACTTGGGATCCATAAAAACCAGAAAATTATTAAAGCGTATTGTTTTTGAGGTGAAGGATGTTGAGTTTATTTGGAGTAGGTTTGTTTATTTCTTAAAGCAGTCTTTTCAAAATATTTGAAATTATAAATAGGTTTCACTTTTTTACAACTCTTGATTTAACAATGTGTGATCTTCAGTTTGATGTAGGTTTTTAACTCTTTAGTTATTATTGTTCAGATTTTTAATAATTGTTTTTTAACCACCTTATCAGCATACATTTTGGTGATAGTAATATTTTAAAGGTAGAACCGGAATATTGTTACAAAATTGAAAGAGATAATGCAAAGTAAAGTATCCATTACCCAAATCCATCAAAATTTGATTTACTACATGAGTGGAAAATCTGAGTTTTTTTTTTTCAAATGCACCTTTCATTTGGGTAATTTCCATAAAGCATATAATGATCCATGTAAATGTAGTTTACATGTACATTCCAGTAATCACCCAAGCTTAAAGAATGATAATCATTTAAACAGATCCTTTACAAATTTATATTATGAAATAATGTGAAACATTTTTTTTCTTTTCTTCTTCTTTTTTATTACAATAATCAGCCCTATATTGATCAAACAATGCAAGAACTAACATTTACAATTCAAACTACAACATTACATAAACAGTATCCAACGATATACAGGGAGTTTGCAAACTCGAAGCCCAGAGTGGAGCCTTGTATTAATAAATGCACTACTTCTTCGTTCTTTCACCAGGCATTTCCTGTTGTTCCATCCCAATATTGGAGAGGGAGAAATTGGACAACAAATTTCTCCTGGGATGTCCTCAAATATTGAGTGCCCTGCAAAGGCTGCAATTTAAGCCCCAATTTGCTGCAGTGTATGGATTGTAGATGTCGCTCTGCATGTAGGATGTAGATTACGTGATCGGAATGAAATGTGCGACTACATGTGTATCTGCTTGAAGATTTTGTTTTCACTATCTTACAGGGTTATATATGCGGACACTGTTATTGTTGCGAGTTTTTCCAGTGAATGTAAACAGCTTTGTTTTTATTTGCTGTCTTGTGCCATTATGAATAAAGAGGAGAAAACCAATTGTTTTCAAACTATGAAATTCCATTTCACCTTTTAAACTTGTGTATTTGAAACTCCTGTACAGGGGTTGTAGTTTGCCTAGTTTTGTTTTTTAAACATAGAATTTATTTGAAGTTAAACAAAAGGAGATTTTTTTTTTTTTTGGGGGGGGGGATAAGGTATTATTTATTCACTGTAGAATTTGGAACTTTTAAACAAAAAAATGCAGATGAATAAAGTGCTGAATTCATCATCGAGAAGAAGGCTTTTAATGAAAAATAGCATGGATTTATATGTACATGTGTAAGAAAGGCATTGGCAAGATTTATTTTAAAAGCAAGTTTTCTTGTGGATTGGAAATGCTAGAACTGCATTAATACAGTCAACACAAATAGTAACATACATGTATATTATGTTTGTGAATGTGATACCACTTTGAAAATGAAAGTCTCAAATCATGCATGATTTCTTGTTCAGGTTTTCACAGTGATGACTTTCAAGTATTTGAGGAAAAACATATTCGATAACATCACAATTAATTTTGATAAAAAAGGCATGGTAAATGTCACACACTTTTATAGTATACTCTCCCTTATTTGCCTTCAATAAGCTTCATTTTCATCAATAACATGACGAAGGAAGACATAATATAGATGTGTAATTTTACAATGGCGCTCAAATTCCATTCAGCATGTTTATGTTCGTAATAGGTAGTACAAAGATTTTCTAAAAAAGGAAATATTCCAAAATTCTTAAATGTACATATATAGATCTATTTTGCTGGATTTAAATGCCAACAATGTAAGATGCTTCAAATATCACTTGATGGTTTACTTTTTGTATGTTGTATGCTGCCCTCTACAGTGGACTGCTAGTAAGCCCTGCATGGGGCATTTTTCCAATGCACTTATCCTACATTCTTACCTTCTGTACCAAGTACATGTACATGTGCATGATTATATGCCCATTTATTCAAATTAAAACTCACCATAACTTAGTTATCATTTTAGTAGTAGAATGAAGTTCCTTTAATCTGTAAAACATTCTTTAACAGGCTATGTGGGGAAATTGTAATATAGGCTAAGTTTTTACTTTCAGTTGATAGTACATTATATTTTCGTAGGTCCTCATGAAAGGAAAAGATCCTACTGGGAATATATTTTGGAAAAGATGACATTTTAGTCATTTTGTGTGTTGGAGCAAAAGGGGGAGATGTCTGCCACTACATGTACATCAAAGTGACGTTACAAATTCGGCCAATTTGAAATTCCTATATAGTGATTACATCTTTGAAAAATTAATAACTTTCTTTTTGCTTGTCTGATTTTGTTTCAACTTTCACCAATCTGCTTCTCTGATTTTCCTTTCTTTCATAACAACTTGCCATTAAGATGGGATTTCCCTTTAATGTACAGTGCATGTAGGTGATGTAAAGAGAAACAGTTTATTTCAGATATATGTTGAAATCTGCCAAACTTATGGCTGAGATAACCTAGTTATTTGACCCTATTCCAGGTATGAAAGAGAAAATAGGCTGTTCTGCATTTAACGTATACGAGGGGGCCAGGCAGCGCAATCGATGTTCTGGCGTAACCCGTAATAGCTCAATCCACTTGCCACTCCGCACAATGCCGAGCATCTGATTATCGGGGCAATGATCACCGCTTGTACACAATCTATTGATTTGTGGAAAGGAAGAAGTGTGCTCTATTTCCGGCCCATCCATTGCATTATACGGCTTACAGCTGCCGGCATGAAGGATAAAGTCTAGGGTATTGGGGGGGGGGGGGGGGGGCGGGAGATAAAGGAGAGGTGGGGATGGTTTAGTTTTGTTTCCCCAGGCCTCAAAGAAACCAATAGACTTAGTTAAATTGAGCCGCCATGATTTCCCTTTGTTATTCGATCCCATTCCCTATGGAACATGTGTTTTTGTGTGAGTAAAGGAGTACATGTAGACACATTTGAACGGTGGATATATGAGAATTCCCCCCATCAAACCAGTGAAAAAAAAAAGTACACAGGATCGGTGGGTGATTTAGGGAACGCTTCAAAATAGCTTTGGAAAAATAAAACAGGAACTGTGGTGAAAGGCAATACAATCTAAAAAAATTACTGCCATGAAATCTTGTGCTTGTTCTGTAGCAAATCTGATAAAAGCTTCTGCAGACAAAAATCAATTTTTCACTCTATAAGAAACCTTTTACCATGTCAGAATCAGAATATTATTTTTTTTTATAGAAGTCATCATTTTTTTCTTGATCATAGTTAAGATTACCAATAACAAAACATGTAGGCACAGGTGTATACCAAATTTCAGTCTTAAATTTCTAATTGTCCCCCCCCCTCCTCTAATCTTGAAAGCTCTTGACAAAGCCTCCCAATAAAATGATTTACCGTGCAGACACTGGCCCTAATTAATGCTGACACGAAAATAACATGAGGAAACTTACTATTCTTAGCCAATGTCCAAATTAGTCTGTCATGAAAAGACGTCATGATTGTAAATTGCACCTACATGTACCCCCCTCTTTTTCCCCCAGTTTATAGGTATCTGTGCCTCTTGCATTGATACTTAATGCTACAGCAGCATCATTTGTTTTGTTCAGTTTTGTTGCAAATCTAATTTGTAATTTGTAATTACAGTAATCGCTAAGATTTGACATTTTTCACTCTGTAGATCATTTTCAAAGAGTTCAAGTAGAGGTCCACGTTAAATTATGATGATTGCATTTATGAAATATTTGCTGGAAGTTGATCCTTTCCCATTATAGCAACAGCTATGGAATCACACACTATTCTTTCAGATTGTTCTTTATGTCAAGAAAAGAAATTAATTTATTATTCGGCCTAATATAACAAAACCAGTGCATTGACACCACTCTAGGGAGACCTGTGGAGCGTTTCATCAAGCGTTTTGTCAGTGATTTTTACTGACAAATTTGCTCTCAGCCAATCAGATGCGAGGATTTCAGTAGCTTATAACAGTTGTCGGTAAAAATCACTGACAAAACGCTTGATGAAACGCTCCCCAGAAATACGGTCTTTGTAAGCAGTTGGCCCTTATACACAGGTCATTACAGGTTTCAATTAGGAACACTGTATGGGGGAACAGCAGTCTTAACACTTTCACATTTTGTTCTTCAAATTGGCAACAATAATATTTTTCTTTTAGGTTTACATGCTTCTAATAAGGTGTAATGTCTTTGAAAACAATATACATGGTTAGATATTTTGTCGCATAGTTGAAAGAATTGCCAATTCGATGCAAAACAATGATTTTGAACCCCTCACTGTGTTGCCAAGTTAATGATTTTAAAGCTTATTCTCGTTTTTAAAATTCCTGGCATCAAACAGAATATGGTCATGCAACAGAAATGGACATAGTATGTGCAGAAATTTTGTTCTTTCTACTTATGCATCTGGTATATTTTGTAGAGCTCTGAATCACAAATTATTGAGCCAAAACACAAAATGTGGTCAGTTGTCTCCAAAGGGTTCATAGAGAGGTGGTCTTTTTGTTCAGATGGTCGCTAAAGTACATGTAGGTTTCACTGACACTGTGTACAAAACATACATTAGCACAAGTTTTATTCATGCCCTCAAAGCTCAAACTACAACGGCAACAAAGAAAGGGTAGTTTCACATCTACCCCTGATAAGGATATTAGCTCCTTTCACACATGATCGTAAACTTCAGGTTCCACCTGTGGTTTTCAACTTTGAGGTTTACATGTAGCTTGTGGTTATTGAATATTTGAATGGGCCCATAGTTTGGCAAACTACTGGAGGGGTCCTCGTTGAGTAGGCTGACTTGTGACCAACTTCAAGGTTAAAGGGTGTTAAGTCAATATCAAAGTTTGCTTACCATGAGAACACTGCTAATATGACACTAGCCAAACCTGCGTGTATAAAGTGTTTTTCATGTTTCTTGTATACATGTACATGTAGAATTCAGTGTTTCAGTTTCATTGCAATTTTGTCAAAGTATATGGTAATTTTGCCTAAAGATATTCACAAGTTTAAAATACCATTTCATCCAAACTCCTGATCTGTAGAGTTATGTATATTCGTCTAAATTTAAATTTTGTCCACTCCTCATGTTTCCCTCTTTTTGATTGTGAATGATTGAAACATAAAGCCCAATTAATTATATTATCTCGTTCATATAACTGTAACATAGCCCCCAAGTATAATATGATTATGAGAAACTTATAATAATTGTGATCAGAAATAATATCAATATTATGACCTGTCCTGATTCTAGGAATGGACTGGCATGGACCTGGGTCCCATTTCATAAAACTTGTTATCAGTAACAACTGCCACATTTCTATAACGAATTTGCTCTCAGCCAATCAGATGCAAGAATTTCAGTAGCTTATAACAACTATCGTAACTTGTTTGATAACAAATTTTAAGAAACAGGGCCCTGGTATAAATATTAACAAGTGCTTTATATGAATTTAAGACATTATTTAAAACAATAACCCTGCTCTTTCTTTTCCAATAATATTAATTTAGACCTACAGGAGGTAGGCATTAGCAGGAGGTTTCCAGTTCGTGATATATGGGGTCAGTTGGGTATTTAATTCTCCATCATTAAAGATTCAGTGCTTTCCTATTCACTTTGTCACCTTCTTGTAATAAAAAATTAACGAGAATTTCATGGAAAAATGGATGGATGACACCCAGAAATTAACCTGTATACTATGTGTAATTTATGACCAGTATGTCCCATCTTGAAATCAGTATGGGAAGTCGAGAAACAGTTTCTCAGTTCTTGTATGAAAATATTTCATTGTAAAAAAAAAAAAAAATGAAATCATGACGGTTCAGTATTTTTAAGTACTTGTAACATGACTGCAAATACTTTCAAAATATTGATTCAAGTCTTTGAGACTAATATTTTATCATATGATGCTATAATTTGCAATAAAAGTCTAGACAATGCCGTGGGGAAGTTGCCCCCGCCCCCCTCTTTTAAAAAATATTTTTACAATTTTTTTTTTTTAACAACCCTTGAATCTCACGTGCTAGGTATAATTCCACTAGACTATGTACAGAGAAAAAAATAAAGTGGCTGCATTTTCCCCTTTTTCCAAAATTCTGGACGAGAAACAATAATTTTTATTTGGCCTAACATGCTGTCAATGGATCCCATTTGTAACATTCCTGACCTATTTTGTCCCGTCATGCCTCGAGCACCCTTGATGCAAATTGAAATATGAATTGCTGCGGGAGTATGAAAAAGCGGTGTAGCGTTACTGTCATTTTCTCCCTTCAATACAATGCTCTTGAATGTAAAAGGACCCAAGGCCGGTGAGGATGATTGATATAGAAGTTCATCTGTAGTCTGGTTTTAATATAAAGAATTATAATGCTATGAAACAAAGGTTAAAAAAAATAACGGTTTGAAATTTGATCGTACTTGTTAGGTGTATAGTGGAAAAAGTCGTAGGGGATGAAATAGCAGAAAAGAAAGAGGTAGAGAGAGAGGGGGGGGAGAGAGAGAGAAAGCAAGGTAGAAGTGGGAGAGATAAGAGAGAAAGGGAGTAGTGAGGTGAAAAATTGCCATCGTCTGTTCATGTACATGTAAGCACAAGCAAATGTGCATACATGTACATGTAATTTCATTATTGACGAATCCTCGTGATTAAAACAAGATGTTCTCATGGTTTTGATGTACACCACATCTTTCAATGACATTGGAATCAATTCATTAAAAACCACTTGAGTGCATGTTAATTCATGTAATTCTCCAGAAGTGCTAATACCTTGCACACATTTAATTCACTGCATGCAATTAGCACGCAATCAAAATTTTGGATGAAATGGATTGTGAGGTTTACCGCAGTTAATGAATTTTGACATTTTCATCCCTTTTTCTTGAACGTTGTAATGCACTTTGGAAATGGGGTTGCCCTTTTGTACTAATAGCCTACAGGAAAATTCCAAAGTAAATGTCAGTAGCTATATTTATGACTTGTAGAGTATTGACTTTTTATATGTTATTAACCCTTTTGAGACAATTGACCACATTTTGTGGTTTGGCTCAATAATTTTTTATTCAGAGCTCAAAAAAATATACCAGATGCATGAGAAGAAAGAGCAAAAATTTCTGCACACACGATGTTCATTTTTGTTGCATGACCATATTGCATTTGATGCTAGGAAATTTAAAAACAAAAGTAAATTTTAAAATCCTTAAATTGGCAACACTTTGAGAGGTTCAAAATCATTGTTTTTAAAATCAAAATAGGCAAATTTTTTCAACTTTTCGGCAAAATTCCAAACCATGTATATTGTTTTCAAAGACATTACACCTTATAAGAACCGTGCATGTAGCTCTAAAAGAAAAATATTTTTGTTGCCAATTTGAAGCAAAAAATGTGATCAATTTAGCCCTTCATAATTCCTTTCCTGAAAGAGTTAACAAGACAAAGTATTGTCTACATATATATTGGAAAGTTATATTCAAAGAGATAAAGGGGAGTATTAAAGTTTTATCCATAAAAATATGTAATGTACATTTCACAGAAAGCAATATATTTAGTTGCATGATCTATAAAGATATGTTAATGTGCATTTATTGTGTATTTCATTTGGATTTTACATGTACTTGATTGCCTGCACCTTTGGATTTGCTAATCATGAGGCTTGTAGAATTTTGCAGTCATATCAGAGATCGAAGCTCAGTTTAGAGTGAGGACTTGAGACATGCATAAGCAAGCAAGATGTAGCGACGAGTGTTTGTTGATATCATGTGACTTTGCAAAGCAGATGAGAGAGAGAGGGATGCGTTCTTTGGTCATCTCCAGGCCACGTGTTACCACTGACCTTCCTGGCATGGATGAGTGAGTGTTGATGCAGCCAAGGGCTTTCATGGCCTGGGAGAAGAAGGCGTAGTGAAAGTGACCTATCCATCGATTGTTATTTGATGCATTCATTGCTTTGAAAACCAGATGCACCCTCGGTCAGCCTTTTGTGCCGTCGCGGTGAGAAGCTCGCCAGTCGGGTGATTGAACTCTGTCTTTAATGCTTCCGTCTAGCTGAGCACTGCTCTTCATGATATTACGAATGATTGTGGGCTGGCACCTGCAACTCATCATGCTGGCTCAGTTATGAGAGTTATGCACCCCGGCTTGGCCTCTGTGTACTGGCTCTCTAACAGTGGTGCCAGCTAGATTAACAGCATGCTCGCATCCCTCAGGGAGTGCCAAGTCGATTCTTCCCCGCTCCACTATTGGAGGAGTCCCCCTAGAGTGGGCTGAATTGTGACACTGTGCGTCGGCAGAGGATTTGCCGTGCACTTTCCAGTTTTGAACACATCTGACTGGATAGGATTGTGTGTTGCTTATAATAGAACAGCGTCTACACTCACCTCCCGCTCGAAAATGATGCCAACAGGAATAGCAATGTCTTGAACTATGTTGTGATAGTTGATATACTTGGCATATCCCTCATCTTCTTTCTTCAAAACTTTGCAAATCACCGAATCTTCCAGAGCACCATGATCCGACGCAATAGCAGCAAGCTGCGAGTGAACTATGCACCCGAACTGGAAACTGCGATAACGACGATAGCCCGCGACCCGGAGCTCGGTCCGGACCTGCCCGAAGTCCCCCCAACCAGTCCCATCTCGGAGGAAGGGGTGGACGATGGGTCCAATTACGACGACCCCGTCTCGTCGGAGACCTCCGATGCGGATACCCTGGGGGAGTTGGAGTGCCACGTCGGGGAACCTTCTTATGCTTGTACCTGCAGCAAATACTGCAAGCCCAATGGATTACCTTCCAGCATTGGATCAAATAATAATGTGGGCTCTCCTGATAGGTCAGGCAAGGGAAAGAGCATGTGGTCTCGTACCCAAAACTCTAAGAGGCTAAGGATGTTTGTACCTGGAACCCATGGAGGTGAGTTTAACCCATCGCCTACGGGAACCGGGTGGTCCCTTTATTAAGTCTATGGGAATATTCAGTAGTCATCAGGTTAACAGTGGTCCCGCATTTGCTCGTACCGCATTTGCTTGTACCACATTTGCTCCGGTGATATTTTCTCCGGCGATATTTGCTCCCCCGGCTCTGTTTTGTTGTATAGATTTTGGGTAAGGGTTTCGGTCGCTAATGGTTTTTAGGTTAGGTTTAGGCTAAGGGTTTCTTATAGTGTTGGAACAAGAGTTGAAGTTAGAAATTCAGTTGGTGTATGAAAATTGACCTTTGGATTAACCATGGAGCAATAAGCCAGTTCGTAATTAGTTCATGGTACAAATGACCTTGAAATGACCCCAATTTGTACGCGCACGCACATTTGTTTTGGAGGACAAGCCACTTGTTTAACATGTAAAATTATACTGGTGTGCGCATTGTGGTGCTTACAAAATGAGAGCGTAGAAAGTTCAATTGTTCTCGGTACGAATGACCTTTATCTGCACATTCGCAAATTGTAATTATGAACTGGGTTATTGTTTCAGGATCATGTCATACAATCACTTTCCCTTAAAGCAGGGTTTCACCCTCTACAATTGCTTGATAGGGGGGGGGGGGGACCCAAGGTCAATTGACCCTCTGTTACCCCTTTCATAAACCCCAAAGTCTGCATAATTTCAGCATGATAGGGGCATAAAAGCTGAAAAGGAGTTAATGAAAGGACTTGCATAAAATTATGTTAGTGCTGCTATGATGCGCACAACAGCTACATTATCCTCAAGTTTGAGTTTACGAATGGGATAATATGGACTTGCATCATCCTACCCTGTTTGGTTCATACATGTAGACCTATTATCATACATGTAGGTCCTTTGATTTCATGGTTTGTGAATGGTGCTAAATAATTCTTCTGTTACACATCTTTTTCAGATTTTATGAACTATTCTCATTACTAATACACATTACTTTAGTGCACATAATAGGAGCATGGATTTGTAAGAGGGTTGTAAAATTCACAATGCCCCCCTTTATCCTATTCCTTTCAAATTATCTCAGAACAAAAAGAACATTTTTTAGCCCGGCTCTATTGAACTCTGTTGTTTTCTTGTTTATACATGTACCTTGCGAACTTTGCTTGCATTAAACTTAAAATCCATGTATTGTTTTGATTGACTCTTGAAGGTATATTTGCTGGTTTGAAAAGGCTACCTTACAGGTTATAATTTGTCATTACATGAAAAAACATTAACATAAACCATCACTGGTATTGAAAATAAAGAAATGTATTTATTCATTTTGAACTACAAGGTTTTCACCATTATTTCCCCTCAGCATGTATATTAACCTAGCCGTTGCACTAAGCCTTGTGCCTTTTATTCAAATAACATACGGTCTTTCCCAATTTTGTGTATTATATGCTTTAACCCTTTTTGAAAAGAACTTTTGAACAATTCAAAAATAGTAGAAGACTTTCATTAAAAGGCCCCTGCACCCCAAACGCAACCCAAATGCCAGATTTTTCCTGCTGATGTGCAGGGATGCATACAACAAATATCCTGTTATTTAAACATCTAGATATTTTTCATAGATTTTTAAATGTTTTTTGAAATATTTTTCCCAACCTCTTAAGCTCCTCCCTAAAAAAATGCTCCAGATCTCATTCCTGCAACGACATCATCTGTCAATCATCAGTCAGCTGCACTAAAATTCTACAATAGACAGTGGAATGTAACTTCCCCCAGCTCAGCACATGCTGACAATAGAATTGCATGCTTTTAAACAATACCTCCTCAGTACCCTTCTTTTCCTGGTGATGCTACAGCATGTCTGACATAGCAACTCTTATGTAAGCATTGTATGGTCTATTAGAACAGATGGTCATCTCTGGCAAAGCTACATACCACTGTATCTCCTTAGCTCACTAATGATTGACAGATGATGTCCTGCAGGAATGAGATCTGAGGCATTTTTTTTGGGGGGGGGGGGATGGAGCTTAGCATGTTTGAGAAAATGATTTTAAAAATATTTTGAAAATTTATAAAACATATTTAGATGTTTGATTAACAAAATATAAGTTGTATGCATCCCTGCACATCAACAGGAATCAACTTGCATTTGCGTTGCAGGAGACCTTTAATGTTAAAATTCAAGTGTAGTACAATTAAGTATGTCGAGTCTAATAAGGCCTAGGGCAAAATATGAGCAATTTCTCTTGAGTTTTATTTCAAAAGTGAATTAATTTTTGTGTACCCCCGTGTAGTGTATCATACGCAGAATATTTCACTCCATGTACATGTAAAGATAAAAATCAGAGTCGAATTTTTATCAATTTCACTACCCCTTGTGCCGGGGGAGGAAAAATTTGTCTAAAAGGTTTGGAGAATTGGTCCCCAAATGGGGTTATAATTGTAATGACCTTTCTGTGAAGAATGCAAGTATCCCGAACCCGAACGGCTGATAATACAGATGTACATGTAGTACACAGAGGCCTGCTTTGAAGAATTTGTCTTGCTTCTATGCGAAGATGTCTGGGTGTGATTCTGTTACCTTTTATCTGCTTTGAGCCAGAAGGGCGTAAAAGTTAACTCTTTGCAAAATGAGTTAACACCCTTTTTGCTCTCAGTAGACAATTATTTATTTATGACGGTGCCAGTAGTAATTGTACACTTTAGGCCAGAGAAGAAATTAATATCACATTGTTGATATTAACCCATAGCAGTTCAGAGTTTTTCTTATGGTCTGAATTAATCATTTCCCCTCCTCAAATTGGCAACGATTATTCTTATTTTCCACTCCTACTTACAAATTGAAAAATGTTCATCAAATGAACCAATGTGAATGGAAATTGTGAAATTTGAAAGAAAATTGCCAATTTGTACACAAAAATAGTGATTATATATTTTACTCTGTGTTACCAATTTAGAGACTTTATAATTAATTACAATTAAATCACTCTTATTTGTGAACGGCACACTGTACTGCATTCGAAATAGACTAAAAATTTCTTTGATTTTTGCTCTTTCTCCTCATGTATAATGTGTAATTCCTAGCATTTTGGATCAAAAGATAATGCAAAAACGTCACTAAAAGGAGACACTGTATTGCTATGGGTTAAAGGGAAAGTTGATTGCTGGTTATGTGATGATCTCATTGTAAAAAAAAAATAACTGGAAGTTATTGAGAAAGATTTATGATAGTGCATATAAAGAATTATTGTATACTGTTTGGTTTGGGAGTCTTGAAAATCACACACAGTGATATGTATATATATATATGGAACCAACACTTTTTGTTTTTCAAAATATTTTATTAGAGATTTCATTCAAAATAGATCATTACATAAAATAAATGTAAATAATTTCAAACAAATACAAATCTTCATTTTGTTTTCGTACCATAGTGTTAAATTATTCACAAGACAAGCATGGAAGAATGTTGGACTGAAATCACTATTAAAGTAAATAATATATTGACAAACACTAACGTACGCCCTATACCCCCGCCCTATGTCCCACAATGTATAATATTCAATGTAAATGATCTTTCATTCAAAATATGTTAATGTTCCTTTCTTTTTTGTTATTTTCCTACATGTAGTTCATATAAAGATCTCCTTTAAATGAATAAAGGGGTAAACAAAAATGTATAATTACGGTATAATTAAATGAAATATAATTCACATACACACACACACACACACACACACTTGTGACATGATAATTTGGTCTAAAGCTTGAAACTATATTATTTCCAGTCATGTTTCAAATATATCAGGGCAATTTGAAAGAGTCCTCTTCAGGGGACAATTCTACAATTAAATTCTTCCACACTGAATGAAAAAAAAAAACATGAGAAAGCTATATAATCATTCACCTTTATGAGAACTCATTCTTCTCTTTAACTTTGAATAAAATTTGTTTTTATTTTTTTTTCTTTTGCAACGAAATAGTATGTACTGAATAAGTGTGGAAGTATTCATTCATTTTCAGGCATGTGCCCAAGAAAGACACACTTCCAAAGTTTTCTTCAGTGTTTTTCTTTGTCATTTGAAAATGCATCTACCTCTGGAACTCTGTATAATTAGATATAATGGGAAATTTACAGTTTTCAAAAGCTAATTCATACAAGCATGTAAGATCAGGACAAAACTGAAGAACATTCAAGTGCTTCTCAACTATTTTCTTCAAAAGGTATTTTGCCGAAGTCACTGTACTTCGTGAAATTGAAATTGCTCATGTGAGCATTTACTTATGCCCACATGTGTATATCATTAGAGACTAACTTGAGCACGGCAGTCATGTAAACAAATGAAACGCCCCGAGTGGTATAACAGTTGTACTATGAGTATTGCGTAATTGGAAGCGCAGTGATGTAAACATACAATGAATGTGTAACCCGCCACGTTTGCCCATTTGGACGGTGTTGTTGATGTGCCGTCTCTCTACTTTTCCCCCATTACCCGGCCAATTTCCAAAAATGAGCTATGAACCCTGGGATGCATGCCATGCACGGCCGAGCCTTGTCAAAACAAGCGCAAGATCGGGCCGGAAAATAACCCCGCGGACAATCCTTAATCTCGCAAGTGTTATTGCGTGCATGCTGATGGGACGCTGACCCATATATAGTCTTAAGAAGTTTGAGAGTGAGGACACCGCCAAAGAGTCATGAGAGAAAGGGAAAGAGAGGTATATAGACATAACAGAGGCAGAGATAAATAGAGGTAGACAGAGGAGAGAGAGAGGGGGGGGGGGGGGAGAGAAAGAGAAAGAAAGAGAGGGAGATGGAGCAAGAGTGAGAGTGAGTGAAATATAAGCTTTAAGATATGTACACCTGTAATAATGAGACAGAGAGAGGGGAAGAGAAAGAGAGAGGGAGAGAGAGGAAGAGAGAGAGGGCGACAGAGAAAGAAAGAGGGAGATGGAGCAAGAGTGAGAGTGAGTGAAATATAAGCTTTAAGATACGTACACCTGTAATAATGAGACAGAGAGAGGGGAAGAGAGAGAGGGAGAGAGAGGAAGAGAGAGAGGGCGACAGAGAAAGAAAGAGGGAGATGGAGCAAGAGTGAGAGCGAGTGAAATATAAGCTGTAAGATACATAATTATGAGAGAGAGAGGAAGAGAGAGGGGGGAGAGAGGGGGACAGAGAAAGAGAAAGAAAGAGAGGGAGATGGAGCAAGAGTGAGAGGGAGATGGAGCAAGAGTGAGAGTGAGTGAGATATCACCTTAGATACAAAGTCAAAGGAGAGAGAGAGAGAGAGAGAGAGAAAAGGGGCGGGGGGGGGGGGGGGGGGGAGGAGGGGGGAATAGATGGATAGATGGACAGACAGAGACCTAAGGATAAAATGCAATTTTCTCAAGTCTTTCTTATACTGCAGTGCTATGGCATTTACACTCAGACACCACAATAAACAATTATCGATTGCCAAAAAAATATCATTACCGTTGGTCAGCTTCGTGAATGCTTGGCTCAAGAAGCCCCTGAAGGAAAACGTTTTGCTGAACTACGTACATATCAAGCCCTTTGCACACCATAAGAATATATATGATTGTACAGAACTCATATTCATACATGTACATTACATGTACATGTATGTGTGTATTCCTCCATGTATAGGCCTGCGCTGTACCTTATCACTTGTGATTAAGAATGAAATTACAATATTAGCAATCAAATTCTTTAGAATAACTCAATGAAATGACTAAATGGTTGACTTCAAAGTAGAAAGATGCACTAACAACTGCTTTCACAATCCTTTTTTCAGATTCTGACCGAGATGTAAAAAATGAAGTTTACAGTGTACATATATATACAAGGTGTTAAAAAAACAGTGGACACTTTTGGTCTTTAATAAGTCAAAAATTATACATGTACCTTGTATTAGAATGAGGTTTTCACATTGTAAAGTTGCAGGATGTACGATTTATTGGTAGCAAGTTTTATTTCATTTTTTTTAAATATTTCTCTTTAAATATTGCTCTGAATATTTCATTAGATTTGTCACTTTTTGAAAAATCAAGGCCATAAAATCTGTGTGTATCAGTAATTAAAGGGTACCAATCACCAAAATATATTTTGCTCTCTATGTTAGGGGATTCATGTCGTTATACTATATTCAAAATATGGGCTTCAAATATTAATTCTATAAAGAGATCTTGCAATTTTAATTACACTCTCTATAAGCGTAAAACCGACTCGTGAAAAGACTACTTGGCGCACACGTACTCGCTCGCCAAGATAAGGACTCACGCGGAACCAAACTCGAAGTTCAGTTCCTTGCGAGCATTTTCATGTTATCCTTTATTTACTTCATACTCCTTAACTGTTAACCGATAGAATGCCAGATAAAGTTTTTCGAGATTGATTTTATAATTTCTAGCTGTACACAAATTATTTTTTCAGGTGATTGGTACACTTTTAATAATTCAGAATTACAACAACCATTGTGCATTGCAGCTGAATTTCCAGAATACCTTTTTAACCTAGAGTCATGAATCATTAATGACACTAGACAGGAATAGGTTGGCTGGAATGACAGCTGCAACACACAATGGCAATTGCTGTGTTCTGAATCAATTACTGACCAACAGAGATTTTGTGGCCTTAATTTTTCAAATAGTGAAAAATCTAATTAGATATTCAGAGCAATATTGTATGAAAAGTATTCTGAGAAATGTAATCAAACTTGCTCCCAGTAGATTTTTCATCCTTCAACTTTACAATGTAAAAACTTCAGTTTGATACAAGGTATAATTTTTGATTTATTCACGATCAAAAGTGTCCACTGTTTTTTTGGTAACACCTAGTACATACATGTGTCTTGAATATGTGCAGTGTACATAGCAATGTTCCTTCCTTCTGACTGAGCTAGCAAGTTGTTGATTTTCTGCTAAATGCCAGTGAAAGAACTCAGTTTGGTAACGCATTCCTTCATTTCAGCTGAACTGTTTTGTTTCTCTCCCCACTCTGGTTGGCTGGAAAACATCCAGTATGAAATCCCTTTACAATCACGTTCCTTTACAAAGGCACCTTTGAGAACAACTTGCCTTGCTTGTGCAGAATGGCATGATCCAAACAATACCTCTTTATAGGACCATTGTGAATGGCAGTGCCAGTCTTTCTAGGTCGGGCATGCCCTGGTATGACCATGAAAGAATAGTGGTGAAAAGGTACTGTTTATATCCCTGTTTACTTGGTCAGACAACCATCAACACTGCTTGAAATTAAAGTAATGTTGTGAGGTGCTATTGTTTGAACACAAGGAAAGCTTTTCAGATCTAGCTGCCTAGCTAGTAGCTACCTCAAGATGCAATAACATGGCTGTATAAAATGGAAGTGAGCTGCCTTTTGCCTTTTTTAGATACAGCAGCAATATTCAAGATGGCTTGAGCTAAGCCTACATGTGGCTTGGTCTTGGAAAATGGGTTTGTCCGCTACCATACAGGGGCTATATGTCTACGTAAGTAAGTATAGTTTACCGAGTGAGGCGATTTGTCAAAAAAACAAAAGGGAATTGAGCCTTTCATAGAAAAGATTGGCCATTCTGGATGTGAGGTTTTGTCAATGCGCTTTGATGCTTTTGAAAGCAAGTTTATAGAAACAACAGTTGAGTTTGATTCAAAACAAATTTTGATGATTAGTCTCTTTTAATGCCCTTCTGTCTCTCAGGTGATGATGATAGGAGTGTATGTACATGTAGATATCTGACTGTAAACGATACTATGTGTAAATATCGTCTGCTCAGAGCCAGAAGGGGGCTACATGTAACTATGGAAAGTTAGATAACGCTGTTTTGGCTCACCAGCTCATTTTCAGGTATTGTTAAATTTGTTACCGACAACAGCTTGTGAAATTCACAAAAATAAATAAGAACTTATACAGTAACTCCATGTAGAAACAGATATGAAGGCATTATATACCTGTTTACTTGGTCAGACATCCATCAACACTGCTTGAAATGAAAGTAATTCTATTATCATAGATCTATTCCTATTGTAAAAACTCATACAAAATGTATGTACGAGATGTCCAAATCTCAGATGCCCACAAAGAGCAAGGGAGTCTTCTTCATTCTCCTCGTAATTTATTTAAACAAACAGGAAAAACGCACTCCTGTGAACATCATTTGCCGCCCATCAAAGCAAGTCAATGAGACATTTTTTGTTAATGATACGCGGTACGCAGAAACAATTAATCTAGCTGGGGGGGAGAGGGCTTCGTCTCTTGGGGTTCTCTGCGTGCTTGCTTATATTTAAGATAAGGTGAGTTCTGGTGATGTGATTACATTGTGAAAGAAATTGTCTTGAAGCAATTTGGAAAAGTTGATCATGTCTACATAAGAATTGGTGTGTACTCTGAGGTTTTACTAGCATAAAAATGATAAGAAATTGACCCAATCTCACTGAATACGAAGTACGACTATACTCTGCAAAGAGGACTGTACTCAACGGAAGAAGAAGAAGAAGAAGAAGAATAAAATGCACATGCACTGTACACAGAAATGGATATATGGGACTGCACACAAACTATGTGGCATGAATGTTCGAGCCGAACTCTTTTGTCATATTTTGAATATGAGGGCATTTGAAGAGCAATCCTTTTCAGGGGACATTTCTACTATGATGTTCTTCCAAACTGACATACATAAAAGGAATGAGAAAACTCAAAAAAATTATTTTTCACCTTTTCTAGAACTCAACTTTCTCTTTAAGTCTTAAGTCTCTGGTTATTCCTGTGTCAAAGTGAGTGGGATAGAAATTGGGAGTTCATGCTTCCATTGCTAGTCAAGATCATACATAAAGCAGCTTCTTTTCAGAATATTTCATTTGAATGGGTATTATTTGCGTTTGAACATGTACATCAATATCTTTTAAATTCATTTCAAGAGCAGGATGGACAAAAAGTGAATAGTAGTTCTAAAATATTTGACTTTTTACACTGATGGATAATTTTAGCTTTATTTTTTTTTAATGATAGATTGACATGTAGGCTTACATGTATGTATTAAAGTTTTCAACTTTCACATTTGTCAAAAATTTACTTTGGTTTAAAGATAAGGTTGAGTTCTGCTCTCGCAATTACATTGTAAAATAAGCTGTCTGGAAACAATTGGGAAAGGTTGATGATAAAAGAAAATAAAAGTTTGTGTATACTGTGAGGTTTTGGAATCATCAGAATGATTAGAAATTGACTCAGTCTCGCTGAAAAGCACATGAACTGCACAAATAAATGGGTATATGGGACTGCACACACACATGTGGCATAAATGTTTGGCCTGAACACTTGAGCTATTTCTCTTCATGTTTCAAATATGAGGGAATTTGAAGAGCAATCCTTTTCTCGGAACATCTTTACTATGATATTCTTTCAAACTGACATAAAAAGAATGAGAAAGCTCACAAATTTTGTTGTTCACCTTTCCCAGAACTCAACCTTCTCCTTAAACTTGCTTACAGTGCTACATTTGTACATGTGCAGACCTACATGAGTGCTTGGATATGACCTTGACGACTCATTTGTTCCTTTAATTGTTATACAGGCTACAAAGTTCTGCAATGTTTATTTATTGAGAGATTTGTATTTGTGTAAGGTCATAGACAGAAAGCGGGTCGTAAACGGACAAGATACACTGGTATGTTTATAATAATGTTCCTTTTACACACCTTTCGGAAAGGGGTTGTTTGCCAGTGGAAAGCAATGCGATACATGACAATGTTGAGCTTTATTAGCCTGAGATGTGTCATCGTAAACCCAAATTGGCCAAGTCATAAATCAGAAAAAGGATGACAAGATCATATTTCTATTTCACTCATGAATCACTTTCACGCAGATCACGTAGCAAGATGCAAATATATATTGTCATGTCAAGAATGCTACCTAATTGTTTTTGAGAGCTGATTTAAAAGATAAATTGATAGATAGAAAGATAGATAAAGACAATATTGGTTAAGAAACTTGCGGACAGTTTGAGATTTGCCAACAGAAATTTCTTAATGGAAGTTTAACAAAGCCAAGAGCCGACGTTTCTCACCTTGTTGGCATTTCAGAATATTTGCATTTCTTTCCTTTTCTCATTTCAAGGAGTTTATTAGCAATCACGTAAATCAGAGAGAGAGTTAGGGAGAAAGAGAAAGAGTGAGTAAAACGGAAAGAGAGAGGGAAGAAAGAGAGAGAGAAAGATAGAGGGGGAGGGAGAGAGAGAGAGAGAGAGAGAGAGAGAGAGAGAGAGAGAGAGAGAGGGGAGCACATATACATTGAAAATGATTTGCAAATGTACTTCCTATGATGTTTATTAAAGCCTATGATAATACATACCTAAGATTTCTACCGGATGCAAGATGCAGTGTTTGGGCAAAATGTTCATAAGCTACACAGTTGCAGTTTGGTGTGCTGTACAAAGAAGGTCTATTCATTTAGTAATTTGATCCTGAAATGTCTTCAAACCTGGTATTTTTCCTACTGTTCAAGGGGAGGCCGAAGATAAACAAAAGTCTCATGAATCAGGTTCGATGATTGAGCCATTGAATAGCAAAATACATGTAGTATATAAACATACTAAATCTTTAGTAGATATGAAAGAACTAATATTTGGAATAGTACTAATAAACAAAGAATATATGATACCAAAGAATCATTTGTTTATATTACTCAGAAAGAGAGAGAGAGAGAGAGAGAGAGAGAGAGAGAGAGGGGGGGGGGTGGGTTGGGGAGGGAGAGAGAGAAAGGGAGAGAAAAGATATGTAGATAGAAAGAAAGACAACAAAAATGGGTGAAAGGGGATTGAAATAGAGAGGGAAAGAGAGAGAGAGAGGGGGGAATAGAGGGAGACATCTATAGAGGGAGAGAAAAGAGAATGAGAAGAAGACAAAGGAGAAATAGGCAAGAGGAGATTAAAAGAGAGCAAGACAATCAGACTATAAAGGAAGGGATAAAATGAAAGTCAGCAATGGAGAGAGATAGATAGAATGAAGGGGGGAGGGGTAGCAAAGCTGTTTTACAATGTAAAGGCAGAGCTGGTATTGAAACACCTTGCAAAGCCTTTCCTCGAGAACAGGCTGGCCTCAATCGATGTCTGGATTGACGTAATCACGAGTGGTGGGGGGTTGTTCGTAACCATGCTACTCAAATTGAAATACAGCCTGTGCAAGCTCCAGCTCTAATGAAAGGAAAGAAGAAAAGAAAAGAAAAAAAAAAAAGCAGTGTTCTTCCGAGGTATTGTGAGGAACCGGATGAATTTTACCGTTATTAATTTCTTTCAACAGATTAGGAGGCGGAATATTATTATTATCATATTATTGCTGTTATATTAATGTGTTGGAAGAAAAGAAGAGAGCAGTGTACATACCTGTCTATTAGTACATGCACAGGTACATGTATATGGAAACTGTTGATCATTGTGGAACTTATTCGAAGACTATCTTAAACCCTATGATTTCTTTTCGTAACAACTTTTCCCCTTTCTTGTGAAGAGGTAGAAATAACTGAGAAAATGTTTTGAACTCAGATGCTCTGTACATTGTCTCTGCTAAGTTATTCTATGGGCTCTGTATTCACCTTAAGTTGATTTAGCATTTTTTTAAAATTTGTATTAAATTGGTTCAGTGAAAAAAAAAATAAGCGGGGGCTAAGGGCGATTAGCCCCAAAAACTCTTGAAAAAGCCACCGTAAATGAAAAAAGAGCCACCGTAAAATAATATTTCTGCCCATGGGTCGTAGTGCATTAAAATCTCTGAACACAATAAGTGGACATCAAAGTCTGAAAGTTGCCCTTGCAAAAGAAATTACATTTTTTACACTGAATTGGTTTGAATGTAAAAGGCACTTGAAATTCATACAATTGTGTTAACCTTTCTCTGTGTAATTGAGCTACACAAAACGTTTTCTATATAATTTAAGGCTTAAATGACACTGGCGCTCCGCATCTGACTTACATTGCACTGTTCGTTTTTTATTTGATAGAATTACTCTTTTCTGTTCTGCATTTCAACAAGTGATATTTATGAATGTGTTTGTTCATTATGGTGATATTTATAAGCTGTATTAAAGATTGTTGGCAGAGTTACTTTGGGGGATACCTGAAATGATAAGAAATTTGTCATTAATGAATATTACAAAGAGATGTGATTTAACATCAAAATGAGATACATGGTTCAAAGACATAGACTCCCCTCCTTCCCCCCACCACCTCCACCCCCAACCTTCCCCCCCCCTCCACTACCACCACTGATACCTTTATAATTTCAAAGCACTGATATCTGATATGTAATTGCATACTTGTTACTTATTGCAATAGTTGCAAGTATGCAACTCACACAGTTGTTACTGTATTCTGTATCCTTCAGAGTATTAACTTCATCAAGTTTGTTCGCCCACCTATTGCATATGTAGGAAGATGCATATGCTTATTGGAAAAAATACTGATAAATCTGTTATTGGGTTGGCCTACATACCAAATTGCTTTTGTGCCTTTCACGCTCATCAAATTATTATTGCAAAGTCCTGTAAACGTCGTCGCCAATCGCTTACATCCAAATCATGTATGTACAGTATGTGTGATTCGACTTTTGAAAAGTGTAGCGGTCACTGGTTTTGATACTAGACAGGCATTCAGTAAAATTCCCAGCATATATACTTATATATACAAAGTGAAGATTTATCAAGGTCCGGTTGCATTTTAAATGGAGCGGTCACTTGTTTTGATTACTAGACGGCAGTCAAACTCCCAGTGATACAAGTAAAGACTAGTTTGGTCCATTTTGGTTATTATGAGTAGTAAATCTTAAGATTTGAATGCTCCTAGGCAAATGATATTTCACTGCCTTTGGACAAAAGAGAAAGTGAGCTGTACAGTTACATGTATCTCTACAACTTTACAAACTTTTTGTTTCAAATGCAAATTTACCTTGCAGTGGTGTCTACCGTATTGTAAATTTCAGTTTGTAAAAATCTGTCTCTTGATGCTTATGCTGTATTTATTGACATTTATACATTGGTTTCGACTGTAGAGACAATTTTATACTTTGTAGAATGTATTTCTTGACATTTGTGCTGTATTTATTGGCATTTTCGCTGTAAATATTCTGTAATGATTAAAGACTCTTCATCAAGCTCATCAACCATGACAAACATTTTTATATACCTCACTGTATAGTAAATTATATACATGTAGTTTGTAAGAATGTATTTCTTGACATTTTTCCTCTTATTTATTGACATTTACATGTATGCAGTCCAATTTCTACAGTAATTAGAGACTCTTCACCGAGCTCATTAAACATCAATCACGACTAAGGGCTTTATATACCTCATTACCTGTAATCTGACAAGTAAAGGTCATTGGCTACACTTAATGAGCCAGTAAGGAGAGATAAATACTTAAGGGCAGTTAATCACTGCGTCAGATTAATTGGAGAAGGACAACATGCTTCAGAGGAAGGAGGCTGACCTTCAGAGGAAGGAGGCTGACCTGCGTGGAAGCATTTTGGAAGAAAATAACAGTTGCTTTCATGAGGTAGAATTCTTTCAGGCAGCTGAAATAACAGTGATCTTGATATTGTGTAATATTTGTCATCTGAAATCTTGAATCATCATTCTCTAATGACCATGAATTTTTATATTTTATTAGAACGAGCCTCTATATGCTTCTCCCCCTCCCTCCAAATATTTGTGATTTTCAATAGAGCCCCGTTTGTGCATGACTTGGTAAACCACCTTTAAAAAAATTACCCTTGCAAAATAAAATGACATTATTAGCATAGTCTGCTTTAGTAGAGGTGTTGTGGTCCAATGGATAAGTCAGCGAACTGCAGATCAGAAGGTACGGGGTTCGATTCCCTGCCACGGCACTAATGTCCTTTAGTAAGATGTTAATCTGCATTTGCCATACTCCACCCAGGTGAAGTAACTGGGCACCTGGTAGCAAGAAACTCCTTGAATGCTTGAGCGCCTTATCATGGTTGCTCGGCTAAAGCCGGGGTAATGATATGATTGCAGGGCCCTCAGGGAGAACAGTATAACTGGTGAGGCTACCCTGTTTAAACAAACATATTATTTTTATTAATATTATTACATTTCTTGATCTTATAACACACAGAGAAGTGAGTACGCAAAGGGGCCTTTGTTGTGCTCACCCCCCTTTTTCACTCCCACTATGTTTTTCAGTGTAATTCCCCAATTTTCCCCCTGCTTTTTTCTTTTTCTTGTAAATTGTCACGATCTTAAATTCAAGAAAATTTTCCATTCCTGATGTTTTCTAGCTGCGTCCAGGTCTCTTTTTGACTACATGTATGTTCCTCTCGTTGTACCCTCCTACGCACGAGACTCGTACCCAATTATAGCATGCCACATCCTTTCCTATTCTCCCCCACACCTATGATACACAGTGCATCCCTGCGATGGGAAACACATGATCTAGTAGTCTGTCTAGGGTTACGTGCTTCAAACCCATGCCCCATTTTCTGCATTCCCACTATGCCCATGTTCGATAAAACAATCTTCTCGAAAACAAACATCGAGAAGTTAAGGAGATCTACTAGTCGGTCTAGGGTTCTCACTTTGCCTGCTGGTATGTTCTAGAAAACAATCTTCTTGAAAACACACATCAAGAATTTAATTTGATCTACATACATACATGTACCTCAGTCTGTGTAGGGTTACCTGCTTCAAACCCATGCAGCATGATCTGTGTTCCTACTTTACCTATGTTTGAGAAAACACTTATTGAAAACAAACATCATAAAGTTAATTTGATAATCGCTAAAGAGATTCATCCAATTAATATACTTTCCAAGTGCAAACTCTGCTGTTATTTAATCTTTGAATACGATAACGAGATCCTTGCCTCTAATACTTGGTAATTTTATTGATTGTAGAGAATGATCGTGTAAATTTTCACACTTTGATACTAGTGTAAAAAGCCATTCACAGTAAAACTAAAAAGCAAATATTCCTATTTTGGATGGAGCTGTTTACCCACTTTTATATGTGGGTAGTTTATGTTTCTTGCTCTGATTATTTATAATTTAAGTATAACTCTATATTCCTTTGACAATTTGTACCCCATCTTATCCTTGTCAGGTGTCATTTCAGGCAAAGAGATTCATTACAGGCACACACAACGAAGACTGCTCTGCTGACACTAAGATAATTCATGTACTCTCTAAAAATTTTATTTCATTGAAAATTGAAAAATGGATTGATGCAGGAATATTCTTAGACCCGCCTTCCATAGGAAAACTATCGTTTCTCACTGACACGCAGTTGTTAAATGTGAATGCGGCCCGTGTCCCTCATTGCGCGTGTCTAGTATGAGTCTATGGGATTGTAAGCAGACACTCTGCAAACATCGCCCTCCCTCATCAGGGGACCCCTTTCACAGCTAAACGTCTACTTTGGGAGCATCCCAAACCTGCTAGAACAATGCATACGTGTACAACAGGTCTCCATTTCTTCAAAGCTATTGAACTAATGTCCAAGACAAGAATATACATGTATAGTCCGCTGAGATGAGAGCCGTAAAGACGTCAACTATGTAGATGAAAGATGATGTATGACTTAACACCCTTCTGTTTTTGAGCAGATGTCTGTTGAGAGCCAGAAGGGTTTTTACAGTACTCTGTGTAAAAGTATATTATGAGTTAACGCCCTTCTGGCTCTTAGCAGACGATATGTTCTAGTTTGGAAGGGAAATTGTTTGTCTATTGTTTGTCTTAGCATAAAGATGATATTTGTGGAATCTTTTCATAGCTCTAGGACATGTCAGTTTGAATTACATTAAACGCAACTTTACTATGTACATTAATTTCTATCCCTGTATGACAGAGGCTATGTTTGAAATGCGGACTCAACTCTATTTCCTGCATTTGTGTCCATTCTCATTTTGAAATGAGTGGTGTATTAAAATGAAGTTCCAAATCTGCTTGTTAGTTTGAACGGCTTCCACGAGGGGTCAGCAGTTTTCATCCTTCTGGGGAGCGTTTCATCAAGCATTTTGTCAGTGATTTTTTACTGACAAATTTGCTCTCAGCCAATCAGATGCAAGGATTTCAGTAGCTTATAACAGTTGTCGGATGAAATATCCGACAACTTCCTTTCATGAAACGCTCCCCTGAACTTGCTTGTGTACTTTCTCTGAAAATCATTCATTCTACTGTTATCTTTGTGCCTTTGTGTACATTATACATGCAAAAGTTTTGAATTATGGAATGGAAAGCTTGCTTCCTAGTTACTGACCAAGTTTATTTTGAGAAGTCTATCTCGTAAAAAAAAATTGAAAAAGCTTCCACAAGTGTCCTGCTTTGATTGCTCCATACAATGTTCCGCTCTTCTTCTTGGAAATTGACGTCATAGCGGTAGAATTCCTGTCTCCCTCGCTCGCTGCTCTGAATCTATAAGGACAGACAAGTGTATCGTATGAACCACGTTGGGGGGGGGGGGGGGGGGGGGGTATGGAGGATCTATATTGGACTGCCTTGGAGGAGATACATGTATGCATTTAATTCCAAGTTTGACCTGACAATTATACTTCTCCATCTACATGTAGCACAGAGTTGAGAAACAAAAGGCCTTTTATCCATTTGTCGGTTCAACAAATTTCCTTGCTTTGGCTGATGTGATGCTGATCATTTTGCTTTGAAATGGACAAGTAATACTTGTTATTAGATGCATTAGGTTATATGTACATGTACATGATGCAAAAGAAATAAAAAGAAAGATTCACCCTTTTCCTATAGACTACAGTCAAACCTATTGAGTAAGGCCACCCAAGGAAACAGAATTTAAGGTGGCCACTGTTGACAGGTTCTTTAACTCGTACAGTGCTGATGTCACATATATGTGACAAACATACGAGTTATGTTTAGTCGCACATTGCTCCATCAATAATTATCTATGCTGTTTTTTAATTCTTATCAAAGTTTAGAGTATGAATCAAGCATTTTATATGTCTAAGAAACAATACATGGTGCCATAAAATTTTTAAGAGAAAATTCAGATTTGGCAGAGGATGTTTCTCACTTTGACTATAAAACAATAGTAAACAAATGAGGAGTAGAATGTAAAGGATTGAAAGTAAACCCTTTTTCAATTTGCAATAGTTTCTTTGCATAAAATGAGTAAAATATACATGTTTGGTATCATTAAAAGAATGATAAATTTCCTACTTATTTTGTACACAATATTTTGATGTATAAAACACGGTTAGAATGGTGTGAGCATTGTTCACATTCTGGTAAAATCTTGAAGCTCCTTGGCACAGCAAGAGTTAACGCATATTTTTTCCCTGAGGGACACACTATAGGTAATCACTACAGACAGGTGGCTTTATAGAAAGATTACAATTGAGACCTGTAGCTGTAGGTTTTGACTGCGTGTAATTTCCTATCAAATTTATTTCAATTCATGACTGTTTTGCCCCCAGAACTTTCAAGTAACCCCATGTCATTTATAATACCTGTAGCATTCTGGATAAAATCCACAAGGACACATTTGTTGCTGCTATGCTTAACAAGCCTCATACAAGCTTTTGAATTACGCTTATCAAGATGCGTACAGTTTAATGAATACATGTATTTTACAGGCCTTACCTGCACTTACCTTATAACACTGGATACCGTTGCTTGAAATGGCATGTAACCAGGCTTATTTAATTTCCCCAGAAACACACAGTACATGTATGGTTGCCCCAAGAAACATTGGCAGGTATATAATATCTAAACTTCCCCTATATCTTGATAGGCCTGGGGGGCGTTTCATCAAGTGTCTTGTCAGTGATTTTTACCGACAAATTTGCTCTCAGCCAATCCGATGCAAGGATTTCAGTAGCTTCTAACAGTTACTGCAACTTGTCGTTGATGACAAGTTTTATGAAACAGGGCCCCGTTTCATCAAGTGTCTTGTCAGTGATTTTTACCGACAAATTTGCTCTCAGCCAATCCGATGCAAGGATTTCAGTAGCTTCTAACAGTTACTGCAACTTGTCGTTGATGACAAGTTTTATGAAACAGGGCCCTGATGGCATGAAAGCAAGCACGGCAGGTATTCAGCTGTTCATCATTGCTTTTTAATGAAATTATTTTGTAATATTAGAGAAAAATCTAATGTAGCCTACTAGATGTTGCTGTGGAGTATACTGCATTGGTTGAATGGACTAGGGATGATGAACAGTAATGAAAGCAAAAAGGAAACTGGAAAGGAACGTGTTGGATATAGTCTTCTATCATTCTACTTGTATCAAAATATACATGTATATACATGTAAGTACTTGATGTGCATGGTGTGTAGATGTTCCATCTATGATTTCCAATGAATTTTAAAGTACCAGTAGATATCTGGTCAATATATTTGTTTTATATATTGTCTGTTTGAAGCCAGAAGAGCATTAGCTCTGTGATGACGTGTATGATTTTAGCCCTTCAAGTTCCAAACAGACGATATGGCATCCTGCATGTGAGTCCTTGAACAGAAATATCTTGGTAGAAGTATATCTGTCAGAATGTACTCACTTTTAGGAATATTCACCAATTAAAGTCTGGGTAGTGCAGATGTCTTACTGTGCAAGTCTCTTAAAAATGAGCCCTTGCATAAAAGTCAGTGTTTGAGCCCTGCAAATTGACTTTTAGATTGAATGCAATGTCAATTTCCCAGGATACCATGCTATGTTTTCAAGTCTTGGGAGGAGATGCATCCAGTGCTTTTATAGGTTCGCTAACAAAGAAAACAGGTGGAATGGAAGAAACGTCTATTCAATATTCCATCTGCATCCTTTCACGAGGAAGCATGCTGGTCTTTGTGAATATTGCATTGCCAATTTGACTGTAGACGCCAGTGATTGTTCCAGTGACCCGGGGCAATGTAAGATCAATTCATAAATGATGTAATGTACACATTGCACAGTCGGAGGCTTGTGACTAAATTCTGGTCTCATAAGTAATATTTGACAGCAGATGAGTTCTCAGAGCATGTTTCAAAATCATCAAAATGACCCCCTTGGCCACTATCTTGGAAAATTCAATTCCCCAATCTGACCTGCAAAATTAGCCCTTCAATTCTTGATTATTGAAGATGTCCAGTCCAGGATATTTTTATTTCTTATCTTTTGCATTTATTCTACAACAATAAAAAATAAAAACATATGTTTCTTTGTTGAAATAATGAAAAATCAAACCAGGAATGCATCATGTGTAATGCTTTTTTGATTTTTCAGAATTCATTGAGAAACTTTTTCATACTCTTTTATTTGATTGTTTGCTTTTACAGATAGAGACTATTGTTATACATGTACTTGTATTCATACTTTAAAATTTGTGCATAAAAGTACATTAATCTTATGATCACCAAATACATTTACTAGCGAAAAAAGTACAGTGGAAAACTGAACAATGTCGCTCTGGAAAGCCCTGAAATAGCTGCAGTAATCTAAAATGTTACTCTAGTTGAAAAACACACAAAAGAATACATGTAATACATAGTATATAATTCTATATTTTATCATGTAATTTTTCCTTGTTTACTTATTAAGGGAGCCCCCCTCTTACAAGCTCATGCTTCTTTGGGGTACCCTAACCATTTTCTTGTTTGTTTTCTTACTTTATGTCTGATATGTCTTGATATATTATCAGTAAACAATGTATGCACTTTTGAATGTTTTTAAAAATGGTTGAATAAATAAATGAAATGAAGTGAAATGAAAAAATAGTGGAAAGGCCGGAAATGTGGTCTTGATTTACATGTACATGTAGCAAATCCAAAAGAGCGAGTGTATATCTATAAAACCAAAATGTGTACGTTGCCCTGAAAGTCATTACATGTATGTTGACTGACAGTTAACATACATGTAATTTCATTATGATTTGAATTGCTAATCTGTTTTCACCTGCATGTACAATGTATCAAGAAAGACACACAATGTCAGTGAAGAGCTACACGTATTTTGAAATTGAGGGGAAGTGGAAATGGATTGAATTAGACACATAATTGTACCTTCCAATTTTAGATATGAATGCTAGCTGTACCCACAAAGTGTTTGGTTACATGCCTTGCTCTAACTGAATTATTTATGCAATTTACAAGTAAGGGCCATTCCTTAGGCAGTGCAACCCAATACGACCGTATCAACCACTGCATTGTATACCACCCAACCTCGTTTTCAAATGCCCCCCCTAATGATGCCCTCGTAAACCCATCAGGATTTGAATTGAGGACCCTGTTTCATAAAACTTGATATGACAAGTTACAATAACAGTTATGAGCTACTGAAATCCTTGCATCTGATTGGCTGAGAGCAACTTTGTCATAGAAATATGGCAGTTGTTACTGATAACAAGGTTTATGAAACGGGGTCCAGGAACAGGAGTAGCTGTGTGTTTGTGCCTGATGCACTCTGATTTGGCATGAATCAAAATCTTTATCTCTGATCCTCTCCTTTCAAAGTGAAAATTAGTTCTTTATTTATTTATTGATGTATTTATTTATTTAGTTATCTTGCAAACTGTAGCACGGCTGGCCCCATAATAACAACACTGTTTTACGTGAAGGCCCTCGATTGATGATTTCATTTGAAAAATATTTCATGAGATAATGGTATATATGAGGTAAAATGAACATGTCAGGAACCATGGGCGGAGATCCGCAGGGTGGGGACGCGTCCCCCTGGAAATTTTTAATTTTGTACAGCAACCAAAGGCAAAGGGTAGTCCTGATTATAAAATAAGCAAACTAAACAAATAGGGTATATACTGCATAATGATCATGTGTGTATTATGAAGCAGAAAAATGAAGAAAAAAAAAACTCTAAAAAGATATTTAATGTATCAGTACTTAAAAGTGTAAATCATATTAATATACTTATGAAAATTAGTGTAAAGTTTTGGGCTTTGAAGTTTGTGCTAATTAATCACCTGGGGAGAAATTGATATGGAAAGCAAATTTATGAAAATGACTTTGTGAACTGTCTTTCTATGACAGCAACCTCTCTCAATGTACAGGAGCGGAAATCCACTTTTGAGGGAGTCCTATTTGGGATCACTTCATTTGGAGTGGAATCCACTCTCAAAAGAATGATTCAACCACTACTTTGGAGTGGATTCCTCTATAATTTGGAGTGGATCCAATTCCAAAGGAAGTGATCCCTAAGGTAGCTTAGCGAAACTACATGGCACGAAAAGACGCAACTGGAACGCAAACGGACAAATTTTAGGTGATAGAAGTGAATAAAAATATTGCATTTTGACATTTGTATTGACGGTTTTGGTAATATTAAGCCAAATATAGGTAGTAGAGGTATTTTAACCTGTCTATAGTTTAATTGTTTCTAAATATAATGATTTTCAACAATATGCAATTTGCATTCCGGACGCATCTTTTCGCGCCACTTCGTTTCATTTAGCTACCAGATATGACTTTAAAAAAAAGTGGATTCCCACTCTTCTGCATTTAGGGAGAACAATGCGTAGAAGTCAAATCAAGGAGTTACTAGGAAAGCTCCTTGGTTAAACAATGATTCATCGTAATATAAATTTCTTGTGACTGCTACATGTAGCAATGATATCTCTCTAGCAGTGAAGTTAAGGAGATACATGTATATGTACCATCCAGAACAAACCCCCTGCATTTCGGTCACTACATCTCATGTAATCTTGCATTTTAACATCAACTCCTAAGCATAGCTGAACCTCTAATCCCCTTTTACCTTGTAGATTTCCAAGGATTTGAGCACTCTAGTGCAATCAATTTATTCCTAATAATCCAATTTATTATCATAACTGAAAAGTAGCTGGCCAGAAACTGACCTCTCTCATCATTTCTACCGTAAAGAAATTGAGATAGCTAGGCAAAATATACATTTATCTGCAGTGTCCTAAACAATAATAAGCTTATACCATAGAGAAATTGAGATATATGTATACATGTACATGTACATGTATGTGAAATATATCTGCAGTGTCTTAAACAATAATAATCTTATAACATAGAGAAATTGAAAGATATATATGTGAAGTATATCTGCAGTGTCCTAAACAGTCATAAAGTGGAGGTACATGTATATTAGTATACTAGTATTCCATGTATTTATTTATCTTTTATGCAAAAATAGTTGATACACTGCTATTTAAGTCATTGTGATAGTTCATGTTTATGTTAATTATATTATTTTTGTGATAACGTTATGATTTAGAATTCAATCATTTCAGTTACACTATTATGGTTGTGTAATGTTTTCTTGTAACTTTGTCATGCTGTTGACCATTCATTTAGAATATATAAATAGGATTTTTCATTGATATTCTTAATTTTCACCAGCATTGCCTTAGAAATTCAAGAAGTTCAAATTATCAACAACAACAAAAAAATAAATAAATAAACTTAATCAAGACCATGTGTTTGAATCTTTATGGTTCAGTCACTTTTCATGACCTTAAAACAGCTAACTGTTATAGACATCACTTTCATCAGTCAGTGAATCTAATTTTATTTTTTTGTGATTATCAAATGATAAATTGATCTCTAAAGAACACATGAGTTAATATACCCATTTAACACCTGGGTGGAGAGAGACAACTGTAGATGAAATGCCTTGTCTAGGACATACACTCTGGGCTGAGAGTCGAACCCTCGACCTTTTGATCGAGAGACAAGTGACTTTCGAGAGACAAATAAATGAACTACATGATGATATGTAAAGAACACATTTATGTGTCAATGTCAGGTTGAGACTCAAATTGAATGCTTTAAAAAATCTTGATGTGAAAGGCAGTGAGCACAGCTTGGATAGAGGAAGTTTTCTTTTAATCGGGTGGCATGTTGACACTGCGGAAATCGGATTATCCCTGTTTTATTTTCATTTCATCTCGATTGTCAGACAATCATTCCCTGGCCCAGTGTTTGGAGAGATAATTGAATATGGGTGTCAGACAGAGCTTTGAAGGGCTGTAATTACTTTAGATGACCTTTCCTTTTCTCTCCGCGGCGCTCTGGTCACAATCGCTCACGGTCAAAACCCTACACTCACTGAATTCTTAACTTCAACCCTGGACCAAATATTGTACATGTACCTAACACTAAACCCAACTCTAACCCTAACCCTACATGTATGTCTTTGACAAAAAAAGTCTTGAGCAATTGTCGCCAGAGGATATAATATGCCTTAATAGAATCCTTCATAGTCTTCTGTTCCCTAGGTCTGTAAGTCTCATTGGTCCTATGACCCACCCATTGATGGTATAATTTATTATTAGGAGTCTGGTTAGGTTTTCATTGGACCAAGTTGATGTTCAGTTTTAATATGCTTGTTACTCCTGCCTCCCAGTAGGATTTTTAGTGTAATGGTTGGGACCGGGTTGACTGATGAAGCTATGCAGTGAAGGGGGGGGGGGGGGGGGGGTGGATCGAGGAATCCTCTCGACAAATTGATGAGTGCATAAAACCTAAGGAAATGGATCACGGAAACTGTTATATTATTCATTCCAACAAATTTAATAGGGTTCCTAATTCTGAATATTCATAATTTTAAAAATGAGATAGAACTGTACATCATCTTTAGGAATTACAAACCTTCAGAATATTTCATTTTTGGAATTACATGTATGAACCCAAGTGAATTTTCTGAATTACAAACCTTCAGAATTATGAACCCTCTGGTATGGGAAATTTGTGTTTCAGAATTACCAACCTTCCAAAAATCTAACCTTTGTAAAAATGAGTGCCCCCAGAGGAAAAAAGGAAAAACAGTATTAAAACGGCAATTATTTTTCACAATTCAGATTTCACACTGATTTAGCCTAAGTGGCCCATACTTGCCAGGCAAATTTGAAGTGCTTTGTATCTGCGTGGATTAGATGGAATGCATTTGTTAGAAAAGGATATTGACATCAATAGAACTGTTTCCTTTCATCATTCATTAAGAATAGATGATAGTGAATGTGGTATCAGAGCTCTTTTCAGCTTTTTATAGCCCACTGTTGTTTAGGTCATGTGTGTGATGATGCAAGATCCTATTCAGGTATATAAATAAACACAGCAGTGAATTAAAAAACTGATAAACATCTGAATATTTCATGAATATAGCAGATGTTAGTGACAATTGCTCAAAAGTCCTGCAATTCAGCTCTGTACATACATGTACGTACAGGATGTTTTTTCCCGGGTATAAAAATCAAAGAATGAGCGCGGATATAGAGCATCACTGGATATCATGGTAGTCGTTTGGGTCAATTATGAATAATTCAGAAACCATGCTTAAAGGAAACCAAAACCCAAGGAGAGAATCAATGTTATTGGAAAGTGAGAATTGAGAGAAGCACTTTACAAAAATTTTCATTAAAATTGGTTAAAAAATGAGAGAGTTATGGAAGTTTGAAAGTCTTGTTTTACTTTCTATGGGGATCCTCAAATTGGCAAAATTGCTTCAAAATGGCTGATTTTGTGAACAACTCTCCATTTGTTTTGTACACAGATTTTCAGATTTTCCCCATTATCTCTCAGGGTGCTCCTTGTCTCCTGAACTCGACATATGTGGTGTGAAATACATTTTCTCATTATATATGTTGAGCTCAGAAGGAGATTAACTGCACCTTGAAAGATAATGGGGAAAATCTGAAAATCTGTGTACAAAACAAATGGGAGTTGTTCACAAAATCAGCCATTTTGAAGCAATTTTGCCAATTTGAGGATCCCCATAGAAAGTAAAACGAGACTTTCAAACTTCCATAACTCTCTCATTTTTTAACCAATTTTAATGAAACTTTTTGTAAAGTGCTTCTCTGAATTTTCACTTTCCAATAACATTGATTCTCTCCTTGGGTTTTGGTTTCCTTTAAGGCAAGTTCAATATTTGTAGGTCTATAGGGGGGGGGGGTGTATAGTGGGGTTGTGATTTATTTTGAGTTACATGTACATGTATATTTATCCCTCATTTTGTATTTTTAGCCATAGTCACCTGTTCACAAATCCCAATTATCGAGAAAAATGAGACAGCAGTTTAGTGGTTTATGTCATTGTGAAAGACTTGTTAGTACATTTTGTCTCCTTAGTACCAAAAGGGTTTAACTCCAAGTAAACACCCTTCTGGCCCTCAACAGAAGAATTATAAAGTGCAAAGTGATTATCCTTTCGTTCTTCAAGCCTACCGCAGCATTTTGATGGTATTCATTCTAGATAATCCCCTGTCTCAACTCAGCTCGGTCTTGTCTACCAAGTGATCAAAAAACTCCTTTTGTGGGTCTCTGCGGACACGCTTTGCCACGAGAATTTGCATTTTGTTACGCCACATCCCCTTACTGCGCTGTAAATCATTTATGGTTGTGCTTTCATGTCGAGATCGAGTGCCACCGAAACCACCGTTTGCATAAGTATCGTAATATTGATGGATGGGAGAATGCAATGGTATTAAATGTGCCGAGATTCTATGCATTGAATATATTCAATAAAGATGAATTGTCAATTCCCCTTTAAAGGGAAGGTTGAGTTCTGGGAAAGATGAAAAATAGTTTGTGAGCTTTTCATTCTTTTTATGTCAATTCCGAAGAACATCATAGTAGAAATGTCCCCTGAAAAGGATTGCTCTTCAAATGCCCTCATATTCGAAATATGACCCGAAATATTTGAAGTGTACGGGCCGAACATTCATGCCACCTGAGTCTACAGTCCCATATACCCATTTCTGTGTGCCATGCTTTTGCTTTCCAGTGAGATGGTGTCAATTTCTTATCATTTTGATGATTCCAAAACCCCACAGTATACACCAATTCTTATGTAGACATGATCAACCTATCCCAATTGCTTTGAGACAAATTCTTTCACTACGTAGTCACATGACCAGAACTCAACTTTTATCTTAAACACTTACCGTGCCATTGTGCCGTTTGGCACAGACTCTACACACAAATCACATAGAAGAGTGTTCATGTGGCAAACAAAGAGAGTTAAGGGAATTCAAGAATTTTGTGTTCCATCAAATTTTTGAGCACATGTTCATGTAGTTCACCAAAAGTCACAATATCATAGTCTTGAAGGTTTGAATTCATGCCGAATTTTCATTAATAACAATTTAAACCTCATGCCCTGGAAATCAGGAAAAGAAAATAGTGAATTTTCACTCTATTTTACTCCACCAGGAGTCATGTCAGTGATCGCTTGTTTAGGAGTGAATATTGATTTATTTTAGAGTGCTCTCTGAAAATATTTTCACTCCCCCAAGGAGTCACATCTGTGATCACTCGATTTTTGTTTAGAGAGAGAGTTAACTATATTAAAATTCAAAATTTCTTGATCACCATGAAATGTCAACTACATCTACTGAAGGACTCTATAATTCAAAAATCAGATTTTTAGAGCCATGTGCAATATTTTGTCGGCTTGGACTGAATCAAAGACCACATGAAGCTGTAGGTATCTGGGTGGGAGACAAACAGGCTCTGTGTTTGCTGTTAAAACGATTCCAAGAGCTTTCGTTTAACGACATAAGGAAGCCATAAAGACTCTAGCCTTGTTCACATGTGGATTTTTCAATGCACTTTTGTAGAGCCATGTGCAATATTTTGTCGGCTTGGACTGAATCAAAGACCACATGAAGCTGTAGGTATCTGGGTGGGAGACAAACAGGCTCTGTGTTTGCTGTTAAAACGATTCCAAGAGCTTTCGTTTAACGACATAAGGAAGCCATAAAGACTCTAGCCTTGTTCACATGTGGATTTTTCAATGCACTTTTGTATAGCCATGTTCATATATCTGCTCTCATATGAAGCTGTACGTGTAGATATCTGGGTAGGAGACGAACCTGCTCCGTGTTTGCTTTCAAAACCATTCCAAGAGCCTCGTTTAACGACATAAAGGAAGTCATCAAGATTCCAGTCCTGTTCACACATAGTGTTTGTATAATTTTAGCTGCATTCACACCAGACATATATGTAGAAAAAATTTCCATTTCTGTGGTTCATGCATTCCAACAGAGCTCTTGTATATTTGCAAGTGTCGTTGGTAATGAATTTCCGACGAACGTGAACAAATTTGTAAAGTTGTGAGCTGGCATGTAATGAAATAAAGTATTCTCTGAGAATGCCATTTTAGTTTACAGTAAAATATGATTATTTGTGCTTTTTTATAGCAACAAACTTGGCAATAGTTGGAAGATTGAATGTCAGTAACAGTATGTCTATCCTGTCATTAAGTAGATCCTATAGCTGTGCAAATTGTAAATATTCTGACTTGTATTTTAGTTGCTGACCAAGAAATGAAATTAAAGGGAAAAGAAGAATTGATACCTCTTTTCTGTGCCTTGGTTTATGCTTTTTCAAGAATATCAGGCTTTTCTCTACTTGATTTTCTCAACTTTTTAAAGTTTCTGTGAGTGCTAGAGTAGCATGAGCCTTTTTGGTTGCTTTCTTTTTCAGGAAGAAAACGCCAACCTCATGGAGAGTATTAGTAGGTAGATCCCCCAAGGATCTGGATGTTGTCAAACTTGTCAAAGACTTCCAAGTATGCTTTTAGGGGGTGGGTAGCTCAAACTTGGAATGTCCAGCTCAGAGATTTATGGTTATACATGTAGCTGTAATTTTCATAGAAAAGGAAATGTACATCACCATTCCTTATGTAAATATCTGCATTCTTCTGGTACATGCCTCTCCACTAATGACTTTTTTTAACACTTTGATGTGGTTACTGACTTCATTTCAAGCTGTGCTACATTTATATGCAGTGTATATGCCGTACATATAAATCTCTTTTATAACTTAGTATTGATATGTGAATATATCCCATGGAGTAGCTTTGTAATTGTTGCAGAAATTAATCTAATGGAATTGACTATTCAATATGTTTGTTTGTTGTTGTTTTTTTTTTGTAGTTTACACATTGCTGCTGCATCCCATTTCATGCTATGCTAAATCCACATCTACTGCAGATTATCATACATGTACTTTTTTTCTAAAATGTTGATAGTATTTCTTCCAGCTTCTCTTTCTCTTTCTCTCTGTCTCTCTGTCTCTCTCTTTGAAGTATTCATATGTGTGACCCTCCACCACAAAACGACCAATAAGTCGCAATGGGAGTTTTAGACTAAACAGCTGAAAAAGGTGGTTTGGGGTGGAATTTTTAAATTTTATTTTTTTTGTATTTTCTGAATGTTCATTTATTAATCTACCAACTGACAAAATTTCAGGTTAAAATACCATGTTGAAATATGTTTTTACTCTCATTCAAAATGACCATGCTTTCCCAGACATTCAATCTTTGTGTGTTAACTTGCTTAGAATCTAAGCTTTCACACTGTGTTGAAATTTTAAAAACCTAAATTTCCGACTGGTTGGTCGTTTTGTGGTGGAGGGTCACATATTGTGCTATTATGTAACAGTTCACATTTACTGCAGATGGCCAAGTGATAATTATCTGGCTTCCCCCCTCCCCCTTCTTTCTCTATGTCATATTCATGTATCATGCTATATCTCTTATCTCACCCACTTCTACATTGAATCTCGTGCTGCAATGTACATATACTGCATTATTTTAACAGGTTCACATCTACTGCAGATTGTCAATACAGCATTTTTCGATACGACCTGTGAAAGCTAGTCTTTTTATATCACCCCCATCACTCTCGCCACCCCCCCACTCTCCCCCTCTCTCTCTCTTTCTCTCTCCCTCTGTTGTATTTCTGTCCTATGCTAAGCCTCTTCCCCCTCCGTTTAGCACTAACTTACATCTCATACTGTGCTCTAACAAGTCCACATCTACTGTAGACTGTTAAGGAGGTTGTGCTGGACATTTGTCTCGTTGGTTTTAGACATGTAGTCTTTTATTTTGTACTCTTTATTTCGATCTCTCTCTGTCCCTCCATGTTATATGTGACCAGGCACCACGAAACCACCAAAAAGTCGCACTGTGTGATTTTCAGTTAGAGCTCCATCAATGATTTTTTGGTTGGCCTGGTCAAATTTTAGTTTTGGGTATTTCCTGAAAAAGTATACTTTTTTCTAAGTAATCTAAAAATTTGGAGGCACCAAACAATCTAAAAGGGATATATCTGACAGTTTTTTATTAGACTTATATGTGTCTTTTCTGGATTTTGTTGTATTAAATTTCTTTTTTACTTGTCTCATTTTGATCTCCCATAACTTTTAAACAGAGTACGTTTTTTGCATTGATACTTGTGCACTATGATGACCAGGATACGCCTAATTAGTATGCTAAGTTTTAGGACAATCTAATAATCCCTTCATAGAAATTTCTATTGAGTTCTAATCCTCCTTTTGTCACCTTAGCACAACACCTCGCAAGCCAGAGTGCTTCATTAGACTGCAAACTTTAAACCCTTATATCTCAGAAGTAACATTCTGAGGGACTGTGCATTCTACTCTTTTTACAGTGAGTTAGGAACATGCAATGCTAATGAGTTCATTTTAAAGCTGAGAATCTCCTCTTTCAGAATCAGACCGTAACTAAAAATTCATATCAGGTGACTTTTTGCTGGTTTTGTGGTGCCTGGTCACATATATTTGTTTCCTATTTGTATCTCCATACTCTCTCCCTTTCCTATTTGTTAGATTTATCAATTATACATGAAATTTTAAACACTCTCAGTTCTCTCTCTGTGTTTCTCCCTCTCTCTATCTGTCTTTATTTTTCAATTCTATGCTGTGTTTTTCTTGCTTCATTTTGTCCGCATCCTCTGTTTTTTTTTTTTCAGATACATTGGCCCTTATTCTGAACTCCTCTTTAACTTAAACTGCAGTTTAATTGTGGTTTAAACCCAATCTAAACCTGCCCTTTAAACTGGAGATTAAGATAGTCATATTCTGAACGCCGGTTAACTTAAACTCCAGTGCAGTCTAGACTCGAAGTGTGGTTTAACTTTGTACAGAAATGTAGACTGCAGCTAGGGGTAGTTTAAGTCCAGTTTATCTTAGACTAGAGATTAGGCTTTATGCAGAAATATCCTTTAGCCTTTGAATAAACTTTTAAAAGCACATATCTTCTGTTTTTCGCCAGAAGGGCTTTAGCTCATATACTTCAACTCAGAGTTAACAACCTTCTCGCTCCAAATAGACGATACTTGATTCTTGCTTCATGATTGACAAAATAAAGCCAACGTTTGCACAACTTGCTGTGTTTGCAAGTTCATCTAAAGTCAAGCCATCTCGTCCTCTTTCTATGCCCTCTGATTATATCCAGTGAACCTAAAACCGCTCAAATTTGGGCGGTGAGTGACCTGCATATGAATCTCCTCAGGGAGAAGAGGATAGCCTTCAAACTGAATGACTAATATTTTGGGGTGTAATCCAAGATGTCCCAGTTTAAAGAAACCCTTGATAAGCACCCAGTAAACTGAAAACCGCATTTGTTCAGACTGGTGCTTCAGGTAACAGTCTTTGGTGTTACATGTAAATATTTGTGCAAGTAATAGAAGTAGTCACAATGATACTTATATCAGGTATACCAGGCAGTTGTGTGTTTCTGTTAGATATGAAGATGGAGTGCAAGAAAACTCTTCTTTAAATCCACTTACAAATAATAATAATAATAATAATAACTACATTTATAGGGCGCTTTATACGGGCGTTTCTAAGCGCACAGGTGGTCTGTCTAACTCAGTATACATGGTACATCCAATAGCTTAAAAGCAACAAAATGAAATAAAATATTACTAATACAATACAGTTAAATGAAACTAACTACTTGTGTGCGCCTCCGGTATACTATGACTGATTAAAAAGGTGGGTTTTAAGAAGGGTTTTAAATGATTCAATGGATGGGGCATTTTTAATATGGGGTGGAAGTTGATTAAGAAAGGGAGAAATAGATTGTCTAATACACTCTTGTGCGACAATTTCTCCATTGTCAATTCCAGACTTTTATTGAATTCCTAGCTTCATTTATTGGTCCAACACTGTACATAACCCTTACCCTTAACAAAATCCTAACTTAAAGATAAAGTTGAGTTCTGGTCATGAGATTGAATTGTAAAAAAAATTGTCTCAAAGCAATTGGGAAAATTTTCATTTATAAGACCCAAGGGAATCTAGGCATGGTGTACACAGTTGTTGCTGAAAGACTTTTAGAATCTCATTACAGCTGAAATTGATTCTTGTCTTCTATTCTGGTAGCCGTGTACAGGTGCCTTAGGAAGACATTTCATATGAATGACTATATTTCTATCAATGGTTCAAACATATTACTATATTTTTTATTCTAATTACTGGAGATAAAGTAAACACTTACTGATGAAAAACACTTTTGTGAAGTAAATGGGTACCCTGTAGGAAGAAATTCCCTGAATGCTTGAGTTCCTTATCATGGTTGCTCCGCTAAAGCTGGGGTAATAATATGATTGCAGGGCCCTCAGGGAACTTATGTGGCTACCCTGGGTAAACAAGACATATTATTGTTTATTATTATTTTAATTAAAAATGTACATGAGTGGAAGACCACTTTGTGGGGAGTCATATCAGGATTACTTTGTTTGAAGCAGAATCTACATTCAAAATAGGTGAATCCACTCTTGAAAGAGTGATTCAACAACTATTTTGGAGTGGATTCAACTCTGAATTAAGGGATCCCTAAAGCAATGGTCACAACCCTGAAAATTAGCCTGCTCGGCGCCCGGGCAGCGAGTAGGGGCCGTCTGTGCACCGCTGGTTTTTAGGGCATCACTCGGTCGCTGCTTAAGTTTTAGCGCAGAGTTAAAATTCTGGCGGCACCTGCCCACTTTTCACTCGGCGCCCAAAATACGCTCGGTGCCCCGGGCGGCCGCTGCCTGGGCACCATCCTAATCGAGTGGTCGCCGTTGAGTGATTTAGGTCAAAAATCGAACATGCTAGATCAAAGGCCGCTGAGTGGTTGCCACCTGGTCGCCACCCGGGAATCGGTGGGTTATCAGTCGGTTACTGCCTGGAAGCTGCGAGGAGAAGCTCCCCCGATTTCGCCCAGTTTTGATCTAAAATTGACCGGCGATCGACAGGAAGCGACAGGGCACCGCCCAGGCATCGCTGGGACTTAAAACCCGCTCGACTTCTCCAAAAATTGTTGGGCAATGCCTAAATTCCAGCGGCACCCGGTCAGGCTACAAATCGGTTGGTTGCCACTCTGATTTGTGACCAAAGCATTATATGACTCTTAAAAATTGTGCATTTCCACTCCTCTGCATTCAGAGAGTATTAAATTCTTTTATGATAATGATGAGATTAATGGCCCGTATTCTTGAAAGGTGCCTAACTTAAGCCCCTGCCTAAGTGTGTAGATTTAGGCCACCGAATTATGGAGAGCAAAATGTCAGCCTCTTTTAATCCCTTAGTTCTGGGACTCAGTACAAATACAAAAACCAACACAATAGAATTGATTTCTGATGTTCATTTCATGCCAGAAAATAATTTCATTTCTTTATTTTTGTTATATAAATATAGAAATTTATATGGGACTTAGGGGTTGACGAATGGCCATCCATAACTTAGGCCACTTTCGAGAATACGGGCCATGATTAATTTTCCTTGACTGCTAAAAAAGCTAATTAGAAATATAGGCTTGTAAATATTGCAACCAGTGGAACGATTTCCAAAATTAGATATATCACTAAGCGTGAAATAGCCTTCAGAGAGACAGAAAGACTTTAACTAATAGCACTTAATGCCCTTCTGTCCCTCATCAGGCAAAATTAACTCACCACACACCAACACGCTTTATCTTGCAAGATCAGTTTGATAGACGGACATAGATGCATGATCCTTTTTTAGTCAAGTGGTCGTTGTCAAGTGGCACTCAAAAGGTTAATTTTGGGCTAAACCCATCCATGGACTTGCATCATTCACCAAGCGTAGCCGCATGAAGCATTCTAGCTGATAGATTGAATGCCAGGAGAAATTTGCGCTCTCGTTTACACAAGCCACCCCCTGCCATTTACCAATAGCTCCCAATTCTTTTGTGAAAGAATGTCACAAATATAGATGAGAAGTATTCTCTCTTGACATCTCTCTCTCTCTCTCTCTCTCTCTCTCTCTCTCTCTCCCTTGGCATACATCTGAAGTTCCTTTAAAATTTATGAAGGTAGTAAAAATTTTTGAATATTCTTCACTCACCCCCCTTCTCTCTGAAGCTCTCTCTGAGGCTCTCTCTCTCTCTTCCTCTCTCTCCTCCATATCGACATACATGTAATAGGTACATGTATGTCAGTCAAACTCTCTATCTCTCTCCCCTCCATCTCTTTCTCTCTCTCTCTATCTCTGTCTCACTTCTCATAGGCATAGTTCAAGCCCATTTCTCATAGTAGTTGTCAAATTGAATGAAACACCAAATGTCCTCAGTGTGTGAATACTTTATTATGTATTATGTATTATACATTACTTTCACTTCAGGTCACTGTTCTTTGTGAATATAAAACACAAAAATTCATAAAATCTGTTTTAATATGAATTCTTGCTTCTCTATACTTTTTAAATCTGAATCTGAACAATGATTGAATGATGAAAATTTCAAATGTTGCTGTAATGTATTTTGAGAAGAGAAAGTAGATAGGTTTTAATATTTACATTGTAGGTTGAAGCTGACCTTTAACAGCTTCAAGCGAAAGTGAAATTGTGTAAAAAATTTGATAAATCATCCTGAAATACCTTTAAAAGATTATTTGAATAGTCTTTTGCAATAAAAAAAATTCTTTAGTTTTCGTCCGTTTTGTGTTTGTACAAAAGGCAAAATGTTATATATAGCATAGATCTACAAATATCCTTTTTTTTTAAAATCTGAGAATAGTTCAAAAATCTTCCATTCGTAATACTTATAACTGATTTGAATCATAACCCAAAGTAAGTTTAATACTATCTAAGCATGTGATTTGCTAATTAATGCATGATCTGTGTAAGTTATGACACCTTATTAAAAGTTAAAATTGCTTTAAAAGTGTACACCTTTCCCATGAATACATTGTTTCCGGCCTTCCTTTTTTCTCTTCAACCTTCTTCCATTTCCTCTCTTGGATCAGCGCCTTTCAAAACCAGACCGGTGTTATTGCTAAAATCCTCTCCTTGTTTTCATGAAAATGTCTCATGCAGTTCTGTGGAAGCAATCCCAGCACTTGAGCGAGTTTAAAAGCAATGTTGATTTGCATTCCATCAACTTCAAAAGCTCTGCTGTATACATGAAATGAAAAGCCTAAAAAGTGCGTCCACCCCCGTAGGCCGGGAGAGAGGATCGGATGCCCGATATCACAGGGTTGGGAAGCTGCAGTGAGAATGTGAGATACCGGTGAACTTGCGCAGGAAATTTGGTCGATATACAAATTTTTATTTAAATGGTTTATTAAAGATATGGATTCCTGACAATGACCGCCCAGTACATGTATCTGTATATATCGGATAATTTTGAGGTATGATGTGCTGAATATACATGTACATTCAAAAAGTCGAGGTGGATATGATGACAAAGTACATGAATGCACATGTAGATAGAAGAAAAGAAAGAGAGTGAAAGAGGTATGGAGAGGGAGAGTGAGAGTGAGAGAGAGAGGAGAGAGAGAGAGACAGAGAGAGAGAGACAGACAGACAGACAGATAGAGAGAGAGAGAGAGAGAGAAGGAAAAATAGTGTTTAGATGATGAAATCAGAAAATGGTTACGTTCATTGATTTTCAGATTTGGCAGTGTTGTATTATTTCCACAAATGAAAATTAAGACAAGTAAATTGAGAACATTGGATCTTATGTCGTGACCACTTTGTAGGACACTGAATAGCCAGAGAACCATGATTCCTGTAGAATAATATGCCACCTTTAATGAGTTATCGTTGCCTACAGCAAGAATCTTCAATATGTAACATCAAGAATTTGTGAAAGTCTTTTGCTGAAGTTATCTTGTTATTATGAGGAAAACTGTATTGACAAGTTTCAGACAGATTGTTATAAATCTGTATGAGAAAAGAGATGTCACTGATTTTGTTTTCCTTGGAATTCAGTATACATGTGCGTCAGGCAAAGGCTTCGTTCATTTTGTCATTTTGTTTTCCAGTCTGACTGCATGTAACAGCGACTCTTGTAACACAACATTCTGAATGTTCATAAATAGGATAATAATTTAGTGCATCATGTCAGCGGATTCTAGCATTGCATTGTGATGCTGGCTGATCTATTGCATTGTGAATATATTCTGACTTATATATCTTCTGTCTGGAGTCACAAGGGTGTTAACTTGTATACTTTAACACAGAATTAACGCCCTTCTGGCTCTCAAAGGATGATATTTCCTGTTTGAAGATTAAGGGGCATATAACAACAACAGTTTGGATGTGAGGAAGAATCTTTCAAATAATGTCTATCGTCAGGCTCTTGAATTGCACTGTGAATACATGGAGATGGATTTATCTCGTGTTTGAAGATTTCGGGGCAATAAATACGTTGAGGAGAAGGAAATCTCTTTGAGATGTTGGATGGAAGGCGGAGGAAAGCTGCCTGGTTCCGGGCAATTTCTTTTGTATCCCTGCTTCCAGAAATAGGTCACCTTTATCAGAGGGGACTGTTATTGATAGGGCTGGCTTGGATAGGGTGTATGCTTGATGTAAAAGAGAGGTGAGCGGGAATTAGTCGCAGTGATTGAGGCCTGCGTACCAGCTCCGGCCCATATTGGTTACCGGCTTCCGTTGCTATTGGAGACAGAAGCTCAGGTGTGCGGTTTGGCTACCTGCTGCATGAAAGGATAGCTTCCTTTAGTTTGCGTGGGTACAAGAAACCTAGGTGTTCATCAATGGGGTAGCTGCAGGGGGGAGGAGGGCACATGACTCCCCTCTCCCAAATGGGGGGGGGGGGGGAGAGGGACAGTGAGAGAAAGGATAGGAGACAGGTTATGGGAACTTTAAACAAAGATGATTGGACCCCCCCCCCCCCCCTCCTAATCGATGGTGTTCTTGATAGGGGGACACTCGGTGTACATACCTTTTAATCAAATGGCTAAAAATAAGAGAACATAGAGGAAAAGAGAGAGAGAGAGAGAGAGAAAGGAGGGGAGACAGGTCAAGGGAACGTGAAAAGAAGATGATAGGATCCCCTTCAACACCCTCCATCTTATCAATTGCCTTGTTAATTTGTATTTTATCCATCTGTACCCTCCCCCCTCCCCCCTCCCCCCCCCCCCCCCCCCCCCCCCCCCCCCCCCCCCATATGATGCCAGTGCCCTCTCTATGGCTAAACCCACTCTGGTGTTGTGCTTGTGTGGCAGTTGACAATCCTTTTTTTGCAATGAACCTGAGAGCCAGAAGGGTATTGACTCACAGCATGTTACATGGAGTTGAACACCCTTATTGCTCTCAATGAACCATCTTTTCTAAAAAGTGTGAATCTGATGCTCAATTCATCAACTCAGATGAGCATTGAAGTATATGGATTCATTTGAACGAATGATTTAGAGACCCGTTTCTAGCATCTGTATGCCTTTTTAAAAAATTGTTTCTGCGTGCAAAAACTGCAAATACATGTTTGATTGTGCATGTGTTTTTATTCATGATGACCTAATTTTTCTGAATATCCCAGATTGATATTCAGTGTGGGAATTCCCCTGAACATTTCTGGGTAAATGATGGTTTATGAAACTCTTATTATCCTAAATCTTTCTTTCTTGTTCTTTTTCTTTCTTTCTCCCTAATCATTTTTGATAGTTTGAAATTTCTTGATTCTTTTTCTGTCATTCAATTTTCATATGTCATTCTTTACTATCTGGTCTTCTTTTTCTACTCTCATCTTTCTTTTTTGTCTCTCTTTTAATTTTTTTCTTTTAAAACTTTCTTCTCTGCCTTCTTCACACTCGTTTACTTTCCCTTTAGAGTATAGAAGTTTTCTTTCCCTAGTACTTTTTTTTTCAGTTTCTTTCCTTCACCTTCTTTCCTTCACCTTCCCCCTTTTTATTATTGATCATATTAGTAATAATTTCTGTCCTTTGTTTTAAAAAGATTGCTGTAAGATTGCCTTAACCATTTCATGACAGGAATTATTTAAGGGCTAAACTGATCAAATTTTGTTCTTCAAATTGGCAACAAAAATGTTTCTCTTTTAATGCTGCATGGTACTACTAAGTGTAATGTCTTTGAAAACAATATACATGGTTAGAAATTTTGTCGAAAAGTTGAAAAAATTGCCAATTTTGATTTAAAAAAACAATGATTTTGAACCTCTCAATGTGTTGCCAGTTTAAGGATTTTAAAGCTTATTCTCCTTTTTATAATTCTTGTCATGTAATGCAATATTGTCATATGCAACAGAAATGGACACAGTATACAAATGCAGAAATTTTTGCTCTTTACTCTGAATGTACATTGTGTATCTGGTATATTTTAAGGCTCTGAATCAAAAGTTATTGAGCCAAACCACAAAATGTGGTCAATTCACTCGAAGGGGTTCATGTATTTATACCAACAATTTGTGTTTTATGTAATAATTTGCTTCATAATTGCATCTCATTCCAATTTCACACCTGTTAGATATGATTTATTTCTTAATTTGTGTTAAGGTCTTTGTTTACAAAGGATTTTCTAGGATGATTTATTAAATAGAGGGTAACATTTGACAGTGCTGCTTTGTGAAGCTGATCAATAAATGAAATGTACATGTACCATTCACACACTTCGCTATCTTCTATTCAGCTATTGTGTTTTAATATCTTTGATAGGCAGATTATTGAATACCCACCATGATGTACCAATATGTAGGTTGTGGATTTTATGCATGACAGTGCAGGAATATTCTGCACTGTCAACTTGAAAAGCTGTTTCGAAGGAAGTTGGTGGGCAGTGTGAACGGAGCTAAAGACGTCTCGAAAACTCATTTGTCCAAAGGTTAATTCATTTCGGTGTGTTTCAAGAAGCATGAAGACATTCCTTCAAAGCTCAATCCCAGGTCTGTGCTGAAACATTTGACACAATCCTCAGCAGAAATTCTTGAGGAGAATTGATGTAATTGGCCCAAATTGCTTGGTAAGTCCAATTAGAATCTAGCATGGGCAGAATTTGTCGAGCCAGGCCGACGCATCAACACACACTGTCAACTACGTCATTACACAGTAACAAGTAGCTTTCCAGCAGTGGACGGGGGTTGCACTGTACTTTGCCCACACCTTAATCTCACTTCAGTCTTTAGAGTAATTCTAATCTTATAATTTGTACAATAATTCATCCGATCTGTTGCATGGTTCCAATCCATACAGATGACATTGTCACACTTGTCTTGAAAACGAATGGCATGTATGCCCTTGCTATATGCAAGCAGTTTGGTCACATGCTTGCATCCAGGTAATATGATGACTTCTGGAAGGATATTTCTCGTAGCCTGAAAGAAGTCTAACTCATGTTTCTTGGCCTTGGCCAAGGTGTGATGTGCTTCTGGCATTTAGAGCCATTCTCGCACCCTCCCACTACACATGAAAGTATAATCATGCTGGAAACAAGATATGTGGTAATGTAAATGATGTATGCTCTCTCTCCAGGAAGACATGTAACAGTCAGATTGTACTAAAGTGAAGCCTGTTTATAAAGACCACTTGAGGGAGGCGAGGAAGTGGTCTTTATAGACGAGTGGTCTTGATTCCTTTTCTACATATTTCAATGAGAAATATGTAAACAAATAATGCACTCCTTATAGACAGATGGTCCTTCTATATAGCTTGTGTCTATAGCAATTTGACTGTACTCAACAGTCTAAACTCTTTTTTTCCTGTTTGCCAGTGGCATGTTCAGTAAACTCTTTGAAGGGAACTGAATCTGTTGAATCTCTTGGATGGACAAGTAAAATGGCAGCCCCAGGCTGTAATTTACGTTTGATTGAAAAATATCCGTAGAAACTGCCTGTTTAGAATTACCCCAAATTATTCACACCTCAAGCAATATGTGCTCTGTTCATTTATTCTTAATTGAGATGCTTACGAGCATCCTTAAAAAAGATCAGTGTACCGGTCCACCCGCAGCTGGTTAGTTGTCTTAGTCGATGATTCATGGCTACGCCTGCCATATTTATATCTGCTATCTATGTAAACACTGGTAGGAATGATGGCTTTATCAGCTGCAGTTGCTGCATCCATGTTGCCATGGATTGAAACTGTAAACATGCGTAGAAAGGGTTTCATCTTTCCATTTTTAAATAAAATCATCCGTGAAACCAATATGGTTGCATGATTGTAAACATAAATTTGCACAGAGGATGGTAAAGTCTAGTAGCAATGTACATACATGTAAAAGCCATTTCGAAATGTTTGATTTATATTTCACATTCAAAGTAGAATGAGTTATTCATTAGCAACAGAAAGTACATTTTAAGGTTTGGAAACAAGAAGGACTTTCATAGTGTGGTTTGGTAAATAACCCTACTACTGTAAGACCAGAAGCATTCACAACATGATACTTTCACTATTTGCAAAAATTTAGTGTTACATGTCAGTTATGATTCATTGATTTCGTGGCATGAAACTTTGGTGAATCTAAACCACTTACGAATTTGCAAACATTAAAGGAAACCAAAACCCAAGGAGAGAATCAATGTTATTGGAAAGTGAGAATTCAGAGAAGCACTTTACAAAAAGTTTCATTAAAATTGGTTAAAAAATGAGAGGGTTATGGAAGTTTGAAAAGTCTCGTTTTACTTTCTATGGGGATCCTCAAATTGGCAAAATTGCTTCAAAATGGCTGATTTTGTGAACAACTCTCCATTTGTTTTGTACACAGATTTTCAGATTTTCCCCATTATCTCTCAGGGTGCTCCTTGTCTCCTCCTGAACTCGACATATGTGGTGTAAAATACATTTTCCCATTATATATGTTGAGCTCAGAAGGAGATTAACTGCACCTTGAAGGATAATGGGGAAAATCTGAAAATCTGTGTACAAAACAAATGGAGAGTTGTTCACAAAATCAGCCATTTTGAAGCAATTTTGCCAATTTGAGGATCCCCATAGAAAGTAAAACGAGACTTTTCAAACTTCCATAACTCTCTCATTTTTTAACCAATTTTAATGAAACTTTTTGTAAAGTGCTTCTCTGAATTTTCACTTTCCAATAACATTGATACTTTCCTTGGGTTTTGGTTTCCTTTAAATGTGCATGAAATTAAAGACTATTTGCACAGTGCTTATAACTTCGAAAGAATACTCAATATGTTGATATACCTGATAGTAGCAATTTCTGAAATTGTAAAGTTAGGATAATGCCAGTTTCAAGGCCCTTTTGATAAGGCTGAATGTTTCCTCATGTTTCCTTATAACCTTTAAGAGATTAAAACAAAACTCCCCAAACTGCCCATCTCCAATTTACCTTTAAATAAAAACAATTAGTTTTGACAGTAATATTTCCTTTGCAAGATTGTGTTAATGTATGAAATTTTTCTGTAGTAATGACTTGAAATCTGAAATCAAACCATGTTTTTTATTCTTGTTTATTTTTTCCCTTTTATTTACAGATGAGGAGGAGGAAGTCACATTGATGTATGCACAGCATGAGGTAAAAATGTATATTTGTTTTCATTTTCCCAACTTTTATATTAATTGGAGCCCATTTCCCTCACCCCCCCCCAAAAAAGAAGAATTGAATTGAATCTTCAGTGCCTCAGCAATATCCTATTAAAAAAAGTTCCATTGTTGTTACAACTGATTTGTTCAATTGATTCGTTCACATATGACAAACTGTATTGTAATTTAATGTAACCAGTGTGAACTTGTACAAATGAAATTTGATATTCTTTACCTTTGTCTTCAATTTCTGTAATATTTACAGACTTTTTTGTTTGTATTAGGATGGCTTGCAAGTAGAAATACAGTTTGCCATGTCAAAGACGTAGGGCTAATTAATTTTACCTTTGAAAGACCCCGGTGTTGATTGATCAAGACGGTCTTCTTGGAACAATATGTGCCACGCAAATAATATTCCTGTGCCATATTACATTTCGCAAGAGGTATTTTTAGCATTGGATTCTAGTTTATTTCTAAATTTTCAGTGTAAAGCCACTACATTCAGCCAATTACGACCAGAAATGGGTAGTTTTGCAATGCTTTTGAAATGCACAGTTTGATCCTTTTATTAATTGGTGCCTATTTTTTGTTCTCATTGGTACATATGAAAAAACCTGCGATCATCCCATTCAGCACTCATGGTAAATGAAAGGTTAATCTAGGCTCAATTGCCTGGTGCTTGACTGAGTAATCATAGGAACTTTCAAATTTTAACCAAATCAATCTGTTTAATTTTTCTGTGGCAGAGGATTCCTATGAAGGACTTTAGTGCAGAGGTCAGAGCCACGCTGGACGTCGGGAACTTTGTAAATCGAGCCACCCTCTTGCTGGACATCAATCAGACCAGTCTAGAATCCATAGTGACCCTTCTCCTAGCCAAGATGCTGGCTGGAGATGAACGCTCTGACATGATCATCAAGGAAGGTCGGGCTGCACTGATGACTCACGATTCAGGTTGGTGATTTACAGTCTAGGATTTTGAAGGCTTTGCTACATTCCACTCAAGTTGATTCAATCACTTAATTTACACTTTCATGAAAATAAATGAGAAAGTGCAACCAATTGTCATCTGAGCGCAGAAGGGTGGTAGCTCCTATCTTTGGACAACACAGAGAGTGAATGCCCATCTGACTCTAAACAGACAAAATGTGCGTTAGCAATGTCTTGTCCTCAGGAATTATTTAAGGGCTAAATTGATCACATTTAGTTCTTCAAATTGGCAATATTAGTATTTTTCTTATAGTGCTACATGTTTCTAATAAGGTGTAATATCTTTGGAAACAGTTTACATGGTTAACAACTTTGTCAAAAGTTGAAAAAAATTGCCAATTTTGATTAAAAAGACAATGATTTTGCACCTCAATGTGTTGCCAATTTAAGGATTTTCAAGCTTGTTCTCATTCTTAAGATACCTGGCATCAAACGCAGTATGGTCATGCAACAAAAATGGACATAGTATGTGCGAAAATTTTTGCTCTTTCTACTCATGCATCTGATATGTTTTTAGAGCTCTAAATCAAAAGTTATTGAGCAAAACCACAAAATTTGGTTTATTGTCTTGAAAGGGTTAAATTAAGTGCAATATGAAATCAAATACATATACTGGTATGTATTAGATTACACAACAAAAGAATGATGAATTTATTATGACAAAATGATGCCAACTTTGGAGGATCAAAGGATTGTCCCAGATGCATGAACTAAATTGAAATGTTACTTGTTAATTTGAAAACTTTGCCATCATTAGCCGTGAAAAAGGTCAAGATGGGAGAAATGGCACACTCAATCTATATTTTTTTTTGCAACATGTTTCGACTGTAAACATGAGAACTTAATTTTTCAATTTCTGTTTCAATTTCAGTTTTTTATTTTCCATTGGAAATTTAAATTGAATTTGCTTTGCTAACATTTTACGTGCAGATATCATTAAGATGATATTATAACACTAAAAGAATTTGATTCATTATTGCCTTCGGAACTGCAGAAGTCTAACCTCCATTAGAATGACCAGATTGAAACCAAGACCCCAAAGAATGTGACTTTGCATGTCACATTTCATCAGGCCCACTCTACAGTTGTCCCCCAAATCTTTCTCATCACTCGAGAGTGAAACACGTGGCATGCCCTCACCACCATGTTTCGAGTAACACGAACGGGCGTAATGTTTACGTCACATTCCACGCAGATGTTGTAATTGTATGTGGCGTGAGAGGATTGAACCCACGCGATACACTTCGGGTTCCCTCTCTTCTTTCCCTCTGTTTGGGCTCGGAAAAAACAAACAAAGAAGATACGCCCGGGGCTAGATTGGGGTTTGAAAGAGAGAAAGAGACGGGTGAATGCGTAAGTTGTGCTAATCGATACCTCTCGCATTTGCATTGAAATCAATGCAAATAGACGTGCCAATTTCAATATTTCCGCGTTTTCGTTTGCTGAGCTCGCTTCAAACGCATTCGCACTTGACCAACTTGAAAGATGATATGGTTGTTCGCACTGTCGATCCCTTGTACATTTTCCACTCCCCTCATAGGCACTCTTACAAATGGTTAGGTGTCTCTTTTTAACCCTGCGCGTACATCATAAAATGATCTCTTGAGAACCAGAAGGGAGCTAACTCTGACAAGTTAAAAGCTTTCTAACTCTCAGCTGACAAAATACTGTTCTATGGGATCTGTGTTTAAAATCTGCAAAATTACAGAAATGGCACTGTAAGCAAGCGTTAGTTGTCATATATAGATGTATACATGTATGATTTTGATTATCATGCATTGGTTTGAGTGTTTTGAACATGTGTTCGTAGATCCATTTGACCTTCTGCAAAAGTGCTGTACTCCAATTTTCTGGCGGAAATATTCATTAAAATTCCAATAGGAAGAAAAAGACAAAAAAAAAAGAAGAGACTATCAAACAATAAACAGATAAAAATGAGGAGAAATAGAAAAAAGAGAAAGTGCAAAACAGATTCAGGATGAGAGCAAGTAAAGTAATCTCATAGAGAGAAAGGGAGAGAGAGAACAAAATGGAATGAGGAAGAGTGTTAGTGATCTCGGAGAGAGAGAGAGAGGGAGAATTGTCATGAACCTTTTAGGAAGTGTATTTTTATTCATATTCAGTTTCATATCGCCGAAACAAAGTAAACTGCTTTGCATTCTTGGTTTTTTATTTCCCAAGTCTTCTTTTTTTTTTCCACCAAAGTAGATTTTCTTCCGTCAATCTCCCTTATCTCTAGCTGAATCACGCGAGAGAGAGGTACACATCAAAGGCTACCTCTCAAATTGATATGGATCTTTTCCGAATCGAGCATGCTTTGAGGAAAACAATAAATTCATCAGTCCTGGTTATTTATAGCAGATTGCTTTTATGATAAAAGCATCGTAAGTGTAATAACAGAGAGATGATATATTCATTCATCAGATGTCTCTCTCACACGCTCATATCGTAATGCCTCCTCCCCCCAAAAATACACATAAATTTGTTCTCTATGCAAGTCTCTCTTTTTTTGATGTATATTTTTTCCTCATGAAATGTTCTCTTTATTGATCACAAGTGGACTTTATTGGGCTAATATACATGATGTACGGGACTATTACATGTTCTAGTTTCTTATGACAAGTCCAATTTTGGTGTTTACATGTGTGTATGCTGGCTTTTAACGATGGTACGACACATGCTCGGCAACAGCAGCTCCATGATAATCACTTTCCAGATACGCCATGTGTTTCAAAAAGATGCATTCAGTATAAAATAATAAATACCGGTAGTCCCTTTGTCACAAACAATTTTTCAAGTATTGTTTCTTACTTTTGATGCCTTGTTTCGTTGTTAAATTGGGCAGGGAATACTTTATGTGGGAATAAACTTCAAAATGAAGGTGCCCGCTTCTGTTTCAAGAAGAGAGATTAGCCATTTTTGGTAAAAACACATTGTTCACTGCTCACATTCTTGGGCAGTATTTGCCATTCACAGCACAGAAGGGGTTAAAGTTACATGAGCATCATACATATCCTTATCTTTATCATCATCATCATCATCATCATCATCATCTTCATCTTCATTATCATCAACATCATCTTCATCAACATCATCTTCATCATCAACATCAACATCAACATCAACATCAACATCATCATCATCATCATCATCATCATCATCATCATCGTCATTATCATTATCATCTTCCATCATCATCATCACCACCACCACCATCATCATCATCATCAGCATCATCATCATCATCATTTAATACCGTATAAGAATATTGCAATTACTATTTTCTTCCTTTGTAATGCAGATAATTTCAAGAATTTTCTTTGTCACAGAGTAAGACGAAAAACTGCCTATTACAAAGGAAAAAAATAAAAGCCTAATCAGCAATCAGTACTAAAACACTATTTTTTAAATTCACTTTTCTCAATAGAGAGAATATTAATTCAAGTACAGGGAGTGCTTTTATTCTGCTCCATGTAGATGCATGTTGTTTTTGATAAATGAAAAAGCACACACACACATTGGCACGTCAGATGAGAGAGAGAGAGAGAGAGAGAGAGAGCGAGAGAGAAAGATACCTGACAGTACATGGTTGAATTAGTCTGCCAGACATTTGAAGAAACAAATCAGTTTCGCGGAGGCTTATTATGTTGCATGTTGCCTTGAGCTGAATGGCTGGCTTGTGCGTAAGCAGCAAAATTAATTCCGTTTTGCTTGAGCCCAAGTTGAACAACATCTTGAGATGCACATATCGCGTTCATTTCGGCCCTCTGACATGAATTTGTAATAAAAGCATTTGTTGTTCTCTCGTTTCATCATTAAGGTGCGATAGATCTGTTGTGGTCCAAAAATAGATAGGTACAACACAAATGCTTAAATGTTTCTTCTGGATTGCCTGCATTTTTTCCAGAAAACGCTAGTTTGATGTTTCATTTCAATGAATCATGTGTCACCGATAGATTTCTTGCGTTAAAACTGATTCACTCAAGTATAAATCATAGACGTAATTGTTTCCTAAGTTACAATTCACAGTTAAAACGTTAGATTCTTGTTGTGAAATCGCACAGAACTAGTCACTGAGAGTTCCAAAATGAGAACAGGAAAACTGAATACGGTGGAAACTCACTATAAAGAGCTCCGATATAACGAGATTCCTGATATAACAAAGTAATTTAGCTGGTCCCAGGTCTTTATGTTCTTTTTTTTTTTTTTTTTTACCCTGATATGAGGAGATTCCTGATGTAACAAGGTAATGTTCATGGTCCCAAGGTCCTCGTTATAGTGACTTTCCACTGTATCAGTTTGCCCTTGAAATAAGTGCACCAATAAAAGAACACTTTCATTAAATCTGTTACCATGTCCAACATAGTGCACATCATGTATTACATGAACCTCTTATGTGAGATGTACATGTACATGTAAATCTGTAATGAGGTATTCATTTTGTGAAAGTACACAGATAATCAGGATAAGGTCCTTCAGATTTGATATCAGTTCTCCAACATGGCAGAGTTCATCAAGAACTTTTGATGGTGGTGATATATTGATAGTATACACTAGACAAACCACAGTTTCTTTTGTGGCTTTTGTAATAGCAAAGACTTGGATCTGTTGCACATGTCCAACAGAATCCCTTTAATAAATGCCTGCAAGTGGTTGTAATTGGATCTGGTGTGAGCAGCACTTGCATGGGGCCCTGTCTAATTCCTTATGCTCTACCCTAGACACATTCACACTGACGGAATAGCGAAATGCACATAACATATCAAGTCTCACATTTTTTTGCACCCATTTACATGTGGGATATATAAAATGCATTTTTTATGTTGCTTCTACCGACATTCATTCATACAAAAAATAACGTTCAACAAATAACTGGTTATTCATTTGAAGAAAAAAGATTGAAATTGGAGTTGTTACCAGAAATGAACTTGTGGTGAGATATTTTATGAACAACGGTGCCAGTGTTTCAAGAATAGTTGTTTCACAGTCTCTTTTTAGTCCTCGAGGTATAATAAACTAGGTTTTCATCACCTCTTGAGGATCACCCTTATTCCATTTTCAGTAACCGTACTCTAAAGTACCTCACCCTTGCACATTCAAATGTCTCTATTGATCACATGAACGCATAGTGAATGGTCATGTGACCTATGCCAGCCTGCTGCGTTTGAGGCATGAGAGGTGCAAGAAAAATATGTCCAAATGACTAGGGAGCATCGTGGAGGGGGCGGCTGGGCCGACGGGAAGGGCCTCACAAGATTGAATTAGCTTCCTGACAGAAAGTTTCCTTCCCCTTGGCTGTGCTCTGTATCTGGTTAGTCCAGTGTTGATTACACGCTGTTGATGAAGGTTCGTTGTTGTAATTGTAGTGTATCAAAAGAGCACTGGGCCTGTTTACACGCAAGAAAAAAGTTAGGTTTGAATCGCGGTTGCAATCTCGCCATTTTCTTGTTTGTGAATGGGCCTTGTATTCTTTGAATAGTGTACCATAAGAACTCAAAGTCTCATTCATGCATGAGCAAAAAAAGTGAGATTTGAATCAGGATTGTTTTCATTAGCACCCGTTCACATATGGGATATGTAAAGCAGATTTTCTTTTGTCACTTCAAGTCGACCTTGGTTGTAACCCGGAGCTTACAGATCTTCTTTGTACTAGCAAAGAACTCGTGGTTAGTCCAGCATTGATTACGCACGGTTGATGAAGGTTCATCGCTGCAATTGTAGTGTATCAAAAGAACATTGGACCTCATTCACATAGAAGAAAACAGTGAGATTTGAATCGTGATTGAAATCTCCTGTCGTTTGCACTTGTTCACACATGGCATTTGCTTCTGCTTGAACTTGGTGTATCCCAGGGCAGTCCCCTAATATTTGTAGAATGTAACAAAGGTTAGTCCAGCATTCATCACACGCTGTTGATGAAGCCTCGTCATTGCATATTGCACATTATTCTCTAATCCTAGTCTTAAATTTTTGGTTGTAGCATTGCAAGATGATGTTGGCAAAGAATGTTCAATATCAAGATGGAAAGGGGTTGGTTTATCCGTACACATAAGCATTTGAAGCGGAAGGCATGTATAGATGTCCATGTAGTACACATATAGCTGTACATTAAATTCCCTTGTCCCAGTTCTCAGGTCTTAGAATCATGGGATACTGTATTAAGATAATGTTTGCAAGCGAATGCTTGTCGATACTGAGGTGGAAAGAGGTTGGTTTAAATCCAAACACATTCGCGTAGGAAGAGGAAGGCGTGTATGGGTATCCAGAGGGCCAATTACGGCTGAAGTGCGCTTGATGTGTAGGCAAAGTGGCAATTACCAGGTCCTGTCATGCTGAATTTACAGAGGCATCTTCCTTTATTGTCTAGTGAGAAAACTTTGCTTGCCTTCCAGCTAGTAGTGGTTGGTTGGCCTACTGGCCTCTGTCGAAAAACCTCTTTCATATTAGGAGAGGGTGGAGTCTAGACCCAAAAGCTAATATAAACAGTATTAGCATCACTTTGAATCACACTTGATACAGACTTTTGCTTCTGCTTGCTCTTGAACATACATTGTAAGAAGCCTTACTTGTACGTTTTTACTGAAACAACATCTTTAAAGGTAAAGTTGAGTTCTGGTGATGAGACTGATTTGTGAAAGAAACTGTCTCAAAGCAGTTGGGAAAGGTTGATTATATAGCACATGAGAATTGGTGTATGCTGTAAGGTTTTGGAATCCCTTAAATGATAAGACATTGACTCAATCCTGCTGAGAGTCACTTGCACTGCACACATGAGTGTGTATATGGGACTACACACGAATGTGTAGCCCGAACATTTCACCTGTTTCTTATCATATTTTGAATGTGGGAGCATTTGAACAGCAATCCTTTTCAGGGGACATATCTATGATAATCTTCTAAACTAACATAAAAAGAATGAGAAAGCTCACAAATTATTTTTTACTTTTCCCAGAACTCAACCATCCCTTTAAACCAAAAGCAAATCGTATCCAAGGGGTTGAAGTAAGATGTTATTCTTTACAGTAAGCTACTGCCTCCACAGTACTTGTGGGTAATTAGTTGAGTGAGTAACCATATCTACGTCAGATACGCCATACTTACCTATACCCTAATTGCTATTCGATTGCCCTGCTCGAATACACCGGCAAAAAACCTTCTCTAAAAGAGAAGGGTCTGCAAAAGCAGACTACCGCCCCGCGCGATACAGCGGGCAACCCCGCTGCCCGCTATAAAACCCCTCTTTGCGCGGGCTACTTCCTCTTTCTTTTGCCGGCGCTCAAACCGTAAAGGTTCAAGGCGCTTCTGCTCTTAACTTTGTACACGTGTACACCGATGATTTTCCAATCCTTCGACGACAGATTGCTACTTATAGTTACTATATATATTTCTAACATTTTTGTGATCAGCGGATGGTTCAGGAATAATTCATCATGCCGCGTTCTCAGAATGAGGAATCACGAAAACGGAAATCAAAGGACGAATCGAGGGACGGAGTTGATGAACCCATCGTCAAGCACAAGCTCAGTAAAAGCGGAGGTCTCAAAATCCCCGTTGAGCACGAGAGAAATGACGGAGGTCTTAAAATCCCCGTCGATGATGAAAGAAAAAACGGAGGTCATAAAATCCCCGTTGAGAAACAAAAAATTAACGGAGGTCTCAAAATCCCCATTCACGAGAAACAAAGAAATATAAACGGAGGTCATAAAATCCCCGTTCATGACAAAGAAAGGAATCAGGGAGGCCCCCAAACCCCTGAAAATGACAAAGACAAAAATCACGGAGGTATCAAAATCCCTGTGAAGGATAAATCGAAGAACCCTCGGGAGAAGGTCCCGTCAGAAAGGGAATATGTGGGACACGATAGCCCCCTCCACCCCCTCCCAGCCGGTACGACGGTAACTCCCATAGCCAGAGTCGGTACCGTAGATGGGATAGAAACTCTGCTTCCCCCTCCACCAGCCCCTAAAAAGGTAAAAACAGTGGGAAAAAAGAAGAACTGCTCGGCTAACACTAAAAGTGGTAATAAACCTCGAACGCCTTGCAACGAGGCTAACTACGAGAGTCGGGAATTTTCCACAACCGTAAACATGGACGACAGAATGACGGCTAAATCTGATTCGTCTTCGGGGCGTGCTCCCCCGATTGCCGTTGCATCGCAGGATTTACAAAATCACGATCCCATATCTACGGCGTCATGGTTTATTCAGATGTTTCAGGCAGCACAAACAATGCAAAAATGCTTAAACCAACCTACCGCTGGAAATTATGCTGCTCCGACTCCAGCGGCACATACCTCTACCCAGCCCGACGAACCCGGCGTTCGGACGGTCGGCGACCCGCTCGGGAGCCCGGAAGAACCGGCCAGACCCTCTCGGCCGAGGACCCGGAAGCCAACAGTAACTCACACTCGGGGGCGTAGCCCGAGCCCCCAGCGATCGCGTGGGGGTCACGATGCGCCCTCCATCCTCATTCAAGAGGAATCCGACTCTGAGTATGGATATCATCGTCCAATTGCCTCGAGGAAAAGGAAATGGACAGACTCAATGCTGTCGAAGTTATCTACAAGTTCAGACTCTGAAAGAGTGACTGTTGATCTCGGATATTCTGAACGGGAGGGTAGTGTAAGGAGTGTGGACCTCTCTTCCCTCCCCGAATCCAGCGACAGATTCCAAGACAGGGAGACAAGTGACAAAGCCAGACTGTCCATGCCACCGGCCGAACTAATTACGAAATACTGCCCTCAACTTAAGGCCGATAGTAATCAAACTGATCTTGACTCCAAGCCAATTTTCTGCATAGACTCTGAACTGGGTAGACCCCCCAAGAAAACATGTGCAGTGAAGTTGGACAAGCCCTTCTCATCTTGCATCCAATATCTCAATGGCAAAGGTACCTACATAAGGCCAACGAGTAAAGAGGTGGGTAGAAACTTTCACTTTGATGATAAGGATTTTAAGAAATACTTTAAAAGTCCTGTAGTCCCTGAGGCCGCCCGACGGGTGGGGGATGCTAAAGCCAAACGATCCTCCTACTGGCAGAATCCCCTAAGATCACGCAAATTCAAGGTAATGGATGGCAACCTAGCCTCAGTGGACCAGGCAGCCAGAGCATCTATGAGGTTGGCCACCTATCAATCCTACCTCCTGACTGCTTTTCGTGAGGCCGAGCGACTGGGCATATCTCCAGAGGATCGCAAGAATATCTGGGACAGCCTTATGAAAATATCTGACTTGCAATTTGAACAGGCCACTAGGACAGCGATAATATGCACAAGGGCTAGACGCTCTTACTTGCTTGAGCAGCTTCATATTGAACGGGAGGCCACACGAATGCTTGAAAAACTGCCGGCCTGCGGGGAGGACCTCTTCGATGGCCGCCTTCAGGAGGTATTAGAGTCTTCTATCTCTGCCTCGTCCACCGCAGACAAGACGGTATTCAAACTGTCTTCACACACCTCCCCTCATCAATCACGCTCCCGTTCACGCCAGCAAGCCCCCCCTCAGGAAACACGACGTCGTTCCCCCCAGTTCCAGAGAGACAGGGAAAAGAAACCACAAAGGAAACAGGGCGGCCAGAGGTTTTTTCGTGGCCAAAATAAGCTCTTCTCCAAGTCACAGCACCGCTCCTCCCCAAATCGGCAGCAATTTTGACTCCTTGACCAGACCGCTTTCACCAAATATCCCAGTAGGAGGAAGACTTCAATTCTTCGCAAACAATTGGGAAGCCATAACAACAGACCAGTTCGTTCTAAAAATAGTTCGCCGGGGATACCATATCGAGATCGACCCAAACTATCGCACCTCATACAATCAACTGAGAAGCATCACAATTCCCCCTCTGTCATTAGAAAAAAGGAAAGCCGTGTTCAGAGAAATCAAAGAATTGGAACTAAAACAAGCAATTCGCCAGGTACACGCCAATCGGAATCTCGTCCTTTCAAATATCTTCCTTACTTTAAAGCGGTCTGGGAAATTCAGAATGATCTTAAACCTAAAGAAACTAAACAACTTTATCGAAAACAAACCCTTCAAGATGGAATGTCTTTCCAGAATCCTACCTCTAATTCGGCCCAACGAATGGGCAGCCTCCATAGACTTAACAGATGCATATCTTCACGTCCCCATAGCAAAGTCAACACAGCATCTTCTTGGCTTTGCCGTGGGGGCGAAGACTTATCAGTATCAAGCCCTCCCTTTTGGACTCCGCACTGCCCCACGTATCTTTACAAGGTTGATAAGGGTAGTCGCAGCAGAGCTGAGGGGAAGGGGCGTAAAAGTTTTCTGTTACCTGGACGACTGGCTGATCCTCGCCCCCTCACGGGAGACTCTCCGCAGACACCTGGCTATCACAATCTCCCTTGTAACAAGCCTAGGCTTTCTCATCAACTGGGAAAAGTCAAAGTTGACCCCCACTCAGACTCCGGATTTCCTTGGGGCATCTATAGACATTACACGTCAGGTGGCAGCCCCACTTCCCCATCGTATCCACAGGACACGGGAAGTGGCAGAACAGCTCCTAACCAACCAATATTCAACAGCAAAAGCTTGGCAGATCTTCCTGGGCCTCCTTGCAAGCCTAGTGGACACAGTCCCTCACTGCAGGCTGAGGATGAGGGTACTTCAGTTACACCTGCTCAGATTCTACCGCTACCCCATGAAGGCGAAGAAGATACAGATCCCACTGACACCAGAAGCTGGGGAAGCAATTCAGTGGTGGCTTCTCCCCTCCGTTCTGCAATCGGGGAAACCATTCCAGAACCCTCAGCCATCTGTAGTAATTCTGACAGATGCATCCAAGCAAGGCTGGGGTGCAGTCCTGCATTCGAGCCAGATCAGGGGGACCTGGAATGCACAGGAGAGGAAATATCACATCAACAAACTGGAGATGCTGGCAGTGCAATTTGCTCTACGACATTTTCGAGCTCATATTGTGGGGAAATGTGTCTTGTTGAAGTCAGACAACAAAACGGTGGTGACCTATCTGAACAGAGAAGGGGGGACACGCTCAAGAGCCCTTTGCAGATTGACGTTAGACATTCTAACCTGGTGCCACAGCCGCAACATTCACGTCATAGCGTCTTACATTCCGGGAAAGGAGAACCACATAGCGGACTTTCTATCCAGGGGACAATATCTCCCATCAGAATGGATGCTCCACCCAAACGTAGCCAGGCAAATATTCAATCAATTCGGTCAACCCCAGATAGACCTATTTGCATCGACGCTCAACAAGCAAATTCAAACATACTGCACCAAACACAGGGATCCACTGGCAATAGCAACGGATGCCTTCTCAATTCCATGGAGGAATGTGCTCGGGTATGCCTTCCCTCCGTTCTCCATTATCCCCAGAGTACTTCAAAAGGTCGAAAGAGAGGGGGCGACCATACTCCTGATTGCACCATGGTGGCCTCGTCGTCCTTGGTTTCCCACTCTTGTAAGCCTTCTCTGGGACAATCCTGTGACTCTGCCAGACAGGCAGGACATTCTAAGTCAACCTGGAACCAAACATTACTACCCCAACCCTCACACGCTGAGGATTACACTATGGCCAGTTACAGGGCAGCCGCAATTAAGGCAGGACTTTCTGAAAGGGCTGCCAATCTCACGACGGAATGCCTACGATCCTCAACACGATCCACCTATAACTCAAGACTCGCTCACTACGTTAGATGGTGCGGGGAGGCTGAGACTGATCCATACAAGGCCTCTATAGGTGAGATTGCTGATTTCCTTATCTCCTTATATGACAAGAATCTGGCAATTAATACAATTCGGGGTTACAGGTCCGCCATTTCAGTTTTACATGAAGGGTTTAACAACGGCGAATCTGTTTCCTCTTCTGTTTTTCTTTCAAGACTAGTGAAGTCCTTTTTCCTCAACAGGCCGAGTAGGAGACTTCTTTCCCCAGCCTGGAGTCTTCCCCAGGTCCTTCAAGCTCTAAGTACTGCTCCTTTTGAGCCAATGCACGAATCGTCACTGAGAGATCTTACCATAAAAACTGTTTTTCTTCTCTCTGCAGCCTCAGGTCAGAGGCGTAGTTCTGTTCATGCACTGACCACAGCCCCGGGGCATATTCGTTGGGAGAAAAACAGAGTTAGGCTAATCCCTCATGGTAGATTCTTAGCTAAGAACCAAAGAGAATCCTCTCAACCCATGGAGATTGTTCTTCCATCCATTAGTTCATTGTCAACCATAAGGGAAGATAAACTCTGGTGTCCTGTGAGGGCTTTAAAATGGTACCTCGATAGAACTAAGGGAATTCGCTCTTCAGAACAGCTCTTTGTCAGTTTCAATCCTCCTCACAAGGCTGTCTCTCCTGATTCAATATCTCGTTGGATCGTTCAGGCAATTCAATCTGCTGGTAATTCTGCGATCTTACAACAAGGGGTCAGAGCCCATGACACAAGAGGCGTAGCAGCTTCTTGGGCCCTTTTTAGGGGGGTACCAATAGAAGATATCCTAAAAGCAGCTTACTGGTCCAATTCTAACACATTCATATCATGTTACCTTTCCGATGTTCTTGGACAAGACACTAGTTTTGCGAGGGCAACCTTATCCTGTTCGCAGCACTAGGACCAGGTAGGCACTGAGTGGATCACAACTTGGCGCATGTTTAAAATTGTTCGCTTGACAATTTCATTTTCGGGAGCTCAGGTATTCCCTGAGGGAGGTTGTATACATTAGGTGTGGTTTGATCTCTTTTTATGTTACCCGCCTCCCTATGCTCTTTGTCCGTGGTAATCTAGCAATTAGGGTATAGGTAAGTATGGCGTATCTGACGTAGATTAGGATGTTCAGTAGTGAACACCATATCTACGAAGTAGCCATACTTACCTATACGACCCTCCCGCCTCCCCTTAATCCGGGCTTGCTCGCCGTCAGAAAGAGGAAGTAGCCCGCGCAAAGAGGGGTTTTATAGCGGGCAGCGGGGTTGCCCGCTGTATCGCGCGGGGCGGTAGTCTGCTTTTGCAGACCCTTCTCTTTTAGAGAAGGTTTTTTGCCGGTGTATTCGAGCAGGGCAATCGAATAGCAATTAGGGTATAGGTAAGTATGGCTACTTCGTAGATATGGTGTTCACTACTGAACATCCTAATTTACCTAAATGCTTACATTGTAAATGGCTGTTTCATTTTAATCATACATGCGACTACTTCCATGCTTATTCTCCAGAATCAGTTATATACACTATCAAAAATATATATGTTCATAATATAAATGCTCACTAGCAGGTAAAAGCGTTCACTCTTAATCTTAAGATTTAGTTACTCTTGAAAATAATGTTATCGTCTGAACATGGCTACTAGCTGCCTCTAAATGTGGCATGTAATGTATTGCTTGGGGTGACTATTGAGAGAGATGTCTATTTTCATGAATGTTTCTGAGAGATTTGACTAGCGTCAGGGTTCTTCGTTTTAGATTGATTGCTCTCGTAACAGAAGAAGGGGAAAGCCGTACATGCCCGGTGTAAAAATTACTTATAATGTGTCACAGGAGCGAGGCTCTTTGTGGATCAAAACGTGGACCTACTAGAGATCAAACATAGCAAAAGGGAGGCTTTCTTAGGGGGCAGCTTTCATATTTTGTGATCCCTCTAGCTCCATTGCTCTCTGCTCCAAGAATTTGGGTTTTGTTTGGGTTTTTTTTTTTGGGGGGGGGGTGGGGGGGGGGGGCTGCATAAAGGAATATACCGTAGGGGAGCAATTAGGTGACCTTGATTACTGTGCAGCCAAGATCTGAAAATAGCTAGATGAAGTTGGGAAAATTCTTAGTCTGTCTAAAATAACACATGCAGATTTGAAGGTAATTTTTCTTTGTTGTGCAGTCATGCTTAGAATCAGTGTATCACCTTCTTGTACCTAGCAAAAAAATTGTTTTGTTCTGAGATATCATGTATATAAAGGACCCTTATGCTGCATGTTATATCTTACTAAATCTAGCTATAATCTGATGAGATTGCACTGGTAAATGATTGAAATCCCGTAGCTTTTCCATCCATTGGTGCATGTAGCATCACACTGGCCGCACTTTAAGGGGCAGTCCACCCAAATTACAAGTTGGTGTCAAAAGAAGCAGAAAAATTAAAGAAACAGCTCAGTGAAGGTTTGAGAAAAATATAAGAAATAAGAAAGTTAACAATTTTTGAAGTTGTAATCAAACACAAATTGGCAACTCTGTGATGTATGCTGCGAGCTCCTCTCCCATTTGCCCTGTACCCCCCAAATCATTAATTTTCATTTTCTCTAATGAAAATCTTCAATCATACATGCAACTTAGATATAATCACTGACATAATTATTTTTTATACAAAACCTGCATGAAACAAATCTGTTCCTTCTTTAAAAAATAGCAATGAAAATTTATGACATTTTCTGTACTGAGCAAATGGGAGAGAAGCTCACAAGGTAGTCACAGAGTTACCAATTTGTGTTTGATTGATTACAACTTCATAAATTCACAGATTTCTTATTTATTATAGGATTTTGCTCAGACTTTCACTAAATCTGTTTCTCTCATTTTACTGCTTATATTTAAATCAATTTAATTCCAGGGTTAACTTTCTCTTTAAGTATTCAGAAATTGTCTAACAATTTTGACCGTCCAACGTTGTGTGCAACAGTGTGGAAAAACAATTGTTCACAGGAATTCTTTTTTACATTCTAGACGAAGAAAGTGAGTTTTTTTTTTTTTTCGTTTTCCCCCCATAATCTTTCCCTTTTTTTCTTCAGAGAGAAATGATGAAGTAATAATGTTCACTATATCCTTTAGTACTTGTATTTGCAATGGATGTAATAAATGGATCTTGTTATGATCTGCGTTGGATATCGCTTTCACATCTTTACAAAGAATCCTGAATTTATCGCCCAGACTATGTGCTTTGCCAAAATTGGTTTCACATGAAATTTGTTCTCTACTGCATCATTGATTTGCACAGCAGACAGTCTGGAAGTCTGTTCAACACATTTCACTGACGCTGAACACGTATGGTTTGGTGGTTTCTCAACGACAGAAAGATGTTTCCAGGGGTGAATCAAATGCAATGTTTTCAACACCCACATACAAAGTTTTATAAGATGTCTTATTCTCTGGCATAGCTCTTTTGTAGTTAGTTATTGATAAAGCATCCTCATTATGGTGTGTCTGGATGAATTTGTTCTTGAAGTCGTTAACTTTTTTTTTACTCGAACCAGAAGCATTGTGTACCTGGTAGGATGAGAATGTCATTGTGGCTGAATTGGCAGCATGTGCACACTCCTGTCAGGGAATGACGAGTTGTAATGTTCCCTAGCGGAGGGGAGAGTTTCCACTGTGACGGACCTGAGTGCTATACAAGAAGCCACCATTATTATTATTATTATTATCATAATTGATTGCAGAAATATACTGCAAGAAATTATGCCAATTATCTTGTCATGAATGAATACATGCCAAAAGTAAAGCCACCAAAGGGCAAAACCCCAAGTGAAAAGATTTGTTAGGCAACGCCCATCCCCCCCCACCCCCACCCCCCCCCCCCCTTCCTGCCAAATTGTCAATTTTACTTAATGCCTTGTTCAGTGTTGGCTTGTAGCAGACGATTCATTACCTGGTAATGCAATTTCAGCAAACAGATTCCTGCATATCAAGCAATTAGAAAATGTTCTTGAATTACTTTACAGAGATTCTCGGATGAATTTTGGACAAATCTTTCTTCTTCCTCTCTAAAAAGTATTTAAAATGTGAACATTTCCCTAAAGTTTGATATCTACATCAACATTTACACAAAACACTATAAAGAGTTGTTTCATATCTAATGCAGATAATGATCTATGAGTTCTATGCCTGTGTTTCTTTGAAGTCCCACGTCGTTAACCAGGCAGTGTTTATTTTGTGTTATCTTTATGCTAACAGTGCACGTCACATTTTTATTCAAGATTTATCACCCATGTAAAGAGTTTGTAAATCAGTTCTCCTTCCGCGTGGGCAGTGTAGGATCGATGGAAAAGAGGTCCTGCACACTTTATTCTTCAGGGCTTTCACACATTTTTCACAGGTACAGTGTATGTTGTCTTTTTAAAGATCAAGCCATACTCTCAGGCAGGGGCAGATCCAGGATATTGTGAAGTTGGGAGCACAAATCTCAGAAAATTTTTTGACAAGCAAAAAAAAAAAAAAAAGGTTATCAGTTCAAAAAGGGGGGCACAATGTACACTTTTCCTTCAAGGGGGGCATGGGCCAGAATTGCCCCTCCCCCTAAATATACCACTGCACTGAAGTCTTTCTATTTGATTTCTTTGATTGTGTACTCCCTGAATGAGAGAGATTTTTTTTTTTATTGAAAAATATTTGAAAGTATATGAGACACATGTTTATGTTTATATAGACTTTCATTATCACATGTCATTGAAAAAAAATGATTTTCTCACCCCACCCCCACCCCCCCCCCCCCAACAGAAAAAGAATTAAATATAATAAAATCATACTGTTTGTAAATGGTTTAATACAATAGTAGATATTTTGCCGCTCCAGCTAAAACTTACCTGAAGTGAAAAAAAAGTTTGGGGCTCAGAGCAAATTTTGAGGGTTATTATTAGATTGAATTGACATATATCATCGTAACCCTCCCCTGCCCTGCACATCAGATTGATAACTATACCCACTAAAGTCTCTCCATATATTTTCTGGGAATGCAACCTTATCATAATATGAGCCATGGGTATGTCAATTTCATGACTATTTGTCACCTTCAACTGTTTGTCAATTTCAACTGTTGTCAATATCATAACTGTCAATTTAATGATAGTTTGTCAATTTCAACTGTTTGTTTATTTCATGACTGTTTGTCAATTATGATTGTAAGTCAATTTCATGGCTAAGTCTCTCCCACCCCCTGTATCAGCAAAAATAGTGTTTGACGTTTGACACCTTGCATTGTATGATTAATAGCAACTCTCAAGATGTTTGGACATAAACATGTATGATTGATGTCTTCCAAAGATATTGCACGCTTTACCCTATCAGAATTGCCATCACATTCAAACGTTCCATATCGCCCTAACAAAAATGCTTTGAATGTCTGTCTCACCCAAAAAGTTACACTTATGTGACTTTATGCCGATGTTAGAAATGCTGCCCATTTGTATGGATTATTGACTTTCATCGTTGCTGAAAGGTTCTCTATTAACCAGTTGGATACGATTTGACTTTGATATAACATGCATTTCCCATAGACTCCTGCCCGAGGTACATGTATCTTGTGCTTGATACTGAGCAGGTTCCTATTAACTATTAAAGATAAAGTTGAGTTCTGGTCATGATATTGAATTGTAAAAGAAACTGTCTCAAAGCAATTGGGATATGTTGATTATATAGCACATCAGAATTGGTGTATGCTGTAAGGTTTTGGAATCACCAAAATGATGAGAAATTGACTCAATCCTGCTGAGAGTCACATGCACTGCACACAGAAATGTGTATATGGGACTACACACAAATGTTCGGCCCAAACATTTCAGCTGTTTCTTGTCATATTTTGAATGTGAGAGCATTTGAGGAGCAATCCTGTGAGGAGCAATCCTTTGAGGGGGACATATCTACTATGCTAATCTTCAGTGTTATAGCTAGGAACTTTTTAGTGGTGGTTCAAATTTCACTGACTTGACAAGCAACAAGTCGTTCTAGCGAACAGCCTCGCGATTAGCAGCCGCGGTCGATGTGATGACAACAAAACTTGTATTACATTACAATCAGATTAGCTGTACTACAAGTTTTGTTGTTCATCATGTTCATTGTATTGAACATTAATAAACAAGTAAAGTGAACAACAAAACTTGAAGTATAGTGTACATGTTTGATTTTGTGAAAGTGACCTGAAATTAAATCAATTATGCACTGAATGACTGAAATTGTTAACACAGAATATCTTACCTTTCAAAATTGTTAGACAAGTTTAACTCTGTACCTCCTCTCTTTCTTGGTGGCCCAAAGCTTGACTGCATCCAAAAATGGATAGTTCTCTGGAGCTGGACCAGAAATGGTGATTCTCATGAGACATTCTAGTGTGTCCTCTCCCATTCTGTTCCTGTGATCAGTTTTCACCATTTTCATTCTGCTGAAGTCCCTTTCACAGTCAGCTGTGTGTGGAGGGATAGTTTTGTATATTTTGGCCAGTACTGAGAGGTTTGGAAACATGGACACAAGTGTTCTTTGGCACAAAAACATTTCAACCATTCCACCTGCTGCTGATTCCAACTCTGATGATCCAAGTGAATCCACATAATGCCTAATATCAACCACTTCAGCTTGCACAGTGGCTGAATCCAGTCCAAATTGTTCAGTCAAAACTGCTATGGAGGCTTGTAGCTCTTCTGCCTTCTCAGGAGCATAGAATCTTCTATCTCCAAACTTAGCAAATGAAGCCATTACATCATCATTTTGAAATCTGTCTGATATGTTCTCTTGTAATTTGGTGATGTAAGGCCTTCTCACCTTGGCATCAAACTTCTCCAGGATCGCAGAAGGGACTTCCTTATCAGCATTGTCTAATTTGATGCCATTCTTGTGAAGATTGCTTACCATGGCTTGAAAGTTAGCATCATTAGATGACTTCTCCTTCTTGGATTCAAGAGCTTTCAATATTGCCTGCTTTGCTATTGCTACCTGTGGAAAATCAATAGCCTCAGTCTGGAATAGGCAGCTCAGCCTATTTACAGTTGGGAGAATATCGCAGAGGAGAAGGAGAACAGCAAGGAACTCAGTTTTAGACATCAGATGGTACAATCCAGTTGCTATTACATCACCTCTTTCTTCACTCTCTCTTTCCAGGCTGATGAGAACACTTGTCAGAATCCTTTTCAGTCCAAGTGCACACTTCCCTAAAGCCAACCATCTTGTGCTGCTGGGGTTCAGAACTTTTCCAGTTCCACTTCCAACCTCACCCTTTGATTCACCATCCAATGAGTCAAATAGCAATTTCTGCACCGTTTCCAATCCTTTGCTCCTCACAGCACTCCTTGAGTAGAAATCATGCAGTTTACTCAAAGTCTTCTTGAATCTCTCTATTGGAGGAAAGGAGTTGCCAGTCTTGGAAGCTGCCAAATTCAATTTGTGAGCAGCACAGTGCTGACCCACTGCTTTCACCTTGTTTTCTTTGTCTGTCTGCTTTTCAGTTTGAATGTCTACTATTTTCTTTACTGCTCCATTACACTTGCCGACCATGACTGCTGCCCCATCAGTACCCAAGCCAACCAGTCCATCAAATGGTAACTGATTTTCTTCCAAGTAGTTTGTTACTTTTTGACTTATCTTGTCAGCATTCAATGTCAAATGCACTTCATCATCACCATCAGGCTCCAAGCAGTCAACTATCTTCAGAAACCTTGTTACTATTTCTCCATCACTATTCACATACCTCCCATGGATCACCATTTGTTCTGTTGTACTTACGTCTGTAGTTTCATCAAACATCAATGCATAGTATTTGTTTTCACGAAATTCACTGAGAATTTTCTGTTCTATGACCTCACCCAGACACAAAAGAAATTCTTTAATTGAAGTTTCTGATGTGTATTTTGCATTAGCTCCTTTACAGATTTTACTCTTGATGTGAAGACCCAACTGAGTCAACAAGTCAAGTAATTTTTCAAAGTTTGTCGTGTGAGGAATGTTACTTCTAGCGAGGAAATACAAGCACTGAAATGCTTTGACCATATTCTCCTGACTTATTTCCTTGGGATTTGTCAGTAGTTCATCAATGTGCCTTGCTTCTCTTTGCAAGTGAAGAGAAACTGAATCACGATGCTCAGTACAATTTTCATGGGCTTTGACACTGTCATACCGTAGCCTCACACAGCCCTGTCCACTCCAAACCTCTCGGCCAAATGGTGTCTTATTGAACTTTTTACAGTACGTGCAAAACATACCTGAACCTGGCACAAATTCCAACCATGGTCTGTTTTGTTTCCACTTTGGGTCGAAACCTCTGGCTTGTTTCACTTTCACATCAACCTTTGCTTTCCATGAAGCAGACGCTGAAGTCGAAGTCGAGGGTAATTGATCTTCATTACGCCCAGGAGATATAGATGATTGTGGTTCGGGTGGGGAAACTTCCGGGCCCTCGGCCCGAGCCGGCTTGGCCTCCACTGTCTGTGTCCCAGAGTCTGCAGTATGAACAATTCCATCCAAACACGCAGTTTCTCGATCCCTCTTGCGTTTTCCAAAAAACTTTTCAAGTTTAGCCTGTTCACTTTTCTTTTTGGACGCCATTTCGATCAAAGAAAATAATGCACGATGATGGCAAAGCTCGAATCAGCACTGCGCGTAGTTAATCCATTTAAATCCCAAACCCTGACCTAAGCATGCGACCAAACAACGATCGCGTAATTCTATTATATGCACACTACATACACGTGCACGTACATAGGATGCTACACTGATCAAAACAAGTTCGGCTAGTTAAAGAAAAAAATGAGTAATTAATCGTAACAAAATGAGACAGATTTTACAATATAAGTAATGAAATAAATATATATCGTATTTTATGAATTTATTTATTCTGAAAAAATACAAATTATCTATTTACCGTATTAAGAATAAACATTTATAGGAACAGTGATCGGAAGAGATCGATGGTATGGCGACAGTACAGCTGTCAGAACAGCAGCTTCCGGTATACGCTACGTAAAACATGATATTTGTATGTACGTGCAAATTACGGACCGTAGTACAGTATAGTGCGTAACAAAAGACAATAAAACTCGGCAAATCTTTAGTAAATAATCATTTATTGTCAAATTGAAAACATGATTCTCGTAAAATTGCAAATAAAACACGATTAAAGATGGAAATATGAATGTAAGTACCACGTTTCTTCACAAACAGTTACGTTTAATGCAGTTTCATATGTGAAATTAGTGCTGGTCGGAAGCAGTGTTTTTCACCCGGAGTGGTGGACGGAAATCCCCCGTGCTGGACGGGCCCGTCCACCGCCGACCACCGTAGCTATAACACTGCTAATCTTCCAAACTAACATAATAAGAATGAGAAAGCTCATAAACTATTTTTTTTTTACCTTTCCCAGAACTCAAGCTTCCCTTTAATACTCTCATTCACTGTAGGTTAAAGACAAGAACCATCCATTCCTGAAGGCAATGCATGGGTTAAATTAGATTTTTCCAAACCATTGATTTGTTCTGCTGCTGGTGCAGATGCTGCCTGTTTACATGCATGTATGGATTATTGACTTTTTCTTTGTTGTAGAAACTTCTCTGTTAACCTGTTGACCGCTGTAGTCGCTCATTCCCTAGGCTAAAAGGCAAAAACCACCTGGTCCCCAACTTGACATAGGTTAACCCATAGCAGTTCAGAGTTTTCATATATTCTAAATTAATCAGTATCCCTCTTCAAATTGGCAACAATTGCTCTTATTTTCCACTCCTAAAATAGTTTGAAAAAAGATATAATTGTTTATTGAATGAACCAGTGTGAATGAAAATTGCAAAATTTAACAGGATATTTGCCAATTTGTACATCTAGATAGTGACTGTATATTTTACACTGCATTGCCAATTTAGAGGCTTTAATGATTAGGTACAATTAAATTGCTCTTATTTGTGAACAGCACAACATACGGCATTGAAAATAGACTCAAAGTTTTCTGTGATTTTTGCCCTTTCTCCTCATGTATAATGTGAAATTCCTAGCATTCTAGATCAAAAGATAATGCAAAAACGTCACTAAAAGGAGACACTGTACTGCTATGGGTTAAATAGATATTTCCAAACCATGGAAAATTGAAAATGAATATATCAGTTCATCTGAATATCAAGTCTTTCTTCTGATATGATCTGCGCATGAGCAGGACAAAGGTTCTTTGTACCCTCTGGTAAAACCAACTGTGCTTTATAAAAGTTACGCAATTGCTTTTAATATAAGCATCATTGTGCATTCCATGATTTACAGCTATATATGCAAGTATTAGTGCTGGTATCGGCATGGAAAATCTATGTCGCCATGTCGCAATAAAATTAACGCCGATGTCGACATGTGTCGACATCTGGACATGAGTCAAACAAGTCTAAACTCGGGTCGCTCCCGTAGTGACCGTACACTATTAAACCAGAGTTACCCGACACAAATTCACAATTGCTTTACATGGAATACATGCACTATGTCCTCACGGGCTCACACTCGCAGTCATACTCACTTACAGTTCTCAAAGATGCACACTGTCAACTATTTGCCCCAAAATTTGTTTTGTATGATCCAATTTATCAAGCATTAATGAAAGTCATGCGGTGCGAGTCAGCTAGTGTCGCATATCTAGGCATGTACATGTACGTAATGTATACCGGTCGTCGCAGCTAGATACGCAGCGATCGTGTTGCGAGCGCGCGCTGCTAATGCGTATGTGAAACAAATCACGTACGCGCGCACGACGCCACGGCGAGGTACATGTAAAAAGACCCATTTTATGTCGCCATCGGAGCATGCGTGTCGACATGTCGGCAAAGTTCAAAACCAGTACTTTTGTCGCCATAGTGGCGACATCAGGCGTGTCGATACCAGCACTAGCAAGTATCGTTTTCAGGAGAAACAAAAGTTATTCACAAAGCACCTCCATCACTTCAGAATGATTGTTTTAAAATGCACAAGTGGGATGTTTCCATATTAGTTGGTTAATTTGTAACAATGCTCCGATGTATGCTTCAGGCCTTATTTCGGTTAACCCTTTCAGGACAGGAATTATTTAAGGGTTAAATTGATCACATTTCCTTCTTTAAATTGGCAACATTAATATTTTTCTGTTAGTGCTACATTCAATTCAATTCAATTCAATTTTATTTCACATCTCTTTAAAAAATATTCAACAATCAATATAAATTGAACAATATACAACATATTAAAAATAACAACATTTATGTACATGACAATATAAAAGAAAGATGAAGTGTGGAGGATGTGAGGGATTAACAAAGGCCATTGGCCTGTCAAGGTTAATCCCCTAATTTACCACACTTCAAAAAGAAAATACATAAAAAAAAAAAAAAAAAAAACAGATAAAACTAACGTAACATAATCACATATACAATCACAACATAACTAATCACATTAATTACATAAAAGGCAGTTAGATTGAAATTAAATTACTCAAAATTAAGAAGATAAGATTTATATTTTTTCCTGAATGCACGAACAGTTGAGCTTTCTTTGAATTCATTAGGCAAGAGATTCCAAGACTGTGGGCCTTTAAAACTGACTGTAGTTCTTGAAAAGTTAAAATGATAGAAAGGTACATACATTTTATTGGCATTTCTTGTGTTATACTTATTGCTGTTGCTATTATATTCAAAATATTCATCAAAGCTATTGGGTAATAATTGTTTAGAATAAGAAAACATAAAAGATACTAGTTGTAATTTGTTTATATCATAAATATTCAATATTTTCAACTTTTTAAACAAAGGTTGGGTATGTGCTAAATAGTTTGATTTGGAAATTGCTCGTATTGCACGTTTTTGTAATAAAAACAATTTTTGTAAGGAATAAGATGAACAACTGCCCCATACAATATTAGAATACATAAGATGTGATAGAATCAAACAGTTGTACAAATTAGTTAAAATCTTCAGAGGTAAAATGTGTTTTAAAATATTTAACACTCCAATGGATTTTGATATTTTTAGAGCAATATAATTTACATGTTCCTTCCAGTTCAAGTTTTCGTCTATGATTACGCCAAGAAATTTAGTACTGGTTTCTCTCTTTATTCTTACATTATTAAGCTCTATGTTTATTTCACTGTCTTGTATTCTACAATTCCTACTCTTAAAGATCATATAACATGTTTTATCGCGATTAATGTAGAGTTTATTAGCAGTAAACCAGGTTTGTATTTTTTTCATTTCTAAATTCAGTAGATTATTTAATGCAACTGGGTCTTTACCTGATAAAAATAAACTTGTGTCGTCTGCAAATAAAATTACTGATAAAATTTTGCTAACATATTGCAGATCATTAATATAAAGCAAAAATAAAAGTGGCCCGAGATTAGATCCCTGAGGTACGCCTACTGAAATATTTTTATATTCAGAATTAAAATTGTCAACAGTTACATATTGCTTCCTATTGCACAAATAACTTTTAAACCACTGTATTGCATTTCCCCTTATTCCATAATATTTCAGTTTGTTTAGTAAAATTGAATGGTTAATACAGTCAAACGCCTTTGACAAGTCTAAAAAAAGCCCTATCACTATGTGTTTCTTTTCAAAAGCTTTGGCAATTTTATCTGTTAACTCGATTAATGCATGAGTAGTACTGTATCCTTTTCTAAAGCCAAATTATTTCTTGTGTAATATATTGTGTTTATTAACAAAAGTTATTAATTTATCGTAAACAATTTTTTCTAATATTACTAAATATTGATAAAAGAGATATTGGTCTATAATTATTCAGCATACTTTTATTGCCATTCTTATATATTGGTATAACTTTAGCTACTTTTAATGCATTAGGAAATATGCCCTTTTCAAGAGAAGAATTAAATATATTGCACAAAGGAGATACAATTGCATGAATAGAAGATTTAACAATTTTAGCACTTATTCCATCATAACCAGGAGACTTACTTGCATCAAAACATGATACAATATTGATAATAATAGATTCTGTAATAGGGCTAAAAAATAAAGACTCACAAACAGATACCTGTAAATAACTATTAAATGATGTACATCCTGCACCATCCAACTTATCATGGATTTTCTGTCCAACTGTACTAAAATAATCGTTAAATAAATTTACAATATGAGATTTATCCTTTATGGATTTACCTTCATATTCAATTTCATCAATATCATTCTTAGTTTTGCTTTTATTTAAAACTGCATTTATAATTTTCCATGTTTTCTTCGCATTGTTCATGACATCATTAAACTTATTATCATAATACTTACGTTTTGTATCACGTATCAAATTATTTAATCTATTTCTAAAATTTACATAAGTAGTTTTGCGATAGGTTGTAGGATTTCTAAGATATCTTTTATATAATATATATTTATGTTTACTCATTTTCTTAATTTCTATTGTAATCCAAGGTTTAACATTTACATGTTTCTTTATTTTCATCTTTATCTCTTGGAAACATTCGTTATATAATTTAACATATATTTCAATAAAACTTTCATACTTCTGATTTACATCATCAATACGATCTAAAAAGTCCCACTTCACAGACTGCAATTTTGAACAAAAAGTATTGATGTGAACATCACTGAAGTCTCGTTTAGAATAAAATATTTGGGAATCGTTTGTATCAGGTTGAGATGAAATCATGACAAAAGGGGTAAGATGATCACTGACATCTGTTATAATTATTCCACTCAGTTTAACCTTTTCTGGATTATTACAGAAAAAATTATCCAAGATAGTCGCAGAATGTGAGGTAATTCGGGTGGGATTGAATATTTGCGGTAAGTAAGAAAGTGAAATAAAATTATCAATAAATTCATTAACATATGAGATAACATCAAGTTTCAACAGATCAACATTGAAATCACCCATAATGATACTCTCCTTTCTCTCATTCATGGTAACATTCAGTGGTGCTTGTATATCATTAATGAATGGTTGTACTCTTTGGTGTGGTGGTCTATACATAACAAGAACTATATAATTCTTTACTTTATTATATACTTCAATGGATATAGTCTCGACAGCATCAGTAAACACATCTAAGTCTGGTCTCCTTTTAAATCTTATTTTGTCATAAATAAATACTCCTACGCCTCCCCCTCTTTTTCCTTGTCGAGGATTACTTAGGAAGGAATACTGAGGAAGAGAAAAATAGGTATCATCATCATCACTCTTAAGCCATGTTTCTGTGACCCCAATTATCGACATAGGTCTAGAAAATGTTTGAACACAATGAACAAAATTATCAAAATTACGCTTTAAACTACGGCAGTTAAAATGAAATAAAGTCACTGTAGAACGAGTATCAAGATGTTTAGTAGACTCATAAAATTCATCAGGGGTGTAAACTTTGTTATCAGGAAGAGATTCTTCATTATTTATAGTAGCTAAAGACTCATATTCTCTAGAGCTTCTGTTACAAAGAAAGCAATTATTACAAGTTGTAGAATTTTGCCTATTACATAAAATACAAGTACACAACATAAAACGTTAAACAATATTCCCTTCTAACTACAAAACGAAATAGTCTGCAATACAATAGAATGAATTGGTAGTACAAGTGGAAATTATAACTGATACATATATATACAGTGTATATATACCTCACATGGTATTCTTATTATTTCTCATTTACAGTCCATTAACATGAGCATAAATGTATATTAACTCAACATTTGCCTGTTAAGCTTTAAATGACAATGTTTTTATATTTTCTTGAGATCATCCACAGAGTATATTCTTTTCCTTACAGATCCTCCATTCGTTGCTTTCACTAGAACAGTAACTTTGCCATCCGTGGACCAAGCGGCAATCACATTATTGTTGTTTTTCACCTCATCTAATTCACCTCATGGCTCTAATAAGGTGTAATATCTTTGAAAACAATATACATGGTTAGGAACTTTGTCAACAATTTGACATAATTGCCAATTTCAACAAAAAACAATGATTTTGAACATCACAATGTGTTGCCAATTTAAGGATTTCAAAGCTTATTCTCGTTTTTAAAATTCCAGTCATCAAACGCAATATGATCATAAAACAAAAATGGGCATAGTGTGTGTAGAAATTATTGCTCTTTCACCTCATGCATCTGGTATATTTTTTAGAGCTCTGAATCAAAAGTTATTGAGCCAAACCACAAAATGTGGTCAATTATCTTGAAAGGGTTAAGATATACATGTATGGTTAGGATTGCAATTAATTAAGAGTGAATTGGTTTTTATGTTAGATTTCGGGTTAGGGTTAAGGTTAGGTATAGCGTTTGGTCCAGGTTTGAAGTGAAGAATTTGGTTTTAGAGCAATCATTGCCAGAGCACGTTGTGCATCCGTCTCATGTGCTCACTAAGAAGTAGTCAGTTCAGGGCCCTGTTCCATTAAACTTGTCATCAATGACAAGTTGCAATAACTGTTATAAGCTACTGAAATCCTTGCATCTCATTGGCTGAGAGCAAATTTGTTGGTTAAAAATCACTGACAAGACACTTGATGAAACGCCCCACTGATCACCCAAGACACCTCATCAGACTCAACAGTCTGTGTGGTGGGACAGACAAGTTTGTTTTATTAGCTCATTAGAGACAACTGTGTTTAGACTGAAGGACTCTTGTACATATATTTAGCCCGTAGCATCAACATGCAGGAGGCCATGAGATCGGAATAGTGGGCCGCCAGAATGAGATGTGTAGCCCAGACCTTAGGATGGGCCAGTTCACACGAGAAGAAACATTGTATAGAAACATATACTTTGCCAATAAGTGTAAGATGAAATAGACATGAACACAAAACCAGGATTCTTTGAATTGGGGGGGGGGGGGGGGGGGGAGAGTAGAGGGAGGAAGGAGTGAGGATGGGCACAAGTCTTAAAATGCACTGACAAGCAACACTCATCCTCTCCTCTCCTCTCCCTCCTCTCCCTCCCCGAATTTACATTGATTTCTACCACAGGGATATAGCATTAGTGCGCACGACTTTAAGCGAGCAGTTGATGCGGCCACACAACCAAAATTAGGAGCCCTACACTCAAACACAGTACTTGGGACATCGTATGCTGTGTTGCCTGTGTACGATTCCAGTGTACTCGTTTGCGAAAGATACATGATTTGATTTTTTATTTTAAAAAGACATTATACCGATTGTCACATTGAATAGCCATTAGAATTTGTAAGGATACACTTGTTTTGCCTGTTTTTGCAGTTAATTTGTGAAAAAGACTTCACAGTGCTGAATTCATTCGATTCTAGAAATGCATAAAATTGTATTGAAACAGTAGAGCGACTGTTTTTGTTGTTGTTGTTGTTGGGTTTTTTTTATAGCCCAAACATGGCGACAGGTCGCATCAAACGTAGAGGGCGTTGCATTATCCACTGGTAAAGATCGATGGGTGTGTTTTATAAAATATTCAAAGTCAAGTGTGAAGGTAGCCTGTGAAACAGAAAGCAAAGGGAACAATAATGCACAGGTGTCACATTCCTCCCTCCCAATCAGACTCTATCAAACAGGATATATCGATGACGGTAGAAAGTCGGCCCCCATAAATCCCCTGGATATCATGTTTTTACTGTCTGAATAATTGTGATCTTTACGAGTGGGATGCATACCAAAGTCCTCAAACACTGATGTAGTGGCTTACGTTACCTGATGAGTTTTGTACAGGTTAATTACTCCCACAGCCTATCCCTTGGAGGTAATACAGAATTTTCTAAAGGTCCAAATGAATCAGCTTTGCCTTCTCACATTGGCACTTGTTTTTTCTCATCTTTCACTCTTACATTCTTTAAGACAAATTAGAATATATATTTTAAATGAGGTCTATATGAATGAAAATTACAAAATGCTACAAAAAATTGTCAAATTGTATATGAATATTCCTGTAGTGATTACAAATTTAGAGACATATATACTTATTTTCAATTCAATCATTCTTATTCATGAACAGCACAATGTACTAGATTAGGAATTGAATCCTATTTTTTCAGTGATTTTTGCTCTTTCTGCTCATGTACTTTGTGTTTACAAACCCTATTTCATTTTCAGAATTACAAACCTTTGGAATAACAAACCTTCAGAGTAATGCATCAAATGTTAGGAATTATAACCCCCTGCTATGGGAAATTTGTGTTTTGGAATGATGAATCTTGCAAATTGTGAACCATCGGAAAAACGAACCTTCGGAAAAACATGTACTCCCCGATATGTCCCCCAAACTTGGATCTCGACCAGGGCCCCGTTGCATAAAACTTACCATTAATGGTAACTCTGCTATCAATGGTAACTACCATGGTAACATCACTCAACAGCCAATCAAAATCAAGGTTTCCATGGGAGTTACCATTGATGGCAAAGTTACCGTTAATGGTAAGTTTTATGCAACGGGGCCCAGATCATATAGTGTTCTATTGGGTTTTAGTACATAGTGATGGTACAGGTGTACATGTATTAAATGCATGCATGTTCTTCCCATTCAACATCTGATTACGATGAAAATATGATGATATCAAATGCCAGCTTGATGTTATCTCTCATAATAGAGTCACCCGCTGTCATACAAAGCACAAGACCCCCAGCTGCCCATTCTGTTTTTACTCAACTCTCCGTCTTCAGTCCCTCCTATCCAAAATAGAGCGGGGTTGGGAATGGTTTGTAGGTGTGGGCCTGGGGGTACTAACACAATTATTACCTGTGACAGTCCAACTGTATCACTTAGCATGTGTTTTTCCACATCTGATTTCTCGTGCAGGGCCCTCTGGCAATGAAACACTTACGACTTCTTGCTCCATTGGATGTTCTTGAGTACAATGTATGCCCCATCTCAAGCATGGATACATAACTGGCATGTTCTTCTAGTCATGCATGACACATGGGACTGTTCCCATGACCGTTTTAACATATTTTTTTTTTCTTAACATCAACTTGGCGGTGGTGTACAACCTCTTAGGGATAAACTTATGCATGAGAAAGCTACCTGTATGTTTTGTTGTATGCCCCATCTCGAGCATTGATACAAGCATGTTCTTCCAGGCGTACACAACACGTAGGACTGTTCCCATGACCATGACAACTTTTTCCCCCTCTTCTTAACATCCACTTGACAACGATGTACAAGCTCTGAGGAACATGTGGTACTTTATGCATGGCATGGCTTCATGAGACTGTTCCCACAGCACAAAACTCAATACGAAATACAAAACTCTCACTTGGATGAACGTTTTAGCCAAAAGATAAAAATAATCATACTATGAGTTTTAAAGTGATTTTTTGTTGCATCAACAAAATTTCTCATGTTGTTTCTTTGTTTTTTTAAATTTAAATCAGTAATTAAAAAAAAAAAAATCAAGACAATTTAAATCATGCCAACCCTCATTTTGATGAATTAGTAAAGTCCCAAAACAAAGTCAAAGTTTCTTTTTAAAATAATTCTCATCTCATTCATGCAACACAATATTATGTTTGTGTATTTGTGGATGACTTTGCTGGTTGAAACAGAATAGTGTCCAAGGCCTGATGTATCCAATAGGAAGCACCTCTAGCAAGCACCTCTAGCCTTCCACATTAAGCCACTGCCTGTTGGAACCGGGTCGATCCTGTATTAAGCCTATGGAAATAACATAATCCGGTAGTCCTCAACAGAACTTGAGGTTTGTTGATTTATATATGCTATCCTTGGCTCTATTCTTAGTAGGTGCACATGGCAAAGGATAATGACTAAACCTTGGACTACTGACAGCCTTTCACATGGATTGAGTGTTAATAGCTATTTTGGTTGGTCGTATCAGTCATGAAATGTGGCCTTTGACATGAATAGACATTATTTAACCAGTTGTAAAGGCAAGTTTCTAAAAGATAAACATTTTAATTTTTTGTTTGTTTAGGGTTAGGGTTAGGGTTACATACTATTTGTCTATGTATGCAAATAATATGCAAATTAGCTACCTTAGCTAATTTACATTAGTGGCTATTTTTAGAAACACGCTCCTATGACTGGGTTAAATGATGCCTACCATTGATATGAGAGAGAGAGAGAGAGAGAGAGAGAGAGAGGGAGGGAGTGTATAGAGATTATGGATGCAAAGTGACCAAGATTTCGTGCTGAAGTCGACTAGTACATGTAGTTTTCCAAAGACCCTTTCAACTTGTCCCAAATTATGCCACAACTTATGTTGAGTATATATATATATATATATATATATGTATGATAACAGTCCACAGTGATGTAACAAAATCCCTTTAAAGATGAAGTCTCACTGTGAGTACTACTACTTAAAGATTATTTTGACTTCAAGTGATGTGATTGCTTTGTGAAATGAAATGATAACAAAGGTGGATTATGTAGCGCATGAAAATGATTGTATATTTTGAGGTTTTGAAATCATCAAAATGATTTTAAAAAATTGACTAAACTTGCTGAAAATTTCATGAAGCGAACAACACTGCACACAGAAATGGGTATGTGAGACTGCACTCACATGTGGCATGAAAGTTTGGTCCAGACTTTTCAGCTGTTTCTCGTCCTTTTTTCGGATATGATTTTGAAAAGAAGTCCTTTTCATGGGGCTTTTATGCGATGATACCCTTCAACAAGGACTTCAAAAGAACGAGAAAACTCACAGATTATTTTTCACCATCATCAGAAGTCATCTTTCCCTTTAACATGTTAGAAGCCATGTGTGGGATACATTCTGGGTACAGAATTAGATCCAGGTTGCTTTAGGTCCTGCATTATTTATCCCACTCAAGGCGCAGGGATGCACAGAGCGTGTATCCGCCGCTGTCGCTGAGGCGGTATAAATTGCAGCCTCTCACGGATTCCCGGTGGCCCAGAGAACCTGCCCAGGGTTCTTATACCTTGATACCTTACTCGCTAGCCTCCACCGATGGGTAGCTGTGGGAATTCAAACCCCTCTCATCCGAAACATTTTTTTGAATTTCATTTCCATCCACAACTCCATTTTAATAAGCAAAACAAGAACATGTAATTAAAAAATGAAAAAAATATGTATAAACAATATCATGGTACGAAGAATAAAAAATGTTGTTTGAGTAATTTGCGTTTTTTTCCTTTGTACATGTACATGTAGTATAGGTGGGCATGTGTGCCTGATCCGATAATGGAAAAATGGGGAAAGAAAAAGTGAATGATAGAAAGAGAGAGACAGAGAGAGGGGGGGGGGGGGGAAGGAAAATGAAAACAAGATCAAAGGACCTTCTCCTCCACCCACCCCAAATCAGAAATTCATACATTTCACCCTCCCCCCCCCCCCCCCCCCCCCCCCCCCATATAGCAAGCCCCCTTGATACCAGTGCCCCACCAATGGTGGGCCTATGCCACTGAATATTATTAATGAATTGCAAGATGCACCCTAACATTAATCAACCCAAATCATGCTGTGATTTAGTGTTCTTTCTACCGCTACTCATTCATAATCTGTAGCATTCTAGATCAAAAATGATTTACGAAACATGATAGAAATAGGATTCCCCCCCCCCCCCCCCTCAAACTCAAGGACTCAACTATCAATGAATGCTGAAAATGTCAAATCGGAAAAGAAGAAATTTGTGCGACATCTGTCCGTACCAATGCATGAAGGACTTCATGGCTGCAGAAAGTGCAGAATTTTATTGTGTCTATCGAAATGCAATGATTGTACATCATGCACTGATCACTGCAGATCTGAAGTAGATATCAATCTAGTGCATGTGCACTCTTTGTGCACTGTTCACAGAGCATTCTAACTTGATTTACACACATGGCAGAGCTGCCTTTATTGTGTTTTCATGTAAATTATCTCAACCACACCACGGTTTAGTATGTTCTTTCTATCGAGTTGGATAGACAGATAGTTTGAAAGATGGATAGATGGTAGACAAAAAGACAGAAGAAGAAGAAGATCTACATGTATTGACTCATGTGCATTTTATGCAAAGTTGACAGAGCGGTTGAAAATGATTTTACACATGGTAGAGCTTTATTGTGATTCGATGTCAATCTCAACCACATCATGGTTATGTTCACTCTAGAGTTTAGATAGACAGATAGATTGCTAGATGGATGATAGGCAAAGAGATAGACAGAAGGAGGAGATCTACTAATGCATGCACAATTTGTATGCATCGCTGACAGAGCAGTGTAATATGATTTAACACATGGTAGATCTCAATTGTGATTTGATGTCAACTATCTTCTTCTCAACCACATCGATGAGCTGTGTTTAGTCTCGAGTCATGTTAGGAGTAAAGATAGAAGGATTGATTGATTGATAGCTAGATAGATCAAGTGATGGAGAGATAGACTGATAGATAGGTAGATGAACAGACAGACAGATGAAATAGAAAAAGTGACAGAGATACATAGAGAGGAGGGGGAAGGGAAAGAAGGAAGGAAGGAAGGAAGAGAGGGACAAAAGGAGGAGACAGAAAGAGAGGGAGAGATATAATTAGACAGATACACAGAAGTGGAAGAAAAAAAAAAGAATTAAAAGAAGAAGAAGAACCAAAGAAGTGCTGAGTGAAAACATGACTTGTATTCATGTTGCTTTCAGTAGGTGTGTTCGCATGTATAGGTCAGTGGCTTTTTTTCGGTCATTGGCATATAAACCACCTAATGGGGTTGCCCGAGTGTGATGCATAGTGACTGTTTTTATAAACTTGCCTACATGCACAGCCTTGAGCATTATGCATAAAACGAGTGACGATAGTTTATAGGTATGAGGTAGAATCAATGTAGTGTTGTGTATTGGTAAAAGTACAATATAATTTGTGAACAAATTACCATTTGGGATAACATCATAGTAGCCAGTAACATGGCTTGAGTCCAGCCATTGAGGGGGCGCTGGTGTCTGAAGGGGCACTGACCTTACAACATGGATAAAATGCGACAGAACAAGACTGCTGGGTGGGTTGAGAGTGTGGAGGGGGGGTGTAATTATGTCCTTTTTAGGTTGACATCCCCCTCTCTCTTTCTCTTTCTTTGAATGACTTTTCCTTCTGTTTTTTTTTTCTCTTTTTTTTTTTTTGCCAATTAATAACATGCCCCACTCCCCATTCGAAGCTATGCCACTAATGGAAGTGATGCAACTCATAAGAATAAGTTGTCTTGAAATTCTTGCATATATATATTAAAGATTACAAGTAAAAGGTTACTCCTTGGACATATTTTGGATCGAGCTTGTTTAGAAGCGTTTAGGACTTGCAAATTTTGAGTGATTCTTTTATATTTTGATTATTTTTTTCTTCACAATGTCATTTATTTGCACAAAGATTCAACAACACAGGAATACTAACGATGTAACTATTTCTCTGCTTGCCAAAGTTTAACCAAAGTCAAATTGCTCGCAGGCTTGCTTGCACTAGGCAAGTAGTTACATGTGCATGACTGTACGATAAGATGGCAATGGGTACAGACCATTGCCCCAGTGGGAACAGATCCCTGTATGACGTCAAGAGAAACACAGTGATATGATTGATGGGAAGGAGTAAGATAGCCACTATGGTGGACAGGCTGGCTACCTATTTTCTGCTCCAATTAGGGCTTTTGCCATATTTTCCCTTTTTTCCTTTCTCTCTCCCCATCTCTGTTTTAAGCACATGATTTTTATCAGTATAATGGCAATTTCGCTGCAGGACGTGCTAAGGCAGGGCCAAGAACGCCAGCAGGACATTAGTCAAAACAAACAGAATGTTCGGAAATTGTTTTTAGTGACCCATTTTATATTAAAAGACAGAAGTTATATTTGGCTTGTTCCAGCATCTTATCAAATTGCCAAGTTATATTGCTGCATGTCAAATTGTATTTCCGTATAAGTTTTGACAAACTTGCCTCAGGTACGAGAGCTGTGGCTGTAAATAGATGGACATTTATTGTTTTAAAGCCTTGTTTTCATGTTCATGACTTACAACGTATTGTTTTGCTTGGCATGAAAAGATTGCTCAGATATATATGAGAATGTAGCCTTTGTAGAAGTAGAACTTTGTTTGTTTGTTTTATTTTCCGTCATATAAAAAGAATATACAATCACATAAATATAAAGCAAATAACAAAATTCATATACATAACACAAGCCAAACTGTTCGATAGTATGGCATTAAATTTAACAGCACAATAAATAACGATTGAAGAATGAAAAATACAGTGTAAACAAGGAAAGGCAAGAAAGAGACGGCTGGATAGCCCATTTTCAGCTACACTTATATAGTGCAACTGGTCTTCCATGGGGACCAGATACTGAATGAAAAAGAGAAAGATAAAGTGTAAGAGAAAGAGAGAAAAAAATAAGATATGAAGAAAGAAATTATGAATACTATATTTAAAATATTTAAAACAAAAACAAACAACAAAAACAAAAACAAAAACAAAATAAAACAAAAACAAAAATTAAGGTCTCATTTGCTTAAGTGCTCGTTTAAATGAAAGCAAAGATGTGCAATTTTTTATACATTGGGGAATGCTGTTAAATAACTGAGCACCCCTGTAGAAAAAGGTGCGTTTGCAGTTGTTTGTTCGGGGTTTCGGAAGGGATAGATTCTTGTAGAAGTAGAAGTGTAGTTTAAAAATCTTCTTGCTTTCACTTTTTTAAACCTTGAAAGTTATCCATGCAGATTTCTTGCTCCATTTGTAATTGTTTTGGCTTTCTTGTTTAAAAAATTTTCTCTCCTGTACCAATTGTTCATGTGTTACCCTCATTTTCCTTTCTTGTTGTTTGACTAATGTGCCTTTTTAAGGAGGGAATTGGCCAACAAGTAGAATATTTCTTTTCCTCCTGTGATGCATGCCAAAATAAAATGTGTTGATGAATGCATTACCTGAAAGAGACATTCATGGAGAGATGAAGATGTGTCACACAGAGAGGAGTGAGAAAAAAGGAGAATGAGACAGATAAAGATAAAGAGATATAAAGATTTAAAGATAGGGAGAAAAAGGAAAGAGAAAGGGAAATAGAGATTAAGAGAGAGGGAGATAAAGATTTTAGATGTAAAGATAAGAAGTTAGGGAGAAAAGGAGAGAGAAAGGGAAAAAGAGATTGAAAGGGGGGGGGGGGAGATAAAGATAAAGAGATATGAAGATAAGAAGATAGGGAGAAAATGAGAGAGAAAGGGAAATAGAAATTAAGAGAAAGAGAGGGGGAGACAGGGGGAGGGAGGGAGATAAAGATGAAGAGATATAAAGATAAGAAGATAGGGAGTAAAGGAGAGAGAAAGAGACATCAATGAAATTCAAGGAGTGATCCATTCACAGAGATACAGTTTCTATACTGTGTTTGAATCCATAGTTCGGAGTATACAAATAGACTCTAGCATTCAGAATCAAACAAATCTGACACCTCTGCACACCATAAGAACAAGTGTGTCCTGTGTTTTATAGTGCAATTCAAGTTTGTAGTCGATCTCTTTCCCTTATACTACCGGTTGACTCTACCTCTCTCTTTCATTCTCTTTATTTCTCCTTCATTCCCATTCTTTTTCTTTCTTTCTTTTCTCTCACTCTCTGTCTCTCTGTCTCTCTCTCTCTCTCTCTCTCTCTCTCTCTCTCTCTCGGCCTGCCTGCCTGATATGTTGATGCAGAAATTCTAATATTTTTATTCGTTTTTTTACCAGAGCTCTTTTTAGTTTCTAGAGCTCTTTTAGCACTTTTTAGATTTGCTCTCCTCTTCTGTGTAATTTTTTCCCACTGATATATGCCACTGCTTAGAATCGTGCAGCTTTATTCTCTCTCTCTCTCTCTCCCTCTCTCTCTCTTTCTCTCTTCCTCTCTCTCTCTCTTTCTCTCTCTCTCTCTCTCTGGGCTGTAGGGAATTTATATGAACAGCCAAAACTACAGTACACTAGTCACTCTAAAGGAACTAGAAATTTACATAATGCTTGTTTTCGTCCCATCTTATCTACATCAAAGTCGAAAGAAACTAGAAATTTGCATAATTCCAGTTTTGATTTCATCTCATCTAAACCACATTCTCCCTTTTTTTTTCTCTCTCTCTCTCTCCTTTCTATTTGCCTCTACAGTACATGTACTAGCCAAGACTGTCCAAGGAACCAGTACGAGCGAGGGAGGAGGCTTTGACTACGATCAGTCGTGGATATGTGCATTGTAAGTATCCTTTGTGTGCCATTGCACTTTACATGTAAAGTAGAAGCCTATAATAGTATTCAAGTCATGCAACCGCATAAAATTGACATTTCTGTTCAGAGGTAGGAGTACTGAACATCTGTTAATACCTGTGAGCTATTTATATGTAGGTCTTTAAAGGAGAATGAAACCCTGCGGAAAAATCATTTTTAATGACAAGAGAGGATAGAGAGAAGCAATTTAAAAAATGTTCCATCAAAATCGGTTAAGAAATGAGAAAGTTGTGGAAGTTTGAAAAGTCTCAATTTACTTTCTATGGCGATCCTCAAATTGGCAATGTTGCTTCAAAGTGACAGGTAGAGTAGGACAACTCTCCATGTGTTTTCTACACTAAATTTCATATTTTCTCCATTATCTCTAAAAATGATGCTTGTCTTTTTGTGAAATCAACATATGTTGTGTCAAATACATTTCTCAATGATATATCTTGAGCTAAGAAGGAGACAAGCTGCACCTTGAGAGAAAATGGGGAAAATATGAAATTTTGTGTACAAAACATATGGAGAGTTGTCCTACTAAACCTGTCATTTTGAAGCAACACTGCCAATTTGAGGATCGCCATAGAAAGTAAATTGAGACTTTTCAAACTTTCATAACTTTCTCATTTCTTAACCGATTTTGATGGAACTTTTTTTGAATTGCTTCTCTCTATCCTCTCTTGTTATCAAAATGAATTTTTTCCCAGGGTTTCATTCCCCTTTAACTCTTTATTCACCTTGAACCAAAACATTGGACTGCCACATTGTACGGAGTACATTTCACATATACACTGGGTGATTTCAAGTTCGGTGTTGGTGTTGGTGTTGGTGTTGAGAGCGTGAATTGGGCTGCTGATTCTAGCCCCTACACCGAATTTGAGTTTATGAAAATAATACCAATCACATTATATATAGCTCAACACTTAGTGAAGTCAATCCCAGCACCAGCTTGATTTCAGGTTTGGTGTTGTGGCTGGTGCTAGTTTTGCCCCAACACCAACACCAGCTTTCAACACCGAACTTGAAATCACCCACTGTATGTGTGCCAAAAGTCGACTGTGGCAGCCCCCTGTTTGTTCCAAAGGACGACCAAAACCAGGAAAGAGTTAATGCCGTTCCCTTCTTGCTTTTCTCTTTAATACATGTTCTGTATCCAGTTGCATAATAGACTCCATACTCGTGTGATAGTTTTGCACCAATTTGACTAAGACATGTACATGTAGGCTTTAAAGGTGCCATTTAGCATTTTGACATGGTTATGATATGTGTTCAGTTGTATCATAATTTGCTATAGAATGGAAGAAGAAAGTGCCCTGAAAGTTTTGTTTTTTTTAAGATCAACTTTTAGTAAAGGAAGAAGTAATTATTTTGCAATTAATCTATCTATGAAGGAATTGATTCTATTGAAATCTTATTCCATTTTCAATTTAATGGAAATTTTAAGGAAAATTAAGATGTAATTCTAAATTTTTTTTGATAAAAACGTAATGAAAAGTCAAATTTTTTGCTGAAAACTGAATGTACTCAGTTATATGAAATATTTAGTAATTATTTAGTAAGGGAAAATTGATTTTTTAGTACGGAAAGATTGAAAATTGATTTTCAATAGTAATGATAATGTGAATCCCATTGATACTCTCATATCATGGATATTGTAGTTCTATGATTAAAGAAATAATTTCTAACGAATTCAATTAGATTTTTTTCTACCCATACAATCTTCCTTGCTATTAATTGCTTGGACCATTTTTTTTTCTACATGTAGGTCAGAAGTTGAAAAATGAATAAAACAGCTAGAATGCCGAGAAATGTACACTTAAATATATGAATTAAAAGTCATTGCCGTTTCCTGAAGAAGAGGCATAAACGCAGTGCTTAAGCCCGTCATATCCTGTAGCTTTAGCAGCTATGCAAACACATAGCAGGCTACGCTAGACTGCCTCAACAGTAATATGCAATCATGTCAGAAAAATCTCAAAAGCCATTGGAGTTGAGAAAGCTAATCAGTGTTGAAGGACGTTATCAAACAAGATGATAGACAGTGATATATCATCTCTAGGATTTAGTACAATGTCATGCAGCAATGACTTTGACATTTGAAATAATTTTACCCTTCCCTTTAACCCTTTCAGGACAGGAATTATTTAAGGGCTAAATTGATCACATTTTGTTCTTCAAATTGGCAACAATATTTTTCTTTTAGTGCTACATGGTTCAAATAACGTGTAATGTCTTTGAAAACAATATACATGGTTAGAAATTTGTTGAATAGTTGAAAGAAATTGCCAATTTTGATGAAAAACAATGATTTTAAACCTCTCAATGTGTTGCCAATTTAAGGATCTCAAAGCTTATTCTTGTTTTTAAAATTCCTGGCATCAAACGCAATATGGTCATGTAATAAAAATGGACATAGTGTGTGCAGAAAATTTTGCTCTTTCTACTCATGCATCTGGTATATTTTTTAGAGCTCTGGATCAAAAGTTATTGAGCCAAACCACAAAATGTGGTCAATTGTCTTGAAAGGGTTAATGAGGTAAGTCAGGTAAGTGATAAAGCATATTCAAAATCAATGTACAATATGCATTGCTTATAAATGTATAAGTATAAAACTGTGGTTTATTCCTTGGGAGCTCAGCTAATTCCATAGACCAATTTAAGAAATTTCTGAAAACATGTCTCTTCCCGGAATAGTTGAACCCCTTCCATTTCTTTCAAACTTTATGCTTGATAAATTCATTTTTATTTAATGTTATATACATGTATTATTAATTTTGTCTAAATGTTGTGATATATGTATTATTAATTGTATTAATGTTATATTAAGTATTATCAAGTTTGTAAATGCTGTGATATAGTTGTGCTATGGAGAGCATACCAAATGCTAGTTATTATTATTATTATTATTATTATTATTATTATTATTATTATTATTATTATTATTATTATTGTTATAGTAGTAATTTTCATTGTTTCCAATTATATAAAATAAATTTTAATATACTGGTGTGGTAGCATAAATACATTTCAACAGTTCTGTAATCTAACAGGTTTGTTAACTAACTGATGCATTTTAAAGAATATAAAGGAAGCCCTGATTAGGGTCAAAGATATTCCTTTGGAAATAAAGACTGCATACTTCCAGATGTATCAATTATCAAATATCTATCAACCCTCTTTGTTAATGTAATCATTCCCTCAATCCCACCTGTAAATGCTTTTCACTTGTTATGCCCCCATTGAGAGATTACCGATGTACTTGCAAGTATCACCAGATTGATGATCAACTCAGCTAGCATTATATCACAGTCATTATTATATCTATAATTGCAGCTGGTGAATTAGTCCATGAGTTGTGCGTGATGTATGTGATTACTTTGACCTCTGTCATTAAGGCTGGATGATGCTTATTAAGTTGTCTATTCACCTCCTACATTTGGTTACAGTACAGCAAGGTTATTGTAATTCATCCTCCATTTTATTCTCCCTCTTATTTTAACTTCTTCTTTTTCTCTGTTTTCTTCTACTTAAAGAGGGTGTTGGGTTCTGAAAAAGGCGAAAAATAATTTGGTATTTTCTCTTTCTGTTTACGTCATTATGGTAGCATATCGTAGTAGAGATGTCCCCGAAAAGCATTGCTCTGTAAATGACATCATATTCGAAATATGGCTGGAAATAAGCTCGTGAATTTTGGACCAAATTATCTTGCCACATGTATGTGTAGTCCCACATACCTATTTCTTTGTCCAGTGCCTTTCAGTGTGATTTTCTGCAGGGTCGAGTCAATTTCTCATCATGTTGATGATTCCAAACACCTCATTATATACTCTAATTCTTATGTCCTACGTAATCAACCTTCCCAATAATAACTTCTAGACATTTTCTTCCACAATAATAATAATAATAATAATAAACTATTCTTGTATAGCGCATAACACATTACGTAAGAATGTCTCTATGCGCTTGAGGAAAAAAAAAGAAGAAGAAAAAAAAAAGAGAAATTTCTGAGTTCCTTTACCTGCTTAACAATTGGAATAAGTATGTTTTAAGGGCAGACTTAAACGTATCTATGGTATTAATGTTTCTAAGAGAGTCGGGAAGGCTATTCCATAAAATCGGGGCAGCATGTGCAAATGAACGTTCACCATATGTCTTGGTATGAACAGGAGGAACAATAAATAAATTCTTCTTACGTGATCGGAGATTTCTTGTTGGTGTGTATGTAGTGAGTAAGTCATTTAGATAAGAGGGAGCTAATCCATGAAAACATTCATAAGCTAATAACTGTATCTTGAACTTGATGCGTTGATGTTATCATATGATCACTGCTCAACTTTTAACATCTCTCCTCTTTTTTGCCTTCTTCATCTCATTACATTTTTTTTCTTCTATTAATTCCCCCCCCCCTCTTTTTCTACCGTTTCCTTGTATTCCATGTTCTGTCTGTTGTTCCTCTTTTCCCTATTCTACAATATTTTTTTACTTGAAAGTCATTTCACCAGTGAGTTAATTGTGTTATCTCAGGTTTCAATGCTAAAATCAAATTAAATTTCTTGTAGCTACATGTAGGTAAATAAATGTTCAGTACATTTTGACAATTGATTTTTACCATGATATATTTTAGACTGTATTGTAAGAACTTCTAAATGTATCACCTAAGAAGGTAGAGGCCAAGCACTTCCAAGAGCTACCAAAAAAGATGAAAATTGGAAGACCAGAAATAATGCAAAAAGTCAAAATGCATGTTCTGTTTTTATTGAGTAAGGTGTCAATGGAGTGTATTCCCAGGGCTGTCATACTCACAAAATGGAGACAAATTCCCAGGTCGTTCATTCTGACAGATGGGAGCGGGGAATCGAGTAATACAGCGAGATAAATCTTCATACGTGTGAAATTGGCTCGGAATCCCGTTTTGCGCCATTCAGGGCTCCCGTCTACCCAGGTGCATTCCCATTAGTCTGAACAAGTTTAAGTGTGAGAAATTTATAGACTGAGCAGCGTTGCTCGAGAAAAGGATCTTGAGTTTGGAGTTCCCAGTTTCCATTAGCGCAAGTCGAACAATCCTCCCCTCACTTGAGGAATTAGCTCAAGCTTCAGACATGTCGTAGACTGAGTGCTTCATCACTGATGAATCGGGAACAAGCACTAGCTTCCTTTGGATAAAAGCTTCAGCTTTTATTCAAATGCAAGGGTGGAATAGCCTGCTCTTTGTGGCTTCACTGCATATATTAGCTTAAGCAGGGCCCTCTAATTAACAATCAAACACAAGTCCCAATTATATGATACCGATTTGTATAAAATCAAGAGGCATTTGATATCTTTAGCTACGATTAAACACAATACTTTAAGCAAGAGGGCCCTGGTTGTGATTAGGCTAATTTCCCAGATCAGAATTCGCCGGCTATTTTGACGACTCTCACTAATGGAGACGGATCTCCAGTGGAGTATGCCAATAAATGGCCACTCTTCTTCTTCTTCCTCGGCTGGCCGGGTCACTGGAGGATAGCGAAAAGGGGGGCAATTAAGGGCCAATTCAATCGTTTGATAGCAGGTGCGTCTTACACATGAGATCCCGCAGCCAATACATCATCTACACTCTAACACGCGACTAATCGGCATCGAGAAGGGACTACAATCGCCACCAATTTGGACAATTACTCCAGATTGGAGGAGTGAAGGAAAATAGTGGGAGAATGGCAATGTGCCTTCTTATGACGGCAGAAGGTATCTTTTGGGAGATAGGATTACATTAAAAAGAAATTTTAAACATACATGTAGACCGTAAAGTCCCTATCTTTATTCATCTTCACACATTAACAAAGGGTGGCTTCAGTCCTTCTTGATTGGTTCATATGACATGATATGGTAATAGAACTCATGTATTAGTACATTTAACTTTGCCTGAGTCAAATCTGTTGGGACCACTAAAAAATAGTTTGACTTTAATACATATATGGAGAATTTGACTTAGGAAATGTAAATGACACATATTTTGCATAGTTTAGTAAAAAAAAAACTGATTCGACCTGGGGAAAGTTCGACTTATGCGACTTTGAGTTATGCAAGGTTAACTGTGTATTAAGAATTGTTTTGTTGATGGATATTGTATGTTTGATGATAATGCACAAAGGACCAGAAATCCAAAACCTTATCAGTTTTTTCCTTTTCTACTTTTTCCCACTGATCTTCTCGTTCTCTTATTTACAAAGCTATCCATATTTCATGTATTGAAGAGATTCACATGTCAAAGCAAACTATCAAAGTACAAAGAAACAGATTTTTTTATTTGGTTAATAGTCGTACATGTATATCCCCTTCCTCCTAATGTCAAGTAGCATCAACTAATGACAAAGAGATATATATAGCCAGAAGGATGTTACAGTACTAATGCCCTTCTGGCACTCAGCGAATGAAATTGCCTTGCTTCACAGAGAGGAATACAAAATCAGTAAACGATTAAGATCCACCCTCACCTGGCATCTGTCAGTGATAGAAATTATTTATTGAATAAACTGCGAACTTTTAGGAAAACCAGAAATTTTCGCGTGCATGAAACTTTCGTGAATTTCGCAAAAGGTCAAGATTTGCGAAAGTTTCATGCTGCGAAATAATCAAATCACAATTGATACAATATAAAATTATTTCCAAATCACGAAAGGTTCTTGCTGCAAAATTGGGTGTCATAGACAATTCACAAATGTTTTATGTCTCGAATGGTTCTGGTTTGAACAGTGCTTTCAAACAAAATTCTATGCAAGATGTACCTAACCACATGACACTTTCCGATATCTCTTGTTTTGTAAGGTAGGGGACGTATTTCCCCGTTCTCCGTCAAATGGCAAAAAGAAGAAAGAAATAGATGAATTGATAAGAATCAATTTCTACGTTAATTTATGTTTTTCATCTACCTTGTAATAATGGTGCCCTCCTCAGTGGCTCCCCCAACTTCACACCACCGGGTATGGGTAAAGACTGTCTGCAAATATGTCTGTCTGGTAACCTTTAAAGGGATTCGGTAACTTTGTGGAGGCTTGATTTAATAAATTGTTGAATTTTGATATCTGTCTTGTATAATAATGTTCAGAAGGATAAATAAATAGCCAGGCATAGAAAGGTTTTAAAATATATAATGCTATTATTAAGATATATGTATCTATGACTGAATACTCCCATTTACGAAAGCGTATTGCCATACGCTTTAGTCTAACACTGAGTCTATGGGGGGAAATGAGTCTGGCATTTCTGGTCACTTGCTTATGTTTACTTTTGTGTGAAAGCACATGATGATTTTGAAGTGCTTTTTCTTTTCCTGGGCTTCATTTTTACACCATATTACATACACTGATAGCATGTAAGGCCAGGCAGCTCAGATTTTATCAAGCCTCTACAAAGTTATCAAATCATTTTCATGAATAGACCCCATATACAAGTATAGGCCTAAAAATTTGGTGATTATTCCCCTGGAGGTACTAAAATAACCCTAAGAAGCCTTTCTTGTAGGCCCAAGAAGGGAATATGTTGGGGAAGGAAAAGGAAAAGGCGGGGGGCGAGGGTGCACATTGCTAAAAAGGGAGCTGTGACCATATGTGCTGATAAATACAATTTTCCTTCCATTTGAAAGTCAGATTCAATGAAGATTGCATCTCTCCTCTCACTTGCTTTAAGGCAGTCTTGTAGAGATACCCTTCTATTGTGCATTATACCTCATAGGGGAAATGCGTACATGGAAAATGCATGGCAGACTGATTTCTGGTGCAGTTCTGCCTTCTCACTCGCCTACATGTAAGAGCGTGCATATTTTGCAAGTGAATGGGGTCCTCTGTGCTTGAAGGATAATGTCGATCATAGAATCAGCGGTCTGCCATGCAAGACCCCATCATTGTCGACAGTGGTGATCTGGCATTTTCTCCAACGCCAATTGCTCTGGACTTTGAGTTAGGGTAAGGGCTACTATTGGGTTTTAATTTTAGGGTTAGGGTTAAGGTTGGTATAGTGTTTGGTCGAGGGTTAACATTAGGAATTCTGTTAGTGTATGATCTTGACTGCAGAGAAATTGTTGCAGGAGCATGTGACATACATGTACAACTTCTAAAGCCATACAAATATGATGGGATAATTATGCTACTGAATGAGATCTGCTGAACAGCCTCGTTCTCATCCAGATGTTTCATCACTCTCTCGCCCTGAAGTGTCACTCCCATTTTTTTACTCCATGGCCTCGTTCTTGGGAGCACGTCATCCTCGCGTCCCTGTCGTCGCTGCATTGGCGGCTGACTTGTTTACTGTAGTGATAGGAGACGTGTGAATCTTGCGCCTTCCATGATGGGGGTGTTTGGCTCAGGTGTGTCTGTGGTCAGTTAAGGGCCGTTCACATATGTCACAGTAAACTGCCCAAAATAAAAGAAAGAAGAAAAGCCGCAGGGAAAACAAAACCATTTTACGCTTAAACGAATGACATGTGGGGGGAAGAAAAATATTAGCTGCGTGCAACAATGTACTCTCTTATACAGTGTATGTGTTACAAGATGCAGAAAATGTGAAGTGCTCTACGCTTTTATCATTTTACTTTGCCGCAGCGTGTTCTTTTGAGGGGTATATCAGGTTCCTGTTTCATCAAACTTGTCATCAATGTCAAGTTGCAATAACTTTTATAAGCTACTGAAATCCTTGCATCTGATTGGCTGAGAGCAAATTTGTCAGTAAAAATCACTGACAAGACACTTGATGAAATGCCCCCCAGATCCTATGTGAATGAGGCTTCAGGGATCACCCTTTATACTAAGTTATGTGTCTCTTTCTTCTTCCCAGAGACCCAGACTTATATTGGCTTTCTAAAGCCATTCATCGAAGGTGTGCTATGAAATTAGCATGACTTTGCTTTTTGGCATGCACATGTGACTTGTTGCAGGTTTATGATTGATTTTAATATGCAGGCATTATGCAGGCATAAGGTGCATGATTCCAATTACATGTAACTGATTTCAACTGAAGGGTGTGTTTTGTAGTAAATGCTGGTTTTCAAGTTTTGTGACTTTAAGATAAAACCACAGAGATGCAAGATAACCCCTGTCTGAAGCTCACCACCAGTCTTTACTTTTATTGAACTCACACCTATCAAGTTGACCGAGGTCTGCCCATAATTGTGAGACCAAGGTATATACGATCTGTTCTGCTGTTTAGAAATTTAGAAATGCAAAGGTGTGACAATTGCCTTACTGAAGCACAACGGCAATCTTTTATTTTTTAATTGAACTCCCACTTAGCAAATTTACTACGTTCTTTACTCTTATGTTCTGCACAGAATTGTGAGACAATGTATGTCCAACTCTTTACCCTCATCCGTTGCTTGTGTTGCATATGATGTTTACGGCCCTTCCAGAGAAGCAAGGTGGCCATAGCCAAGAAACTTCATAACCTTTTCTTTTCTTGCTTTGAACTGTCTGTTATCAAGTTCAAAATGTTCTGCACAAAATGTGTTCTTGAGACTGGTATTGTATTGTATTGTCTATGGCCGGTATTCTCGAAAGTGGCCTGAGCTAAGCCTGGCTTAACTTAGGCCACTGCTTTATGGAAGGCCATTCGTCAACCCCTAAGTCCTGTTTGAATTACTATATTTATGTAACAAAATAAAGAAACAAAATCATTTTCTGGCACAAAATGAGTATCAGAATTCCATTCTGTCGTGTCGGTTTTTGTATTTGCATTTAGTCCAAGAACTACGATGATTTTGTAGGATCAAAAAGGGGTGACATTTGGCTCTCCATAATTCGGTGGCCTAAATCTACACACCTAGGCGGGGGCTTAAGTTAGGCGCCTTTCGAGAATACAAGCCTTAACTCTTTAACCATTGTCCATTGTTTCCTTTGCAGATGCTCTTTACCATCGTTGCAGAGACGCAAGGTGGCCATTGCCAGGCTGAAGCACCCTGCCAACTTGGGACGTACCAGCCAAGAGATCCGCTTCTTTATCCTGGTCCTGGCCCCCATGCGGGAGAAGGGTACCAAGAATGCCCTGGAGACTGCCAGGACCTTTGCAACCCTCCTGGCTGACATCGAGTGCAGGCAGAAGCTGCTAGAGGTTCGATCAGGTAAATGCCATACCCTGAAAACAATCTAAACCCTTATCTTTGAGCATGGTATTCTTTCCTTAAAAATGCCTCCAAGGAATTTCTATGACATTCATACGTTTCAATTATATTAAATAAGTCCATATATGCCATAAACAGAGCATATAATTATTTGGCTGTCCTTGATTAAGCAATCAAAGGGTCCTTGGTGCAAACTGAAACAATGGACTTCGTTTCCTTCAGTGTAAAAATACAAGTTTATGGGTCGAAGCCCTTTTGGCTTTCAACAGATATTTTATCACATTTTGAAAAGTAGGTTACACTTTGACCTATTGGAAAAATGATCCCCCCCCCCCAATGAAAACGATCCCCATTACAAAAGGAACAAAAAGGGGATAAAATAACTAGATTTAAAGATTGTGATTCTCCCCCCCCCCAAAAAAAAAATACAACAACAACACACAACATTAACAAAAAAAAAAAAATACAACAACAACACACAACATTAACCCCCCCCAAAAAAAAAAAAAAAAAAAAAAAAAAAATAAAAAAAAAAATAAATAAATAAATAAAAAATAAAATAAAATAAATAAATTTAAAAAAATAAAAATAAAATGAAATAAAATGAAATAAATGCTGCAATATCATGCACAGAACCCTGTGATTTGGGTTACTGAAATCCAGAGCAGGATATTTGATATCTAGAATCACACAGTGTACAGTACAGGGAGATTCCCAGGCATCCTCATACATGTACATCACTCTAATGAAGAACCAAATTGAGGCCAACAAGGTTTTGATGAAGCCATCCCCAAAAAAGCACATACATCAAAGGGTAACGCTAAGAAAGAATGCAAAATGTATCATCTGCTGTACCTGCTGAAAAATCTGACAGGAGTGCAGTACCATCCCAAATACATGTGTCTTCTCTAAAATAGTGAACAATTCGGCAATGTAAGGGTTTGGGGGAAGAAAGGGTATGTTTGTGATTCTTTGTGGAGAAGCAATACAGTATACGACCCCAAAGCAGAATTTGTTTATGGTTATTCTCAATTTCTGTTATTTAGATGAAGAACAACAAAGAACGGCTGACCTTCGCATATATCGGGCTTGTAGTCTTTTGGTTGTCACTTTTTATTAGGCCATCTACATGTATATACATACTGTACATGGAATTCCATTAGTTGTATGACTTAAACTTTAAGTTCTCTAACACTATGAATATTTGATTAATAATTAGGACTTTTGTTGAATATATATTAAAGAACTGTTCACATATCTCCCAATGTCTGCCTAGTCCATGTCACCCTTTTCTGCTCTTGTCTGATGATGTAATGGATGTCTGTTTGTCTTCCTCTATATCTGTGTATGTTTGTCTCATTCTCTGTTTGTAGACATATACACCTGTATGAATGAAATGAGTATTTCTATTTTTGTAATTTTGTAAAGTGTCATAGCAGTCTGCAGACTACATTGTAGCATCCTGTACATGTAGCTGTTTCATGTTGTTTCATTTTGCTTTGTAATGTACTGTAGTCTGGTAGTAGTTAGTAGTAGTAGATTGTGTTTTGTTCCAGCCGAGGACTGCATGTCGTCCACGTCTTCAAAGATGGACTTTAAACAGACAGATAGTCTTTCTGTACCGGAGACGGACCTAGAAGCAGGTCAGCCAGCTATAATTACAACCTCGTTCTGAAATTGAAGAGCTCCGTCGCAAAATGGGATTCACACCAAATCTGAACTGTTGCAGCTAGGGGTATCACCAAAGAGTTGTGATAACTCCTTGGTATCACAAAGTTACAAAATGATAGATCCCTTCTCTCCATCTCTCTCTCTCTCACTCTCTCTTTCACTCACTCTTTCTCTTTCTCTCCCTTTCTCTTTCTCTTTCTCTCTCTCTTTCTGTCCCTCACTTTCCCTCTCTATTTCTCTGAAATCATTACAGCTGAAGTACTCCCATTCCAACACAAATGCCTGTATATTTTAAAATTATAGATGCCTACAGTAAGACAATGGCTATTAAAAAGTTAGGCTTGGTAAAGAGTTTGGTACTCGGCATGGTTTTCATAGCGATATAATCATGAACTCTACTTTTAGGTCATTTGCTTGACAGTCCCCCTCCTCCTTAAAAAGGGGGCTTTAGACACACCCCTGAACTCATTGCAAAATCCCTTACAGTATGCTTTAACAGTGATCAATCATGGGATTTCAGAGCTTGTGTGGATTAATAATATTTTGAAGGGAAAAAAGGAAATAAGGGTTATTATGAAATTAATCAAATTTGTCAAAAAATTAGACCAGACAGTTCATTCTGAGAAAAAACTGAAAAGAAAGATCTGTGTGGGATTTGCCATTTTCTTACTGTATCCAAAGAGTTATCTCTTTGATTTTATTTGGTAAGATTCTTTTTTTTTTACCTTTTTATTTCATGCAGCAAAAGATTAATTCATCCGAAAAACGGAATTGCCCTGCGTTTGCGATGAAGCTCTTCAATCGCTTCTTTCAAACTGTTTTCGAAATTTCTGCCCATTAGTCCAAAAGGTTCCACACAAGCCTTGAAAATTCCTTGAATATGACTTCCATCTTGTAATGTCTTTGTATCAATACGCTCAGGCCTGCCAACCCCCTAGTTGAAAAGAGTTTGCTTGAAGGTTTTTTTTTTTAAAGTTAATCTCTGGATTTTTGTTTAAAGAGATGAAAATAACTGAATTTGTTTTCAGTCTTCAGTGAAAGTTTTGAAATCTTACGGTGTGCAATATGATCTGCTCACACTACTTTCAAATTACATGCAGGCCTAGAAGAGTCATTAAATTTCAAGAGTTCAGGCTTGTACAACCTCTGCTTGATGGTTATTTAGACTTTCTGTTCATTAGGCTAAAATTAGATAATTAAAAATACTTGAAAAAAAATAAAAAAGTATCTTTTTATGGAACAAAGAAGCTTGGTAATCCTAAGTAAGACTACTGAACATAAGGACTATAAAACCTTGAACCTAATGGGATAATCTGTTTCACTACCTGCTTTGGTATTTAATTGTTTTGTGTTCTCTTCATGGTTTGTTTTGTTTTGTTTCCTTTATCACTGAACAAATGCACACAACAAACTTAACATTCTGTCATAATTGATTGCCCAACTTGACTACATGAATTTATTATTTTTTTTCTTCCAAAAATCTATGGTGGGTCGATCCCTTTGAAAGAATATGCCACATTCTAGCAAACAAATTGATACCTGCGCTGGTCAATGGATGAAATTTTTATTCTTTAAATCATAGCAGTCCCAAGGAAAAGGGAATAGCATTGACAGTGAATTTGTAGGTACAGTATACTCTCTTAGGTAGCTTAGCAAAATGTCACAGCACGTAAAAACCTTGGAAAGACACATATGACAAAGTTATTCAAAATCGAAATTAAGATTTTATTCCGTAGAGGCAGAACCGAAATATTAGTTTGTAGAATTACTATTTACCTCCTTGAACACTTTTAAGCAAAATAATATGAAAACTTTTATTCAGATATGTCTTATTCTAATTAGAAGCACAGACAAAATTTACAATTTTCCTCTTTACGTCTGTCCCGCCTCTTTATTGCGTTTCGCTAAGCTACCTTAATAATCATGACTTTGTTTTTATGTTATTTGTTTCAAAGGAGGAATCTGTAAAACAGATACTTCATCAGCATGTCAAAGATCTGTGCCCTTAATCATGACTTTGTTTTATGTTTCGTCTCAGAGGAGGAGTTTAAACAGATGCTTCACCAGCATGCCAAAGATCTTGCCATCCAGCAGAGCTACCCACCGAGGCACTCCCGCACCTCCAGACCAAGCGTGGGACCCTTTGACAATTTCAATGAAGTAAGTAATCCTTTTTAACCTAATTTGCTACTGTTTTCAAAGATAAAGTTGAGTTCTGGTCATGCTATTACATAGTGAAAGAAACTGTCTCAAAGCAATTGGGAAAGGGTCATCACGTCTACATAAGAATTGGTGTATATTGTCAGGTTTTAGAATCATCAAAATGATAAGAAATTGACCAAATCTTGTTGAAAAGCACAAGCATTGCACACAGAAATGGGTATATGGGACTGCACACATATGCGCCATGAATGTTCGGCCCAAAAGTTTCAGCTACTGCTCGTCATACTTCGAATATGAGGGCAATTGAGGAGCAATCCTTTTTCAGGCGCCATTTCTGCTATGATGTTCTTCCAAACTGACATAAATGGAATGAGAAAGCTCACAAGTTATTTTTCACCTTTCCCAGAACTTAACCTTCTCTTTAAGGGAAGTCTAACCCTGAAAGCAAGTTGCTTGATGCTCTGATGTATGTTTTTTTGTCAATGATATAGGTTTAGGGTTGCAATTTGGGTATTAAAGGTAAGGTTTAATGTTCCATTTATGGTTAGATATATTGTGTGGTCCAGGATTGAAGTTATAAATTAGTCTAGGATACTAGCTGATTCTAGAGCAATAGTTTCCGGAGCATGTGACGTTGAACTGTTTTTGAACCGTAATCTACCCCTGATAGAGAGGTGCTTGAAGGAAAGCAGATAGATAAGAGAAACGGATTTGTTCAAGTTTGAATGGAATCGGATTAGTAAAAAGAAAGTTATGAATGTTTGACCATTGAGATCAAACAAGTGTTGGACCCTTCAACAATTTCAGTGATTAAGTAAGTGACTCTCCAAATATTTCTATAGATTTTAAGCTTTTTAATATTTAATTCGAATGACTTGATTGGCATTACTTTCACATGGTGTGGAGCTGCTGAATTAGAGGATTGTTTACAATGAAATATGGTGAAAAATAATCCTGTACAATTTCTTTTTTTTTTCAAAAGCATAATGAGGTACGATGTGCATCCTTTTTTCAAATTTAAAGGGGTCTAGAATTAATTTGTTCAAAAGCAATTGAATGGTTTAAGAAATTTTGTGACTTTGCTGAAGTAATGGAAGGGGGGGGGGGTAGAAAAAGAAAATCTTTTTCCTTGTCATCTTTAATATTCTCCTGTACGTTTTAGAGACATTTCCCTAGAATTTACCTAGTGCACCTTTAAAAATATCATCACATCATTATCTACCCATAAAAATTTTCTAGATGCTCTACATGTAAACGTAACCGCTATGCACGCTGCCCACTGCAATCGAGTTGATTCTGTGGCTTTACGCACGTCCATGCTGATTGCATTCTGATGCATGTAACGCTCTCACAACGCCAGTATCTTTTCATTAAATGGATAATAGATTTCAGGTGACTACCCTTGGTAGATAAAGAGAGGTTGTCATCCTTTCCTATCTTGCCCATCGCTCAAGAGTAATGAGCCGTTCCTCAAGATAAGGAGCGCTGTGTTATAGTAGTGATCAAACTTCTATTGCTGTGTACTTGGTAAAGATCCTTTTCAATGTATACGTATGTTGTTTTTGTCCTTGGTTGTTATTTTCATCAATGGAAATTGGTTCTTGTCTTAGAGGCAAGTTGGAAATGTTATGAAAATATTCTATGATGTCATTGATGGACTGTGTGTGAAAAGGGAATATTCATGCACCATCTTGGTGGAGTTGATAGATTTCCAAGAAGTGTGATAGGCATTATTATTGGCAGAAGGGCGTTAACTCAAGTACAGAGTTACCACACCTCAGGCTCTAAACCGATGATAAAGTGATGGCTCCTGGCATGAATGGCTGATTGAGAAACACCAAATTATCCAACAGCAAGTGAGAAGTATTCATTTCAGGGTTTCCCTTTGAGCATGTGACCATAAATTAGCATCGGAGTGTGAAACAGGCCGGTTAATACTGATCATCAGCAGCATTTTATGCATCTGTAGACATTCCCTTCTCTTTCTGCAGTCTTATACTGCATTTTAGTCCCCTGTGTGTATACACAGATACATGAGAGTCCCACTCATGAGGCCCACCTATCAAAGTGAGCAACTATCCTCATCGCTTACATCTTCCTCTTGCATCGGACGTTGAGGTTGCTCTGTCTGTCTGTCTCTCTCTCTCTCTGTCTGTCATCTCTCCATCTCTCATCTCTTTCTCTCCTCCCACTCCCTCTCTCTTTCTGTCTTCCTTTCTGAAATTTGTCTATTGTTGTGTCTTCCTCTTTTTATCTCTCTCCCTCACCCTCTCCCTCTCACTCTTCCTCTTTTCCTCTCTCCCTCTGTTCTTTCCTCTCTTCCTCTCTCTTTCTCTCTTTCTCCCTCTCTTCCTCTTTCCCCTCTTCTTCCTCTCTCCATCTCTCCCTCCTCTCTCCCTCTCCCCTTCCTCTTCCCTTCCTCTCTCCCTCCCTTTCTTCCCCTCTCTCTTCCTCTTTCTCTCCCCCTCCTCTTTCCATCTCTTTCTCCCTTTCCCCCTCTTTTCTTCCCCCTCCCCTCCCTTCTTCCCTCTCCCACTTCTCCCTTTCTTCTTCTCTCTCTCTCTTCCTGTTCAGAATATAAAAATCTATTAAAAATGAACTTTCAATTATATGAATTTTTGATGTAATTTCTCATGCAAGACTTACAATGTATATATCATTCCAAATATGTGTCTGTTTTTAATACTTTCCATTGTTCCCTTTGGCCCTTCCATTCCTATCCACTATCTGCTAACAACGATCCACTCTTCATTTATTATTTATGTTTTATCATCTATAGCTTATTTCTTTTAGAATTAAAGGTACAATTGTCTGTATCCTTGTACTTTAGATTGGAATTATGAAAAGTTAGGAGCAGTATTCTGAGTGGAAATGTGACTGCAAAGATAACAGACTGAGGGAATGCATTTATCTTTCAAAAATTAAAAAAAATTGTACATGCAGATAATGATGGTGATATTTTTTCAGGGGGAAGGGGGTTGGGGGGTGAGGGCACAATAGACAGGTTCTGTAATGTATACAAATTTATGCACACTTCTTCTCTGAGCACCTAGTGACGAGCTATTCCATTAACCTGCTTTTTATAAATGAGCCTCAATGCTTGGAATCCAGTTTGCATACATTACTTGTTACTATGTCCGGCAATCATCCGGCAAGCTTTCAGGTTGTCAAGAATAACCTTTGTTTGAAAGGTATGTATAAAATTGGCATACATTGCAAAGTCTAAGTTGGAAATATGTGAGATTTCAGAGGTGAACGATCATTCATCAATCTTTTTAAAAGGAAATCCCACCTTATAAGTATAACTCTTGTAGGTGGATGTCATGTTTGTAAATAGGTCAGTGTAAAAGGTCAAAAGGTCAATGAACTTCCAGTAAAAATCACTTTACATGTACATGTAATAACTTTTTCTTCCCTTGAGGTATGATCACCAGATTCATACCACAGTTACATCCCCTTAAGGCACAGGTCAAGTTTAAAAAATAGGTCAAATCTGATCTAGGTAAAAGGTCAATAAACTTCATTGAAAGCTTAAGTATTAATAACTTGCACAAACAGTATTGTTTCACTTTCATGGAATAAAATGTATATAACATCGTCATTATTGCTTAGTATAATAAAGCTGCCAGACCAAGTTCACATTTTCATTGGCATAGCTAGATGAAGGCGAGACAACGCTTGGCATTTGCCTTGTTTTTATTGTCAGGGTTTTAAACGTAGAATAAAATTTATTTCCTTTCATGAATACTGGCCACTTGGGGTAAGTAAGCGAGTTTAGTCACGTCTAATTTGACAAATTCTGAACTGCAGTCGTAGAAGGTGTGAAGTGCAAGCTGCATTCATCCGAGGCGTTAGATTTGTGACTGTGGCATCAGGATTTGTGGCTCTGTCAGGTGACACCAATAGATCATGTGATCATGGAGTCAGGCAAATGGGAGCTGGCATTAAACCAGCTTCACTTCCAGGAAAATTGAGTTTCTTTTGTTCCTTTCTTCTTCTTTTTTTTAATGGGATGGATGCAGCGAGCAGATAGCTTCCAGGCACAATTAATGCCTTGTCAGTTGTACTGCACAGCACAGGGTCTGTGTTACGCAGACCCCGTAAGACTGTAGAATGCACGCCGTTCGTAGACCCTGTACTTGAAGTGTTCCTTATTTGACACAGCCATAGGCCCGTATTCTCAAAAGGCGCCTAACTTAAGCCACCTCCAAAGTGTGTAGATTTAGGCCACTGAATTATGGAGAGCCAAATGTCGCCCTCTTTTAATCTTACAAAATCACCATAGCTCTGGGATTAAATACAAATACAACAATCGACACAATAGAATTGATTTCTAATGGTCATTTCATGCCAGAAAATAATTTTGTTTCTTTATTTTGTTACATAAATAATTAAATATAATAATTTATACGGGACTTAGGGATTGACGAAAGGCCTTCCATAAATCAGTGGCCTAAGTTAAGCCAGGCTTAACTTAGGCCACTTTTGAGAGTACGGGCCATAGACTTTGTTAAGTGCCAAATAGAGTCTGTACATGCAGACTAGTTAGAAGAGAGAGAGAGAGAGAGGGGGAGGGGACTTATTGTACTTTGAAGCTAAGTTATATACTCAGACAAACCACCAGTTAAGATAATGGTTGAATTCAAAAGCAAAAATAGTTCTCCCCCCCCCCCCCCCCCTCCCCCCGACTAAATGTTCAGCGTGCTCTGAGCGAGGCAACGCTTTTGGAGTCTAGAATGCTATTATATATCTATTTGAGTCAATACGAGTATATTTACTTTCCCTCCGCCCCGTTACGAGCATGACATTTGGCAAATGTCATCTTGTCCACCTTCTAGTCGCCCCCTATGCATTACCACTTGTCCATTGACACAATGCAGATTTATGACAAGGAGAGAGAGATGAAAAGGAAACTGTGAATGTGATTTGTGTACAGCTGGAATGTATAAAATCTACCTCTAAAAACTTTACCTGGCATTCCATGGGTGAGCAGTTTAGGAGCATTAAAGAATGAAATAACCCCCCCCCCCCCCCCCCCCCCGCACATAACCCAAGTTGGACCTGGGGTTTATGCTCGCCCTATGCTCGCACTTACGGGTGTGTTAACTAGTCAATTCACAAGTAGGTTTATGTTTATTGAGAGTGTATTCAAACTTGCAATATCTGTTTATAGGAGTAACATGCGAAACTTATATTTTGAATATAGTATAGCGACGTGGAACCCCTAACATACAGAGAAATATATTTTTTTGTGATGTGTACCCTTTGAAGGAAAGTCCGCAGATATTAACTCCTGCCATGCCTGGGCGGCAAATCCTACCCCAAAACTTGAGTGTTGAACATTTTGTTTAGGCTTAGAATGTCTTGAAAATTCTTCCTCATACAGAAACCTGTGCCGTCAATATAATGTTTATTCCTATGCAATATATCTTTGCCCAATGTTGTGCTCAAGAAAAAACGCATTGAAAGTTGATATTTAACTCTTGAAAGTTCATTTTTGACAATTGCTCAAAAATCTGGTGGCATGGAAGGGGTTCAGTTGGTTTGAATAAATGCAGAAAATGAAAGAAAGAAAGAAAGGAAAGGGCAGGTGAAAGTTTGAGATAAATTATAAGATTTGTAAACTAGTGAAACCCTGATTGATCAAACACAAATTGACAACTCTATGAATCAGTACTTTCAAAAATATTTTTTTTGCCTTAAAGAGAGAAGGATATTTTACAAACATGTATCTGATTGTTTGGGACAAGGGCTTTAATGAACTACATGTACCTTGTATAAAATAAAATTGCATGAGTTCTCTCACATCTTTTCTCCCAAAAATATGGTTTTTTTTCTGTTTTCTTCCAGAAAATGTCCTGGTAAATGAGAAATTTGCCATGAGACAAAATGAGGTCGTTGAACATATGACGCAGTTCCCCCTGTAATTCCTCTTTCAAACCGATTTTATTTTTTCTGTACACATAGAAATCAGTATGCATTGCTTGTATGTCCAAGGGGAATCATTAGTTTAATAAGTAATTATTGTCTTTCCCTTCCCTTAGGGTTGTACTTTTGGGGGAAATTAGGGGAAATTGCTCCAAATGTTGATATGCTTGTGTTTTTATGAGAGAAATAGAGTGATTGATTTTATTAGTCTCAGTGGGAAGGCCAGTTACTTCTTGTTGTCAGGAAGTTGTATAGGATAGCAGAAATTAATTTCTTTTTGTTTTTTCTAGTTATTTCTCCTCTTTATCATCAGTGAGACTGCACTGAAGGTACAATGCTTTGGAAAGGAAAATATTGAATTGCTTGTAAGATGTTACAGATGTACACATTTTGCAAATTATACAAAACCTGTATTCAACATTTAAAATCGTCAATAACTGTAGCTGTTGCCTTTAACAAAAGAAAATGTTGAAAATATACTATGCCATAAACAAACTATTATCCTTTATTATGGCTGTATTATCTCAAATTTTGATTAAAGATCTTTTCGGGGACATTTTCATTGTCTACACATATTTCATCATGTCATTTTTATTGTGAATAGATTTAAACAAAAGAAAATGTAGAAAATATACTATGCCTTAAACAAACTATTATCCTGTATTATGGCTGTATTATCTCAAATTTTGATTAAAGATCTTTTGGGAGACATTTTCATTGTTTACACATATTTCATCATGTCATTTTTATTGTGAATTCTGGTGTAATTCAGCTCTATGGCTGCAAAATGGATGATCAGTTCAATACATACTATTGCATTTGAAATATAAATGTCCATTATATGCTTTCTGTTTTGTTTTTTTTTCTCTCTCCAGGGCGGCAGCAGTCAGAAATGTTGTTTAGGGCAGGGCCTGACAGGTGACCTCAAGAGGAGGCTCCCACATTACTGGAGTGACTTTCGGGATGGGGTCATAGGTCATAAGACCATGCAGAAGGTCATCTCCACCACGCTGTTCCTCTACTTTGCCTGTATCCTTCCATCCATAGCATTTGGAGTACTCAACGACAAGAACACTCACGGATTGATAGGTGAGATGAAGTTGTTGGTTACATATCGTTTTTTTTTTCTGAAGGTTCGTTAATCCAAAGATTTATTAGTCCAAAAGGTTTGTTATTCCAAAGATTTATCATTCTGAAGGTTCATAATTCCAGAAACGAAATAGAACCCTGTATCATTTTGAGAATTACGGACATTTAGAATAATGCACTCTTATTTCATTTTTGGAATTATGAACCCTATTTCACTTTCATAATGGGAGAGAGAGAGAGAGAGAAAGAGAGGGTGAGAGCTGGGCAGATTACAGCAATCAATTACTCAACCATATTTAGTGAAAATTCTCTTTTACATGGGGGTATATTAATTCAATTTGGCTTTGGAGCAGGACACTCTTCAATCCCGTACAAGGTAATGGCCCAAAAAAGCAACAAGCCAGACTATCTGTTCATTGTGTGTGCATTAGGAGAGTCTATAGATGATCCAGAGGTGACACAACATTTGCTCCTGTGACATTTGCTCCTCCTGTCTACATCTCGAAAGGTCAAAGGTTAAGGTCAAGGTTATGATTTGGTTTTTTGTTAAGGACAATGTGAAGATTAGGATTAGGGTTAGGGTTAGGGTTAGGGTTAGGTTTAGGATTAACATGGCAAAGTCAGACCGCAGCAATTGTCGCAGGAGCAACTGTCATGGAACCGATCCAGAGCATTTTATTGAAGGAAAAGTCTAACATGCCACCCAAGATAGTTTGCTTAGGGAATTCTTTTTAGCACAGCATGTATAGGCAAATTCAGTTATGACTGTGGAATAATTGGGAATATGTGTTTTCATTTCTAGAAAGGGCTTGCACATTTATTTATTTCCTTTTTATGGGGGGGGGGGGGAGGCAGGTGTGATAAATTGCTGTTCCAGGCCACTGATTCCGGGAGAAAAGCAAGTATGGGGAAAAATTGAGAGAGAGAGAGAGAGAAACGAAGAAAAACAGAGGTAGAGACAGACAAGACAGACAGAATGACATTCTGATGAGAAAGACTGCATTTTTTTTTTTTTTTTTAATGTTATATACCATGTTTTAAAGAAGAATATTCATATACTCACTGGAAATGTGAAAATGACTCAAAGAAAATCAAACTTGAAGGAATCAATTACCGGTATGTTATTTGATGACTTTGTGATGATCCTCTAAATAATGATGTTAGATTACACAGAACAGCATACATGTGAATAACTAGACTTTAAATGCACACCCCAGTTGTACAATTGATCCAATTTTTTTTTTCCGTTCGAATATCCAGATGTGAAGAAAGTAATTGTCTCTCAGACGATGTGTGGCATCTTCTTCTCATTGTTTGGAGGACAACCGCTCATCGTGATGCTGACGACCGCTCCTCTTGCCCTCTACATCAAAAGTAAGTCACTCTCATGGTGGTTTTGAGCCTGATCGGTTAACCCTTTCATGACAGGAATTATTTAAGGGGTAAATTGATCACATTTTGTTCTTCAAATTGGCAACAATAATATTTTTTTTTTAGTTCTACATGGTTCTAACACAATGTAATGTTTTTGAAAACAATATACATCATTAGAAACTTAGTCGAAAGTTGAAAAAAATGCCAATTTTGATCAAAAACAGTGATTTTGAACCTTTCAATGTGTTGCCAATTTAAGGATTTTGAAGCTTATTCTCCTTTTAAAAATTCCTGGCATCAAACTCAATATGGTCATGCAACAAAAATGGAAACAATGTGTGTATAAATTTTTGCTCTATCTACTCATGCATCTGATATATTTTTTAGAGCTCTGAATCAAAAGTTATGGAGCCAAACCACAAAATGTGGTCAATTGTCTCGAAAGGGTTAAGAGAAGGCATTCTGTCCGTCCGTGACATTGAATATTTTATGGATTATAATTTTACTAGGCAACCATGGCAACCAAATTTTAACAAATTTCAACAAATTTCAAGTGATGCCCTTCACAGTGAAACATGAAATAGCTCTCTTCAATAAAATACTTATTTTCTACAGGCCTTCAAACTTTCATAATTTGTCAAATGTCCATTCATGATTAACTGATCAGGCTCTTTTACTTGCACTTGCGATGGTGGTAGAAGTGGTGTTGATGGAAGTAGTGGTCGTGTTGATGGTGGTAGAATTGGTGTTGATGGTGGTAGTTGTGGTGTTGATGGTGGTAGTGGTGGTGTTGATGGTGGTAGAAGTGGTGTTGATGGTGGTAGAAGTGGTGTTGATGGTGGTAGAAGTGGTGTTGATGGTGGTAGTGGTGGTGTTGATGGTGGTAGAAGTGGTGTTGATGGTGGTAGTGGTGGTGTTAATGGTGGTAGAAGTGGTGTTGATGGTGGTAATAGTGGTGTTGATGGTGGTAGAAGTGGTGTTGATGGTGGTAGTGGTGGTGTTGATGGTGGTAGTGGTGGTGTTGGTGGTAGTGGTGGTGTTGATGGTGGTAGTGGTGGTGTTGATGGTGGTAGAAGTGGTGTTGATGGTGGTAGAAGTGGTGTTGATGGTGGTAGAAGTGGTGTTGATGGTGGTAGTGGTGGTGTTGATGGTGGTAGAAGTGGTGTTGATGGTGGTAGAAGTGGTGTTAATGATGGTAGAAGTGGTGTTGATGGTGGTAATAGTGGTGTTGATGGTGGTAGAAGTGGTGTTGATGGTGGAAGTGGTGGTGTTAATGGTGGCAGAAGTGGTGTTGATGGTGGTAGAAGTGGTGTCAATGGTGGTAGTGGTGGTGTCCATAGTGATGCAGGCAGTGGTTAGGGTGTTAGTATGGAGGGCAACCTCTCAAAGACTGACACTGAATGCTCCTCCCCGTTTTTTTCTTAATAGTTAGGGATGTTGAGATGGTAGCAGTGGTAGTTGCAGTGGTAGTGGCAGTGGTAGAGGTGATTAAGGTAGTAATGTTAGTATTTTTGGTGATGTTGATGCTATAGAAAATCAGGACAACCCTCTGCTGACACTATATCTAACCCTAATATTGGGGCGGTATTTGAGAACGTAGTTTCTAAGTTCATAAAGCTGAACGATTTGGACAGCTGTTATATCAAGAGGTTTAATATCTTATTAGTATTACAGTAACAAACTATTGTCAAGAAGTTGTTGAGGGGTACCAATTATCAAGAAGTATTTTGCTCCTTATGGTAGGGGTCCCATGTTGCTGTACTACTGTATATTTAAAATACAAATTTCAAATATTACTTTTATAAAGAGATATTGAAAGTTTAGATATACTCTAAACATTAAAAAAGTGACTTGTGAGTAGACTAGACAATGCATCTGTATGCGTTCGCAAAGAATAGGGCATGAACCAGTCAGACTTGGTTTCCATGCACAGAGTTATTATATGTTATTCTTTATTTTCATTATGCTCTTTAGTTGTTAATCCGTATAAATCCAGGGAAAGTTTTTTTCTTTTTTCTTTTTTCTTAAGTGATTGGTACATGTGCTTTTTTAAATAATGCATTTAGTTTCATTGTTAAGCTGCCTATTACACAGAAGACCAGTCTGGTAGCTAGAGTTGAAAAATTAAAGAAAAAAGAATGAGAAACGTGAAAAATCAATATAAAAAGCTGAACATGACACTCAAAAATGTATGAAAATAAAGATTGTGGCTTTATTAAAAAGGCATATGATTGACAAGAATTCGACTTTTCTCAAAATTCTTTAATAGAAAATGCTTTCTGCTATATTTTTTTATTTTTACACTACACTGTGATATAGGAGGTCTCCTCGGGCACTGTAACATTAATGTTGTTATCGATTGTAGAAATCAATAGAAATGTTTTCAGTGGAGAAATTACATGGAAATATGATTGATTTTTTAAAGTGACAAGAAACTGCCATGTTCCGATTACAAGACACACTCCTCATTTTCACCTTCCTGTATTCATACTGTAAAAAAAATGATAATAACATTTAAGATTTTATAAAGTGCATTAATTACGTAAATTCTTCAGTGTGCTTTCCAGTGATATTATTATGTCACTGGATTTCAAGTTCACACACACACACACACACACATGTGCACCATCTCCACTCCTTAGGGTGTATTCCTACTTTTTGTACAATTCTCATGCATGCATGTAGGGCAATTTAGCAAACTAAGGCAGTCTTAAGTCTTAAGTGTAAGGCAGTCCTCACAGGTACCCACCTGGGTAAGAGTGCCATGGCTGGGACTTGAACTGCTAACCATGTGATCCACACACCGGTAATGGACCACTAGACCATCACAGTTCTGATGCAACTATTGTCACCCCTTCAGTATAATCATACTTAAATGTTAAGAATCAAGCTCTAAGTGTCCCAACTTATTATAGAGTTGATAAAATGTCATGGATAAAACTAAACTAGTGAAATACGATATCAATACTGGTATGTTGAAAGTAGTAGAGAATAAAAAGATATTTTGTGAGGATTGGCAAAGGTTAAAAGTGAAAAGTAAAAAGGAGAAAGAAGGGCAAAAGAGAAAACAGCCGTCGCTTTTTTATGAAGCTCTGTGGATTTTGTGTAGTTTTATTTAGTTGTTTTTTTTTTTTATAGAGGAAATGATGGGGAAAATATTTTGAGTCAATAAAGGTGATAAAAGGACAAATGCTATGGCAAAAAAACAACAACAAAAAAATGGAAGGAAAATTAGCAATTTTTACTGAAGAATATTAGGAAAAGGGAAAATAGGAAAAGTCTTAACAATGAAGCCATAAAGTGTAGCGGTATGTTGACATGTCCTCTCTTTCACACTGCAATTGACTCACAACGACAGCTCAGGCATCCCAAGAATTCCTTATGGCATGTCAGTTTCACTGAGCTGTTGATAGCTTACAAACATCTTCATTAAGCCTTGTCCAATAAGACAATTGCAACGCTCCATTAATATGCTCTCATCTTACACGCTATCCCATGCCTTCCATATCGGAGTGATGTCAGATTTAACCTGAGATATGGATCGTTCACTTGGACAGGATTTGCTTTTCTGTCCTTAAAGGTACTTCATCCCTTTTGCAGCCCTAAATTTTGAAGTTGTGTGAGTATGTGATAAATTACAAAAGAATTATAATTGGAAAACTAGTGTGTGGATGTGAAAAGTATAATTATAATTTGCTTTTAAGTACAGTAGTAACAACAATTTGGTAACACTTTATTTTCTTTGACTAAAAAAAAAAAAAAAATCATTTATAAAATTATTTTTGGACCATTACTAGTACATATATTTGCGTTGATTTCTGAATAGCTCCCTCTGCAACAAAAAGCAAGATTTTCATTTCTTACAAAGGAGTTAGAGAACCTGTGACCGTGAAATTTCAGAGGCATTATCATTATCTACAGCATGTCTACTAAACCTGTGCAAAGTTTCGCAGATTTTTGCGTAAGTCTACAAAAGGGATGAAGTACCTTTAATATTTAATATCCTTGAATGGCAAAAACTGTATATTGCTTGAAGATATGAAATTACCCCTCCTACACCCCACCCCCCACCCCCAACTATACGAGACATTCAACTAATTAAAAATTAAAGAGCATAAATGCAAAAATCAATTTCATATGAAGGCCAACATGAACTTAAGGTACGTGTAACCCGGAGTGATCTTCTCTTTCACAATCCGTTGAAGTAATGTACCAAGCAAAAGCGTTTTTTTTTAAATGTGTGTAGGCTGGTACTGTGCAAGTGTATGAGGGAGGAAATTTGAATTATTTCATGCACCTTTATGCATATACTAGTATGTAACTGGACAGCGAGTGGATTTGATCTGTGGGTGAAAGTAAAGTTCTATTCAATTTCAGAAATAGAATTTTTCTTTCTCATAATTTATATGAATTCATTGTATAATTTGTAAAGTATGTACAGTGTATGATATGTCTAATTTATCTATCAGCAAGTCATTATACAAGTTATTTGGTATTCTAGCCTACAAACACATGCAGTATTTTTCCCTTCAACATTATTTCTTTTGGGGGGGGGGGGGGTGTGGAGAAAGAGAAAGAGAAAGAGAAGAAGAGGGAGAGAGAGAGATAGAGAGGAGAGAGAAAGAGAGAGAAGAGAGAATAGGGGAAGAGAGAGAGAGTACTCAATATGTAAGAAGATGGACAGATTTAGGACATGCCTGCCTGAACAAGCTGGCTTAGAATAATGTGGTGTACCAAATACATCCTTCAGTGAGGTGACATTTAACTTTTCCCAGCATTTTAATGAAGAGGAGGCTGAGCTGTGGTAACAGAGATAAAAATAATTTGTGAGATTTTTCATTCTTCTTGTTCCTAAGTGGAAGAATATCATATTGACAATACAACATGAAATGGTTTTCCCTTTGAAATGCCCTAATATTTAAAAAAAATGTCATAAAAAGTTGGGACCAAATTTTTGATGCCACATTTTTTGTGTAGTCCCATATATACTATTACCTGTTCACAGTTTATTTCACCATTAGTGATTTTCAGAAGGGGGAAAAAATATGAGTAAATTTTTTTTTTCCTTTTGATAATTCTAAAACCTCTCAATAAACATTATATTCTTAATTTCCCAATGACTTCCGAAAGGGATTATATTTCGAAAGGTTCGTAATTCTGAAAAGTTATGTAGGGCTCTGTTGCATTTTCGGAATTACAAACCTTTGGAATTCGGAACCCTTTTTCATTTTTGGAATTATGAATCCTATTTCATTTTTGGAATTATGAACCCCCTGCTATGGGAAATTTTTGTTTCGGATTTACATGTATGTACCTTCGGAAATAACGAGAACCCCTAATTTTGCATTGTAAGTTAATCAAATGTGATCTGAGACAGTGTGGTCCACAGTCTTGTTCACCTCTGTTTGAATTCATGTGTGCTTTATTGAGGTTCACATCGCCTTGCACACGGCAGTTTATGTATGTCTTAATGTACTGTACACAGAGTGTGTGTGTGGTGATAAATGCGTTGTCTTGGCTCAGTGAATATTTTGGAACGACCATTGCAAGATTCAGACTAACATTTGATTGCCCAAACCCACAGAGATTCTGGAGACAATGTAAACCTATTTCGCACATTGCAGTTCTCATTGATGTGGAAGAAAGTAAGAGTGTATTCATCAAGTTTCGTCCCCATGTGATTTTCATCGCCAGAACTCGACCTGAACTTTAAAGCAGCTCGGAGTGTTGAATCAATTGACCAGCTGTAATGAATGCATGTGAGCTTCTATATCAGGAGCTTGCTCTGTGCTGGCAAATTTTGATTGGGAGAAGAGAAAGGATAGAGGGTTTACATTGGAGAAGAAGGAGAGAGAGAGAGAGAGAGGGAGAGACATGGAAAGAGCATTATTAGACTTGTATTCTTGAAAGTGGTCTCACTTCAGACCAAGTTTTAATTCCTAACCAAAAAAAAATAATAACACTCTGACAAGTGACAACAATTGCTCTGTGGTTAATTTTCTGCACTAACAAAATTTCTAGCTTCAACTTTGGACCAAATACGGTACCTAAGCCTATCCCTAAGCCTAATACCCAATGGCAACCTGAACTCTAACCCAATTGGCCGACTTCACGACAGGGATTCATCTTAACCCATGGTTTAAACCTAAATAAGTGTCCTACCTGCATGTCCTTTGTCCAATGGGTGGGCAATAATACACTTATACACGCTTATTTATAAATGTTTATTTGGTTTCCACCATGTGTTAAATCAAACCTCCTTCCCGAATTTAGGCCTTTATCTTTGACAAATTATTATCATGTCTGAGCAAATGTTGGGTTGGCTTTATCTGACCCAGCTGAGATATAGAAGTTCTGCTATTTCAACCAAGATGCAATTCACCTCATTTCTAATTGCTAGAAGTCTGGTATTGTGCTAAATCAGAGTCATCTAGGGTAGATATGGACTTACCAGGTGTCCAGCAATTAAAGGACGGGTCAGTCCATTCCTGTTTGCAACAGGGTCATTCCACGGTTTTGGGCCATTTTTGTGACATACCAGAAGTGAGGAAGTATGTCTCCTGTATCAACCATAAAAATGCTTGCTAAAATTGAGTTCGGCACAAAAAGCATAGCCAATTATGTTGAGAAGTACTCTAGCTTCATGTTGAATCAATACGGCAGACCAAAATTGTATGTAATGTTATGTAAATGTGATGTCCATGTAAAGGGACTGGTAAAGAAAGAAATGCATTTCAAGCAAAGCTTTGAGAGAGTACCAACCTGAAACAGGAATGATTCTGGCTGGGCACTACTATACATGTTCATTGCGTAAAAATCTTCAACAGATGATTTCATCTTCCATGTGTAATAGAAGATCTCATACCAGCCTGGCATGGACACGTATCATCATAATTTTTTCCCCCAACCTCATGGAATGACCCAATAACAAGATTACCATGGACATATCTCTTGTTTCCTGTCAAACTACACGTATGAAGAATTTTAACCCCTTCTAGCCCACCAAGGATTTTTATAGGTTCCAAAAGTGAACTTTTCGAGAGTGAAATTCTGACTTCAAGCGCTTTATTTCATTGATTAATTGGGTATAGAACATCTGCTATCAAGATGGAGATTTCCGTCACTGTTTCCAGGAGAAAAAGTAGACCTTGTTAATTAGTCCAAACACATTGTTCAACTGTCCAAAGCAAGGAAAGAGATTAAGGTTTATATTGGCATGCTATTCCCTCGTCACCTGTCTCTTCACTTGATTCATTTTGCCCCCTTTATATCTAAATCCTATCTCTTTTATAATCCCGTTCTTTATATATTGGATGAAAATTTTTGCTCTGTCTCAGAATGCTAATACTCACTGTTAAAGGGTACCAATCACCGAAAAATATTTTACTCTGTATGTTAGAGTTTCCATGTCATTCTACTATATTCCAAATATGGGCTTCAAATATCACTTCTATAAAGAGATATTTCAAGTTTAATTATACTCTCTATAAGCATAAAAGCGACTCGTGAGTAGACTACTCAACGCATCCATACGCGCTCTCCAAGATAAGGGCTCGCGCGGAACCCGACTTGGAGGTTCGGTTCCGCGCGAGCACCTTCATGTTATCATTTATTTCCTTCATACTCCTAGACTGTTGACCTATAGAATTTCAGATAAAGTTCTTTGAGGTTAATTTTATACTTCCTAGCGATATACAAATTCTTTTTTCAGGTGGTTGGTACACTTTAAGTGTTCATAGATGTAGTTTGTCTCCTCTGTAGTCATCTGGTCCTTAATTATGACATTGATTTGTCATCATCTCAGTGCTAATAGTCAATAGAAGCCGTTGCACAGATGGTGATTATTATAGTTTATTGTCAAAGAGCACGCACATTACCGATAACTTGTCCCATATTTCTGTCTTTCACCCTTTGTAACAAAGCTGCTGGCCTGTTATTTACAAGGTAATAATTTCCAGAACTGTGGGAATAACACCAGAAGGAGGTGTTATAGATAATTGTATTGGATTTTATATTGACACTGTAACCCATTTTCAGTACTTTTTAGCCTTCACACTTTCCTATTTTATGTTTATGAGTTTCTCCTGTCATATACTGTAGCATCGTTCCTATACCAATATGTTCGGCTTCAGCAACGCCCATGGTCACTCTCCTCTCAGTGGTTTAGCCAGCCGGGCGTCTGGGCGTCTTTTGGACGCCCATTTCTTCTGGAAGACGCCCAGCAAAATTTGCAAGACGCCTTGATCAAATTCATCATTTGATGGACGCCCTTTTAATAGTTAAAGATCAATTTGCAAGATGCCTTTTAAAAATCATTTGATGGACGCCCTTTCAGTTTTTGTAAAGATGTTTTGTATTCACGATAATTTATATCCTCGGCTTCTCAGCAGAAGTCGAAGTCGCAAACGCTCCCGCAAACAAGTACCGTACGTGCGTAAGGGTCTAGGCTGTAGCTACTTAGTCTTTGCGCGACACCTTTTGTGAAAATTTTCTTTCCGAAACGCATTATCACTGTTACAATGAGAGGTCTAAAAATTATCATCATCCGTGTAATGAGACTATCGCTAGATCTACGACCGGATACACCACACAGAGAAATTGTTCCTTACCACATTAAGTCCATAGTCACCTCAAAAAATCAATCTGTAAAGCCAAAGCCTGCCTCAAAAATACGGAATTAGTGCCATTTTTTAAAGTCACGCGGCGCTTAAGTCGCGTTGTGAGGAACAGAGTCACCGAAAACGCGCTAAAACTCAAGAAATCGGTGGATTTATGACGGGGTTTTCTACTTATCGCGCGCGAGATTGATGCTCATCAAGTGAAATGGTATCCGCGAAAAACAAATTGGAAAAGAAAAATCGCCCGGAACTGTGCGCATTCAGTGTATTTATGTACGTACGTACATATACGCAGTGGCGGATTTAGGGGGGGGGGGGCAATCCCGGCCCGTGCCCCCCCCCCCCTTTTGAGGGAAAACAATGCATTGTCCCCCCCCTATTTGCGATTGTGCCCCCCCCCCCTTTTCGACCAGGAAACCTTTTTTTTTTTTTTTTTTTTTTGCTTGTCAGAGAATTATGGAGGGGAACTGGACCCCATAACACCCCCCCCCCCCCCCCCCCCACTGAGCGACTTTTGGAGAGCTGGCGAAAAAAAAATATTTGGTCAACATTGGTACAGTGTTAACTTGGTGGTAAAGTAATACTTACATTAATACATACATTAATGAAAACTTACATTCATGTAGGGAAAACAAATCAGAATGTGTAACTTCAACATGTTTTTACCTTAAACACTGAGGGGATAATTCCAGCAAGCTAGGAGTAAACAAGCAAGGAAACAGTGTCTTTTTAGATAGAAATAATGAAAAATTTCCAGCGGAAAGGGGGCGCTGCCCCCTTTTACCCCCGCCGGGGGCGCTGCCCCCTGGAGCCCCTGAACGGCTCGCTGTGCTCGCCCAATTTTTTGGACACCCTGCTTTTTAACTTGGACACCCAATTTTTTAATCCTGGCTAAAGCCCTGTCTCCTCTCCCTTCTCTTGTAATTCAACGTTCTCTCTTGCATTTTCCCTTTTACTCTCCCTATTTCATTCTCTCCCCCCCCTCCCCCCTCCCCTTCTCTCTCTCTCTCTCTCTCTCTCTCTCTCTCTCTCTCTCTATCCCATCTCCCTCTCCTTGTCAATGTATCACTGCCCCTCACTCCCTCTTTTCATACTTTTATACACTTTTCTGAAGTCCACAGTGGTCCCTCCCTAGTTTGTTGGGATGGGGGGGGGGAGGTTGGGGGGTGGAATGGAACTCCTGTCAATAATGCCATCCATTCATTCGTTGTAATGTAGGGCCTGAAATATCAAAGTTGAACACTATTAACTAAGGCCATGTACCATGTATGTTGTAGATGGTCTTTCCAAAAAAAATATATGGAGAAACACCACCAACAAACAAAAAACATTGTGAACTGGTTTAGGTTGTGTCAAAACGGAATCTGTGCTTGCAAACTAGTCAGTGTCATCTTCATTTCATTTATATGCAACCTTCTCCATGCTACCTTCTCTCTCCCCTTCCCCATTTCTGTTTACTGCAACAAGACATCAAAAGCTAATACTACTGATCTTTGGGGCTAGTCGCTTTCCTCTTCATTCTTCATTTTCTTTCTCTTCAATCTTCCCATTCTCTCTTGCTCTCTCTCCATTTGCCTGCTCTCACCCTCTCCCTCCTCCCTCTCTCTTTCACTGCCTTCCTCCCCCTCTCTCCCTCTCACTCTGACTCTTTTTTTTTTTTTTTTTTTTTTCCCCCTTTTTCCCCCTTCCACAGGGTTCTTTATTTACAAAAAACAAATTCAACTAATACAAATAATCATATATTTTCGTAATCAGGATCTTGCAACAGAATGAGTAAACAATGGCATAACAATGAACATCAATGAACATCACGGCCCAAGCTTGAGGGCAGAGAAAAATAACAACATGACTTTTTCAATACATATGATATAAAACAATACATAGTAAATTGATCATTTCATGTTGTCACGCTGCCAACACTCTCAAAACATTTTCTGAATAGAAACCATTTCTTCAGTAATTTCTTTTCTTTGAGGTTCGTTTGGTATATGTATTTTTCCATTTCGTAATAACATTTTACTGCTAATATAATTTTCTCAAATGAAGGTAATTGATTTTGTAATTTGGCATGAAATATTTCTCGTCGTACCACCATCAGTATACAGTTTAGTGCACTGTTATTGATACCGCAATATCCAAACAACTTATTTTGATTTTTTTTGTAAGTATAACCTTTTCCCCAGTATTATGAAGTACCCAGTACTCAAATTTAGACCATATTACATTCGAGTACTGACAATAGCAAAAAATGTGTATGATAGTTTCTTCACTGTTATTACAAAAGGTGCATTTTTTATCAGTTACCACACCAAATTTGAACAATGCATCTCTCGTATATAATATTCTGTTTAAAATCTTGATTTGGAACCATCTCATATTGGTATCTATTGACTGAAAAGGAATTAAACAATATGACCCCCATCGTTCATCCTGAATATCTAAGATTTTTTTCCACTTTGTAAGACTTTTACATTCTTTAACTTTGTATTTTAAAAAAGACTCTGACTCTGTTTCTATCTAGTTCTCTTCCTACATACATACATATTTATTTACATACATGTATATCTCTTCCCTTTTCTCTGTCTCCCTCTCTCTCTCTCTCTCTTCCCTCTGCTTTATTATTTTTCTCTGTCTGTCTCTTTCTTCTTTATCTCCCTCCCTCACTCTTTGCCCTTCTTATCGCCTCTCTGCCTCACCCTCTCTACCCCTTGTCTTCCCCCTTTCCCCTCCCCCTCCCCCTCTTCTCTCCCCTCTCCCTCCCTATTTACTGTGGCAACACCTCAAGAGCAAATCGCTTGATCTTCCTTTAGCACACTGCATGCCACATTTCATTACCCCACCACGGTATGCGCGATCACATGCTCCGGCATGGCAGATACGGTCCGACACTTCCCCTAGAATGCATCCCTCTCCTCTGCATCAAACACACACCCTGTATCAGTAAACAGAACACAACAAGCGTTCCAGCATTAGCCCATGTGATGAGAGGCATTTCTCGAATTGAACGTAATGAACTTGAGAGAAAAGTCCCTTAATGCTGTCCAATGTCTGATAGTGCAGTCAGGCTAAGAATATTTTGCAACAGATAATATTTTGCAAAATAAAATAAATTGATTGATAATGATTATGATGATAATGATGATAATGATGATGATGATGATGATGATGATGATAATGATGATAAGATGATGTTGATGATGATGATGTTTTTGTTAATAATGAGAGTCTGTGAGGTCACACTAATTTGAGTTTTAATTTTCTGGTTGACTGACCGATTAGTTGCATGTAATTCCAGTGATGCAAATCATAGCCTTGCTTCATTAATGTTACACTCCATACAGCCTTGCCAATCTTTAATTAGACTTGATTATGGTTTAAAAGGGCTGTTCTCAAGTAGGCAATTAATGAAAAAAAATCGATACTATGTGACCTTGTTTATCAGGCCACTTTTGACCAGCATCAATCCAGATATGTGATTTGGCTGTATATGAGATTTATAACAACACTTTTATGAAGTTCAGTAGGTTTAACTTTATGGATGTAACAAAACTAACAATGTATTTATTTGTTGCTACGATCTTTTGTAATGAACTGTTTCAAGAATCATTGGTACATGTACATCGCGACTTTCGGGGGACATTTTCAGGTGGAATTGAATGAAAGAGCAGTGAACATACATCTACGCTGTCATGTACACTGCGAGATTGCATCCAATTGATAAAGGGATCTGAATATAAAGTGGTGGTCGTATAAACAAGGTTAGACTTTGTTTGAATCTAAGTACAAAATTTCCTTTTTTCTTTTTCCTGTGCAGACATATAAGTCTAACTTGATAGTAAGATTGTGAGTTCGGGATCGCTATCAAGATTGAGCACCATTCATGGTGGATATGAGCACTATATAAATATTCAGTATTATTATTACTATTGTCGATAACCAGAATTATTTGCCACGCGCTTTCTTTGTGATAAAGCCGAGGTTGAAAAATGTCTTTGATGTACCTACATGTTAATTAGGAGGTGCAAGAGAAGTAGATATGAATCATGATTTAATCTCCTTTCTTTTGTGTGCATTGTTTTATTAAAAAGTCTTTTTCGATTGTACACTGTCGGCTTGTTGTGAACAAATCTATATTGGATGTTGGAGAAAATAAGTGAAATTTTAATTCGCTAGGTTTTCATTTAAATAGTGCATTAAAAATAAAATTTAGCAAATGGGTTTCCATGCACTTAATACTAATTTGAGTAAAATTAAACATACAAGTAGGCCTAATCATGCTGAATTTATGAGGGGCTTAATACTTCATGTGGTGCTTTTGTGGTTATCATTATTGCAGTCAATCATCCAGGTTTTGCATCAATTTATTTCAGATGTAGTATCTTTCAGACATAAATAAAAAATGACTTGCACCAATTCCAAATCACTTTGGCACCTAATGTGTGGAGCAAAAAGTGTAGTCTATAAAGCACACATTTCATACTTTTCTTAATGACTAACAAGGGGTCGTTCTGTATAAAGGTAGCGTAGCAAAATATAGTGACCCATCCCGAACGCAAAAAAGGCATAATTGTTAGCTATGTCAATGCATCCAAAAATATTATCCTACTTATCTGATAACAGTTTCTGTTTTTATTTAGCTTAATCCTTTCGATATAATTGACCTCATTTTGTGGTTTGGCTCAATAACTTTTGATTCAGAGATTTAAAAAATATACCAGATGCATGAGTAGAAAGAGAAAAGATTTTCTGCACACACTATATCCAATTTCGTTGCATGACCATATTGCGTTTGATGGCAAAAACAAGAATAAGTTTGAAAATCCTTAAATTGGCAACACAATGAGAGTTTCAAAATCATTTTTTAAAAATCGAAATTGGCAATTTTTTTCAACTTTTTGACAAAATTCCTAACCATGTGTATTGTTTTCAAAGACGTTACACCTTATTAGAACCATGTAACACTAAAAGAAAAATTTCATTGTTGCCAATTTTAAGAACAAAATGTGATCAATTTAGCCCTTAAATAATTCATGTCCCGTAAGGGCTAATGAAGTCAGTAGATGTACTTCCTAATGTTGTTCTGCCTCTATGAGACTAAACATGATTTTCCAGAGTCTTCCCATGGGCATTCCGGACATGTTGTTACCTTGAACAACATTTGGCTAAGCTGCTACCTGAACACAGGGGCAGTGGGGGTACAAGTAAGGTCATAAACGTGATCCTGCGCTGAAAGACCAAGCTGTGCCCGGGTTATTAAATGAGGCAATTAATTCCCTCGTTTCTTCTACCAGCGGGGTTTCCGGATAATATTCTACATTCATCAAATAGTTGTGATCCAACATTATAATAGTAATTGACTCTTTGCTGTCACTTTTGCTGACCCCTTTGTAGATATTTTCAGATATTTCCAGATATTTCTAGTTAATTCCAGATATTTCAAGACATTGCAGATAAGTGCAGACAGTGCTCATAAGACAAATCCAATGTATGAGCTCAAGCTTATGCAGTTTTGGTAAGCTCCAGAAACTTTTCATGAAGTTTCTTTGCAGTCGTTAATATGCTGATATTGATACTGATAAGATACTGATATTCTAGGCTTACAAATCTTACATTTTTAGTGATATTTTATTAGAATCACCTTTTTCCCATCCAGCTTTATTAATTTATAAGTGTCGTCATGGCAACTGCACTCATTTGCAACAAAAGCCATACTTTTATTTGACAAGCCTTCTTTAAACAGAGGTGTAAAAATACTTGACAATTTGACAATTCTATATTATTATGCTTTAAAGCCATCATTATTTTTTGCATGAAACATCATTGTGATCTGTGCATAATTGTCTGGCAAATAAAAAAAAAACAACAACAGACCCCCCAAGAAACAACTGCGAGAAACAAATACAAACAAACAAACTAAACAAACAAACAAAACACCCTCAACTTATCTGGGTGAAATTCGAGATCTGTAAACATGTCTGAACAAGCAAATATGCTGTACACATTGTAAATAAATGCATTCTTAGTATGCAGTTTGAGCTCAACAGGGATTAGTGTCCTGAAAATAAATGTAACTGTTTAAATCTTACCTTTAAGATTTATGCAAAGTGATGAAAATGTTTTACATGCAATTCTGAACATTTGATGCATTACTCTGAATATATGTTATTCCGAAGGCTTGTGATTCTGAAAATGAGATATGGTTCATAATTCCGAAAATAATAGAGCCCTACATTGCTACATAACTTTTCGGAATCATGAACTTTCGGAAATACGAACCTTCAGAATTACGAACCTTTGGAAAAACGACATGTAACCCAGATTTCATGGGAGATAAAAGCTCTGAAGAGCTCAGGGGAAAAAAATATGGTAACATAAAGATTACCTCGGAAAAAATCTCTCTTTTGCAATCCAAAAAGAGTTCAACAGTTTGCATGGCTGTATTTTATTAAATCCAGTTGATTAAAATAATGATGGCTTCGTCACTTGAATTTTTACTTTATTTCAAAAGTATTTGTTCAAATTCTTTTAAACTTGGCTTCATTTTTGGTAAGGATTGTCTTTATGTCATCCTCTTTCAAATGAATACCCAAATCTTACATTTTCATCACATTAAAATAGTGGTCACCTACATGTAGATACTGACAGTAAGTTAAGTTTTTGGTAAAAATTGTCTTTACAAACATGTATGTAATATGTACATGTATTGTACACATACATTTGCTGGTGGTGGATTTCAACCAAAATTAACAGGGATCATCCTCAGGTAAGGAGGATCTAAATTAATACAGATGAGGTACCTACCAATATAGGGAGGGTAAAGTCTTGGGGGCACCACCCCCAAGAACACCAATAATAGCTGTAATTAGATAGGTTTTTGCTTTTCTTTTTAAGCCCTGTTTTAAGATTGTAAGCAAAGTTGGAAGTTATCATTCTTAGAGGAAGGAGACCTCAAATTCTTAAACAGGGTACCTTGCACCCAAGGGTGCTCAGAGGCAGCACCCCTAAGTGCCCCTATTGTGAAAATGAGATATTTTTTTAGATGCATGGCTGGGTTCTAACCAAACTAAGTAAGAATCATCCTTAGGCAAAGAGGATCTAAATTACTGTAAATAGGGCACCTATCCCTTAAGGATGGAGTCTTAAGGAAGGAGTGGAGCGGGGGGGGGGGGGGGGCTTTTGGTCCCCCTCCCAAGAGCCTGTGACACCAAATTGACATTTTCCTCCTTCTGTAAAAACGTATTGCTACATGTAAATTGTAACCAAACTAGGTAGGAATCATTCTTAGGGGAAGGAGACTTCAATTTGTTTGAGTGTAGTAGATCATTATCTTCAAGGGGTCTGATAGAGAGGCAGCACCCCAAAAGTGTCCCAGTGGCAATTATTTCATGTACATGTATTCTGTTTTTTAAAACACACAGCTTGATTTCAAATGAACTTAACTGTCCAATAAATCTTCGTTGAATGGGATTTAAGTTCAACAAATGGGGTACCTGCCCATGTGCCCTGATAATTGCACAATGCAGGCAAGACTGCCCTGGGCATTTCCCTTATTTATCTATCGAGAAAACAAAATCACTTACGTATATTACTTGTCATTCAAGTGGGGGCGTTTTGGCAATGTATTTTTAACCAATCAGTCACCTTTGGTATACATGAATCGAATTTATATTCATTAACCAATTACTCCTGTTGGCTTCATTGATAATTCATTCATCTGTTTAACTGGCTATACCAATAAACCTATCATGAGGCTTGAATATTAAAAGTACCATTTGACACTTCCAGTGACATGTGTTTAATTATGGAAAGTGTTGCAGGCTACGAGATAACCCCTACTTAAAAACAAGGGCACTTTACATCAGAAAAGTAATGTTCAATTTTAAGATATTTTTTTTTAAAAGTGCAACCAGAATCTCACTTTCTTAGTTGCATTTGATAAGCATGAATCTAATGTGTATGTACAGTGTGAGTCAATAAAAAGGAAACCCAGATTCAACCCTTAATACTGTTGCAATCAGTAAATGTAGATTTAATCAAAAATACCTCAAATTGTAGCCTATCACGTTTCCTTTAATTTGACACCTTGATCAATAAGATCCGACCATGGACAGCTAAACACTAACATTTTTCCTGATTCATGTCAAATTTGCCTCTGCCCAAGTTTTGAGTGAAATCGACGGTCAACCCAAGGTTGGTTGAATGGTCTCCATTCCAGTTGAATGCACTCACATATAATGAAAGTAACCCCTGAACACCATTCAGCCCAATCTTGGGCAATTGCTTTTACTATTGAATATTGTTAGTCATGTTTTGTATATTATATTAGTAATATTTGTTATTACGGAATAAGATCTTGTTAATTATGTCGTAGCAGTAAGCAAGATTTACTAGTTTATTTTTTGTGTGTAAATTTCACTTTGTTGATCAATTGTAAAGTGCATAGAGACTTTCTGTATTATGTGCTCTAAAAGCACAACTTATTATTATTATTATTATTATTTAACATGCCTTTTAAAAATGGCCAGTGCTCAGTCATCCCTGATCACATTTTGGTGAGCAGCCTATCAAATTAAAGAAGACAACATCAACTATCATACCACTGAAATACATGTCAGCAATTTCAGTCAGTTTTTAAAATATTGGGTTTTAAATATGGGTTTCCTTTTTATTAACTCACACTGTATATCATTATCCAATTACTCATGTCAGTTTCATTGATAATTCATTCATCTGAATAAGCAGCTGACTATATTGATAAACTTTAATGAGGGCCCTTTACTTCCGAGAAATAATGTTAGATATTAAAATAATTCTTTTAACTGCAACCAGAATCTCACTCCATTTATTGTCTGCAATAGCTGGAAAAGCTGTTATAGTGTTAATTTATGAATTTAGATATAACCAAAATTCCGTTTCCTAAAATATTGGATGTTTGTTCCTGCTAACTTGGTTTTGTCATCCTTCAACAACAACCCAAAAAAGAAAAGTTGCAAACATAGTAAAGTATTCATCTTCAATTACCAAGTCCCTGAGGTAGGACTTTTAGCTGCGTGCATGTTGTTAAATTTTTTTTTTCTTTCTCTCTACATTCTTGTGCATTACATGTACATGAATATAGGTGAAATAAAGACTAAAAAAAAAAAAAAGACTTCCAATTTTGTCTACACTAATATTAATGTCAGCAATAGCTTCTCAAATTTCTTAATTCGTAGACTTCTTCATATATGCAAAGTAAAACAGCTCGCTTTCCCAATTAGCCGATTCCTAACGTGACATACTGCACGTTTCCTTTCAGTTTCCTTAAAAAAAAAAATCCTCCAACTTTGTGAAACCAGAACCTTTAAATGTCATTGTATATAAGCACATGCAGCCATGAGTTGTCCCCGAAGAGCTTCTAGTTTCTATGTCTGTGCGTCCCCTGCACACATGAACTCCATAAATCGCAGTCGGCATAATATCTCCGTGAGACGCCGCTGCTCTATATTTAGCCGCGCCGATGCGAGACAACCCTGGGAGCTAGCCCGAGTGTCACGGCATGCCCCGCAACAATCTACTCCCCAGTACTAAGCACTAATGGAGCGTGTAAAATGAGCAGTTGGAAAATCGTCATCCAGCAAAATCTGCTCAAGTTCGACTCATCCCGACTCGTCTTGAAAATGTCAGAAAAACACGGAGGGATGTAAACGTAGATTGTAAATGCCTGAATTTTTCAGAATGGAGCTAAAAGCAGGAAATGAAAAGAAGGGGGTGTACCCTTTCAAATGATCTGTGCCTTTAAAGGTGATCATAATGTTTACTTGCAGGTTTACATTTTGCAAACAAGTCGTCTGTTGAGAGCCAGAAGGGCGTTAACTCATGTATTTTACCACAGAGTTAACGCCATTCTGCCTCTCAACCGACCAAATAGTAGTATCGAAGATGATATATTTTTTTTTTTTTTTCAGATTTAAATGTTCAGTGTGTTGGGTAAGAGTTCAAAGTTGTGCTTTTTTATGGAGAATGTTGAAAAAGAAAATACATTACTAAATTTGGGGGAGTGTGGTACACCTTATCAGATACTAGCGACTCACACTCCAAAAGAAAGAAAATCTAATATGGATAAAATCCCATTCTAGTATACATTTTTAAAGCCATTTTATGTCTGCTGCTATTTGGTAACTGCCAATATCTGTCAAATTTCTAATTTGTACATATAACCTTTGTCTTGGTCTATATATTTGTTTGTCTATCTTTCTCTTTCTTTCCCTGCCTTCCCTCTCAGAAGTCTGATATTCTACAATTTTCTGATTTTCTTTGTCACGTAACCCTTATGACAGAAAGTGGACTTATTTTTTAAACATAGCATTCCAAATCATAGTGAAGGGAGTTAAGATTGTCCCGCTTTTACCATTAAATTTTAAAGTTACATATTCAAAGATCTTTAACCGATTACTATATGATAACACTTTCACCTGAAAATAACTGTATGTTAGAAATCCTTATTCCATTCTGATTGTTGTGCAAATATATGTAGCACACATAATTTGTTCAACTGACACAGAGGCAGGGTGACAAATTAGAAGCTGATCGAGTGTCTTTTAAAATATGAAAATATTTATTTCAATATACTATTATTTCTTGAAGTGTTTTTTTTTAAATCAAAGTTGAACTCTTATTGTGTAGTTTCTTCTAATAAAAGTTTGAAAAACATGACAGGGTGTTATGCGTGTTAACTTCCAAGACAACAAAGATTGATAGCTTCGTACAGATTAATGTTGGCTTATTAGTATGCTGTTTGAGTGTCTAAAGTCAATACTCTGTGGGACTAGATGGTCATGGCAGGAAAGTTGGAAAGGGTGTTGTAATTTGATCACTGTTCATGGTTACTCTCTTTGTCTCTCTGTCTTTCTCCTTCTTTTGTAGAGGTATTTAATCACTTGACTGGAAATACTTAGATCATAGGTTCAGGCCCCAGCCTGTCACTTATGTCCTTGAGCAAGGCATTTTATCTAAAATTCTCCTCTCCACCCAGGACTTGGATTAGCATGTACATGCCTCATTTAATTAGAGGTGACTGGCTGGAATGCTTCCAGTGGAGAGGAGAGTGTGCACTGTCAAATTGAATCCAGTGACTGGGTTGAATATTATGAGCGCTTTAATCAGTTATTTATAAATCTGTTAAAGCTCTATCTTAAAAAGCTATTTTTAGTATTTAATAATATCATTTGGGGAGCCGACATTTGCTCCTGCGACATTTGCTCCGCAGTCCATATCTCGAAAGGTCAAAGGTTAAGGTCAAGGTTATGATTTGGTTTTTTGTTCGGGACATTTTGAAGTTTAGGATTAGTGTTAGGGTTCGGGTTCGGGTTAGGTTTAGGTTTAGGATAAGCATGGCAAAGTTAGACCCGAGCAATTGTCGCAGGAGCAAATGTCATACATCCTATCATTCATATTACTCTTTTATTTCTCTTTTCCAGTTCTCTATACGATATGTGAAGACCTGGATCTGAACTTCTACTCCATGTACGCCTTGGTGGGGATTTGGAACTCTATCTTTCTCCTCATATACTCTTTCACTGATGCAAGCAAGCTTATGAAATGGTCTACAAGGTGAGTGACTTTGTGCTTGTGGCCCCCTCCCTAATCCCCCCCCCCCAAAAAAAAAGAATGAAAAAGATATTACAACCATTGGCTATCCAGACATTGATGTACATGGGGGGGTATAATCCTCCCCAGACAAGGGGGTAGGGTTTAATATATCTGGACAACTTTGCATGCCCAGTTATTATTTTCTTTTTTTATTTTATTTATTTGTTATTATTATTTTTACTCTTTTTTTTGGGGGGGGTTGCAGGGGTGTACACTAGCAGAGTCCTATCCTGGATATGCCTCTTACAATACTTACACATGTATGTATTAACAAGTTTCATTTGCAAATGAAAGGACCCCCCCCCCCCCCCCATACACACACACACACACACAATTTAATATATGAGAGAAAGAAGGGCCCACCTCTAAACAGTTCTTTAGTTGTTGGGGGGGGGGGTGGACTTAATATTTTGAGATAAGTCTAAAAGAAAGAATTGTTTCATCTTCATGGAATCATTGATACATGAACATACATTATTCAAAACAGTTTAGGAGACATAATGTTGTCTCCTAAACTGTTTTGTAAATATCTTAATTGTTTTCGTAATAACTCAAAAAATTGACTTGGTCCCTTCTACCTATCAATTCAATTGACTCTGACACTGGCCACTAGTGATATTCCATTAAGATATTTAGAAGCCCCCTCCTGCTTTGATTTTTCTTTGTTTGAATAACCAAAATACAAGTAGGAAACTTTCTCAATTGAGGAAATGTTGATATGAATTCATATCAAGACAAACTGATTTCTACATTGACACAAAGAAAAAAAAATCTGAAAACCATTTTGTGCAAACCAGCGTTCTTAATTTTGCAGGGTTTTTTTTTGTTTGTTTGTTTGAGTGTGTTATGTAAGGACACAAAATTGCAATAAATTCATTTCTGCCAGATTTCACCAGTGTCAAATAGCCCCACTGGGAACAGCAAAATCTATATTGCCATTGAAAAGTACACGTATTTCATTATCATCATTATCTGAAACTCTATAAGCATCTCTGTGTAAAGTGAGCTGGTAAAGGGTCCGCTGGGTTTACTCTATCTTTTTTAATTACTGTGGTTGCCCCGGAGATATCAGTAGGTGGTGCTCTTTATGTGAGCAAGTTTTCTTACCCATATGCTCATTATACAGTGTGACTGTTTCTAGAATATACAATTCTATTTGATTAAAAGTCATGTAAAGTAAATCAAATTAGACAGAACGATAACAGATTTGTGAAGGTATTGTGTGATTTAAAAAAAAAAAATAGTTTGTTGTTTACTTACAGGCTTCTTGACTTTTTACAGATGATAACATTATATTGTCTCCGTTTATTTTAATTATGGTAATTTGTTTTGAAAAATATGCTGACACAGTGTATAACATTAAATGAGCTCTGTATGTGAGTGTTATAATATCATTTATCTTTAATAATTTGGATCAGTTTCAATTTCTTTAGAATGTGTCCGTATGATAGTAATATACACATACTGTACATGATTTCTACTTCATTTACTCACTTATTTTTTTTTATTGCAGATCAACCGAGGAGATTTTCTCTCTTTTTGTATCAATAGCATTTTGTGTAGATGCTTTCAAGGATTTGGCCGCTGGTGAGTGGAAATCCTACTCAAGTTTTGCTTTTAAAATTTATAGCCCTTAATTCCCTAATTCGTCCCTCAAAAGGGAATAAAACATTTCCTAAAAAGGCAACCAAACTCCCTTTGAAGACCCGAAAAGTAAACTCATGTGATGGTGCATTAAAGGCATTGATTAACTTTGCCCAGGATTGAAAAAAAAAAATCACTGTTCCAGCTAATGCTGTAATCATAATTGCAAACCTTTAGCTCAGACAGGAATCGCCTGAGTTTTATAAGCTGATCGGTCGTTTATATATCAAGATATTTACGATTGAACATTGATGTCGGGATAGAGTACCACCGAACCCTAAAGAACTCTTACGGTTGGCATACCTCGCTCTATCGCAGAATACCGTACGGGCTGGAAACCCGCTCTGAAATCGCCAAGCGCTGGTGCTTGGTTTTTGTGACTGCAGCGTAGCGAAGAACCCGAGCGACTTGCGCTAGCGATTGATCGCGATTTTCTCTATTTTAGGATAGTAAACGGGTTCCATTTTCTCTCATACTTTCACATATCCTTAATTATATATGTAGTTACAGGACTGCATACAATTCACTGGCATTTGAGCTGATTTTACAATTTTTCACAAAGTTAATCAATCACTTTAATATAATACATATATGCATGGACCTAGCTGAGATGGCAACGACGAACAGCAAAGTGCAGGCAAAGTTTTAAGAGATACTTTGTAGTTACATGTATACATGTATGTACATAGGCCTAGGTATTTTTGCCGTAAAAGACAAAACCTGAATAATATGACACTTTGACTTATCCATACCTTCCATGTTAAAATCACATACATGTACATGTCCATGTAGATTATATGGACAAAGCACTAATCATTTCCCTATTTCCAAATCAGCAGATACATGTATATTCATGACTGTCCTATCATACATTTGTATGTTTATTGCACCAAATATACTTTTTGTTGCTTTATGTGATAAAAAAGGCCCTGTCTCATGAAGATCGCAACTGATCCTAATCTATTGATTGATTCCAATTTATTGCCAGCCTCCAATCAATAGCAAAGTTACTATCGCCCATCTCTTCGGCACAGAGTTGTGATTTATTCATATGAAGTTTAGAGGTGTCGTGGTCTAGTGGATACTTCGCCGGACTGTGGATCATATGCTTCACGGTTCAAGTTCCGCCGCAGCACTAATGTCCTTTGGCTAGACATTAAGCTACATTTGCCACTCTCCACCCAGGTGTAGTAAATGGATACCTGGTAGAAAGTTATTCCTTGAATGCTTTCAACACCTCAGGGCAGCTGGTACTATTTAGGCGTCTTGAGCATCCCCTGGGATGGGTATGTGTGCATGATAAATGTAGCCATTATTGTACATTATAATTTTCCTATTGCAGAGTTTGACAAGCACTACCATGCAAGCGAGTGCACAGGGGAACCCGCCGTGGGGCTACTCAGCTCCGCCGTACCGTCCGTCTCTCCCTACAACGATAGCAATACCGACCCCACCACCACCCTCTTCAGCAATATCTCCACCCAACTCTCCTCTACCCTCGCTTCTTCCACTCCGGAGTGCCACAGGGATTCCAGTATCCTATACCTGCTTCTCATGCTGGGTACGCTATGGCTGGGTGTGACGCTCTACAACTTTACCAAGAGGTGAGTTATGATTGATGATTATGATTGATTGATTGATTGTGTGAGTGAGAGGGAGAGAGAGAGAGAGGTTATGGCTGAGTGTGACGCTCTACAACTTTACCAAGAGGTGAGTTATGATTGATAGATAGAGAGAGATAGATAGAGAGAGATAGATAGAGATGGATAGATAGATAGATATGGAGAGAGAGAGAGAGAGATTCCAGTATCCTATACCTGCTTCTCATGCTGGGCAGGCTGTGGCATGGTGTGATGCATTACAACTTTACCAAGAGGTGAGTTATGATTGATGATTATGATTGATTGATTGATTGATAGGGAGAGAGAGAGAGAGAGAGAGAGAGAGAGAGAGAGAGAGAGAGAGAGAGAGATAGAGAGATTCCAGAGATACCTACTTCTCATGCTGGGCACGTTATGGCTGGGTGTGACGCTCTACAACTTTACCAAGAGGTGAGTTATGATTAATAGATACATGTAGATAGATAGAGAGAGATAGATAGAGAGATAGATAGAGAGATAGATAGATAGATAGATAGATAGATAGATAGATACATACATACAGAGAGAGAGAGAGATTCCAGTATCCTATACCTGCTTCTCATGTTGGGCAGGCTGTGGCTTGGTGTGACGCATTACAACTTTACTAAGAGGTGAATTATGATTGATGATTATGATTGATTGATTGATTGATTGATTGATTGATTGATTGATTGATAGGGAGAGAGAGAGAGAGAGAGAGATTCCTGTATCCTATACCTGCTTCTCATCCTGGGTACGCTATGGCTGGGTGTGACGCTCTACAACTTTATGAGGAGGTGAGTTATGATTGATAGATACATGTAGATAGATAGAGAAAGATAGATAGATAGATAGACATGGAGAGAGAGAGAGATTCCAGTATCCTATACCTGCTTCTCATGTTGGGCAGGTTGTGGCTTGGTGTGACGCACTACGACTTTACCAAGAGGTAAGATTGATTAATTGTTAGATTGATGGATGAATAGATGAATGAATGGATGGATGGATAGATAGATAGGTATTCCAGTATCCTATACCTGCTCATGCTGGTGATGGAAGGGAGAGAGAGGATGGAAAGATAGATTGATAGAACAATGGAAGGACTGAATGATGGATGAATGGATGGGTACTGTATAAGCTGTTTTTTTCGCGTACAGATATTTTCGCGATTTTGGACTAGGTAGGGAAATTCGCGAGGGTTTAATTTCGCGATTTTTGTGATGTTTTTGTTACTATAAACAGCCATATATTGAAGTGGAAATTTTCGCGAGGACCGACTCGCGAAAATCGCGAAAATAAAACCACCGCGAAAATAACCACTTATACAGTATATAGATTGGGGGGGGGGGGGGGGAGAGAGAGAGAGAGAGAGAGAGATACCAGTATCTTATCTATACCTACTTCTCTTGCTGGGGACATGCTAGCTTGGTGTGACACTCTACAACTTTGTCAAGAGGTAAGTTATAATTAAGAGATTATGATTGATGGATAGGGAGAGAGAGAGAGAGAGAGATTCTAGTATTCTACACCTGCTTTTCATGCTGGGCATTCTCTGGCTTGGTGTGACGCTCTACAACTTTACCAAGAGGTTTGTTATGATTGATTGATTGATCGATTGATTGGTAGATAGATAGATAGATAGATAGGTAGATGGTTGGTTGGTTGGTTGGATGGATGGATGGATGGATAGATAGATAGATAAAGAGTGAAATGGAGAGGAGAGAGAGAGAGAGAGAGAGAGAGAGAGAGATGGATTAGTTGGGTGGTTGGGGTCCATTGACTGATTGACTGATTGATGAATTGAAAGATAGATATATATAAATGGCTGAATGTTTTCCTCATCTTTATTTTAATGCCCATGGTACAGCTTTTATTCCAATATTTTCTTTCCCAGAACCTTCACCCCTCCTTTACCTGTAAACATGCTGTCTAACAATAGAGCACTGTGAATGTTAGATCACATTACAGAAACTTGATGTGAATGCGAAACTAGACCAGCGTATGATGCGATCATCTCCAAATCAATTTACCCGTCTCGTTTCCTCCTCACAGTCCATTTCTCGATGCAAGCAAGCGAGAGGCTCTGGCAGACTATGCCCTTCCAGTGGCTGTTCTCATCATGTCCTTTGTGGGTTCCTATGTCTTCAGGAGTACCGAAGGTAGGTTTTACTCATCAACAAATCTTTATTTCTTCAAATTGGCAACCAAGATTAAATTATTCATTTATCACATTTCTCCAGTTAATCTTATTCACATTTATATCTTCAGGAGTAGGCTACTGAAGATATGTTAACTCGTTCACAAATTTGTATTCTTTGAATTGGCAACCATGATGTAATTATATCTCTGTTACATTTCTCCAAGGAATGTTATTTGCATTAATGTAGAATGAAAATTAATATTAAGATACTACCATTACATATCCACATTGCATCTTTTTGTAGTTGCCAGTTTTGGAAGTGAAACAATGAGAAATGAATTGTCTAATCACTATCTTAAATTGCAAACTCTAATTGTTGCCAATTTAATGGCTGCAGTGCTAATTTTCTTTGCTACTACATAAATGCAAATGAAGTTTTCCAATTGATTAGCGTATGTTGTGTAATAATGAATACTGAATTTACTGATTTTAAAAGGTAGAAGCGTAACCTTCATGTTATGATTACCGCAACCAATGAAAGTTTTCTGCATCGCTCTTTGTTTTTGCTTGGCAGCGGACCTGTTCACATATAACGATGGAGAGGCTCTCAACGTGACCAAGTTTGAAGGGATCACCATTGGGATGGTTGCTGGCTCCATGGGGCTAGGATTCTGTCTCTCGTTACTCTTCTTCATGGATCAGAACATATCTAGTGCTCTCGTCAATAACCCTGCTAACAAGTGAGAGTTTCTTCTTTGCTTTTTTCCCCTTTCTATTTGTGGATATTATTCTTTTCTTTTTTTGTTGTTATTGTTCTTTTCTCTCTTTTGTTGCCATTTTACTCTCTTTTTGGAATTTTATGTTTTGTTCCTTCTTTTTAAAAATTTTATTCTTTATTTCATTGATATTAATTTTTTTTGTTGACAGATTGAATATCTCTGTATCCCCTATGACATATTACTATTCTCCATTTATTTCTTTCAAAAATGAAAAATCACTATTAGCTAATGTTTATCTCTGGTATCACTATGTAATAACCCCCCCCCCCCAAAAAAAAAAAAAAAAAAATTAAAAGAATAAATAAGTTTAAAAAATATTTTTAAAAATTGAGGATCTGTATTATCATTACGCTGGAAATTTGTGTTAACGCGTTGGATATGATTTGATTCTGGTACTACATGCATTTTCCATAGAGTCCTGCCGAGTTATCTTAGGCTTAGAATTCAACGGGTTATACGGTCCTTTTTTTCTTTTTCTCTTTTTTTTATTACTGCTGTAGAATTGTCCATTAATTTTTTCCAAATGGTCCACTTCTTGTAATGCATTTTCTTAGGCTGAAGAAAGGGACAGCGTACCACCTGGACCTGTTTGTAGTGGCCATCATGAACTGCTTTGTATCCGTCTTCGGTCTCCCGTGGGTCCATGCTGCTCTGCCTCACTCTCCACTCCATGTGAGGGCGCTGGCCGACGTCGAGGAGAGAGTCGATCAGGGTCATGTCTACCACATGTAAGTTTGAAGATTCACTTTATCCACATGATGATGATGGGGGTGGCTTGTGAAAAAAACGCAAGAATTACATATTTTTCTTGGCGGAAAAAAAATAAATGGTTCTAGCATATAAGGTACTCGAATCCTCCCAGGCTTTTCTGATTTAGGCTACATTCTGCCTAAACAAGTTCAATAAAGCAGCAAAGAATTCATTAAATGTTTTCCAAACCAGCTTGTACATGTATGTACAGCCTATGTATATGCTTCCGTGTTGTATGCATGGTGGTTGGTAAAACAGGGAACAAAGAAGTGCAGCTTAACAATATAGAGAAATCATTGTCTTTTTGAATATCTGCACATTAAAGGAAAATGAAACCCTGGGGAAAAAAAATCAATTTTAATGAAAAGAGAGGATAGAGATAAGGAATTTTTAAAAAGTTCCATCAAAATCGGTTACAAAATGAGAAAGTTATGAAAGTTTGAAAAGTCTCAGTTTACTTTCCATGGCGATCTTCAAATTGGCAATGTTGCTTCCAAGTGACAGGTTTAGTAGTACAACTCTCCATATGTTTTGTACACAAAATTTCATATTTTCCCCATTATCTCTCTCAAGGTGCAGCTTGTCTCCTTAGCTCAAGATATATTTCATGGGAAAATGTATTTGACACAACACTTGTTGAGTTTACAAAAAGACAGAGAGCATCTTTAGAGATAATGGAGAAAATATGAAATTTTTTGTACAAAACATATTGAGAGTTGTACTACTAAACCTGCCATTTTGAAGCGACATTGCCAATTTGAGGATCGCCATTTAAAGTAAATTGAGACTTTTCAAACTTTCATAACTTTTTCATTTCGTAACCAATTTTGATGGAACCTTTTTCCAAATTGCTTCTCTCTATCCTCTCTTTTCATTAAAATGGATATTTCCCCAGGGTTTCATTCTCTTTTAACCTTTACCCCATTGACAGCTGCATTTTGATATGCCCCATAGGTTTGTATACAGGGTCCATCCATTTCCAGTAGGCAACGGGTTAAGTTCTAGGTGTTTATTTGGGGGGGGGGCATTTCTCCCTGTCTGTTGATATATTTCAGGGCCATGTCTTATAAGGAGTTGCTATTGATTATCAATCGCAACTCTGTAAATAAGAGATAGGAAATTGTAATTCTGTGGTTTATGAGAGGACTAGCATCCATCACACCTCTTTATAGGTCAGGGCCATTATATAAGTTGCTTCCTTTGTCCATACTAATGTGAGGTTATGAAAGACTGGTATCACATCCCCCGCACTCATGTAAGTCTGTTCGTTGCACCCAACTGATCTTTCTATTCCTATCTCCTCTTTTCATATATCCAGCGTTGTAAGAGTACGAGAGACACGTCTAACCACGCTCTTCTCCCACGTCCTGATTGGACTCTCCATCATGATGCTGCCCACCCCTCTCCAGTACATCCCCAAGGCCGTCCTCTACGGACTCTTCCTCTACATCGCGTATACTGCCCTCGATGGCAACCAGCTCTTTGAACGCATCGTTCTACTCATTACAGAACAAGTAAGGATAACGTTCTTATCGAGGTTATACAACACATGCTCCGGTCACAGTTACCCCGAAGTCTGTATTGTAAATGAACCAAATTCCTTAATTCAACCATAGACCAAACCCTAACCGTAACCCTTACCCTAAGCCTAATCCAGTTAACCCTTTCAAGACAATTTACCTCATTTTGTGGTTTGGCTCAATAACTTTTGATTCAGGGCTCTAAAAATATACCAGGTACATGAGTAGAAAGAGCAAAAAATTTCTGAACACACTACATGTACATGTACATGTATGTCCATTCCTGTTGCATGACCATATTGCGTTTGATGACAAGAATTTTTAAAAATGAGAATAAGCTTTAAAATCTTTAAATTGGCAATGCATTGGGAAGTTCAAAAGCATTGCTTTTTTTTCCAACTTTTTGACAAAATTCCTTACCATGTATATTATTTTCAAAGAAACTACACCTCATGAACCATGAAGCACTAAAAAAAAATATTATTGTTGCCAATTCGTAGAACGAAATGTGATCAATTTAGCCCTTAAACAATTTTGTCCTGAAATGGTTAACCCTGAACCTATCCTAGAGCCCAAGTGTAACCTTAAACCTGTATCTTTGACAAAATAAAACCTGGAACAATGGTCGCTAGAGCATGAGTCAGAGTACCCTTACAGGACAAAGTTCAAGTTTCTTTCAGGTGGCATAGTTGGCAAGCCTTGAGGCTTTCACAGGTTTTTTTTGTTTGTTGCTCGTACTTGTTCATATTGATTCCAATACCTGCACATACACAACATTTCTCAAGTGGATCATAACCAACCTTTCCCAATCACTTCTAGACAGTTTCCACAATGTAATCGCACACCCAGTACTCGACTTTATCTTTTTAATTTTCTTTTTCTGGATAGGCTGCCTATCCTCCCAACCATTACGTGAGGAGAGTACCTCAGCGTAAGATGCATCTCTTCACCGCTGTGCAGCTTCTTCAGCTGGGCGTCCTATGTGGTTTTGGCTTCTCCCCGTGGCCCTACCTCAAAATGGTCTTCCCTCTCCTCATTCTCACCTTTCTACCTATCAGGTTAGTAGTAGTCCTGGGCCCCATTGCACGAAACTTGCGTTTGAACGCAACTCTGGAAAATCAAACGCAACTTTATTTTCAGCCAATCAAAAGTGCGCATTAAGGACTTGCGTTTGATTTTTAAGAGTTGCGATTAAACGCAAGTTTTGTGCAATGGGCCCCTGGGGGTGTTTCATAAAGCTGTTCGTAAAGTTACGCATGACTTTACAAACGACTTGAATATAAAGTGCCAAATAGGATGCCCCAAACTTTTTCATGTTTTAACAAAGTGTGACTGTATTTCAAGTAACCTCAATTAAATTATGGCAAAAAATATACTTTGCATTAAAAATGTTTGTTATAATAAGAATGTTAATCTACATCTGCACTTTTCAACTTTAGTTGATGCAGTTAAAATGATTGAGCATCCCATTTGGCTTGTCATTTTAAAGTCATTCGTAAAGTCATGCATAACTTTACGAACAGCTTTATGAAACACCCCCCTGGGTGTTTCATAAGACTTGTTATCGATAACAAGGTGCAATACCTGTTATAAGCTACTAAAATCCTGGTGTCTGATTGGCTGAGAGCAAGTTTGTCATAGAAATGTGGCCGTTGTTACTGATAACGAGATTTATGAAATGGGGCCCTGAAGAGGATGAGAGAAAGAGATAAAGTGGTAAGGTGGAAGAACTGTGAAGAGGAAAGAGTTTTCTTGTGAGTATTTGCAAAGATGCGGGAAAAGAGTTTTGCTTTGCAAGAGAGAAAGACGGATGGATCTTGTTTCTTTCTTTTTTCTTTCTCTCTTTCTTTTTTCCGAGTGTAGTCTGTGACCTGTTTCAGAAAAAAGAGTTATACCTCAAGAAAGAAAGAGAGAGAGAAAGAGAAAGAAGAGAAAGAGAAAGGGAAGAGAAAGGGGAAGAGGGGTGAGAGACAGAGGGGAAGTGAGAGTGAGCATGGACAAAGAGAAACTGTTTTAGACTATCAGGTGAGAATTTGCTACAGTGCGATAAAAGAGTCACAAATATTACTATCCAAACAGAGAGGATGAGATAGTGAGAGTGGAGATGGGGGGGGGGGGGGGGGGGGGGGGGGGGGGGGGGGGGGGGGGGGGTGGGGGGGGGGGGGGGGGGGAGGGAGAGAGATACATGTACATAATATATACACATTAGGGCCTTGTCTTATAAAGAGTTGTGATTGATTCGAATCGATAGCAAGTCCTCCAATCAACTGCAAATTTCCAGTCTCCTATCTCTTATGTACAGAGTTGTGATTGATATCAATTGAAAATTATTTGCAAAATCAATTACAACTATTTATAAGACGGGGCCCAGGTGAGTGTTGGTATGTAAAAAGATTAATATCTAATCAAGAGACAGAGATAGAGAGAGAGAGAGAGAGAGAGAGAGAGACAAGAGACAGAGAGTGAGGGGAGATCAGGAAAAGCTTCATTTTTGTTTCGGGGGAATTGTGACATCTCATAAAATAAGATTAACATTCATTTGCAGACATGCACTGGATATACATGTATATCATGATTCCTAGAATGTGTTATGATAACATAAAATCTTTCAAAGATATGCTTCATTCCTTACATGTAAGTAGATATATTTTTGTTAACATGAATGTAAAAATCTTTGTTTTGCTCTTTTTTGACCAATTTGTTTCCAGGCACAAGTTAGTACCATTCCTAATCGACCTCAAGTTTCTGGATGCTCTGGACCGCAGCCACTAGGCGAGTCGTCAGAAAGGCGGCCTGCTTTCACTGGCGACAACGACAAAGCATCGGAACTCCACGTGTGACCATTGCTCGTTATCTCTCATGCATTATTCCTCATCAACATGCATAATTCATCATTATCATCATCATCATCATCGCCATCCGTCTTGGAAAGAGACGGTGGCCCAGAAGTCAACGTGCAACACCTTATGATCGTAGTTTCTTAGATTTCCCCTCTGTGTATGTACATGTATGTACATTTCCTTTTCTGTCTGTCTGTCCGTCTGTCCGTCTTTCTCTATTTCGGCATGCGTTTCTTCTTCCAATGCATTTGGGGAAATCCCCTCTCCCGGGAAAGCCTGTGCAGTATTTTGGATGAGTCTGCAGAAAATGCTACATCTCTTCTTCCAATGCATTTGGGGAAATCCCCTCTCCCTGGGAAAGCCTGTAGAGGGCAGTATTTTGGATGAGTCTGCAGAAAATGCTACATCGAGACCTACAAGTTCTCGTCTGTTTTGCAGCTGAATAGTTTTGAATTATTGGACAGGGCGTTTTTGTACCATTTTTTTGTTGAATCCACAGAGCATTGATGCCCCTCTTTATAGTATAATGTACTAATATATATCAGAAATATATATATACTAGTCCTCGCAAGGAATGATATAATGTACATGTACGATATCATATTATGGAATGAAATGATATAAACAAGTACCTGGATGTCATTAGGAAGAAGCATTATGCACTTGGTTATAAAGAAGGCCTGCTTGCATCTTAACATGTGAAACGCATAAAGCATTCGTCTTCAGCTCGAATATTCAATCAGTTGTTTTTACCACAAAATTGGGCTTTTCAGTGAATAAAATTTAAATTTATGGCAAATGAAAGTAGCCCCCCCCCCCCCCCCCCCCATGCTCTACCAATCTTGTTTCAAGTAATTAATTGTTTTGTACTTCTGGTTTTAAAATAGAAGTAAACTAACTTTTTCATTCTTTATAAGGCACGCAGTGCAACACGTATGAGGCTCTTTCCCCCCTCTCTCTCTCTCTCTCTCTCTCTCTCTCTCTTTCTGCAATATAATAATTTTCTGCCCCAAAATAATGGATTACAGTTGGTTGGGTCAAAAGAGGAAGTAGATAGTTGACAACAGAATCACATTTTATTGAAATCTTTCCTAAAATTAGGCTACCATTTATAGACTGCCAATCTTTTCTCTTTTTAAATCTAAGTCCTCTCTACATTGTGTGAGATCTTTTCCAATGTTACTGTTCAGTAGTCTTTGTTTTTAGTTGATAATCAATTTTATCGACCTTCTTTTTGAAAGTATAGTCGAAGACTCCCTTTCCCCCAATCTATTTGACATGGGGGAAAGTTAGATACATATTATCAAAATTCCAGCAAAGAGGCTATTTGTTTTTTTTTTTTAGATTTGTCAATTTGCAGAGGATTATTTAAGCAGAGAGAGAGATGACGTATGACAAGTTAGTGCTATTTCCGTGGTAATTCTAGGTGTAACGCCAGTGGAAAGTTGTATATATTTTGTTGTTCATTTTCATGACTGCTGACATGAAATGTACCTCGTTCTATGCAGGGATTCTGTAAGAATTCCCATGAATATTGTATATATGTTATTTGAAACAACAAACAAAAAAAATTATAGAGTTCAGACATATTTTTGCTCTTTTTGCTGTATGCTGAAATACGGGTGAAAAAAATTGGTGTATGGATGAATTACTGTACTATTATTATTAATACTAGCAACTTGGTACTTGTTCAAAAGAACTTGATATTTATTTGTCCATCAAATGAATTGCACAGTTATTTATACTTATAAGAATAATGATGTACGTGTAATTGGACATCTATTATAAAGTGTGGCATTATTTTATGTCATTTCATATACCTTGTACTCTTGTTTGTTTATAATAGACTTGTTCTGATTCTTCCTGCTTTTGTATTTCACAGTAAAAATCTATCTGTTTGATATGTATGATTGAAATGTTCATGATAATCACCAAGCAAATTGGAGAAGCTACTGGATATTTGTTACTTTAAAGGTATTTATGAATATTTAATCAGCAGCATCCCCCCCCCCAAGAAATAATTTACAAGAATATGTCTACAATAAAATCAAAACTATCACATGTAAGAAATAATGTTCTGTCAGAGGTCCAGATTCGCAACAGTTTCATGCAGAATAACTGGTACATGTAGATGAATGGCAACGCTGAAATTTTTAGATTTGTGGAAGTTTCTTGTGACGTGCTGGTTGCTTCTATTTTCTTTTTTGTATAAAGTAGTCAAATTTTGTCTTGATTACATGATTAAGGTGTATCTTTCTTTTCTAATTTCTTATCTCTGCTTTTTGTATTATTTATCATTCTCTCTATTTCTCTTTGCAACTTTTGACAGCTTTTTTTTGTTGTTGAAGTACCAGATTTTTATGTTTTCGAGTTGGTCGTTTATTTGACTGTTTTTTTTTTGTTTTTTTCACTCAGAGGGTGGAATTTCACCAGTGTGTTATGTTTAATTAACTCTACGTATCGCTTCTTTGCTTTGTTGTCTTAAGACTACTATACAGGTAGGTCAACCCTGTCTTTCGTTGTAAAACCTCCAAAGATTTTTTAACCTTTCAGGAAGTTCCAAGACCTAATTCTGGTAACAGACCAAGCTATACATGTATTTAAAAATTACAGTATCTTAAAGGGGACCAATTACCACAAAATATATTGCTTCGTATAGTTAGGTTTCCATGCCGGTATACTATTTAAAAAAATATGAGTTTGAATGTTACTTGTATAAAGAGATCTTGCAAGTTTAAATAACTCTGTTGAATGTAAAAGCAACTTGTTAGTTGACTAGGTGACGCACCTGTTTGCACTCGCCTAGAAAATGGGGTGCATGGAACCCAAGTCTGACCCAGGTTCAGTGCGCACTGCGCAGGATTTTTATGTTATCCATTATTTCTTCATACTCCTTAATCATTAACCCATAGGATGCTGGATAAAATTTGGGGGGTTGATTTCATAATACTTTCTGTCCACAAAATGTCTTTTAGGTAATGCTTGGGTTCCCTTAAAACTCTGACTATGAAAAGAATCTGAATCTGTTCAGCAGAAATGACGACAAATAAGCGAGGAACATGTACTTGCATCATGCAAGAAAGTAAGGAGGTATTTTCTTTTGTTTTGCTTTTATTTTAATAAAAACCACATTATTTAATATCTTGGAGCAGTGATCTACTTAGCGCAAGATGGTTGTAAAGTACAGGGTATCACTATATTGGACAGTGATGTGTTTAATCTCCACTTACAAAAGTACAAAGTTATCTTTTTGTGACATTTTGTGATTTTGTGAGTTAGATTTTTTGAACAAGAGGCTACCAACAAATGGTCTTGTGGGAGCCACAAGGGACTTACGTCATATAATCTAATCTAACACAGAGTTAACACCCTTTTGGCTGTCAATAGACAAAATTCCACTACATGTATTAACACCCATATTTAAACAAAAGTTGGCCAGAGCAATACTTTATGGCAATTTCAATCCTGCTGTTGAACCGTATAATAACCTAACCTTTTCCATTTTCGTCACCAGTGTCAATGCCTGACTTGTGCCACCTCAAGCCTGGGGTGTGCTGCCAATTTGCAGATGCAATAGGGTTCATTTCGTGCAATGATCTATTATAATCTTAGCATTTACCCACTGTATAAAAAGGTACATATAGCCCACTTTTTGTTTAGTCTTATTTATTGAGATGAACGCAAGGCGTTGTATGCTTACTTTGCAATTGTTTGCAGCATATTGACTACTTTTACTACTCTATTTATGTTTTCTTTGGAAATAGGTACATGTATTTGTAATTTATTTTGTTGCTTTTATATTTAGGCAGAGGACATTCCCTTTTGAAAATACTGGATACCAAAATACAATCAGTTGCAAATGTTTTTCTTCTATTATTAATGTCTGAATGCATGCATACAAGAGATCAGCTGTGACTAAGTTATTCAATATTAGCATTTAGCACAACTGTAGTCTTAAGTTAAGTAGCATACATGTACTAGCTACTGGTATGTAATATTTATTTGCTATTTATTTAGTTCTTCATTGTTTTATTATTTATTTATTTATTTATTTTGCTCAGAAACTCACTTTGTAAACAGTACAATACTAGCAATATAATACTCCATATTTTATAGTATTCATAAGTTGCTGTGCTATAATAATCTTATTCATTTCAATCCATCCACTATTCTTTTCTAGTCAAGTGTGACCAAAAAAATGCCCTCTCTTGTGCAATTTTTGTCAGGACCAGAATTTTTGCTACCTGCTTGACCAAGATTTAGACCAGTGTTAGCAGTTTCGTGTACTAGTGTACCATGCTCGCAGCAGTATAGCATACATTGTGGCTGCGTTTACTATGCAGGAATGTCATATTTATTTATTATAAGCCTAATACTACACACGTGTAATATCATTCAGTTTCTTAGCCAGGGAATGCGAGAAGACAATCTGCAATATAACCAAAGAGCTAGGATGCCTGTACTGGACATTTTGATATATATACAGTGGAAATATTCACAAACCATGTACACATGTATGAGGACGGTACAATATTTACTACAACTTTCAGATGCCTACGTTTTTGTTGAAAGGTGCTATGTAGCAGTTAATATAAAATGGCATTATAATCAGAAACAGGACTAACAAGAAAACGGCATTACCGTAAGTGATGTATTTTCTCCAGAAAAAAAAAAATTATTTCCTACATCTGTTTTCAATAGCAAATGCACATCAGTGAGTGAAAAAAAATATGGTTACTTCTCTGTGTGCGTGAACAATCATTACTGCACTTAAAATTTTTCGCACTTTGCCATTTTGGGAATATATATATATATGCACAATTCAGCGACAGCCTAGGAGAATGCTTTTAAAGATATTTTGATAGCATGTGTAAAGCCTGGAAGACTAATTGGATTAAACATCTTTGGAAATCTTCACTACTATTTTTTATTTATTTATTCTGCTGAGTCTACTCTTTTTTGTTCCCTTTGGCCAAGTATGATTCCAGGTGCTTTGTAATATTCTGTTCAGAGCCAGATCTACAACCTTCTTGCTCTCAAAAGATTATAATTTCATATCGGAAGAAAAGCTGCATTGGTATTTCCATGCTGCATTGGTATTTCCATGCTGCATTGAGATACTGCTCTGTATTCCAATACTGCCTTTTGTTTTCTGTTTGTAGCGTTGATGTGCAAGTAGAGTATGTTAATTATACTGCCACTGTGCAGCAGTGTTGACTTGGTGGTAAAAATGCTCGAATTGGACTTGTCACGGTATTGCTGAATAACAATATGTCCAACAAAGTACTGTAGTGTTGTTTTTCTTGGAAATATAGATGATGTTGTATTCTTCCATTGTTGATACAACTCTGGATTTACGCTGAGATGAGAGTTTACAATGTGGTTGTGCCATTGTAGGCATGTTGTACATGTATGAATAGACTTTACCCAAGAAATGGCAGAAATGCACAGAAATGTAAGCTGAAGTTGTTTTGGGTTTTTTTTTTTTTTTTTTTTTTTTTTTTTTTTTTTTTTTTAAATCAGAGCACCAAATAGTACTTTATTTAACATTGAAGACTCACTAGTTTTCTTCATGACCTGTTGTTTTCAGGAATGGAAAATGAGAAAATTCAATTCTGAAATATCCCTCCTCTAAACAGAGAAGTTTATATGGTAATGTAAAGCTCTCACTTCGAAGGAGTGATGAAAAGTTCGATAGTAAAGTACTACATGTACCAAACCAAAAATTTAGTAACAGATGTTTCCAAAAAGAATTATGATAGAGGGGTCTCTTGCATGCAAGTCTGCGATAAATCAGAGACGATTACCCATGCATTTTACATGGATTTAATCTGGAGTTATATGTGGCTTGGTACTGTACTGTATGTGGTTATATTAAACACACTTCCAGATATTTTAAGCAGTAATATGATTCTGGAACCACTGGCCCACAAGCACGACAGTATCAGTCTCGTGAACCCTCATGATAAGCTGTCAGAAGACCCGCGAGACAGGCTTTTCGGTCTCATGGGCTGTCGGTCTCATGAGCAGTCAGTCTCCAGCACCCTCTGATAACTTTTCAGAAGGCCTGCCTGAGCGACATTGTCGGTCTCTCAGCTGTAGCGTATGATTCTGATCGTTTGGAAATGAAGATTCATGAATTGAATTTCAAAGTTACATTTCGTTCAGAAAATAATTCAGGCAAGAGGCCCCCACATTTCCCTTTCGCCCTGTACTGCGTATATATCCATCTTTGGGGCCATATAGGAGATACATGCTAACTTAACAAGTTTGTAATAGAACTGGGTAGGGCATTAGTATTTTTTGAAACTGAAAATCCTTTTGTATATTATGTGACTGTTTTCATAATTGTTTTTTTGGTTGTGCTGTGTTTTCACTTTCATAGAGATGATATCTATTGTCTTGCCCTGTATAGATCTAATCCTTTAAATGTGTGTGTGTGTTTTACTACTCGTTCTAATGCACAAGGCCTACCTTGCATGAATTGCATTTCATTGTGTATATATATCTACATGTATATTTCCTCATAAACATGTAAAAATATATATATATTATCAAACTGCAAATTATATCAAATTAGTGTATATAGACTGCTTTTCTTCTAAGAGAAGACAATGTATATTGATGTAAATTTCATGGTTGCAGATATTGTAGATTTCATTGCCAAGAGGAAATGAAGAAAAAGATGAAAAATCAATTTCATATGTACAGTCTATTAAACTAAGTGTTGAAGTGTGTGCCAGTAACATATTAGGATACTATGTTTAAAGAATGGTATGAACATTGTATGAAAAACCTAAAGCATGTGCCCCAAATGTATATGAACAATATAAGGTATATGTTTGAGTTAAAAGATGAAGTGACATGTATACATTTGTAAAGCAATTTTGTAAGCTTCCATATGACATTTGCAGGTTCACCTTCCAAAATTTGTAGAATGAAATTACAAAATATTTTCTGTTCATGCACTATTCTAATAATGGATTGGAAATATCTGTAGTCTTAGTAGTGACAGATACATTTATTGTATCTAGTGTAAATTTCTGAATCATCTCAACTTTGGTTCAAAATTCTATTCTCAGTTTATTCATTCTTGTATCAGTTCTACACAATCCAAATCAAAACAGTGACTTTGAAATGTACCTTTAATTTCGAATTCTAAACCGCACATTGTTAAAAATTGTCTTTTGACTATTGAAGTTGTAACTCAAGATATTTTTCTAAGATGGAAGCAAGAAATAATTCCATCTCTTAAAACTATGTTCGTAGACCACTAGATCAAACATTAACCACTAGATTGAAAATTCTCGTAAACTATGTAGAATCTGTGAGGGAAAATTAGAGGGAAAAAACCCTACAGATTTTTTTTTTTTTAATAATGAGATATGCATTTAAAATGTACTAGTGATCTAGTCGAACTACAATAACTCCCTCTTTTAAAAGTTCATTCATTTCCAAATTACATTCAATATATACAGAGAATACAACTGTTCTATCTTGAGACATGTCAAACTGTTGACCCAGAAAAGTAACCCTTCAAGTTCGTAATCACGAAGACATTCTTTAGAATGCTAGAAACGGTCGTGCGACATACACTACTGGCTACAATTTTCTTCACTAACAGATTTCCTAATTTCAGCCCTAGACCAAAAATTATACTGTGGAAACTCAATTTAACGAGGACCTTGGGACCATGAAAATTACCGTTATATCAGGAATCTGCTTATATCAGGGTTAAAAAAACCCCCAAAAGAACATAAAGAATCGGGTCCAGCAAAATTATCTTGCTACATCTGGGGGTGTTTCATAAAGCTCTTTGTAAATTTACACATGACTTTACAAACGACTTGAATATGAAGTGCCAGATAGGATGCCCAAAGTTTTTCCTGATGTTTTAACAAAGTGGTACTGTATTTCCAATAACCTCAATTAAATTATGGCAAAAAATATACTTTGCATTAAAAATGTTTGTTTTAATAAGAATGTTAATCTACATGTACATCTGCACAGTTGACATTTGTAAAGTCATGCGTAACTTTACGAACGGCTTTATGAAACACCCCCCCCCCCCCAACCAAAATATCAGGAATCTTGTTATATCAGAGCTCTTTATAATACCGAGTTTCCACTATACCTGACCCTTAGTCTAAGCCATGACCTAACCTTAAACCCACTTGCAACCTCACCCCTCAGTGAACGTCTTGACGGAATACTACCCGTAGCAAATGTCGCCAGACCATATGTCGGGTCCCCGTTCCAAAAATATTGAAACCCTGGTATAACTGGCAGATCCCTTGTATCGAGTTAAGCCCACCGCACACTATACGATCGGTCTACGATCCGATTTTCATAGAGAATGTTATAGCATTAGATATAAACAGTTAAACACATAAAATATGTTTGATTGAGGTTCTGAATAGTTACATACAGTAGATAGTAAAATTGAAATTACGGCCTGTTACGAGCCTTCTAGTCAGAGGGAAGGCCAAATCGGCTCCGAATCATAGTGACGTCAGAGCAGTCCTGCAATTGTCTACGATTTGAAACTGATTTGGCCCTTATTTCAGATTTAAGGCTGCCATCGCACCAAATTCCTATGTTGAGTATTCCTATTATTGTTCAGAACCTGAATCAGGTAGCTTTCACTTGTTAAAATGCCTATATTTAATGCTATTGCGATTTATTTTTAAAATCGGATTGTAGTCGATCGTATAGTGTGCAGTGGGCTTTAACGGACATATACATGTATATGTATAGGATTCTTGATAGCATGAGGATTATTTGTGTAAATATAAAGTAAAAAGATATTTTTCATTTTCCCCACATATACATGTTTCCACTTGTTACTAGGGCTTATGATAAACATCAAGGGCCTGTTTCATAGAACTTGTTATCAATATCATGTCATGATGACTGTTATAAGCTAGGGAAATCATAGCATTTGATTGGCTGAGAGCAGATTTGTCATAGATCTGTTGCAATTGAAATTGATAACAAGTTTTATGAAACAGGGGCCCTGAAAGTTAATGATAATTGCAAGTTTAACCATGTATGTAATGTATTTGGCCTATGAAAGAGGAAATTGTATCAGGCTCGTAGTACTAATATGACTTTAAACTTGATTTCATTTCCATTTCTCTAAATCTAGCCAGCTAACATGTGTACTCCAATATGAATTTACCTGTTGGAGACTGAATAAATTCTTAAAGCAAAGTTAGACAGAATGATGACATTACACCATACATAAAGTCAGTGGTATTTAGGAGTTATTTCAAAGGTGGTAAAAAGTGATTCAAATTTTCAATATAAAACTCCCTTTTCTATGAAGTTGGAAGGCTTTGGGCTTTACAGAAACTGTTTGAAATCGATTTATTTGTATTTATTTAATTATTCTTTTGGAAGCTTATCTTTATATAGATTAGTGAAATTAAGTTTGCAGTCCTATCAGAAAGGCTATGATGTCTCCTTTAACCCTTTCAGGACAATTGACCACATTTTGTGGTTTGGCTAAATAACGTTTGATTCAGAGCTCTGAAAAATATACCAGATGCATAAGTAAAAGAACAATTTTTTTTGTCCATTTCTGTTGCATTCTCATATTGCGTTTGATGCCAGGAATTTTAAAACGACCATGAAAATCCTTAAATTGACAACACATTGAGAGGTTCAAAATCAACTTTTCAACCAAATTTGTAACCATGTTCATGTATATAGTTTTCAAAGACATTACACCTTATTAGAACCATGTAGCAGTAAAAGAGAAATGATTGTTGCCAATTTGAAGAATAGAATGTGATCAATTTAGCCCTTAAATAATTCCTGTCCTGAAAGGGTTATCCAGTAAAACGAAGGTCCTATTAAGATAAATGATTCTGTAGTAAGAAATAACTATGTACTATGTTGTTGTTTATACCATACTACTTTGTACCAAAGAGTGGGGTGTTATCTTGGTGTTTACAAGTTTGGCGTTTATGCGTTTGAGAAATCACACCGTTTTTTTCTTACGTATTTTATTTTTGTTTTCCATTGGAAACTGAAATACAGAACTGAGATGTGCAGACAATTTTCTTTTGTGTCCTTTGCTTGCTTTCTTACCTTGTACATTATTGTGGATTATTATTTGTATAAAGGGTTTTCAGGCGACCAGAAAAGGTTTGCGCAAAAGTACCCGGATGACTGTGCAATTTTAAAACAATATCTCATGGTTTGTGTAAAAGTACCCGGATGACCGTGCAATATATTTCCATATCTCATGGTTTAGGGTTTGCGTGACGCGTAAAAACAGTGAATACGCGTTTAAATACACAAAGGTTAAGACAATGGATGTATGCACGCAGGATCAGGACAAAATAATGTTTGGTGTTGAAGTCATTACAAAAACATTAGGGCATAATGGTGAAAATTTAAGAACTAGGTTTCATACATTTGATAATAATAATATTGAATGGCTTTTCTTTCGTGGGACACGAGGGTATATCGCACTCGCTTTGTAAATATTTCACTCGTCGTGCCAACTTGTGAAATATACTCATAGCTCGTGCAATATATCCTTGTATCCCACTCAAGGCCATTCAATATTATATAGATATTTCCTTTTATAAGTTTGGTTTATGTCCATTAGCCTGCTCCCACACTTTGCAATCTGACTACTGTAGGTTTTGGAAGAATTTTCAACACATCATATCAATGCTTTTTTAAAGTTATTGATAGTATATTGTACCATCAAAATTACAGGGCATAATCATGAAAATTTTGCATTCTGTAATTTCATCCTTTATCTTATCTTGAACTTGTTTCAAAATCTGGTCATCGTGAGATGTGATTATCAGTGTGACTGAGAGAGATTTGAAGGTACCATGTAAATGAAGAATATATGTGTGACCCATCAACTAAAAAATCACCAATATACTACCGTAATTATTTTTTTTCTTCTAAAACTACATATTCTAAGCTTTCTAATGATATAGACTGTACAAGATTTGTAGTTTACTCCAGTAAAGAGCTCTTGAATATTGTTACTGAAGTTACTAATACATCTGTTCAGAGAAATAACTTCTCCCCTACCCCCCACCCATTCGCTCTGTGACTTCTTGGTGATTTTGAGTAATTGGGCCACATTTGTGTTTGCAGAATGCCTCATTTATTGGCGATGAGATATGTGTGTAAACAGTGGTATACATGCAGCTACAGTAGCATATATGCCCCCCCCAAAAAAAAAATAAATAAATAAAATAAAATAAATAAATAAATAAATAAAATAATAAAAAATAAAAAAAAAAAAATAAAATAAAAAAAAATTAAAAATAAAGAAAAAATGAAAAAAAATTAAAAGGCAAAAAAAAAGGGGGGGGGGGGAAGAAAATTGAAAAAGGAAGGGAGAAAAGGGAACGTGGAATCCACACCTTCCCCCTAGTCAATGATATTGTTATTTCTCATTTCATGTAATGTATTTTGCCAAAGTATTTGTATATTTTAGCAATCTTAATATTGCAATACTAATAATCATATTCACGAAAATTTCATATTTTCATGTATTTATAACTTTTACTTTCATTTCACCTAGAAAATGTTAAAGAAGTCCCTTAGTATGATTTTTTACTGTTAATTGGTCATATCCTGGTGTGAGTAAAAAAAAATTTTTTAAATCACTTTTTCATATAGGTAGAATCTCTCATTGTACTACGTCATCATTATGCTACTCAATTCAGAGTAGACCTCACAAGTTTTTTTTTTTTTCTCTCTCGTTTTTTTTTTCTTTCTTTTTCTCTCCCCTCCCCTCTCTCTGTCTGTTGATACATGTATTTTGCCTTATAAACAAATACATAAAAGCTTCAATGAAACAGATTGACAGTCCTTTAACTGTTACTCCTAAGAATTCTATTCTTCTATCAAATTGAAACTCAACTCAATTTCTCCCCTAAACAGTCACAAAACTTCACTAATAGTCATCCATCAATTTTCCAACATGCACTTGCATTCTGCTCATACATTTACATTCATATCAAAACAAACACCCCACATTACATTTGTTTTTATATATCCATATTTTATTTTTATTTCTATATTCATACATTCAATGTATGTACATTTTAAAAAAAATTTACAGACACAAATAGCCATGCAGTCCAGTCTACTAAAAGATGGGCAGAATATATTACGGCAGGTAAACGCATACATACCTACATTTAAAAAAATGTAAAGGATACTCTTAAAAGCACATGCGTTATAAAAGAAGTAACATCTGAAGTGAAGTGACAAGTTGTTCCCAAGTTTTTATGTCAAACAAAAACAAGATAAAACAAACTAAAAATATTGGGGACTGAGGGGAATTTTTCCCTGAAAAATACTTGTTAAAACAATTTTACGGCAAGCCATGCTCTTTAAATGCAATTATCAGATAAAAGGATAAAATTTGAACTGTATTCTGCTAAAACCCCACTTTTTGCTCTACACTTTAGTGCCTAATATCTTTTAAATAGAGATGGTTAAGAGAAATGTTTTGAAAATTTCCTCTTTTATACATTAAAAAAATATAAGAATGCACTTAAAGTACATTAATAGAACATCTAAAGTAAGTTATTTTCAAATACGATATTCTGCAGATCAAGAACTTTTTTTTTTTAAAGCTGTCTTTTGTTTTAAAAGCTGAGGTGCATGCTTCTTTGAAAAAAAAATATGAATACATGTACCCTGCGACAAGACAGGATACACCTGACAAACAAAGAAAGAGTGCAGACATACGATTAAATAGAAATTTGCTATTTACAGGGTTACACTCAGTAAAAAAACACACATGAAAACGAATGACATTCTAAGAACAACAACATGCACATGAATATATGTAAAATGAATTCCAGCCCTTGTTCATCTAAAACGTAGTTGAAAATTGTGATTCCCCCCCCCCCCCTTTTTTTTTTAACCCTTTCAGGACAGGAATTATTTAAGGGATAAATTGATCACATTTTTTCTTCAAATTGGCAACAATAATATTTTTCTTTTAGTTCTACATGGTTCGAATAAGGTGTAATGTCTTTGAAAACAATATATATGGTTAAGAATTTTGTTGAAAAGTTGAAAAAAATGCCAATTTTGATGAAAGATAATGATTTTGAACCTCTCAATGTGTTGCCAATTTAAGGATCTCAAAGTTCATTCTCATTTTTAAAATTCCTGGCATCAAACGAAATATGGTCATGCAATAAAAATGGACATAGTGTGTGTAGAAAATTTTGCTCTTTCTCCTCATGCATCTGGTATATTTTTTAGAGCTCTGAATCAAAAGTTATTGAGCCAAACCACAAAATGTGGACAGTTGTCTTGAAAGGGTTAAGGCAGTGGTGTATCCAGCACAGAATGGAGCAACTATGTGGCCCTTGTTTAAAGGCCCATCATAAAAAAATATCCCTGTGCACTGTTAACACAATACACGGAAAAACTCTGCCCCTTATGATTTTCTGGATATGCCACTAACAAAGTGCTACCTAGATACAGAAGACACGACTGAATACATCACCAGACATGAAAGCAATGTAACAAAGAAAGAAACGGAGAGCAATTTAGCTTTGCAAAGGTCCAAGAGATCTCTGGGGAAAAGCCTCCCCCCCCCCCCAAAAAAAAAAGAGAAATTGTATGGATTGCTCATTTGCTCTGGGGAGCGTTTCATCAAGGGTTTTGTGTCAGTGATTTTTACCGATAACTGTTATAAGCTACTGAAATCTTGGCATGTGATTGGCTGAGAGCATATTAGTCGGTAAAAATCACTGACAAGACACTTGATGAAACGCTCCCCAGATCTTCCTTGAATAAAGAAGTTATTTTTTACCCTGTATACCAGGATTACCACTAAATGAAGTGCAGATGAATTTCAACAGGCAACATTGGACTTTTCACCACCATCCTCTCTTCATTCCCTCTCCAAAAATGAATTCGAAATCTCAAAGCAGTTCAAACAAGAATAGAGGAATACTTGACCACAGAAAAAAAAAAGCATTGCTTGCATCATACATGTAGGTTTAGATACCTTTGGGTACAGCCAAGAGATACAATAGACTTATCTGTTCATGTAGCATAAATTAAAAGAGTACCAGCATGACAGTGCATGTATCATCAAAATACAAGAAGGAGTATCAAGTCACAGTTTGAATCATCTAGACACATTCTAAAAACATCAAAGTAAGCACTGAATTGTCATACATTCTGTAAGAAATTATTGCTTTTCGACATCAATAATACCCACAAGATAAAACATACCATGCACTTACTCTCAGAAGCAAAGTACTATCTACTGTATCAAAATACATTTTGATTTTTGAATATGAATATTAAATAGACACAAAAGTACTGTTGCTTGCATTACCACTCATAACCTTGCTTAAATACAAAGCCACCCATCTCTTGCTAAAAAGGCACAGCAAACATTTAAGTACCTGCACTTCACCTGTTTAAGTTTCGTTTCTAAAGACAGGCAAGTTGGGGTAAGATTTGCTACAGTTCCGCAAGCAAAAGATGGAAATATTTGATAACATTTCCTCTTTCTCATTAATTTCTGTATGTAATCACATTGCATTTTGCAAATTCTACATGATTTTCCTACAAAAAAGTCAAGGAATTATGAGACAAGATGCAGTTATCTATGATCTGCTTGAAGACCTCCACGAGTCGCCATGGCAACGCACTTGTTTCTCTTTAGACCAGCTGTGGAACCCCATGTAACAGCTATAGTCTACGATTAAATATATATATTTTTCACATCAAATGTTCATTTTGAGCAAGAGATTTCCCTCTGCTCCTGACCTCATCCTTGAAGGCGGTCTTACCGTGAAGTCGCCACAGCATTTTGCGCAAGTTCAATGAGCGCCATGGCCCCTAACAGCTTGTCCTTTTGCTCCTGCTGTTGTTCTCGTATAAGCTGTCTCACCATCGGTCTGCGGCCACGTCTGGGCATCTCTGTATCGCTGGACTCTACGCTCTCGGTCCTGAGCCGCTTCCGAGTGTTGGTATCCCTCGGACGTCTTGATGTAGGTGTCCTCATGAGCGGAGAGGGGGAACTGTAAAGGGTTGCTTCTACCTGCTTCTTTTGATATCTGGATGGGAAAAAAGAGATGAAAATGTTTCACTTACAAAAAAACTTTTTAGTTATTAGTCGTCTTAAACAACATCCATTCTCAATCTCCTGATAATTCTATCAGGACATATAAATGTACTATGGGTGATTCTTAGGAAATTTTTAAAACAATAAAGGAGGGCACTCTAATCATTTATCCATGGCCTAAATTATAAAGAAATATAGCCCTGCAGCATCCTTTGGTGTCAACTGAGATGACCAAAGCAATTGCCAGTTGAAAGTTTGCAATGACATAATGTAAATGCAGAAATATTCGCGGTACATTAATTTTCACGCTATTTTTTTTTGCTATTTTCTGCAAGCGTGAATTCTAGAACTCGCGAAAATATTAGCTTCCGCACAATATGTATATGTGTGTCCAATTCATTTCTGAGCGTGTGTGTGTAGTTGCACATGCCGTATGCATTTGAATGGACTGCGTGTGTGTACATGTAAATTGATAAATGGAGTGGGTGTACATGTACATACATGTACGAGCTTGTAATTGTGCAGCGCAAATTTAAGAACCCGCGAATATGTTTTGGGGTCGCTCAGCGCGAAATTTTAATCGCGCGAAAATAACAGCGTTTACAGTACAGTTAACTTTGCATAAGTCAAATCTGTTGGGACCACAAAAAAAGTTCGACTTATGCAAAATTTGACTTAGGAAATGTAAATAACACATATTTTGCATAGTTTGGTGAAAAAAATTTGAAAGTTCGCCTTATGCGAATTCGAGTTATGCAAGGTAACTGTATTTATTACCCTTGTCGTAGCTTGTCAGAGAGAATTGCCCTTTGCATTTTTGTATTCTGAAATCCCCCATGCCACGTATTAACACCAAGGGTGCTAAACACTGGCGAGCACCCTGGGCGAGGGGATTTTAAAAATGATATTAAGAAAACAAAGCCCAAAATAAATGAGTATATCATCTCTATGAACAAACAATTCTATTTCCTCATGCCCACCTTTGTAACCACTCTGCGACTTCTTCGCTGTTCTCGTCTGTTTTGACGACTTCCTCCACCTGGACCTGAGTGGTTTCACGACGGAGGCCAGCGTACGGATGCTCTGGACAATGTCTGTTAGCATGTGTGAATCTGGATCGACAACCTGTTAATATGTAAAGGAGTTTTAGACTTAAATTATGCAAATGTTTACATAGATCTATTATAGTTTTATGTCCAGATATTGGGATTCATTCGTTTTCATTGCAACTCCTCACCATCTACTGAAACACAATGCTCTACAAGTCTAAGACTCTGATTTCCTTCCTTCTTTTTTCTTTGTCTGTGCCTGGAGAAAACAAAATATTTTTAAATTTTAAAGTATTGTGTTCTTTCAACATGACTAGCGTACTTAAGACAGAGAGACGGAAAGAGATCAGAGATCATACTGTAATTAAGAGGGGGAGGGGGGGGGGGGGAATAGAAACTGATGTACATAAGTTATAAAGAGCATATAAACCACAGATGCATTAAATTGATAATAATAATATAATAAAAGTAAAAGGCGTAAATATTCTTATTGATGAATGAACGCCGACGACATTAAACAACAACAGAGATAGCACTAGGAGAAAGAAAGAAAGAGAGAGAGAGAGAGGAAGACCAAGCCAATACAGTGGAAACTCAGTATAACGAGGTCCTTGGGACCATCAAAATTACCTTGTTATAGCAGGAATCTTGTTATATCAGGTTAAAAAAACAATAGAATATAAAGAGATGGGACCAGAATATTACCTTGTTATATCAGACCTCTTTATACCGAGTTTCCACTGTACATACAAAAAAAAAGACTTACCTGGTACTGAGCAAGCAAATGGCTTCTCCCCTGTATGTAATCTCTGATGCGTCTTGAGCTGGCCGCTTTGGACAAAAGCTCGGTTGCAGTTTGGATAGTCACACTTATACGGCCGTTCTCCTGTATCACAAAGAAAAAAAAAGCCAAATCTCAAACTCAAAACCAAGGGGAAAAAATACTTACGGAACCAAAAGCTAGCTATAATTTTTAGCATGAACGAATTGCAGACTACATGTAACTAGATCTAGATCTACATGTAGGTCTACTTGGGGGGTCATATGAGCTCAGCCATTTTCTTTTATCAATAGACCTATAATTTTGTTTATTTAACACATTCAACAAGACTTTCCTTTCCCTGGTCTTGCTAGATTAATCTCCATTTCTTCTTGACTTCTAAGTTCTATGAACATTTGTCTACATGGTAGGGGTGGTATTCCGAAAATTGTTCTAACTTTTGTGGTAACTTTTGTTGTATCTTCCAGAGATAATACCTCGCTAATATTGTTGTAAGTTGGTATTCTGAAAATTGTTTTAAGGAGATATTATCTCTCTATGTACCGCCTTTATATTATCTTTGACACGCCCATTTTCTGACACTTTATCAATCGAGAAGGATTTTACAATGTACACGTACATTGGCAGGTTAAACCGGGTCCACTCGCTGTTCATAAAAACCGCTATTCATAGAAAACCGCTATTCATTTAACACGCGCTATGAATAGCGTTCCTTATGAGTAGTTATGAATAGTGGTCCTTATGAATGGATGTCCTTATGAATAGCGAAATTTGTCTAAGGTTTGCTCGCTATTCAGAAGGACCGCTATTCTTACAAAACCGCTATTCATTTAGTCACATGTTATGGATAGCGGTCCTTATGAATAGCAGTCCTTATGACTAGCAAGGTTACCCCAGTTAAACAATAGGATCACTTCTTAATGTCAAACATAAGGATGGGCTTTGCGCGTATATCAATTTCGGGCGTAGTTATTAAATTTTGCGTTTTATAATGCGCCATGCGCTATTGGACTGCAATTAAGAATGGCTCACCCTCTTCTGCTCGAACCAAGTCACATATTGATGTAAAATCATCAAATTCCATGTGTAATTTCTTCAAAATGTCTTCTCTATGAGATCTTGAATCACAGTCTCCATCTTGCTATTCGAGCATGTACTGTGACAGTACATGCTCGAATAGCAAGATGGAGACTGTCTGATTCTGAGGTAGAAAAATTGCCGAGATCATGAGATACAACAGTGAGAAGCTGTTGTATTATTTGTAATCTAGTTACCATGGAAGATAAGATACAACAAAAGATAAAGTAATTTTCAGAATACCAATTTTCTCATATTATCTTCAGCGCGCATATGTAATACTAATAGTAGGGTGTCTGGAGGATTTTTCTATCTCAGAAACTACACATTCAAATGATTTGAGATTTTCAAATCTCATTGAAAATACTGTAAAAAATACATGTACCAAATTTCATGTCAATCCATGCATTTATTATTCAGTAATGCTTGAATGAATTATTGGAAATTTTCAGCTTAAAGATTCCCATAGACATGTACAAATGAATGGCACAAGAACATGCTGCTGAAACACTAGTGCGCACACACAGAGTGTGAGCAGTTTGTGTGTAATTTTGCATAGGGCCCTGTGGAGCAGTAGGGGGAGGGTATTTTCAAATTGATATAGCAACATGATCTCATATTAGTTTCTCAAAAATTCCTACAGAATCAAATTTGGAACATTCCAAATTACTTAAGTTCTGATGGACAAGTTTATAGCTCAAGAACTTGCCGAGATGTCACTTTAAACATATTCCTTTTCAGTTTTTCTTAATGAAGAGATTAAGCATGTAACTTTAACCCTTTCAGGACAGGAATTATTTAAGGGCTAAATTGATCTCATTTTGTTCTTCAAATTGGCAACAATAATATTTTTCTTTTAGTGCTTCATGGTTCTAATAAGGTATAATGTCTTTGAATACAATATACATGGTGAATTATTTTGTCGAAAAGTTAAAAAAATTGCCAATTTTGATGGAAAACAATGATTTTGAACATCTCAATGTGTTGCCAATCTAAGGATTTTAAAGCTTATTCTCGTTTTAAAATTCCTGGCATCAAAACGCAATATGGTCATGCAACAGAAATGGACATAGCGAATACAGATTTTTTTTCTCTTTCTACTGATCCATCTTTTATATTTTTTAGATCTCTGAATCAAAAGCTATTGAACCAAACCACAAAATGTGGTCATTTGTCCCGAAAGGGTTAAAGTGATTGATTAACTTTGTGAAAAATGGTAAAATTAGCTCAAATGCCAGTGAATTGTGTGCAGTCCTCTAACTACATATATAATTAAGGATATGTGAAAGTATGAGAGAAAATGGAACCCGTTTACTGTCCTAAAAAAGAGAAAATCGCGATCAATCGCTAGCGCAAGTCGCTCGGCTTCTTCGCTGCGCTGCAGTCACAAAAACCAAGCACCAGCGCTTGGCGATTTCAGAGCGGGTTTCCAGCCCGTACGATATTCTGTGATAGAGCGAGGTATGCCAACCGTAAGATTTCTTTAGGGTTCGGTGGTACTCTATCCCGACATCAATGTTCAATCGTGAATATCTTGATATATAAACGACCGATCAGCTTATAAAACTCAGGCGATTCCTGTCTGAGCTAAAGGTTTGCAATTATGATTACAGCATTAGCTGGAACAGTGATTTTTTTTTTCAATCCTGGGCAAAGTTAATCAATGCCTTTAACCCTTTCAGGACAGGAATTATTTCAGGGCTAAATTGATCACATTTTGTTCTTCAAATTGGCAACAATAATATTTTTCTTTTAGTACTACAAGATTGTAATAGGGGGTAATGTCTTTGAAAACAATATACATGGTTAAAAGAATTGGCGAAAAGTTGAAAAAGTTGCCAATTTTGATAAAAAAACAATGATTTTGAACCTCTCAATGTGTTGCCAATTTAAGGATTTTAAAGCTTATTCTCCTTTTTAAAATTCCTGGGATCAAATGCAATATGGTCATGTAACAAAAATGGACATAGTGTGTGCAGAAATTTTTGCTCTTTCTACTCATGTATCTGGTAGATCTATATTTTTCAGGGCTCTGAATCAAAAGTTATTGAGCCAAACCACAAAATGTGGTCAGTTGTCTCGAAAGGGTTAACACCAAAATATAGGAAATATAATTTCCTATCATATGATACCAAATTTATTTCAAACTGCCAATGGGATCATATTTTTTAGTTAGTTTGAAATAACCTAGATCTATACGTTGAAAAGCTGCGTGCCATTTTTTGTGCTGATTCAGCATAAAAACAGCTGACAGATTTGGCCAACCTTCAGACACCCTAGTATTTAATAGGATCATGTGCAGAGTGAACAAAGATACAACAAAAGTTACAACAAAAGTTACAATTTTCAGAATACCAATTTTATCTTAAGTGTGGAGATACAACAATAATTTAGAGAAAAAAAGTTTCCAGAATACCGCCCCTGATCATAATTATTCCTTATTAGTTGGTCATGTTGTGTGTTGGTAAATGGTCAGATGGTAGTGATCTCTCCAAGAAAATAATGAAATTAAAAGTTCCAATATTCTGAGCTGCTTTTCGACTACATCATGTATTTATATTAACTAAATTGTGTCCCTCAATATAGAAACTCATGCATGACTGATCGTTCAAGACTCGCAAGAGGGCTTCGTTTTCTGTATACATGCGCTAATGACAAACAACCAATATATGAAAATACCAGAGTTGGATTGGTATTTAGAGTAAGGCCTAGAGTCTATGACGAAACTGTTAAAAGTGTTAGACTGCAGCTGCACTGAAGTCTGACTGAACATTCATTTTCACATTTTTTCAGAAGACAACACTCAAGACAACAGACAACACCCAGTCAAAGTTCTGTCTCTGCATACCTGTGTGTGTTCGTAGGTGAGCAGTTAAGGACTTCTCTCGAGGAAAGATCCGGTCACAAATTATACACTGAATTACATCTCGACCAATTTCTGTGCTTCCCGCCTTCTGCAGCTCTGCCACTGTCTCAGCTCGCGGCCTACCCCTGCTTGTCCCTCGTTCGACAGGGGGTGAGCCGCCGCACGAACTGGCGGAGGGGCTCAGCTCGACGTTCCGGGCGCTGTCCGACCATTTCCAGGGGTAAAAATAGCAGATTCCGGGGCTCACGGGACTCAATGGCGTTAAAGATAGGTTAGGTGGTCGAACTGGAGATCGAATTTCGGTGTTCGGCATAATCTTCTGGGGCGAGTTCTTCAAAACATTTGCCATTTTAAAGTCTGTTCCGTCACCCGGCTGTTTTGTTTCATGCATTGAGATCGCGCGTTAACAACAAACCGACCTTAAATTTGGCGCTCCAATTTGCCCCGGTTGCAAGGTGTTATGGGAGTTTTTCAAGCGGGCTCTTTAAAGGACAGCCTCAGAATCTTAGGTTTGTTTCTTTTTCAAAATCATATTAAGGATGCAGAATGTCATCCTTATTTAATATTGTGTGAGAAATATTTCAATCAATTGATTTTACATCCAAATTCTCAATACATATTTCCATTAACAATACAACTAGTTATTTTTTAATAAACATGTTGTCATCAACGAGTTGATCCCTTATAAACTTTTATAAAGGGACCCAATGCAAACTTCCATATATGGTAATTTAGATTGTGGGACGTCTTCTCAGATACTCAGTTCCTTCGAGAAATGTCTAGCTTGTGCATTTGTCAGATTATGAAACCTACATTATATTCTCCCATTTGACGGTATTCTGAGTGGATACAAGTGAAAAAATACAAGATTATGGAGTAAACTGGGCACAGCCTCCCTAGACTTCGTCGCGCTTTTTTTCCTTTTTATGTTAAGTCGGACGAATCTAAAAAATATAAGGGGTGTAGGATACCAGGGAGTTCAGGTTAGAAAAAAATAGATATCACCTTTTACTTCAAAAAAGTTTTATGACTATTTTAGGGATGAATAGAACATTAGAGGATATAAAAGAAGGCATTTTTTTAAAAATAAGAGTTGATCAGTAGATATTGTCTTAATCTCGAAAGTATATGAATTTTTCTCAATTAGATTCGTCCTTACTATATAGCGCGCGAGTTTTTCACCATATGCATGTACGTGTTATGCGCTAGCGAGCTATAGTGCTAGCTGCGTAGCTAGCTTATAGCCAGCGAGCATGCCAGCAATTCATTCCGTGTGCTAGCCCGGTGTAAACATTGCAGAGCATATACGGTACGATTTTCCGCGCGTGCTCCCCATTAACTTACGTGCAATTTCTCAACGCCATTTTTAATGACGGGGCTGTTTCAGAGAGAACGCATTTTATAGCGTTAAATATCTTTCTAATCCTTCAAAGAACGAAGGATTTTATCACAATGGAGGTTACTTACAGTATAGGAGTAAGTAACCGTTTCCTTTTGGACATGGATACGGTCTCCGATCCACAGGATATCTTTGCTGAAAAGGAGCAACGCATGAAGGAGAAGAAGGAGAAAAGCAGTAAACCCAAACAGCCAAAGCCTCCAAAGAAAGCAGAACCAGTCAAGAAGGCCCCAGAACCCGAGCAAAAAACAAGAAAGGATGGTATGAAATTCACTTTCTTGTTTTGAAATGGAATGTATGATACTTAATTACCATGAAGTGTCAATGAAGTATTAACGAAAACCCATATTAATTGTTGTAAAGGTGGTAAACATTTTTCTTGGCAATGGGGACCCACGCGACCAAAGGCCAATGACTATCGCACCATTCGAACCCGCATGACATGCTTCCATTCATTTACCATTCATTCAGCGTGCACACCATGCATGCCCAATCATCCGACTCTATTACAAATATGCAGGAGTGGCCTGGACAGCAGCTGGAGTTGAGATTCCTTACCTGCCTATTGCATTTCTTATCCAAGTAGATCTCTAGATCTAGATTTCTACATGTATGTTCTACATGTAGGTATCATCTTGTAGTATGAGGGAATAAAATTGATAATTGAGGAAGAATAAGAAGAAGTTGCCGGTTTAGATAGTAAGAGTAAGTCACCGTGGTCACTAAGCATGAAAAGAAATGAATTGAGTTGAGATGGAGAGAAATGTGGAAAGTGAGAGAATTTTGAGTGATAAATCCCAAATTATGTTAATCAGTAAAGGCGCACGGTCAATATCGGAGACTCTCTCCCATTTGGGAGACTGTCTCTCATATTGGAGACTTAGCTTACAAAAGGATAAAAGAAACAACACCAACAACAAAGCAGTTTATCCCAGCCAAATTTTTGCCTGACTGAGGTCAGAAACCCATTTGTTTTGTGTGTGGGTAATAACAAAAAATGTTATGAAAACAAAAGTAGACTGAATCTTTGAAGTAGACAGTCAAAAGGGGTAATTTTTCATGAGGAATCTGCTTATCACATTTTCATTTTGCGCCGAGGTAATCCCTTGGTCGCAAATGTAAACAAAGAAAATCGATCTCCCAAATGGGAGACTGTCTCCCACATTGGCTACCAAAAATATTTATGAAAGTCTGATAACAGAGACAATCTCCCAAATGGGAGAGAGTCTCCGATATCGGCCGTGCGCCTCTACTGTTAATGATAAGGAAAGAACATCAGAATTATCAATTTGAGGTATTGAAACTCATTTAAAATAATAAAAGGGAAAGTCCACCCTGGTATTTATTTGATTTGAGTAAAAGCAGAAAATGAGAAAATGGATTAGTGAAAGTTGTCCAAATATAAGATTAAGAAATAAAGTTATGAATTTTTGAAGTTAAAACCAATCAAACACAAATTGGCAACCCCCCCCCCCCCCCCCCACTAGCCTGGAAAACACTGTCTGTGAAGAGTTTTAAACGCTACTCTTCACAGAGCTGGGTGTTTTTATCTCTCAGCAACAGAGTAGCCATTTTTTAATCTAAAGAACCTCTTGAAAGTCACCTTTATCATGATCCAGCTTCTCTCATCTCCTCTTTGTCCTCTCCTCTCCTCTTTGTCCTCTCCTCTCCTCTTTGTCCTCTCCTCTCATTGTCTGAACTCGCCGAAAAAGCCTTTGCTGCGCTTGTAGACGCTTGTAGACGTGGAAGTGTCCCATATTTTCTGGGATATTTATTGACTCACCATCACGCGCGAGATTTTTTAGATCCACCATACTTAAGACAAGGCACGCATTTGGACCGGGCCTCTTCAGCACTGTATGCCAAAGATGAAGTGTACAAAATGTAAGTGCTCCACTGATGCTAATATGAAAAGCAAAATAAGGATTTACACTCGGGCATGGTACTATGTGTAGACTCTAGACTAGACCTCTACACTAGACCTCTACATGTACATTGAATGAAACGGTTCAGTATTTCCCCCTCTTTTTGATCCAGTGAAAAAAATAAGCGGGGGCTAAGGGCGATTAGCCCCCGAAACTCTTGAAAAAGCCACCATAAATGAAAAAAGAGCCACCGTCAAATAATATTTCTGCCCATGGGTCGTAGTGCACTAAAATCTCTGAACACAGTACATGTAGGTGGACTTCCAAGTAGCCCTCGCGAAAGAAATTATAATTTTTTAAATTTGATCAATGTTTATTTCACTTTTACTAGCCGAATTGAAACCATTTCAGATCATGTTTGAAGTCATTAACTGGTCTGCGAATTGTCCTTCCACCTAGACTCGAGGCAAGAGAGGAGTGATCGTCCAGACACAGGTAGGAGAGGAAGAGGGGGCCGAGGAGGCAACCAGGACAGACCAAACTACAGGAGAAACAACAACCGTGACAACAGAAGGTCCGGAGATGGTCAAGACAGCCACCTAGAAAACCAGGAGAACCAGGCTCCATCAGAGTACAGGAGTAGCGACAGGCCACCCCGTGAGTACCAGGGAGACAGGCCCCCACGTGGAGACTACCAGGGAGATAGGCCGTACAGAGGAAGAGGCAGGGGAAGAGGAGGCCCCCGCGGAAGGGGAGGATTCGGTGGACGAGGGGGGTCGTCAGAGTACCGTGGAAAGAGAGAGTTTGACAGGCATAGCGGCTCAGACAAGAGGTATATTAGCTTCATATTGCGTACAAGTAAATTGCAATATATACGTAACCAGGGATTTCATGCATTATGCATTATGCTACAAAATTTTCTTGTTTGGAAAAATTCAAAGTGGTTATGGGTATTTCAGAAATTTATTGTTGAAGGTCCTTCTTGACCATTCTCCTGTAGTATGGGTCTCTTCTATTTTCAGTTGGCTGTATTCACAATATTTCTGTTTTTATATTCGATTACATCTGGTTATTGACTTGTTAATGCATGGTTCGTTTTTTATGGGTACTGATTTTAACTTGTTTGTTTTATTGTCAATGTTGATGCATTCTTACCTCTATATGTTTGTGTCTGCTACTTGTTGATCCATGTGTATTTTATCTTTGTTGCTAGATTTGATAGCACATGGTGATCAAGCTTACGTGTATGTCAAATGATTGATCGGAATATTCTAGTCATCCATCATTGTCACTATTGATGAATTCCTTTTCAAGCGCCCCCCCCCCCCCTTTGTGTATTAGTTTTAGCGGACTTTCACAGACCATACAGCTTTTTTGCAAGCAGATCACCTTTTTTTGGTGTGTGTGTGTGTGTGTGTATATTTTGTGGTATCTGCTTTCTTCTAGTCGTCTTATGTGCGATATTCTTATTCTAGCGATAATTTTCCATTTGTTGCCCTCTCAATACACATTTACCTATGACTGCAAGGATTGTGATGATTTATTTTTTATTGAACTAGTTTGTCCCATGTCCTTGTTTTATTTGCTTATTTGTTTATTCTATTTTTGCTCTCTCCCATCCCATCCCCATCCTCATGTTTTTCTACCCTTGCAAACCGTTGCCTGCATGATCCTGTGCTCCTCCTACCCCCATCCCTGCCCTGCTCCCCCCCATGGCTGCCCCGCCCTGGTCCTGCTGTCACACACCCCTCTTTGTTCGCCTGCATCCAATTGGTGTTGTGTCTTGGTCTCCCAGCAGCTCATTCAAGGGCCAAGACAAGAGGGAGGGTGGCGGCTCACACAACTGGGGAAATATCAAGGACGACGTCAAGTAAGTCTGCCCTCTTTTTGTCCCACTTTAGGCAGTCTCACGGTTGACATGTTCACTTTGTGAAATCCTCCACTTCCGTTGATTTCATCCATCCCTTCCAATGGAAGAGGTTACTGAATCCCAATCTTTATGACACCATAAGAAGGTTTATAGTGGAAAATTGCTCTCTCTCTCTCTCTCTGTCTTTCTGGCTCTCTCCCCTCCTCTCCCCCCTCCCCATCTCTCACTCGCTCGCTCGCTCTCTCTCTCTCTCTGGCTCTCTCCCCTCCTCCCTCCCCATCTCTCTCTCTCCCTTTCTAGCTCTCTCCCCTCCTTCCCTCCCCCCTCCCCATCTCTCTCTTTCTGGCTCTCTTCCCCTCCTTCCCCCTCCCCCCCCCCCCCCTCTCGCTCTCTCTCTCTCTCTCTCTTTCTGGCTGCCCCCCCCCCCCCTCTTCCTGGCTCTCTCCCTCTCCCCCTGTGTCTCATCTCTTCCTCTCTCTCCCTCCATCTTCCCCTCTTTCCCTCTCTCTCTCTCTCTCTCTCTCTCTCTCTCTCTCTCAAGATTCTGTGAAAGAAGTGATGGCATTTGTATAATTAGGCACAAGTATCTTACAGTTCATGATTTTTTTATTTTTTTTTAAAACGATCATTTGCTTTTTAACTTTATCACACTATCAGTACAGTCTTGGGTAGGGTAATTTCTTAATATTTCATTTTGGATGGGAACTGTATTTGAAGAAAAAAAAGGGGGAGTCAGTATCAGAGGAAAAATGGCATGAAGCATTGTGGGAGATTGACTATCTCATTCCACTTCCTAAATTTACCATCAGGCGCAAACATACATCTATCCTGCTATTTTTGTATGGTGTTTCTGTGTATAATCTGCATTTTTGTATTGTCTATATTGAAATATATATTTCAGGGTTTTTTTTTTCCTTGAGGGAGAAAAGTGGTTGAATGCTTACAACCTACAAGGAGAATTTTTTTTTTTCATCAGTTGATTGTTTAGATCACATGTGCATCAGAAGCTGATTGGCAATGTTGTAATAAGCATTTTATTATCTTTCTGTCTCCTATGTATGTTCTTGTAGGGATTTGAACACATCAAACACGAGTGAGGAACCCACCAACCCTGAATGGACCCAACCCACTGAAGGAGAACAATCGGAAAATGCACCAACGTAAGTATACATTTCAATTTTGAACTCCAAAGCAGATGGGAGAGGCACTGTTGCGATCCTAATTTTATTTGCACATGCGCTTTAGGGATATTCATCCTCATCTGTTACAAACCAACAGAATGATATACATGTATGTCGCCGTCCTGCGCCCTTGCTAGAGCAATAATAGCTCCAGGGTCAGTAGCATGCATTAACTGAATTTGAAATTTCAACCCTAAACTTTACTCTAGACCCCCTGTTCTTAATGTGCGGCCCACGGGCCACTTGCGGCCCGCGAAACGATTTCATGCGGCCCGCCAAAAATATCTAGTAAGAAAAAAAAAAAAATCTTGTTAATGCACTATGTTGATACATAATATAATAACTATTGGTATGAATAAAAGTAATCAATTTTTTTGCTCGCTCGCTTCGCTCTCTCGCAAATATTATACCATATCAGTGTCTGTTCCCTGCCCTACCACGTATTATAGTTGGGGGGGGGGGGTAATCAACGAAGAAAAAATAAGGAGGGGGTATTCTAAAATCGTTCAACCGTCCGTAGATGAGCCATTCTGGTATGTATGCATTAACGGGGGATGGGGGCTGCAGCCCTCTCCCCCGAGAATATCAAAACTTTCCTGCATCCCGGCACCCACCGTCTCATTTTCGGGCAGTGAAATGGTCTCTTTGTAATTTTTATATCTTATCTAAATTAGCACATTTTGATGACGAAATTAAATTTTCACGATCCTAAATTGACAATTTTTTTCCTCGCGAGCTTCGCTCGCTCGCTGAATAAAAAAAATCAGAAAGCTAATACACAATGTATTTGGGCAAGAGTCGTGAGTCCCATGCGTCTTTGTATGTATGCATGTATATACTCTGTGGCCCACAACGTAATTTCAAGAATATTTCTGGCCCTCCTGAAAAAATGATTAAGAACCCAGGCTCTAGACCTTATCTTGAACTCATTAGCAACACTAACCTTACACCTTTGACAAAATAAAGCCTATAGCAATAATCCAGTTCGTAATTACGATTTGCGCATGTGCAAGATAAAGGGCATTTGTACCCAGTACAATTGACGCCTCATAGTGTGCACAACATGATGCGCGCGCCAGTATAATTTTTACGTGACAAGTAGCACATCCACCCAAAACAGAAGCGCCTGCGCATTTACAAAGTTTGGTCATTTTGGAGTTATTTGTACCATGTATTGAGTACAAACTGGCTTGTTGTTGCCAGAGCATATGCATGTCGGTTTTCCTGGGTATGATTACGGAGCATGTTATGTACTGGCAAGAAAGGGCACGGGGAATCACTCGGTCCACAAAGTTTTTTTGTGTCTCTTACTGGAATGATTGTTTGCCAACGAGTTACTCTGTTTATAAGCCAGTACGTAATTAATTCATGGTGCAAATGACCCTGAAAGGACCCCAGTTTGCATGTGCATATGTTTTGGTGGACGCGCTACTTGTTTAACAAGTAAAATCATACCGGTGCGCTCACCGTGGTGCATACAAAATAACAGCGTATAAAGGTCAATCGTACTAGGTACTAATGACCTTTATCTGCACATGCGCAAATTGTAATTACGAACTTGCCTATTGAATACAAATATTCATAATCAGGGCTCTACCCAAACGGACGCCAGTGACTAATGGGCGCCCCTAATCTAAGCCCAAACCGCTCCCCCCCCCCCCCCAATAATTTCACAATTTTCACGTGTGATTCATGCATACAAAGCCTGAACCTTTCAATTAAGACACTGTTTGATAAGAAGTGTGTAGAGTCCCGCTAATCATTGCAATCCACCTTATTATCCCATGTAGAGCGGCTCCCAAGGAAGGCGAGGAGAATGAGACTGCTCCAGAGGATGGGGAGGAGAAGGAACCGGAAAAGGATGAAATGACACTGGACGAATACAAAGCCATGCGATCCAAGGAACGAGTCAAGACCGAATTCAACTTACGCCGAGCCGGAGAAGGAGAGGATAACGCACAATGGAAACAGACCTACGTTCTTAAGAAGGAAAGCGCCAAGGATGACCCTGACAAGGTATCTTCATCTTTACATTATTGATCAAATATTAATTCTTTAACAGAGTTCTAAGATAGTATTAGTACAGTGGAACTTTGTTATAAATAACACTGTTATAACAAAATCTCTTTATAGCAAGGTACTTTTGTTGGTCCCACTTCTTTATATTCTATTGTTTTCTAGACCTGTTAGAACAAGGTTTTGATATAAAGAGGTAATATCACTGGCCCCAAGGAGTTTGTTATAACGAGGTTCGACTGTATAATTGCATTTTAACATTTATAGTTATTAATTTTGAAGACAGCTAATAAAAGTTACATTTATTCACTGCGCAAATTATTACTGTGGTTTTACCCGGGACTCAACACTGACAGGCACCTTGTACACTGAGGTCCCCAAATTCTAATTCAGGACACTCATAATTTCCACACAAAAAAAATCTCAGGGGGGCCATGTATATAGACACTAAAAATGTCTATCTGCTTCCTTGAAAAGGTTAGTGTGGTGCCCTCCTGAAGACAAACTACAATAATAAACTTCTTTATCATTCAAGAGATGGCTTCCTACCAGGCACCCGTTCACCACAATGTGGTTGAGAATGACTACTGTCGATCAAGGTCTTGCCAAAGGACCCTACAGTGTAGTGCTATTGCTAAGATTCCATGTACTGTTACTGTTCCATGACATTCCCATATTGCTTGTAAGCTCCAGGGGAGGCTAATTGCTTTGAATAACGGCTGAAGCATCAAGAGAAGCAGATACGGGTTTGAAGGAAATCACTTGACTCACAAAAAGGCTTTCCATTTTTCTTAGTGATATAGGAATTGCTTTTTGATGGCAACAAATTTGCAACTCAGTCATGAGGCCACAAATTAAGAATATTATGTGTTTGATTACCCCTTTTTTTCCAATTCATTGATTTCCTTATGTCTTTGGTAAAGTTTGATAAATTCGACTCCTTGGCAAATAAAGGTTGAGTCCTGTATATTTAGTCTTGAAGTACCACTATGTAATTTTCTTTTTTTGTTCTTATCTCCATTGTACCATCCTTTTTTTCACCTTGACAGCATGGAGAATTCTACCAAAAGGACCACCACGCTCGGCCGGATACCTCTGGACTCATCAACTTTACGTTTGCCGATCAGCCCGGAGGCGGGCGTGGACGTGGCGGAAGGAGAGGAGGTCCTCGTGGAGGACGCGGTGGAGAACGTGGCGGAGAACGTGGAGAGCGCGGAGGCGGCCGTGGTGCACGCGGCGGAGACCGCATGGGCCGCGGAGGGCGGGGCGGACGTGGCGGAAGGTACCGCGACGACTCGGCCATCGCTGTCGATAACGAGGAGGAGTTCCCCTCCCTGAGCAAGTAAAGAGGTGCCAGTGATTCAGGGTCGATTACGACCCAAGCAAAGAAAGGAAGTGAAGAGAGGATAATGTGCTGTGTAATTTATTCCCTTTCGTATGAATATTTTTCACCTGCGGTTTATATACAGGTGTTTTTTCGAAGATCACACTATGTGAGGTTGCTTTATGAATGTGGGTAATCAAGGCAATGTACAGTGTAGGTTCCTTATTTTGCCCCAGCTAATTCCCATAGACCGAAGGCAGTATGGTAAGCCCTTTCCCCTTATCATAATGCAGCCCCAGATGGAGCTTTGTAATATTTTATATCCATAGAAGGACAGGTTTTCTTTTCATATTTACAACGCAATCAAAAAAAACGTATGTATTGTCATGATTTGGTAGAAAATCCTCAGTCTTTTGTTTCTTGTCTTCTTCCGAATGTTCCGTTGTGAATAGGTAGTGGATAGGATGCGGAGTAATGAGGCAGTTGTTTGGCAATGTGCTGTATAATAGAATTATGTATTCGTAATGGACAAGATTACATGGGTAAGGTAAGATACCCCTTTTCAGGTTTGATGCAAAATAGCTATTTTTTTTTTTTTTGCATCAAGAATAAGAATGGCATGACAATATAAAGTCCAGTATCATAGTAGACTATCTTTTCTTATCCATATTCAACTCGCGCAACAATGCAGGTAGCACGCGAAGAATAATTGCAAATATTTGTATTTTTTTTTTATATATTGTACTGATTTACTGGCTATTATGCTAGAGATACACGAAATGTGGTAGGTGGGATTACATCCAAATATGATACTACTTATGTATGCTATCATTATTACCTATAAAGTGTTTGTGGAAATAAGAGCCTTTTTTTGAACTATCATTGTGTACAAAAATATGTAGAGCTGATATTATGTTTGGCATAATGGCCTGCGTTGTATTGGAGGGAGGTATTGTACAAAGGACATTCTATTGTATCAAATCGTTTGCAATGCAATTCTTTATGTTTTCTGCTGTACAATGTAAGTGAGGAGGAATGTACGCTGAGTAGCAAATTAAAGCCATGTACAAAGAACTTACTCCGTTCTTGAATGGCGGCACAAAATTAGTGAATAGAAATGAGGAAAGTTCCTCAGAAACTTGTGCGTTGCAACTTTGGAAGACTGTTATGGCCTTTGCCGACCCCCATTGTAAAGCTAGTCAGCTTTCAGCTGTGTGTCTTTGGGGTATTGTTGTGTCTGCAAGGATGTGCCCTCACGGTCAGGTCATGTTGTGCCGATGATTGATAACAAAAGCAGGTTCACTACAGGAGGAAAATCATTTTAATTATGAAGGGGAAGGTGCATAAACACATAGGCACAGAAAGGATCTGCCATGAGACCGGTGCCTTTGTTGCCAAATGAACTTCAAAAGAATATCTGTATATCCTGCCTAGAACGAAAGGCAAAAAAAAAAAAAATAATAAATTTTGAAGGAAACAAAATAACATTTTGAATGTTTTGCCAAAAAACAAAAATACTGATATTGAAAGATTCTGTAAGAATTGTTTATAAGAGAAGTACTAAGAAATGTCTAATAGTTTGATATTCTCATCAGCGTTGGTTAATAAATTTGCCTATTATGGGTTATTCAGAGCTACAATGCATTGGATATATGAACAGATGTAGGATGTATTGTGATAAACCATTTATGCTGGACTTTGAATTTTGCTGCTGAATGCCTTGTTTACACGATTGGGAATGATTTCAAACTGCATGATTTTGATGATATTCATGGGGAATGATCAATTAATTATGTAATAATGCCAGTCTGAGAAAAACCTTTTGTGTACATGTTTTCTGAGTGTAAAGTTTGTACAGAAGTAATTTTCAATCATTGATCTCTATAAAGAGGGTTCTTCAGAGATGAACGAGTTTCCTTTCCACTTTTTTTTTTTTTTCACCATCATCCATGTACATTTACCATCATTACAAAGTGTTTAATAACTTGCTTGGGGCAGTTAATGTTTGTTTTTTACTCTTATCACTGTCAAGCTTATTCTGATTTCAACCCGTTAACATATGTCTGCATTTCTGTTTTTGTTTTGGTTGTGGTAATGGTACCAGTTCCTAACTTTAACTGTAATATAGATTGATACATGTACATGTCTCCCGTGTGGAATGATCCAATTTCAGTCCCGGTCTCGGCCTACATGTAACTTGTGTACAAGCTATGTATTATCCTGACATGGGGATCGCCATGTTCCATCCTGGAATATATTGTTCAGTGAAGATGGAATTAATGGCCAATCTCTGGATATTGTGTTCCAGCATACACCCCCAGAGATTTTGCTCCATGGTGGGTTTCTACTTTTGTTTGCATAAATGTATGTTTGGGTTTGCATGCAGCCTGCATGACAAATATGACCCTTTTTTATTATTGAATGACATCTTGTATCTTTTTGTCAGAATCTTCCAATTTTTCGTGCAGTTTAGCATGGGTACATGGCCACATTATAATTTTGTGCATATCGCAACAATCGTTACCATCTTAACTTCCCAACTTTCTCCAAAATACTTTAAGCCTTGGCTTGTGCTCCAAATGCACCTCCATTTCTTTCATTCTGTACCTCAGCTTGTAGGGTTTGGCTTTTATGGGAATATTGCTTGTAATAAGCTTAGAGAAAATATTGCAATATGATAGAGCAAGAATTATTTCCTACAATTCTTTTTTATTACTTTTGTTTTATTTCAAAGGTGAACAAAGTACCCACCACTTGTGAGTGGTGTTTGTTATGACCTGTTATTGTCAGTTATACAATTACTGTTGCCAATTCCGTCATACTTTATATGAATTTATATGTGTGAGTGTGAATTTGTTAAATTAATGATTCTTACAAAATGTAAATCTTCATGATTTAGCTTCCTTTGTAGCCAAGTTGTTTTTTTTATATATAGGAGTTTCTCCCTTTTTTATTAGTTTCTGATGTTCTTAATGAAAGAATATTTCCCTATCCTTTCAAACTACTAATCTATGGTTCCTTTTTGCGAAAAATGATGGATCATTTTTTATGGTCCCCAAGCAAGATATTTCATTGTTTGCCTAACAGAAGGGCATAACTACATGTATTTTGGATTGCCACTTCCAACGCCTTACTTTCAGGCACACAGTGACTTTAGGTACCTTGTGCAGTTAATTATTGCCGTCTTATGTGCTATATTTAGCGAGTTACCAATATCTTTGTGTATGAATTGTTGATTTCCAATCTAATGTCTATATATTGCTCCCATTTTCTGCCCTGAGTAGGCTGCAAATGGTCCATTAGATCAAACCCTCTAACGGTACGATCCAACAGTCTCTAAAATTTTCAGTTGACTGTCGGTCGTGGTTTCCAAGATGGAACTTCTACGTTTGAACTTTGAAGCAATTATTGTTTAGTAAGGGAGCTTGCCAGAGCACTGACATATCAACAAAACTTATTCCTTTGTATTTCAAGGAGCCTGGCAGGTCGAAGGTCAAAATTAAAAGACCTTGATCAAGGATACTTATGCTAGGTGCACATGGCTAGGTGTATTGTTTTTGTGAAGATGGTTTCTGCACATGCTTTTCCAAAGGATGATGCAGTAATCATCTTCAACTAACATCGGTGGTGTTCCTGTTGAATGTAATTGCTATGCAATTCACCCAAGGTGTGGTTCGATATTGTCTGTTGAGGGCCAGAAGGGCATTAACTCGTAGCAGAATGATCAGGGTCAGTGCTCTTCTGTCTCTCAGCAGCCATGCTATAGTAGACATCACTTGTTTTATATGTCAGTTGACATGTTAAAGGCTTTTTGTATGTAACGAAGCATTACTAGTAAGCTATTTTGGTACACGTGTGTACCTGTATTGATAGCGTAGTTAATCGCATGACACGGTTGCTCGGTTTGAAGCAATGATAGTAACGTAGAAATTTTATGGTGAAAATTCTGAATGCATCTAACTGTACAAAGCCCCTAACGTCCGTCTGGCTCTAATTGGCGGAGAATGCCAGCAACCTCATTTTGAGTAATCCTTCATAGGTTATATTTTCTTTTGTGGCACTGGCTGTCTGCGGTAACTACAGCACACTCACTATGTGAATATATCCCTTGTTACAGAATCCTTTTATGTTTGGAATGAGAAGCCCAACATGCTTATGACTTTTATGAGAGAAAGGTTAAAAAAAAAAAAAGTATTTACAAAGATGAGATGAAAACAATAAAACAAAAACATTTCAAAAATAACCTGACAACCATAAGTATCCCAAGTCTTATGATTATAGGGTTTTAATCTGTGACGAGTTGAGGTGATGTGTGGTAGAGTGGAAGGTGTACCGGTAATTGTATGAGGATGTCCATGAAAATGGGGGAGAGGGGAAAGTTTCTGTGCGAATAAAAAAAAAAGAGAAGACTTGTAAAGTTAAGAGGTAGTGTCCTTTGAGAATCAGAAGGATGTCCATTGATATCCCATATTTAGCACAGGATCTAATGCCCTTCTGGCTTTCAACAGACAATGCATTATATTATGGAGAAAATGAGAGAGAAAGAAGACTGGAAGAAGAAAGTGATGTAAAACGTCGAGTATTAAATCATTGGTGAAGGAAACACAAAAGAATTGACAGAATCGAGGAAGGACATGGTGACAATGAGAAGATGGAAAGAAAACTAATCCTTTGGAAATACAGTATATGTATTACAAAATAGGTGAATGAGCTGATGAGAGATGAATTGGAGGGAAAGTTGTGTGTGGTTTCCGGCAAAATAGGGATAGATGGAGAGAGAAAGATGGAGACTTAGCGAGCGAGATGAGAAAATGGAGATACATGTATTGATACATCATGTCGTAGAAGGAAGGAATTTGAACAACTGTTTGAACTTGTGAAGAAAGAAGTTTACAAAAATCAAAACAAAACAAAACAAAACTACGTATATGTAAATCATCCCTGATTTGCCCTTCAACATTGAGTGTGTGAGGAGGACAGGGAGACCTAGATCAAAAAGCACGTTTCGTTTCAATCGTGAAAACGCCACCAACGTCAAAAACATTGTAGGAGCATGAAAATGTGTAATCAGTTTTCAAAAGATTATTTTCTCACATAACACAATTCTAAAGTGATAGCAAAAGAGTGTTCTGGTTCTGGTATATATCATTGATGAAGATCCAGAGCATGGACCCCCCCCCCCCCCCCCCCCGATCAAACCAAATCAGTACTACAATTTGTCGAACATGACAGAAGGAAGGAGCAGGCCATCGAATTCAAACATGTTTTTGGAATTCTATATGGAATGGGCCTACATCACAAATTTCTATTAAAAGTGACAAAAATTCCATCAGGAAAGGGGTATCAGCCCCCATAAAAACGCAAAGGGGGCTTATAATTGACTAAGCATTGCTCCACCGCCCCCTAAAAAAATACAAAACTTTTATTATCATCATTATCAACATCAACACTAGAAAATGTATTATTCTAGATATTGGGTGGCTCTATAAAGAGCCGTTTTAAATTATTGATTGACAATTCCATTTAATTCGTCTCTTGTATTTTTTAAAATTCATATTCTTCGTTGAAAACCAGTGCCAAGAAGGGGGGGGGGGAATCTCCGTCAAGATTTTAGGATTTAGGATCGCTCCAGCAAAATTATTTGGGTGGTCACTCTTCTTTCCCTCTTCCTCGGCTTCACTTGCGCTTGACCTCTCAGCTGAGTCATCAGAGTCCGAGTCTTAGGATCACGGAGACATCCGATGGTCTTCGTCAAGTAAGTGCGGTGCGGAAATAGATTCCAGTTTGTACACTACATCTACCTATGTTCTTCTCATTGAGGATTGAATTCATTTCAAAAACTTTTATAAGATGGACAATAAAATTCTTCGTTAAGGGCAAATACTTCTATCATTTTCCTCAAATTCCACCTTTGATGTGACCTGTTATACATAGGTTTTCATCTTTGATAAGAAGGAGGATAAATAAATGCTACGTGCTAAGCATCATTTTGAATAAATTCAAATTCATTTATTGATTAATATCCAAACATGAAGGATCATTCTCAATTTTCAGGTTACAAATTGTAGTTTATTCGGAATATTAACTTCAGTGGCGGCGGACCTGGCGGCACGGTATGGAACACCCCCCCCCCCCCCCCCCCCCCCGGCGAAACATAACCTGCAGGTCTTAGTATCGTTTATCATTCATATCATCTGTTTTCATAATAGGAAAGACAATTGACCACATTTTGTGGTTTGGCCCAATAACTTTTGATTTAGAGCCTTAAAAAATATACCAGATGCATGAGTAGAAAGAGCAAAAAATTCTGCTCACACTGTGTCCATTTTTGTTGCATGATCATATTGCGTTTGATGCCAGGAATTTTAAAAAGGAGAATAAGATTGAACATCCTTAAATTGGCAACACATTGAGAGATTCAAAATCATTGTTTTTTGTCCAAATTGGCAACTTTTTCAACTTTTCGACAAAGTTCCTAACCATGTATATTATTTTCAAGACATTACATCTTATTAGAACCACGTAGCACTAAAAGAAAAATATAATTGTTGCCAATTTGCAGAACAAAATGTGATCAATTGAGCTCTTAAATAATTCCTGTCCTGAAAGGGTTAAAAGACAATTCTTTTTTCTATCTTGTCTTGAGAGGAAAGTACCAAAAGGAACGGTGCACCAGAACGCACCTGATATTATGATTCCCCCCCCCTTTTTTTTTCAGTCTTGTCCTAGAATTTTCCCGTATTATGTAAGAGCCACCCGACCCCGCAAAAATTGAGAATATGCAAAAATGCAAGAAACTGATATAATTTTCACCTGTTTAGGATTTTTTATAGGTGAAAGAGGCATATTTTCGCGAAGGGGCACTTTGAAATTCTGGATTGGGCCACTCACATCGTTCCGCCACCCATGCAAATTATACTTTAAAAATTGTCAAGTTTATTTATATATTTTCTTTGAATCGTTTTCACTCGAATGTTTGTAAACTACTATCTAGGGCTGATAACGGAACTCGGCATTAATTGAAGAATGAAAAACACCACCACACAATATCATATCTTATTAGTACATTAATTTCCTTTACATCATGAAGTTCAAGCAGTGGCGTATAGGGGACAGGGGGCACGTGCCCTGTGCTGCACTTGGAGGGGGCGCAAAAACCCAAAAGAGAGAAAGAAAAAAGGGAAAACTGAAGAAAAATCATAATCCTTACTATGCGCCCCCAATCCGCAAGGTAAAGACACTGCATGGAAATACAGTTTTTGAGGGTTTGAAATGCGAAAATATCTAAAGCTCGGTCGCTTTGCTCTCTTGCACAATTATTTTCTTTCAAGATCCTGTAATTTTGCGCCCCCATTATATTTCTTAATTAGCTTAAAGGGTTCAACATTTGAAAAATAAAGATGTAACTGCCGTTGCTTTGCTCACTATTATGTAAGTTTCATCTGACTCTTGCTAAATATTCCGCCCAAATATAGGATAAGATCTATAAAACAGCATTTGCACAGGTACACCATTTGAAAGAAATCTTAACTTTCGGTCACCTTGCTGAATTTCTCGACTATTTCTCAAGGGTTTTCGTTAATTTTGCTCCCAATTTTAGAAGTGAGTCAATAGAAAACCGTTTATCTATTATGTACAAAATTCAAACTCCTCTATACCGCTGAATTGCAGTGGTCAATTGCAACCTTACCTGGGTGAAATGCACAAGAAATTGAGTATTTTTTTCAGGGACAAATTTGCCGCTCGGTCGCTTTGCTCTCTCACTTGTACAATAACGTAGATAAGTTTGGGCACTCGGGGGGGGGGGGGTGGGAACTTCATTGTTTGCCCCGGGCGCCATAATCCCTAGATACGCCTCTGAGCCACTGATCTCTATATCAGTGCTCTGAGTTCAAGCAAGGAGTTATCACAGAACTGTGATAACTCCTTGGTTCAAGGCATCCCCTCAAATCGATCAAGTGTTAATTGCACATGTGGGCCACCAGTCTTTTGAAAACGTGCATGAATGGGATTTCCGGTTTACTATACTCTATACGAGATAAGATTATTCGGTTTCAGATGAACTGAATCTTATCCGATCAGAACTAAGCCTTTATACCTCAACTTGGCCAGCGGTTGCAACATCAAAGAGACTGACTGACATGTACTTATCTTCTTCAATAAAAAAAAACTGTCGTCCCAGCATTGTCCAAGTTACCATGGAACCTGGTTACAGGGGCGTCGATCGTTTTTTGTTTGTTTGTTTGTTTTTTATTGGGGTGGGGGTGGGGGGGGGGGGGGGGGACAAGACAGCCTAATAGTATACCCTTCTCCACGGTTACATTAAGCATTGCGCCCAGCTAAAGTGAAGTATGATAGTGTAATACCTTTTGTATTTCATTGTTTGAAAGGTTTCATTTCCCAAGTTTTTTATCATTTTTCCTTATTTTGTTACACCTCGGGGGGGGGGGGGGGAACGATATGTTTTCCCTCCCAATATTTTCTTGGGGGGGGGGGCAACTGCCCCTCTGCCATCCCATAATCAACGCCCCTGCCTGTTGACCCTCTTAGTCGTTACATTTTAGAAAACGAATACTCATGAATTGTGAAGAAGAAAAAAAAATGCTCACTCTGAACGCGGATATAGGTACGAAAACGAGGGGGTTTCCTCGATTATCGTATACTGCATGCACCAAGTCTTAAAAAGGGGTAAAAAGGCTTTTAGATTTCAAGTTCCATAAGCCAAAACAGAATATTTTGAATTATTCAAATCGTATTGATCAGTGACGTAGCGTGAGGCCAGCCATTGAGGGGGCACTGACATCATCGGAGTTGGGGGGGGGGGGGGGGTGGCGGTGCACAGGTCTTACTGAAATAAAATGCGAATTTACAATGGCATTGATTACGGGGAGTGTGCGCGAGGGGTCCTTTTCCTTTCGCTGCTTTTTCTTTCTTTTTTTCTTTCGCCATTCGATTGAATGGAAGGGGCACGTGCCCCAAGTGCCCCGGTACAAATGCAAGTGGTATTCTCTAGCCACTCTTCTCCAGTGGACTGAGCAGACAGTAATATTATACAACGGATATTTTATTATGGTGAAGTTAGGGTGAGGAATAAAAAAATCAAAATAACGAACTGGCGCTTCATTTCAATTTCACATCAAATTCTTCTATCGAATACTCATGCACAAAAAAATAAATAAATAAAAAAAATAAGAAAATAAATAATAATAATAATATAAAAAAAACCGGCCTTGGTGACATTCATCGACATAAAAAATCTAAAGTACCTTTGCTCAAAACATTGTAGAGATAAAACACTGCTTGGAAAATATGGTCTCCAAAATGTCTTTAATAAAATGATTTCTTGTTTAGAAACAAACAGAGAGAATCTTATTAATTTCAACAAAACTCGTTATTTGACGGGAAAGATCGTTTAGTCAAGATGGAATAAAGGAATAAATGGACAGAATGATAATGAAAATAAAAATATGAAAAAAGAGGAAGAGAAGAAAAGGGATTAAGCATTAGCTCAGGACTTCCAAAAATATTGTTTACCATGAAATGAACTTAACATTCATGATAATGAACTAATAAAGTAAACTCTAAAATTACTGCTTTTTTGCACGAAGAGTATTATAATTATATTTTATATTTTAGTTTTGTTTTTCGTATGGGAAATCATAGAGCAGTTGGACAAATAATGAAAGTTTTTGGAAATGATAAAGTAAAAAACAGGCGGAGCAAACAAAAACATATAGCAAGGAGGTTCACTGTACAAGATAGAGAGAACATCTCTCTCTCTCTCTCTCTCTCTCTCTCTCTCTCTCTCTCTCTCTGTCTCCTTCCTTCCCTTCCTCTTTTCCCTTCCTCCCTCCCCTCCCTCCCTCCCCTTCTCCCTCCCACCTTCGGCCCGCTCTCTCTCTCTCTCTCTCTGTTTCTATATAGAACAAGGAAGGATATAGGCTATATATATAGGAAAACAGAAGAGAACTGAGGACACGAACAAAAGTGGGGGGGGGGGGGATCGAGTATGCAAGCCTATATGAAGAGCAATAAGATAAAATTCCATAAGTCTAGATTTAGAAAACAAGTTCATGCACTAGGGGAAAGGCCCCTAGCATTTTCCAGTGAAAGGCACCCCTCCCCGTCCTTCTGGGATCGCCGACAGCATAAATTATTTAGGTTGGCCCTTCTGAAAATATTTTAATTCGATATCACTTGTGAAATGTGAACACAAGCCCGTGTTATGATCCAACTTTCAATTTGCAAATTTCGATCATAGGTACGGGCCTATACGGTGGGTAGAATGATCTTCTTCAGTATAACGTTTGAATATAAATTGATATTGTTTTGCGAGGGGGGGGGGGGGGGTTGAGCGGGTAGCGACCTAACTGAGCCTTTCAATTTTGAAATACTTAACTCCCTTGCATCATACACTCTAAAAATTAAGTATCACCATTTAAAAGGTCCGAGGAGTGACCACTTTTTCAAAATGGTAGATTGGCACTTTTTACATGCTGGATACAACACTATAAAGGCTGAATCCAGCATGTTAAAAATGTTATTCTACCAAAAAAGTGGTCACTCCTCAGCCGTCTTAAATGGTGATTTCAAAGTAGTTTTTAGAGTGTATATATATAGCACTGCACAGCCTTAACTGTGCCTACTACAGCCATTCATGTGGTTTTTGCATTTTCCACGGGGACGATTCACCTTATTTCGAGCCCCCCCCCCCTCCTCCCTGGATCGCCACCCCTCATCGCCACCCCTCATCGCCACCCCTCATCAAACCAAGGAGTAACTCCTTGATCAAACTTATTGCTAAAAGTGTAATGCTATTGAAGGACGGGTATGAAAACTATAAAGGGTTACAAAAAGGTCAAAATAACTTAGCCTACAATAATATAGAGGACTGAGAATTTACCAAGTGCAATGTCAACTTTTGGGTAAAGGGAAAATTATCATCATTAAAATCATAGTAAATGTTTGGGCTAAAGCTTTAGGGATATACTCATTAACTGTCATCATAGAAACCTCTCATTTGCCTGATATACTAGAGGTAAACTAAGAAACTCTAGAAACTGTAAATAATCATATTTTATGGAGATGCATTATAAGAATTAAGAAGGAGGAGAAGTTTGATGGAAACTCTGATCCGGCCGGGGAAACGTCTTTTTTTTTTTTTTTTTTAATGCTTTTTTGCCTTTATTCAGATATTCAGACGAGAAAATTGTACAGAGATACATTATTTTTCATACATTGTAAACACAATACATAATTCAATCCAAAACAAATACTAGTAATACAATGCAAAATCTGCAATCCGAGATAGATAGTTTGACATATCAAATATGTCGCCCTCTGCGTTCGTGCAAAATAGTCAATAATGTCTTGACAAGTGCCGCCCATGGGGAACCCTACGAACGGAATAAGTGACCAATAAAAATCATCAAAATGACTATATTTACGGAAAGATTCTGGGTAAGACACAAATTCATACAATTTTACAGACATAAAGAGAACATGTGTTAAGTGCCATTGTGGCATTGTGTTGTTGAACAGCCTATAGGGCACTTTATTGTCGCTTGAACGTACCGCTGTATCTTGGCATATCGTACAGTATTATCTGGCCGTATGTTGCCGGTAGGCGGATGCTTGTGTCTACGTTAAACGTTAGTCAATGTAAATTGTGGAGTGGAGTGAGTGCTAAAAATATGATACCGGAAGTCCAGTGAGGACCTGTCCGCTATATGCGATTAAATGACCTTGCACCTGTCCATGATAATCATTGAGTTTGATGTACATTCTATTTGATATTCATTCCTGAGTTGTCATGTCAGTCGTCGCTCTAGTACTAGATCTATCTAGTAGTAGTTAGTACATGTACATGTACTTGTAGTACATGTACATGTACGTGCCCCATGTACGTGCCCCATGTCATGTGTTACTAACACGGGGCAAAATTTATTGTCTTTTTTCAGTTTTTAAAAATTTTGAAATCTCGTCTTGAGACTTGAGCCATTAACAGTAACCATGGTAACACTAACACTGTTAGTGTTAGTGGCTCAAGTCTCAAGACGAAATTTCGAAATAAAAGAAAGTTGTTTAAAAACTGAAAAAAGACAATAAATTAAGCCTTTTGACAGGTCAGACACGATCAACATAATCAAGTCTTGACGAGAGAGAGAGAGAGAGAGGAAAGAAGTTATTGAAGTTATTGGACAAGCACTGGTGGGGGGAGAGATTTAAAACTTCCGTTCCTCAGCGCATGTAAAGCCATACTATTTAAGTTCAAATAGTTCCATTTAATTGTATAAACTTCGAAGTGGAGACCGGAAATCTACAGGAGAAATCCTTCATTCCGTACCTGATGTGATGTGATGTGATGTGAAAGGGACATATTAATCTTCATTCTACATGTACATGTAAGTTAGAAAATCAACACCTGTGTACTTATAATGTACATGACATACATGTACATGTACGTGTACGACTATGACGTTATCTTTAGAATAAGAGTTAAGATAAGAGTAAATGTGGAATATTTCGCAGTGTGGAAATTTTCACGCAGCATGAAATTTGCGCGAAAATAAAAAAACAGGAATATTTTTGTTAATGTGTTCTTTTGCCCATCATGCCCATGAGCCTAGCGCGTCGGCAAAATCGAAAACGTGGAATTCACCTTACTTGGCCGAGCGCGAAAAATTAATCATGTGAAAATTTCCGCTTTTACAACGTACAGTACTCCGTACATGTACATGTTATACTTTTCGATTTCAATGTCAACCATCTTTGAACCTCCCCCATGTCATTTGTAGGATTTTTCCCTGTCTGCTTTAAGACTCTTATATACATGCACCTTATCAATGTTCCTACATGTGTAATTGCCCCCAGTTTTCCTCCCATAATTTTTTTAATCGCGTATTTAGGTAAAAAAAACTCCCCGGTTTTCCATGTTGGACCTCACCGACTGAGCAAAAAAAGAATACATGAACAAATATGCATCGGGCAATATCGGGGACTAGTCTACATGTACATAGTCTACTAATTTGTAGGAAAATAAATAGGAATAAGATTTCATTAAAAATTTACCACATGTACATGTAGCCCAAAATAATGAAATGTTTTCATGATTATTGTCCCCGCCGAACGAAGTTCGCGAGGGGACTATGAAACGGGCTCCGTACGTGTGTGCGTGTGTCCGTCCGTCCGTCCGTCCGTCTGTCCGTGTGTGCTCAAATGTTAGAAAATGCTACTTCTCCGTCATTTCTTGGCCGATTTTGATTCCGATTGTTTTATCTGATAGGGCTGGGTGGGGGCTTCCAAACTTCTACACAGAATTTTGAAATTCATTAATTATGCAAATTTATGCAAATTTATTCAAAATTGACGAAAAATGCTACTTCTCCTCTATTTCACATCGGATTTTGATTCCGATTGTTTTATCTGATAGGGCTGGGTGGGGGCTTCCAAACTTCTACACAGAATTTTGAAATTCATTAATTATGCAAATTTATGCAAATTTATTCAAAATTGACGAAAAATGCTACTTCTCCTCTATTTCACATCGGATTTTGATTCCGATTGTTTTATCTGATAGGGCTGGGTGGGGGCTTCCAAACTGCTACACAGAATTTTGAAATTCATTAATTATGCAAATTTATGCAAATTTATTCAAAATTGACGAAAAATGCTACTTCTCCTCTATTTCACATCGGATTTTGATTCCGATTGTTTTATCTGATAGGGCTGGGTGGGGGCTTCCAAACTTCTACACAGAATTTTGAAATTCATTAATTATGCAAATTTATGCAAATTTATTCAAAATTGACAAAAAATACTACTTCTCCTCTATTTCACATCGGATTTTGATTCCGATTGTTTTATCTGGTAGGGCTGGGTGGGGGCTTCCAAACTTCTACACAGAATTTTGAAATTCATTATTCATGCAAATTTATGCAAATTTATTCAAAATGCTGAAGGTTCATAATGTTTTCATGTTTTATATTTCAGTTGTATACATGCATTGTTGGTATTCTCTTCTTTTGCATGCAGTAACATTATTATTTTATTCACTAAAGTTTTAAGTTTCAGGCTAGTTAATTTCCACAGATCTGCACTTCCGGCGGGGACATTTATTACGCATTGCGTAATTTACTCATTCACTTGTTAGTTTTAAAACAATGTACAAAAATCCATGTTTGTGGAGCTAAATCAAAATATGATAGTAGATGGAAGAATTTGAAAAGGCCAAATTGCTTGCAGAAATTAAAAAAAACATTGATCAAAACTAAAGAAATAAAAACACAACTATTTAGTTACTTGAGATAAACAGTTGTGACATACAGAAGTGCTCCTTCACAGGTCAAATTCATGGAGCCCCCAAATACCATTCAGATCGGAGCTCCATAAATTGACCTTCGAGTGTGCACTTGTACATGTGTCACAACTATCTCTCTTGATCTATACATGTAGGCTAATGATTCAAAATCTTGGTCGATTGCGATATCTATATCGAAGCGGCCATTGCTCATGCACATTTTTATTCTCAAGACGGTGGTAGCGAGAACCAATCCTCACTGCTGTAAAACGTGAGGAGCAAGAAAGAGCCGTGCATAATACCATTTTCTACATATGGAATTAAAATTTGCAAGTGAAGGAATAACAAGCGAATAAAGGAGGATTCCTCCCAAACTTTGAGTAATGGTGAGTAACTTAAACTTTTTCTCAGTATAATTAGAATCTAAAATGTCTAAAGCAGACACTACATTTGTAAAAGTGACGATGTAGTAAAGGGCATACGAGTGGACAATCAGTAGACTATTGACCCGATGACTACTGAATTATCTCATTCCCATAGGCTTAGTACAAGGACCACCTGCTTCCTGAATGCAAGGGTTAATCATCCTGTCTCTTATTTTGAATGTTTGGCCCAAAGACTTAAGCTACATGTATTTCTTAACATATTTCGAATATGAAGGAGTTTGAAGAGCAATCCTTTTCAGGGGACATTTCTACTACTGTATAAGTGGTTATTTTCGCGGTGGTTTTATTTTCGCGATTTTCGCGAGTCGGTCCTCGCGAAAATTTCCACTTCAATATATGGCTATTTATAGTAACAAAAACATCACAAAAATCGCGAAATTGAACTCTCGCGAATTTCCCTACCTAGTCCAAAATCGCGAAAATATCTGTACGCGAAAAAAACAGCTTATACATGTACAGTATGATATTCTTCTAAATTGACTGTACATTTTGTTCAAGGAACGAGTTCACCTTTCACACACACAAACACTTGATTCATGATTGAGTCAGGCTAACTATTGATTTTTTATTTCCCCTTTTAAAAACAAAGTAGTACAAGATAGACCGAAAAATCAGTCTATTTCGTTTATGCTCCGCTGAGACTAAATGTATGTCTGGCTTCATGGAATCCCTCTCCTACATACACTGTAGACCGAATTCTGCCCCACGCACTCCTGTTGGCGTCTTGCTGCTCTTGCATTACATGTATGTGCTTACCTATGGCTGGGACCTGTGTATGGTCATGCAATAAAAATGGACATAGTGTGTGTAGAAAATTTTGCTTTTTCACCTCATGCATCTGGTATATTTTTTAGAGCTCTGATTCAAAAGTTATTGAGCCAAACCACAAAATGCGGTCAATTGTCTTGAAGGGGTTAAGGCAGGGGGAGAGATACGGTACTTGACTACAATGACTATGGGAGGCTTCCGTCTGTCTTGGAGGAGAGCCTCAAAAGTAAAAAAAATGTTATAAAACTCCTCCAAACATACAGATTCTTCTGTCTATAGTAATGAATGCTATTCTTGAAGAACAAACTTTGTTGTGAGATTGTTAGTTTTGTTTTAATTCTAAAATTGAAATATGACTACTTGCAATACATGTACATGTACATGTATAATGTTACATGTATGTCTGTCTGGTTGTGTTATGAAATCGCAGATAGGAAAGATCATAATGTGCATGTTGTACTCATTAGCATGTATAATATGTCCCTGATTTTTATTAAATAATACCAGTAAATATTAATTAGAGTAGCTTCTGATCCTGGTTTCAGTTATTGGTGTACATTAGCCTCACCAGGGCATCTGGAAATGAATTTACAACGGTGACTGCTTTGAAAAAATCATGACAATGTCACCCCCGTTTCTTGAGATCTACCTTGAAACATTTTTCAGGGCGTGACCAAACCGCTTACCCTTCATGCCTTCATCCAGGGTTACCACAATCCTCTGTCGGGTATTTTATGTAAATTGAAAAAGCGATTGCCTTTAATATGCCAGATGACTATTCTAATGGAATGATAAGTCATTTATCAAGAAAGGACAATGTTTAAAGTGGACCCCGAGACCTGGTAATAGGATTAAAAAAGGGGGGCCCTTTTTTGGGAAAAATAATTTGAGGGTTGAGCCTTTTTGATACTGAAGCTTGATTTATAGTATTTTTATAGTTTTATGAAAGATTAACATACATGTACATGTACTTGTACATTTACATGCCCATATAGATCTCTACCTAAGCTTGTTTTGTTTATACATGTAAGTACAAGGATTTTAGCAGTTTAAAGGGGAAGTCCATCCTGACATCAAGACACTTTTTATAACTGCAGAATTTAGATGAGAGAAACAGAACAGTGACATTTTGAGGAAAATCATGAACTAGGATTGGCACGATTTAAATTGCCTTGATTAAAAAAAATATAATTAAATAAAAAACAAATTTTGTAGATCTTATGACAGAAAAAAAGAAAAAGTCATTTCAAAATCAGTTTGATTAAAAGCAAAATTTGGAAAAAAAAAAAAAACATCCAAGTGAGAGTTATTGTACTCAAAAAAGTCTTGTACATGTACATGTATCTACCAAAATAATCTGTTCTTAGTACCAAAAAAAATATCAAATAAATCAATTTTAATCAAATAAATTGCCCCTTTTTAAAGATTTTAAAGCAAATCATTTTTGAACAAGTAAAATTTAGGGCTATAACTAGAAAAACAAAATAAATTCATATTTTTTTTAAATTAAAAAAAGAAAGAAAAAGAAAACAAATCAACCCTGACGACATGTAGTACATGTACAATGTACATGTGCATGTACATGTATGGTAACAAGTTAGGCCTGGGATTTTTTTACACACTTGAAAATCAGTTGATTTCTCATGTTATCTACCAAAACTTATACATGTATTTAATAAAAGTTCTAGGCTACAAATAAATGATATCAGCAAAATGATTTTAATGTCTGATTACCCAATTACAAACAGAAAGCACTTGTACATGTACTGTACATGTAGGTCTTTGGTACACAAAATTTCAAAACTGGTCAAGTTCATACACGGTACGGCAGCCAAATTCAAAAAAAGTTTTCCAGCCTGGCACTTTGTCTGATTTACAGTCATACACATGCATACATGTTGACTACCTAATGTATTCTTCCAGTCAAATTTATAGGTTAACTAGGCCAAAAAACTTGGTCTGCTTCTACTTGTAAGCTAATGAGCGAGGCTGACCATCTTTGGGCAAAATTTGGGATCAGGTTACATGTACATGTACTTGAACACCACTCTAGTTGATACAGAGTAGGTCACCAACTAAAAACATCCGAAAACAAGTATGCACAACATGTACATGTACATGTACATGTATGTAGTGTGAGAGAGGCTGGTATTAATACAGTTTAACACTTTTGAGACAATTTACCACATTTTGTGGTTTGGTTCATTAAATATGATTCAGAGCTGTAATACCAGATGCAGGAGTAGAAAGAGCAAAAATTTCTACACACACAATGTCCATTTTTGTTGCATGACCATATTGTGTTTGATGCCAGGAATTGTGTAAAGGAGAATAAGCTTTAAAATCTTTAAATTGGCAACATACATGTACATGTATGGAGAGGTTCAAAATTACTGTTTTTTTTATCAAAATTGGCAATTTTTCTCAACTTTTCTTCAAAGTTCCTAACCATGTATGTTGTTTTCAAAGATATTACATTTTACTAGAACTGTGTAGCATTAAAAGAAAAATATTGTTGCCAATTTGAAGAACAAAATGTGATCAATTTAGCCATTAAATAATCCCTGTCATGAAAGGGTGAGTCAACATTTGCTCTGGGGATATCTGCTCCTCCGTGATTAATTTGTCAATTAAAGGAGAATGAAACTCTGGGGAAAAATCAATTTTAAATTTTTTACGAAATTATGAGAAAATTATGAAAGTTTTAAGTCTCAATTTACTTTCTATGGCGATCCTCAAATTTGCAATGTTGCTTCAAAGTGACAGGTTTAGTAGTAAAACTCTTCATATGTTTTACACAAAATTTCGTAGTTTCCCCATTATCTCTCAAGGTGCAGCTTGTCTCCTTAGCTCAAGATATATCATGGGAATATGTATAAATTTGACACAACATACTGTACATGTATGTTGAGTTCACAAAAAGACAAGCAGCATCTTTCAGGCCCGTGAAATCTCTGCTTTTTAGCGGAAATCCGCTTTTTTTTATTATTCTGCCCGATTTCAATTTCCCCTTTTTTCCTGTGTACTATTTCCGCTATTTTAGCGGTTGTTCATCACGGGCGTTGCGCGCGGCGCATTCGATTGAATTAAGGCAAGTCGGGACTTGCATTCAACTTTGTACATGAAGTCAATGCATCGGCAGGTACGGGGGTTTTGGATTTTCGTTTGTTTTTTGCCGACACCATCATACTCGTAGCTTGCGATAAGCAAAAAAACTTGCCACAAAACCGCTGATTTCTTAATTTTTAACACTTTTTCGGCGAACCCGTTTCTTAGAATTGGACTTAAGTCCCGCGTGCTTTGGAAATATGGCGCCGATTCCGCATTTTTGACGGTGGAATTAGGCTTTTTAGACAGATTTTTGTAGGTGACTATGGGACTTTCTTGTGGTGAGTGACAATGTCTGTGTGTACAATGATGTGATTTGTGTGTGTTGTGGCAATAGAATTTGCTGGCTTGTGGTCATATTGTATGATAATAGGTAGAATCATGGCGGCGGAAACTTTCAGCTTTTTTCCGCTCTTTTTGTGAAACCCCATTCACAGGCCTGATCTTTAGAGATTATGGAGAAAATATGAAATTTTGTGTACAAAACATATTGAGAGTTTTGCTACTAAATCTGCCATTTTGAAGCAACATTGCCAATTTGAGGATCACCATAGAAAGTAAAATGAGACTTTTCAAACTTTCATAACTTTTTCATTTCGTAACCGATTTTAATGGAACTTTTAAAAAATTGCTTCTCTCTATCCTCTCTTTTCATTAAAATACATGTAGATATTTCCCCGGGGTTTCATTCTCCTTTAATGTACATGTACATGTACATGTGTATAGGGTTAGGATTAGGGTTGTAATATGGTCTTAGGTTAGAGGTACATGTACATGTACATGTAATGTAATAGGGGTGGGTGTAGTGTCGGGTCCTGGGAGGAAGTTTATTCAGTACCAAATTGATATTAAATTGTCACATTGGCCTACGCACCCTTCACTGTTTGATAGTGACGTAGAGCACATTTCATGCAGATGATTCCTGTGAGAGCTTTCCCCAAATGTCAGATGCCCCCACCCCCCCAAACCCCCCCCCCCAAAAAAAAAAAAACAAAACAGCAAAAAACAAAAAACATTAAAAACCATAAACAAAACATTAAAAAAAATGAAACAAAAACAAAACAAAAACAAAACAAAACAAAAACAAAACAAAACAAAGCAAATTAAAACGAAGCAAAACAAAACGAAGCAAAACAAAATTGCTTTGTTGTAGACTTTAGAATCGTACATGTACACTGTAACTCCAGTAAACCTTATTAGAGTTTCATTGCAAAACGCATTAAACACCAAATCAAAATTTTTAAAATTAAATGTATTGAAAGATCAAAGAAAGATAGTTTTATCTGGATCAATGGATTAGTTTTTAGCAAATAGCTTTAAATCTACATTTATTTTAGGTAAAAAACACTGTTCTTTTGCAAAACGCATTAAACACCACTCCCATTTCAGAGCAAAATGTGATATACAATGTAATATCCAGTGCCCATTCATGGGTACTTGATGCACACAACTATTATCAATGGATACATTTACGTGCAGTGAAATGCAGACCTTACTCAACGAGACGGAGGAGCCTTGGAGAATTTCCGTGCGACTCCAACTCGGTAGATTTATGGACTCAATCAAATTATTGGTAATATTTGGCTGTGCTGACCCCCAAATCAAGCCCTAAATGCTTGGATGCTTTCCACACTGATTCCCAATTATTTTTACAGTGTCAGAAATAAACATCAATTGGGCCAATTTTAAAAAGTATTGAACAGCATATTACTTAACTGTGGATTTAATGCATTTTACAAAGAAAAATGTTCATGGATATATTGCTTTTTGCAAAAAAAAACAGTTGAAAATCATGATTTTCTTTCAAAAAAGTAATTATCACAGATTTAAAAAAAGAAAAGTAATTTAGTGTAATTATCACAAATTTTTTTCAAGGCACAATATCTTAATCCAAGTGAAGTGATCGTTTCATATGTACATGTATTGTATGACATCTTGTCCTTGCATAAACTTAAGTGGCAAAACAACATTGTTTTTCTTGGAACATGTCCGATGAAGATAACATGTTTTGCAACGAAACTCTTCATGTGCACTGAACATTTAAAAGCTGTAATGCCAAGTCAACTGTATATTATTTTAGCTGCAATTTTAGCTGCTAAAAAGAAATAAATAAAAATTATAGTTATTGTCTTAAGAATGTTTGCATTTGAGTAATGTGCTTCCTTCATCACTAACTGCACAGTATTGACAAATACATGTATGAATGATCAGTTGGTCAGTTGCCAATTTGCAGCTGGGGAGTAGGGATTACTAAATCCCCTCTGTCATCTAAAATAGTGTACGAGTGAAAATTGGGAAGGAAGAAAAAAGGGGGTGGGGGTGACAATTGGAGGCTGTCCCATACAGATGACTGGCACGTCCTCAATTTAACAAACATTGGACTGCAATACATGTAGAGCAGCAGAAAATATGAATACCGAAGTATGATTAGTTGCCAATTAACAGATAAGGAGTAGGGACTTCCCAGGTTTGAATCTCCGTATCATCCACACTACTGGTAGAAATAGTGAAAAAATTAAAAAGAAATGGGGGGGGGGGGAGGGGGTAATCGGAGGTACATTACATGTAGTCCCATGTCCCATTCAGATGACTCGCACACAGGCCTCAAATTAATTTTTTTTCCACGGAGGTCATTTTTTCAAATTCCAAAAAAAAAATGACCTCCATGAATTTTCTCACGGAGGTCATTTTTGTAATGACGGGGGCTACTTTTTAATATTTACATTTTCATGGAATTAGTACTGTCAATGACTTTGTATCCTCCTGAAATAACACTTAAATCTTAATTAGTCTTGGTTCTTCAATGACATGACAATAAGTGATTATTTGTACTGTAGCTGTATGTAAATATGGATCTCTGCAACTTCTCAAACATTATTAAAGAGGTTTACAAAGTAAAGACACCATTGAGAAAATTTAATTGTTTTCTGTGCCTTTTGTTTCACTGTTGAGTGTTGACTGTTGAAGGTGAAGAATCTGCAACTGCTTTGAAGTACTTTCTCATGGTATATAGGTAGTTTTGTACTCCTTGAAGTATAGAAAATTCAATTCATGCTTGAAATAAATAATCTTTAACTCTTTAACTTGTAAATAATGCAAGGCATTGCAAGCAAAATTGTAACTTCATGAAGGTTTTGGTTTCAACTCCAAACATAAATAATATCAAGTCAATTTGCCAGTGACCCTGTATTATTGTGATTGTGAGGTTAAAAATAGGTATACACTCATGAAATTAATGGGTTATGAGTTTCAGTTAAAAGGCATAGAAATTCAAATAAGACTGATTAAGAACTCTTCACTTTTTCACAGTGAAAATCTCCCAACATTCTTGTACCGGTATTCCAGTAATAAAAGTTTGTATGTATATTAGATGTATATTAGTAGGCACGTACGGGTCTTACAGGCACTTTCCTGTGTGTGCGTAAGTGCGGAAGCACACAAACTGCTGTCTGTGATCCAATCCAACGCGTACAGTAGCGAAGTGCGCGTTGGATCATAGACAGCAGGTTGTGTGCCTGCGTATATTACCGTACATCGCTCTTACGCACACACGAGAAAGTGTCTATTATCAAATCCCCCAAGTGCGCCTGCTGCACGATCGTATGTTTGTTTACATAAAACAGCTGAGCTCGAGGCCGAGGGTTTTAACTTTGTTCAGGTCGGGTTCAGGTTGACGTTTTTCGTAAGAATATTGAATCTTAGAGTTAATTTATTGAACAGTTAAGAAATTAGACATATGAAATCAGGTTTGTAAGTGTTTTGTGGCATAAAGCTACACTGCTACAGTAAAATTTCACGGAGGCGATTTTTAAGGTTGGTCATAGAAAAATCGTCACCGTTAATTTTCTGACGGAGGTGATTATTTAAGATACGATCGCGAATCGCGAATCGCCTCCGCGTATTTTGAGCGCTGCTCGCACATCCTACATTTACACTGTACATGTAATATACATGTAACAAACATGAGAGAGTAGACTTTAGTGACTTACAAACTGAATCAGTGTGAGCAGTTGCCAAATTGCAGAGGAGTAGAAATAGTGACATGAAAAAAACAAAATTGAAAGTAAAAAGAGATTGAGGGGGAGGGGTGCTGTTGGAGGCAGTCCCATGCAGATGACTGGAACGTCCTATGGGAAAGTAGACTGTAGTGACTAAACTGAAATATGAATACCTAAGTATGAGCAGTAAAAAAAAAAAAAAAAAAAAAAGTATGAGCAGTTGCCAATTTGCAGATGAGGAGTACCCCTATAGGGATTACTAAATATGCTGTTATAATTTTAAAGAGGACAAAAATAGTGACATGACCAAAAAAAAGAAAAAAAGAAAGTAAATAGAGATTGGGAGGGGGGGGGGAGGGGGATGCTGATGGAGGCAGTCCCATGCAGATGACTGGCACGTCCTAAATAACAAACATGGAAAAGTCTGCTGGGAGTTGAGCCCGGATCTGTTAATTACTACACAGCTTACATCCATGGTGCCACTGTGTTCTACTCCGCACTTCCTGTACTGTACTAGTCTCATTTTCCAGACGTTTTGCACTTTGCTTTAGTTTGCTCAACAGGTTGATCTTTTATTTATAGCGTGCCAAGATTTTGACCTTGTATGATATATATGAAAAATGTGCTAAACCTTGAGTGGTTCAAAAGGGTGCAGCCTGAAGTCTGCTTGCAGTAATCTTATATTCGAATGACAAAAGTATTTAAAAACTTAACATGTGAAGAATCCCCATTCCACACTTGTACTCCTTCTCATTTGTAACAGTATTATAGTCAGGGTCCTGTTTCATAAAACTTGTTATCAATAACAACTGCCACATATCTATGACAAATTTGCTCTCAGCCAATCAGATTCAGTAGCTAAGTATAACTCTACTGTTATTGAAAAATATAGATATCAAGCTTGATAAAACGGGACCCATGTAGGCCTATTATGTACATATACATGTATGTATATCTAACCCTTTGCACACTTTTTGATTTTTCTATCATAGAATAGTTGAAAAACGATCTCAGTCCATAGATGATGATGTGAGTGATTTCAAAATTGTAGGCCGACATGTTTAGGCATCCCTGCATCATCAGCCCCCCCCCAAAAAAAAATGAATACAGTACATGCACATGTACATGTAGATGTACATGTACCTTTCAACATGTACAGAATGTATGTTGAATTTGTGTACCGGTACACAAATTATATGAAGGCCTTGTACATAACATTGTGAAGGTGTGAAGGTGCAGCACTTGTTAAATACATGTACATGTAAGTTTATCCCAGTTGTGACCCAATGGGCAATACGTATGTAGTAACATTGATACAATAGAGATTTACTGAAGGGTCTGCTTCATGTAGACTATGATATTACGAGAGCTTACAGATTGAGCTTAGCTGCGAGCCAGAAGCAACAGCCCTACAAATGTATGTATTCACAGGACTTACACCAGTAGGAAATTGTGGATTTGACTTGATTCAATCCTCCTACATTTCTGCATGGAACATCGCACAGTCACCAGCTTACCAGACTCTCTGTGGCGTTTCATCTTGCCAGTGAGACTGACTGAGAGTGATGTGAAGCGCACATGCTGGTTGTCCTCAAACGGCCTTGTTGGCGTTCTTGGGAGCGTATTGAGTTCACTGAACGTCATCTGCGTGACTCAGCTCCATAGGAGCGTGGGGAGGGAAAACAATGTCCATGATTCATTTTTTGTCAAGGATTTTGATATTTTGACTTCAGGTTGAGCAAATATTCTTGATTTTTTTTTCTTCGTGTGGACTGGATGCAAGTTTCGGAAAATCGCATCAAGATATTTTTTCAGTAGACATCTATTCTGAAGGTGGTAATGGTGTTGCTGTCTTCTTTATAGACTTTTGCATCTCTGCATCTCTTTGTCCTCTGTTCATAGAGCTCCTTAAATTCAACAATTAGAGGAATCGATGCGTTTCTGACAAACGCTTCAAATTCACAAGAACTTGGGACAATTTTGCCCCAGGAACTACTGGCATAGCATTGCAAAATTTCCTTGTAGTACATATATGTAGGAATTAATTTTTCATTGATAATTTGAAGAGGCCCTGGAGAAAATATTTTGAGGGTAGTTTCTGATCGGGTGGGTAAAGCTGAGCATCGGAATCATGGTTCGAACGACTCAGAATGCTGCTCTGCGACATTCTAGGATCAACCTGTTTGGAAGCCAAAAGGACTTGCACAAACTCCAAGCTTTACAGGTAATGTTACAGGACTCAACACTATTGGGTGCCTGGGCACACGCATCCCAAATTTAGAGATGGACCCCCAGAATTTCAAAATTTTAATATGGCTCAGACTCTAAGAATTAAAAGGGAAAATCAGCCCCAGGTGGTATTCGGTTGAATTGAATAAAAGTAGAAAAAATGAGAGAAATAGATCAGTAAAAGTTTGAGCAAAATCCAATATGAAAAGGGAAAGTAATGAATTAAAAAAAAAGTTATAATCAATCAAACACAAATTCACAACTCCTCTCCCATTTGCTCAGTAAAGAAAATGTCATAAATGTTCATTTTCTTAGTTTCTGAGAAAGGTATACATATAGATTTGTTTCATACAAGTTCTTCATGTACATGTACATGTAAAACATATGAGCAATGATTACATGTATATCTTTCTTATATCCTATCATATTTTGCTCAATTCTTCACTGAAGAATTCTTTCTTTAATTTTTCTACTTCTTATAAAAACAAATTGTAATCAGGGTGGACTTTGCCTATAAATCAGGACCCCCTTGTGGAGAAACGAAAGTAGGGTGATGGGAATTAATATTGCCGACCACTTCTCGGTGTAGAAATTAATTATATTTTGAATGTTGGCTCAAGCTGAACCGGACGTACATGTATCTTTGGTTTTTAATTGATTTTATCCTTCAAACCCAATGCATAGAGATTATTTTCATGAAATGGGTTTGCTAAATTCTGTAGGGGCAAACTGCATACAACATGTAGATGCGTACACGTACATTGTAGCATGTTTTCTCTTATTACCTGTACATGTACATGTATGTAATTAGTGAATGATCTACATGATTGTATGTGTATGGCCATAAATTGCAATTTATCGTGAAATTTGGGGGGGGGGGAATTTGTTTTTGTGGTGCATTTTGAATAAATTTTGCCATATGATCAAGGAGTTGTCCAAAATTTAAGATCCTATGAATAAAGAAAAAAAAAAGAATAAAAGAAAAAATAAATAAACAGGACAAAATCTGCAAATCTGGAGTGATTGCACATTGCTGGGCATGTTGGACAATAAGACATATAATTGTTATATTCTGCATAGGAAATTTAAGTCATGGTTAAAATTTACATGTATGTGTAGGTTAGAATTTATTTCGGTTATTTATGTAAGGAGTAGGTTGGAATTTATTTCGGTTATTTATGTATTAAGGAGTAGGTTGGAATTAATATTTAATGTAAGGATGTACATGTAATATAAAACTGGTCATTTATGTTTTACATCAGTGTTTTTTTGTTCACTGGTCCACCACTTTTTTTTTCCCCCAGAGTTTTTTTTCTTGAAGCTCTTTTGGATCTGTGCAGTACTGTCTTGCTCCCAGCTTCCATTTATTTTTGCACTGCCAATGACGTACATGTACATATGCATGTACAAGTAGGCCCCAAGTCCAGATCTATTTCCCTATAAACTATTAAACAGTAATTGAGATTGAAGTCTTGTATAAAATGAGGTCACCTTAAACTTCAAAAGGCTACAACTGTACTTGGACAAGTCTGTACCAGCAGGAAAACTGTAATTTGACGTTTAGGGCCTATCTGATTTAAACCATTATTTTTTTTGCAAAAGGATGGTAATTTACTGTACGTACAGTATGTAAATGATTGAGGAAAACCTTGCTTTGATATCGCTGATTTGATGATGATTTGACACCATGACAGATCTATGAAGTACATGTACAGTATGTCTGAACTGAATTGAAAAGAAAAATCTTTGATTTCAGTAAAGAATACCAGTAGGTATTTTTGATGTCCTGGGGCGGTATTCTGAGATTCATTTTATCCCAGATTAAAAAAAGATATTTTGACTCGGTAAGATAAAATGCGCATAATTTTTTTTTTTTATAGCGGCATTTTATCTCATTGGGACCCGCCCATTTTATATCCATTATCCAATTCTTACCTTTTATTTAGCATGCTCAACCAATAGAATCTTTCTCCTTGGTACAGAGCGTATTGTGTCTTTACTTCATAAAGCGTGGTAGAGCACAAAATGTGTTAAAGCGCAAAACAGGTTTTTGCTGCAAGCGCATGGAAGAGGGGGTTAAAGTTACACTGTTGTCCGCGTATCACGCTTATCAAAGTGCAAGGCACACAAGAGGTAAGAGCGTGAGATAAAATATGAGATAAAATTCAAGATAAAATGTGGTCTCGGAATACAAAAAGTTAAAATAACATACTTTTAACCCTTTCAGGACAGGAATTATTCAAGGGCTAAATTGATCACATTTCGTTCTTCAAATTGGCAACAATAATATTTTTCTTTTAGTGCTACAAGATTGTAATAAGGGGTAATGTCTTTGAAAACAATATACATGGTTAAAAGAATTGGCGAAAAGTTGAAAAAGTTGCCAATTTTGATAAAAAACAATGATTTTGAATCTCTCAATGTGTTGCCAATTTAAGGATTTTGAAGCTTATTCTCCTTTTTAAAATTCCTGACATCAAACGCAATATGGTCATGTAACAAAAATGGACATAGCATGTGCAGAAATTTTTGCTCTTTCTACTCATATATCTGGTATATTTTTTAGAGCTCTGAATCAAAACTTATTAAGCCAAACCACAAAATGTGGTCAATTGTCTTGAAAGGGTTAATAGAGATAAAAATGATGCTCAGAATACCACCCCAGAACACATGTAGACCTGCAGTACAACATGTATGCAGCATTCTGAAATCTGAATATTTGTGTGATGTTGGTGCATGACTGCATGCACTGTTATTGGTACAGCATACATACATGTACACTCATACATGTACATTCTACAAATAATAGTGTACCCAACGTTTACTTTGCCCCATATCCGCCTCTGATTCATAAATTCCTTAATTGAATAAACTTTCTGTATGATATCATACATGTACATATCAATACTCGCAGTGCTGTGTATATTATACTTCAGGCCTACAGGTACTGTATATTTGTACATGTATGTACATTGTACATGTACAATGTACATGTAATGTATGTACACTGTAGGCCTTCACTGTGAGCAGGGAGGAGGGAGGAATATTAATCAAAGTCAATACAGTGTACATCTATACCCTTTCATGACCGGAATTATTTAAGGGCCATTTTGATCACATTTCGTTCTTCAAATTTGTGACATCAATAATATTTTTCTTTTAAAGGGCAATCCAACCTTGGTAATGAGTTGATTTGTGTGAAAGGAGAAAAATAAGAAAAACGGGATGGTGAAAGTTTGAAAGAAATCGGACAAAGAATAAGAAAGTTATCGATGTTTGAAAAAATGAGATCACTACATCTATGGGAATCTCAAATTGGCAATTTGGTGATTCGATTGTGACATTTTTGTGGACAACTCTCCCATTCGTCTTACACAAAAATATCATCATTAATTTGCGGTTTTCTTCAAGGCGCTTTTACCCTCGGGGCAGTACTCAAAACATATTGGAGAGAGCATATTGTTATAGGTCCTCATGAAAGAGAAAAATCCTATATTACATTTTGAAAAAAGTGACATTTTAGTCATTTTGTGTGTTGGAGCGAATGGGGGAGTTGTCCACAGATACATCACAGTGACATTACCTATTCGGCCAATTTGAAATTCCCATATGTATAGTGATTACAACTTTCAAAAATTCATAACTTTCTTATTGCTTGTCCGATTTCGTTCAAACTTTCGCCAATCTGCTTCTCTGGTTTTTCCTCTTTCTTTCAGAGCAACTTGCTATTAAGGTTGGATTTCCCTTTAATGCTATACATGTATGTACATGTACAGTGTATATGATTCTAATAAAATGTAATGTCTTTGAAAACAGCATACATGGTTGGGAATTGTGACGAGAAGTTGAAAAATTGCCAATTTTGATAAAAAACCCCTAATGATTTTGAACCTCTCTGTGTGTTACCAATTTAAGTATTTTAAAGCTTATTCTCCTTTTTAAAATTCCTGGCACCAAACGCAATATGGTCATGCAACAAAAATTGGCACAGTAGGTATAGAAATTTTTGCTTTCTTCTCATTTACATGTATCTGGTATATTTTTTAGGGCTTTGAATAAAAACTTATTGAGCCAAACCACGAAATATGGTCAATTTTCTCAAAAGGGTTAAAATGTGAAGATACAGTCTAGGCAAGATTTCAACATAATGCCTTCCACTTAAAAAAAAAAAAAAATGGTACATAAAGTTTGTCTGGAGGCAGGGGCGGTGCTACAGGGGGGGGGGGCAGGGGGATCAGTCGCCCCCCCCTATCATTTTTCAAGCGAGCAAAAAAAAAAAAAAAAAAGAGGAAGAAGGGGGAGAAAAGGAGAAAGAGAAGGGAAAATGGAGAAGAGAAGGCTGGGCCATGCAATTATGACATAACTGTTATAGTCCTATTTGTTATTTCAAGACCCTCGACGTGCGACGTTGCTATACGCGTCATTTTGCCCCCCCCCCCCCACCCCTATTTAAATATCCTGGTGCCGCCCCTGCATGGAGGTTATTATTGCTGGAAATCTCTTGCAGCTATTGAGAGCTATACGAGCTCTGGTAATTGAAAGAAAAAAAATAAACAGAAAAGGAAATACTAAAAAGCTGTAAAAATGATGTACAATGAGAAAGCAGCCCCTTAAATATCACTAAATTTACCCACAAAGTATAATAGAAATTGATAATGTGTGAGCAGAAACCAATGCCAGGTTTTGCTTTACAATGATGACAAAAATTAGGAATGTGCAATGTCCATTCTATTTTCTATTGACCCTCTCCGGGGGTTGGGGGGGGGGGGGGGGATCATTTTGACGAGCCTTTTATGGACCATTGATCTCTAACAGTTGAGCATTCCTTTCATGATTTTAAAGCACAAGATTGAGTTCCTCTGCATACTGCATAGTAGTTGAATTGGGGGGGGGGGCACTCCTTTTTCCAATGGTTTATTTTCTGAAGGTTTGTAAACAGTAATTCCAAAGCTTTATACATGTACATGTAATTCCAAAACACAAATTTTCCATACCAGTGGGGTTCATTATTCCGAAGGTCCATAATTTTGAAAAGTACAGTGTAAATACAATTCTACTTGACTTTTAAAAAAAATTAAGAACCCTATTTCATTTTCAAAATTATGAAACTTAGCAATAACTAACCTTCCATATAATAAACCTTAGGATCAACAAATCTTCAGAATTATGAATTTTGGGAGAAACAACATGTACATGAACCCCTTAAAGCATTACCAGACCTCTTGGCATTGCATTTACGTGTGTGCAGGTGGAAAATCGCCCCTTTCTTTCAGTCACGTAACCTTTGAATATGTACATGTACATGTAGAAGCAAAGGACTTCTACTTGATTTAATTTTGTTTTCTTTTTTTGTTTTCGCTGCTAAACAGGCTTGTATCCTCAATGGAAAAGTACAAGTAAATGTTCATTGTAAGTCAAGTATATAAAGTTACTATCAAACAAAACGCAAGCAAAGTTACATGTACATGTACATGTACATGTAGGACACCAAACAGTGAAATGGTGAACAGGTAGCCTACATGTACATGTACACCAGGGGAATCATGGGAAAAAGATTTAAGTTTTTAACAATTTCTTTGGGGTATTGATGATGCAGGAAGTTATCATTATTTATTTTCTTATGGGCTATGAAGAAGAAGGACAAAATGGCCTGCATCATTCCTAAGGGGATTATGTAAAACAATTTTTCAATATTTGTTTCCAACTTCTATTACCCTGTTGTCCCAATTTGTCCACCTTCCTTCTGCAGCCATTGGCATGTGTACATGTAGTTACGCAGTTGCTGCTGGTACGTGGTATGCGCAGTGATTGCAGGCATGTGGGCATGATATTGCAGTCAAGAAATAGCGACAGTATTTTACATTTCAGACTGCACCAAGCCAATCGAATCTCGCATGAGAGCTCGAGCTCAGGCTGAGCGTGCATACATGACTACATGTACATGTAGCAACGGTATTTTACACGTTTTTCATTTCATGATCCCACAGCAGTTTGTGAAGTTTGTGAAATTAAGCCTTCGCAAAAATAACAGCTGAAGGGGATATTACATGGTGTAGGCCTACAGTACATGTCTATGTCTTGGGTTGCGGTAAATGACCATACCGATGCAGGACTCGCAAGTTGAACATGGTCATGAAATAACATCACATCAGCAGCCTTGTGCAATAGAAATAAAAATCAAAATGGGGCGGGTTTGAATAAACACGAATCGGAAAGTCGGTCTTAAAACGGGATCTGTGGGATTGATCGAGGCAAACAATCCTTTGCTTTCATAACCCATTTTATTTTGTGACCTCTGGCTCTGGTTTATAATTTATAAGTACCTGTTTACGTAGGGTACTACCTGTTTAGATGTTGGAGCTCCGTCATAATGGAAGTTGAAATGGAAGTTTCTCATCCGTTCTCTTCGATATCCTGTCACCGGAGATATAGGAAGGGAGAGCTTTTCAGGAGTGAACTGAATGGCAGGCTAAAAGGGCAAGAGTCGTTCCTTCGGGTGAAAGTGCTGATGTCTCATATCGATCGTGGTGGGATGTATTTATTTGGGTTGAACTTGGAGATGTAATATTGATTGTTAAAAGGTCCATCAGAGTTGATTTGTATTTTCCTCATGTAGACAGGGTTAAACATGTACACTTGCAGGGTCTGTGTGCATGGGCCCCCAAATTTTTACTCTGAATCCTCTAAAATTTCTAGATTTTAACATGAAATCCATACTACTCATCTTCATTCGTTATAGGATAAGTGTTCTTGATGATCGCAATCAGCGCGCACTTATTTCACAAGTGCGAATGGGGTCTCCATGTAATTTGCTCAAGTACACGGGACTTGTCAATTTAAACTATTGAAGGTGCTAGAATCGATTGATGGCATACTCATCTGTGCTCCTACAGCCAGAGGGGGAAATGGTCTTTTTATGTGTTATTAGTCTCTTCGATTCCTGAAGATTTGTGCTTTTGCATAAAAATAAAATGCCTCACTCGATTTTTGCAAAATGAAACAAGGGCCATGACAATGGACGTTGTTCTTCAATCTTGGAGATGATTGGTTTTTGCAGTATTTCACAAACTCCAATAGGGTCTTATAGTATGCTCATGGACACAAGAAGACCTGTCAATCGTAAACTAGTGACGGTGCTCGAATCGATTGATGGCATGCTCGTCTGCGCTCTGAAGCTGGAGGGTGAAATGGTCGGTTTGTGTCTTATTAATCTCTTTTAATGGCCAATCCACCCACAAACAGACGATCATTTTAGATAAATTGTACACAGCAGGTGCGAGATGTTTTCAATAACAACAGCCTGGAACTGATCAATTAGAGGTTTAGGTGTGCCCTGTAACACTAAATCCTACCCCTAATTGTTGGTAACATACCCTTCAGGTCATCACCCTCCCTTCTTAATTGGTTGACGGCAGTAAGCACATACTGTGCTACTTGGTCACATTAAAGGGACAAGCCAATAGGCGGCCGTGGGGAAAGGCCGTTTACTCGTATGCAAAGTCCATCGGACCAATGCAATTAAATTTCAGACTGTACGAAGCCGACCGAATCTTGCACAAGAGCTGGAGCTCAGGCTGAGCGTGCACGTTGCGCGGCGACCAGTCTGTCCTTGCGAGGGCCGTGGCATCATCAGGTATCGAACACCGTGCCCTCTCATGGCACAAAAACGTCAACAATCTGCAGTTGAATTTCCCTTTAATGCATTGAGAAGAATAGTCAGAACATGCACCAACTCCAGAATTTTGCAACAAATCCCCATTTCTGTGTGCACAGCACAGTGAAATCTGAAGGTTACCCAAATGTTTACATGTACAGTACTTGGACTTAATCTAGAAATGTTTTCAGTGATCATATGAATTGTAAACTGAATTAGATTTCATATCGAGCGATTATCACTATTACTGACTGCCTTGTACTGTCGGGGAGGTGTCGTGGTCTAGTGGATAAGTCACTGGACTACATGTATAAGGCAACGGCTCATGGTCCAGGGGTCAAATCTCAGCTACGACACTAATGTCGTGTCCTTTGGCAAGACATTGAGATCTACATTTGCCACCCTCTACCCGGGTGAAGCAAATGGGTATCTGGTAGGATGAAATTCACTGAATGCTCAAGCACCTTACCATGGTACATGGACATGTATGGACATATACCTTGGCTATAGCCGGAGTATTAATACATGTATGATTGCAGGGCCCTCATGGAGAATGTCACTATACTGATCATTAGTGTTGGTATCGACACGCCTGATGTCGCCACTATGGCGACAAAAGTACTGGTTTTGGACTTTGCCGACATGTCGACACGCATGCTCCGATGGCGACATAAAATGGGTCTTTTTACATGTACCTCGCCGTGGCGTCGTGCGCGCGTACGTGATTTGTTTCACATATGCATTAGCAGCGCGCGCGCGCGACACGATCGCTGCGTATCTAGCTGCGACGACCGGTATACATTACGTACATGTACATGCCTAGATATGCGACACTAGCTGACTCGCACCGCATGACTTTCATTAATGCTTGATAAATTGGATCATACAAAACAAATTTTGGGGCAAATAGTTGACAGTGTGCATCTTTGAGAACTGTAAGTGAGTATGACTGCGAGTGTGAGCCCGTGAGGACATAGTGCATGTATTCCATGTATTAAGCTCTTGTGAATTTGTGTCGGGTAACTCTGGTTTAATAGTGTACGGTCACTACGGGAGCGACCCGAGTTTAGACTTGTTTGACTCATGTCCAGATGTCGACACATGTCGACATCGGCGTTAATTTTATTGCGACATGGCGACATAGATTTTCCATGCCGATACCAGCACTACTGATCATGAGGCTAGTACCCAGGGTAACAAGACTGTATTGTTGTCATTGTTTTGATATGATATTAGGATTGTTGGGGGATATGAATACATGTACATGTATGTTGCCAGTGTGTAATCATATTTATCTCTTCTCTAATGAACTATAATTCTTGCTCCAGTTACATATGTAATGATATTCCCCTCAGGCTCAAGGCCAGTCAATAGTTTATAATGATTATTTGTACATGAACATGGACGTTGTAGAAGCCTTAAGTTTTCCAGTATGCGATACGATGGACAGTGTTGTACTTGTATTAAAGTAAATGTACACTGTACATGTACATTGTGAGTACATGTAAATCCTAGAATTTGTGTTTGTTAAAGATTCTTTGATTTGATTTCAAGTAACTATTTTAGTTGCAACATTCACCATGTGCAAATTTGAGTGTAACAGGGACACTGAATTTGCCTGTCCCTGACCCCGTTCTCATTACAAGGGATAGAGCGCTTTAGCGCGCGCTAGATCGCGCAACCTCTAGGGTGAGAACGCGGCGACGTCTTTCCGGCGCGCTCCAGGGCGGTCCACAGCAATCCCAAACCGGACCACCTCTTGGGGGTAGTCCACGAGAGATGGAGCGATCTAGAGCGCACCTATTCGCAGTTTACTGTGCAGAGAGTGCTAAGATAGATCGCTCTACCCTCTGCAGGTGTGTACCCGAGGCGTGCCAGCAGTGTGCCAGTGGCCCTCCCTGGCGCGTCCCACGATGGAGCGATCCACTTTCCAATCTCGTAATGAGAACGTGGTCCCTCTTAAGGCCAATGAATATATTGCTTATTTTTTCATACGCATGTACATAAATGTTGTATTGTATTAAATAATGTTTTTCAAAAAACTATTTTGTAGCAGCCATGGGCAGAATAAATACAATTTTTAAGAGAGTAAGAACAATCTTGAAGTATTTTCTTGAGAGCACTGTATAGAAGCCAATATATTTGCCTACAGATATTTTTTGTAGATGATAGAGACACAGACACTTTGGAGAGTTGTTGTTTTCATGATAAAGCATTTTAAAAAAATGATGTCTGCAGTATTCAAATCCCAGGGTATTTAGGAAAAATGTTCCTTTCTTTCTTATTGCTCATGTTCTGTTGAATATTTCTTCTTGTTTTTTGTTTGATTTGGCAGGGAGAGAAGAACCAGGGCTTTGGATGTTTGTATAATAATATGAAACATGGTCAGACATCCACCAAGGAACTAGCTGAGTTCTTCAAGGAAAGGTAAGATTTTACACGATAATTTACATATATACATGTACATGTACATGTATGCACATGTACATGGACATGTATCATGACGTAAACTTCATGATGTCGATGAAAGCTATGTTCATGCATTCATCAACATCAAATTAAAAGAGAATGAAACCCTGGGGAGAAATCAATTTTGATAAAAAGAGAGGATAGAGAGAAGCAATTTTAAAAAAGTTCCATCAAAATCGGTTACGAAATGAGAAAGTTATGAAAGTTTTAAAAGTCTCAATTTACTTTCTATGGCGATCCTCAAATTAGCAAGTGACAGGTTTAGTAACTACAACTCTCCATATGTTTTGTACACAAAATTTCATATTTTCCCCATTACACCGTATCTCTCAAGGTGCAGCTTGTCTCCTTAGCCCAAGATACTATTATGGGAAAATGTACATGTATTTGACACAACATATGTTGAGTTCACAAAAAGACAAGCAGCATCTTTAGAGATAATGGAGAAAATATGAAATCTTTTGTATAAAACATATTGAGAGTTGTACTACTAAACCTACATGTACCATTTTGAAACAACATTGCCAATTTGAGGATTGCCATAGAAAGTAAATTGAGACTTTTCAAACTCTCATAACTTTCTCATTTCGTAACCGATTTTGATGGAACTTTTTTTGAATTGCTTTCTCTCTATACTCTCTTTTCATTAAAATGGATAATTTCCCAGGGTTTCATTCTCCTTTAAAGACAATTCATCAAAGACTTTTTTTTTCTTTTCTTAAAAATGTTTGTTGTACATCTACAATAGATGTGTGTAGTGTATTATTTGAAAACAAAAAAAAACAAAAAAACAAACAAAAGAAATCCCAATCAAGGTCCTTAAGTTGCATTCATATTTCTTACATGAAAAATGACACTATACATTTTTAATATGTCAAGAAAAAAACAATGTAGGAATTAATTTCCGTGTATTGCATTCACATTTTTCTTTGTTGACTGTATTTTAAGAAAATGGAAATCAGCCAAAATTCAGGATATAATTATTTATCAACTCTTCTATACAGTACTCTGTTTGTCAATGCTCACTAGACACTACACGTTCAAAAAATTGTACATTAAATATTTTCCCCTCCATGGAAGTAATTAACTATTTCCTTGGTGGCCTATTAACATTTATTATGGCCTAAACAAGGAATGGAGCGAAAGAGAGAGAAAGGGAGGGAGGGGGGGGGGGGGGGGGGGGGGGAGAGAGAGAGAGAGAGAAAGAAAGAGGAAGAGAAATGTGATAGACAGTTGTTTTTGTCAGTCAATCAGTTACATGTACATTGTCCTTCTGGTAAGTCAAAAAATAAATGGCTCCTGGTCAGTCACTTTATAATTATGATTAACAGAGTGACCATTTGACCAGTCATCTGCTTTGTCATTACTCCCACAGAGATTTGACAGTGAATCTTTACTTTTTACTCCATCTTCTTGTTCTGACCAGTTGATGGTTATAACGATTTAACAATAACTTGCAGTAAAACTGATTTTGGGGCGAAACCGTTTAGAATTGCTGCTGAATCGTTGAACTGTATCCATGTTAAAATGGGGATCGATGTGGCACTTTTTAGAGCAGCAAAATTTTATTCAATATTTGTACAAATATTCTACTCTTTCAATACATGTAAATATTTTATACTGAATTTATTCTGATGGTGATCTTTAGACTTTGATTGTGTGATTTCTTTGATTGTATTGATACATGTAGAGAAGTAACGCTACTTAGCACTACATGTACCATTTCTTGTTGGGAGTACATTTCTGAATGCATTCCTTTTTGTTTTATGGCCTGTAAAAACGATTTCTTTCAATGTTTTTCTAACAATTTGTACAATGCCATCGCTGAACATGATAATCAGGTCCAAGGAGTAAATCTTTGTTTCGACCTGTTTGACATGTATGAATGTTCACCTCCTGTCTGCTCTGTGTCTCATTCTCATTAACCCTTTCAAGACAATTGACCACATTTTGTGGTTTGGCCTAATAACTTTTGATTCAGAGCCCTAAAAAACATACCAGATGCATGAGTAGAAAGAGCAAAAATTTCTGCACACACTGTGTCCATTTTTTTTGCATGACCATATTGTGTTTAATGCCAGGAATTTTAAAAGTAGAATAAGCTTTAAAATCCTTAAATTGGCAGTACATTGAGAAGTTCAAAGTCATTGTTTTTTTGTCAAAATTGGCAATTTGTTCAATTTTTTGACAAAGTGCTTAACCATGTACAGTATGTTGTTTTCAAAGAATTACATTTCATTAGAACCATGTACATGTACATGTAGCATTAAAAGAAAAATATTTTTGTTGCCAATTTGAAGAAGAAAATGTGATCAAATTAGCCCTTAAGTAATTCCTGTCCTGAAAGGACCCTAAATCACGCTCTCGCTCTCCACTCTCCGATGTAAGAAACAGATAATTTGAACCCTAGGATATTTTCTTTGATATGTCTGGGTGGAAAAAGCAAGCAGATCCTAGAAAAGCCTTACGTTATAGATAGAATCTAATCAGTATTCATGCTACGTGTAATGTCCATGTATATTCTTTGAGCTCTCGATCTCGATCTCGGGAAGAGAAAATGTGCATTTTCTCCATAGTATGCAATTGATGTACCACTACTCTGAATTTTAATGTTACCAATTCATGTAGTGATGTACATTACTTTTGTCACAGTGCCAATGGCTTGTTGTTTTTCCCGCCAAAAGAACTGACAGAGTTGCATTGAGCTCGGTTCTTGATATATTTGTTCATGTGTGGCAAAGCTAGATTTTTGAAAGCCAAATGAGTTCTTCTTTTGAAATGCCAACACCGATATACACTGTACATGTATACGTACATGTAGTTTTATTTTTGCAGCTCTTGATGGTAGAAATATTTTCATTAATGGATTTTGTTACTAGTAGTTGGTTTTTGTTTGTTTTTTTTTTGGGGGGGGGTGGGGGGGGGGGTGGGTGTTGCATAATGTAGATGAATGAAGTTTGGAAAACCCCCCCCCCCCATTATTTGTCATATTTCTTTGATTTATCCTGTACGGCATCCGCGTCCATGAAAACGAGTACAAAGGGTTGTTTTTTTACCACCAGACGGGTAATCCAGGGATCTCGTGTAGGGTATCAAAAACAAGAAAATTCTGAAAAAAAAATGGCATCAAATTCACTAGTGATGAGAAAGATCCTTGAAAAGGGTAGGAAATTTGACAGTACCAGTCGGCATCTGAAAATCTTCCTGTGGATATTTTTTCATGAATCCAAAGAGGTTCTTTTCTATTCTTTCAATGAAAACATCATTCTGTATTTGTTTCAAAGTAAATATATATTCTTTTTTTTGGCCAAAAAAGGGCCAAGAAGAACCAATCCTCCACGTACATGTACATGTACTATGCAAGATCTAAAAAATCCCTGTTAAGGATCTAAAAATCAGAAATATTTCATGCACAGAGAAAACCCTGTTTAAAAATGCAAACAGTTGTTTACAATATGAACTGAACAACTCGTTGTATTCATATTGTAAACAATTTGTTAAATATTAAGCAGGTTGTATTAAGTTTTAAACAACCTTTGAAACAGCATTTTTACTGTGTGGGTTTCCCTGAATAGGGTATACAGGTGTACATTAAAAACCTCTCGACTTACATGTAAATCCTCGTTTAGGGTGCTTTTCAGAAAATCATGGATGAGGATGCCAATAATGCCATACATGTATATGTACAGTCCTCAATGTACATGTACATGTACATGTACATTGTACCAGTGAATATGAATAGACAATTATGAATACAGAGAAACCTGTGCAGAAAGACCTCTCAAGGGAGACACAAAATAGTGGTCTTTATTTGTACACTGTAAGCAGGTGATCTATTCCAGTCCTTTCAAACATGTTTCAATGGAAAACACAATTTCAAGTGAAATAGAAAACGAGGACTTCATGTGGAATAGCGGACTTTCCGTACAGGTGGTTGCTAAAGCAATATTCATGTTTGATTTATTCTGTAGTCTTACGGCTCGTTCAAATATATGAAGAGGTAAACCACTTAAAGGAGAAATGAAACCCCAAACTTGTATGCATAAGTAGAAAAATCTTAGAAGCATATCACTGAAGGTTTGAGGAAAAACGATTAAAGACTAAAAAAGTCATGAAGATTTTAAAAACCTAAAATTGCTAAATGAAATTGGCAACATACTCGTTATGCTAATGAGATGGTCTGATGTTTTTGTGCTCTCTCTCTATAGGAATAAGAAAATTATCAGATTTCAGCTTTTAATCAAAGAAAATTGAATTATCAACATTGTGCTTGAAATATATTGTGAGGAATAAAATGAACACCACCTGTAATACAGAAATCCAATTTTCTAAGATATATTCAAGGAAAGTGGATTTTTACAGCATTATTTTAAGGCAATTGGAAAGTACATGTACATACATGTGGCACATTTACACATCACAGCATCTCATTAGCATAATGAGGACATTGCCAATTTCAGATCTCCATTCATTTAGCGATTTTAGGATTTCAAATATTCATAACCTTTTTATTAGTTGTTCATTTTTCCTCACCCTTTCACTGATATGCTTCTTTGATTTTTCTGCTTCTATTAAAATGCATTAATTTTTTTGGTTTCATTCTCCTTTAAAAAAAAAAAAATGCGGGGATTTTAAGCGTACTGCGCTCCACGCGTAATGTAGATTTCTTTGTTGAGTCATGCATCTCCACTTGCCATTCATTTAATACATGTACACCAAGAAAATGCGGGTTTTTTTAGGCCATTTATCGCTGCATATATACCTGAACGAGCCTCTAGTGGCATTTGACTTTGAACATACCTTTGAAACTTGTACTGCAGTAGCTGACGTTATGGCATTTGTGCTGGCGTAAAGCGTGATAGATTCTGTTGGAAATTTGGGTGGTTAGCAGTAAAGGGCAACTGTCTATGATGTGAAGTGGGAGTAATATGCAACGGAAACAAGACAGTATGCATATTCAAGGTTGCATTGTAGAATGGTAGACTTCAGTGTCATGTGGGTTGGCCTGGTTCTACTTCTTTGATGATTATCTACATGTAGAGTACATATAGAGGGAGTGGACTGAAGTCAAGGAAAGGAAAGTTTAGATCTGCATTTTGCAATGTCAATACTGACAAGCATTTAAACTTTGAATGCTTTAAATTAAAGAGCAGGCTGAGTTCTGGTAAAAAGGTGAAAACTAAATTGTGAGCTTTCTCGTTTCTTATACATTGAAGAGTATCATATTGGAATACAGCCTGAAAAGGACTGCCATTTAAATGCCTTAATTTTTGAAATATGATGAGAAATATTGCAACACTTTGGATCACACTTTCACATCACATACACTGTACATGTGTATACATGTACATGTACATGTACATGTAGTCCCACATACCCATTTCTGTTTGCAGCACTGCTATTCCTTGTACATGTATGTGATTTTCAGCCAGATTTAGTCAATTTCTTATGATTTTGACAGATTTCAAACCCTCAAAATACATGTACACAATAATTTCAATTAACATAATTAACCATTCTTGTAATTATTTTTTTGACAAATTGCAATCATATGACCAGAAGTTCCGGAACTCAACTTTACATGAAGTTCATGATTTACATGTACATTTGTACAATGTTAGCCAACATTCTCTACATAGCCATACTGTACACTACGTACATGTAGGTGCAGGGGCCTACATTTCATGTACATGTTTATATGCCTACAGCATTCAGTAGTATCAACATAGAAAACCTAGAATACATGATAGTAGAGAAAGAAGATGGATGGAGAAGGTAAAATGGACAAATATTGACAAAAAGAAGAAAGAGAGTGAGAGAGTGAGAGAGACAAAATAGCATCTTGAAGAGAAAGAGTTGGAGATTGAGAAAGAGAGTGATAGAGACAGAAAGAGAAGGAGTTGGAGATTGAGAGAGAGAGACAGAGAAAGATTGGGAGATTTAGAGAGTGAGACTGAGAGAAAGAAAGAAAGAAAGAGTGGGAGATCAAGAAAGAGAGACAGAAAGTCAGAGAGAGAGAGAGAGAGAGAGAGAGAGAGAGAGAGAGAGGATGATGAGATGAGCAGAGAAAAAGCAGAAACAAGCCCGGGCAGATGGATTTGCATACAATTTATGAGACGGATAGAACATGATGGAGCAAGAATGCATATGACATTCTGAGGAAAAACATGAAAAATGATCCATGAATCTGTGTGCGTTGTTTTGCATTGTAAATTACAATTTGGGAATGCAGACAAAGCCTTCTCAAAAGGATAGTACATGTATGACAGTGCAGAATATATACTTCCAGACCCTTAATCAATTCTATGCTAGGGAGAATTTATATTCTGCATGAAATTGCATTCTACGGTGAGTCAATGCATTCAATATTACATCACATATTTCATGCATACATTACATGTACACATGTATGTAAAACTGGGCAGTGAGTCTTTGTGACATGAAAATGCAGGAAACACACAAAATGTAATTCAGTCTTATTGAAGAGCAGTGTCTGGATGCAGACGAGTTATTTGTGCATGAGATAAGCCTTAGCGATGAGTCACATTGTTGTCATTGACAGACAAACAGAATGAGAGTGGTCTAGACTTCACGAATAGCCCTTTCAGACGAATGAAATCAACGTGTTAAGAATGATCGTGCAAAGGTTTCCATACACCATGTATTGTATATACTGAGAGGGGCGTTATAATACAGGTACATTGTACATGTACATAATATACATGTACACATAGTCTTAACCCTTTCAAGACAATTGTCCACATTTTGTGGTTTGGCTCAATAATTTTTTATTCAGAGCCCTAAAAAATATACCAGATGCATGAGTAGAAAGAACAAAAAATTCTACACACACTATGTTCATTTTTATTGCATGACCATATTGCATTTGATGCCAGGCATTTTAAAAAGGAGAATATGCTTCAAAATTCTGAAATTGGCAACAAATTAAAAGGTTCAAAATCATTGTTTTTTATCAAAATTGGCAATTTTTCAACTTTTCAACAAAATTCTTAACCACATACATTGTATATTGTTTTCAAAGACATTACACCTTTATATTAGAACCATGTAGAACTAAAAGAAGAATATTATTGTTGCCAATTTGAAGAACAAAATGTGATCAATTTAGTCCTTAAATATTCCTGTCTTGAAAGGGTTAAGGAGATGTGCGCAGTTTTCCTGCGTAAAACATCCGTTATACATATATATTAGCCCATGCTGGTCATAGTTCACTGTGCGCTTAAGGTATTAAAGCCCCGACCAGGTACATGTACATGTACAGGGTTATCAAAAGATGCAATATGTTCACTCTAGAAGATGAACCCAGGTGATTCTTATTTCATTTGAAACAGTGCTCTTGAAAACCTGTGTTTCACTCTACAACATCTTGGACAACAACATCTACATGTAAATGAGCTTGCACGTTTGATACTTTAGCTGTAGAGTTTTTTTACAAAACATATACATGTAAATTTGCTTGTCTGAATGGAGATTAAATCTCTACAGTCTTCCCACTATTGCAGAGCAAGAGGGATAAGGGGTGGATATAAAATCATGTGCACTTAAAGGTGCATATTTTTGAAAATACTGTAGATTTTGAAGAAAAAAGCAGTCCAAATTCCTAAGTTATGATGATATACAATGAGTGACTAAAAAACTTTTGATGGATGTTTTGTATCCCCCCCCCAAATGTGAAATAGTATCTTTAGAAGTTTGTAACTGTCCTCTTGAAATATAGGTCGGGGCGGTCATCCGGGTGCTTTCGTTCAATGCCATTGACAACCGATGAAAACACAGAGATTCTTGCATGATCAGCAGACCATCAAACATGGCTCGCTCGACCGAATCATCGACCAGCACCATGCCGAGGCCAGTGGTTTAGCCAGCCGGGCGTCTGGGCGTCTTTTGGACGCCCATTTCTTCTGGAAGACGCCCAGAAAAATTTGCAAGACGCCTTGATCAAAATCATTTGATGGACGCCCTTTTAATACTTTCAGGACAGGAATTATTTAAGGGCTAAATTGATCACATTTTGTTCTTCAAATTGGCAATAATGATATTTTTCTTTTAGTGCTACATGGTTCTAATAAGATGTGATGTTTTTAAAAACAATATTCATAGTTAAAAATTTTGTTGAAAAGTTGAAAAATTGCCAATTTTGATGAAAAACAATGATTTTAGACCTCTCAATGTGTTGCCAATTTAAGGATTTTAAAGCTTATTCTTGTTTTAAAAATTCCCGGCATCAAACGCAATGTGTTCATGAAACAAAAATACATTAGTGTGTGCAGAAATTTTTGCTCTTTCTACTCATGCATCTGGTATATTTTTTAGAGCTCTGAATCAAAAGTTATTGAGCCAAACTACAAAATGTGGTCAATTGTCTTGAAAGGGTTAATAGTTAAAGATCAATTTACAAGATGCCTTTTAAAAATCATTTGATGGACGCCCTTTCAGTTTTTGTAAAGATGTTTTGTATTCACGATAATTTATATCCTCGGCTTCTCAGCAGAAGTCGAAGTCGCAAACGCTCCCGCAAACAAGTACCGTACGTGCGTACGGGTCTAGGCTGTAGCTACTTAGTCTTTGCGCGACACCTTTTGTGAAAATTTTCTTTCCGAAACGCATTATCACTGTTACAATGAGAGGTCTAAAAATTATCATCATCCGTGTAATGAGACTATCGCTAGATCTACGACTGGATACACCACACAGAGAAATTGTTCCTTACCACATTAAGTCCATAGTCACCTCAAAAAATCAATCTGTAAAGCCAAAGCCTGCCTCAAAAATACGGAATTAGTGCCATTTTTTAAAGTCACGCGGCGCTTAAGTCGCGTTGTGAGGAACAGAGTCACCGAAAACGCGCTAAAACTCAAGAAATCGGTGGATTTATGACGGGGTTTTCTACTTATCGCGCGCGAGATTGATGCTCATCAAGTGAAATGGTATCCGCGAAAAACAAATTGGAAAAGAAAAATCGCCCGGAACTGTGCGCATTCAGTGTATTTATGTACGTACGTACATATACGCAGTGGCGGATTTAGGGGGGGGGCAATCCCGGCCCGTGCCCCCCCCTTTTGAGGGAAAACAATGCATTCCCCCCCCCCTATTTGCGATTGTGCCCCCCCCCCCCCTTTTCGACCAGGAAACCTTTTTTTTTTTTTTTTTTTGCTTGCTTGTCAGAGAATTATGGAGGGGAACTGGACCCCATAACACCCCCCCCCCCCCCACTGAGCGACTTTTGGAGAGCTGGCGAAAAAAAAATTTTGGTCAACATTGGTACAGTGTTAACTTGGTGGTAAAGTAATACTTACATTAATACATGTATAATGAAAACTTACATTCATGTAGGGAAAACAAATCAGAATGTGTATTAACTTCAACATGTTTTTACCTTAAACACTGAGGGGATAATTCCAGCAAGCTAGGAGTAAACAAGCAAGGAAACAGTGTCTTTTTAGATAGAAATAATGAAAAATTTCCAGCGGAAAGGGGGCGCTGCCCCCTTTTACCTCCGCCGGGGGCGCTGCCCCCTGGACCCCCTGAACGGCTCGCTGTGCTCGCCCAATTTTTTGGACACCCTGCTTTTTAATTTGGACACCCAATTTTTAAATCCTGGCTAAAGCCCTGGCCGAGGCTATCATGGGCCTGATAAGAGTCAAAAGCTGTTACCAGGTTGTGTGATCAGCATTCGAGCAGGATTGAGCAAGCACGAATATTGTTTTCATCACTCTAAGGGTTGCTAACCGGAAGTTACGTAAGCCCGCCCCAACCTATAAGGCTCTGTTTCAATGTGAATACAAATAAATAAGTACTGCATTTACATTTGTAAATGTACTCTGTGCGCACATTAGGAATAGTGACTCCTGCCAAGGAATTCTTCACATTTTTAGTTTACTTTCAGTAGTGTGCATTAATACATATTACTGTCAAGTATCTTTTTACACATCATGAAATCTGATAAGAAGAATTGATAATGGACATGGAGGTTTCATAGGGCAATGTTTCATAGTTCACATTAATACAAATACGATTTCAATATACACTGTATATTCAACTTCACAGTTCATAAACCCATTTTCCAGGACAAAAGACAAGCTTTTTTTTTTCATCCGAAATTTGTAGATTTGTTTAATCAAAATTTGGGTGGTTTTCAACTGTCTACATTAGGCCTACGGAAGGTTCAAAGGATAAACATCAATATTTCTTGGTGAAATATGCTTTCTTTAATACAAAGGTCAATTTCTATTTTTGGGACAAATGCATATTCCTTGTATTCAAAAGGGAGAGACAGGCTCGTACAAATCAAAATCAGAGCAGAATTTTTTTAATGCTTAGAGGCCTCCATATACTGAACAGAATAACGGAAGGGTTGACGCTCAACGTTGGATTTAAAAAGGGCATCCATTGAATTAATGAAATCACTAGACAGACAAAGTTCACTGTGCTTCTTCTGATCCATCATTTGACTCTTAAATGCCCTACATGTACATGTGTAGGGCATACTGACATTTTACTGATAGATGATGGGGCCTTCTTGCTTCTTAAAATGAACAAATTTTGGATGAAAAAAAAAGCTTGTCTTTTGTCCTGGAAAATGGGTTTATGAACTGTGAAGTTGAATATACAGTGTATATTGAAATCATATTTGTATTAATGTGAACTATGAAACGTTGCCCTGTGAAAGAAAACTTGTCTCACAAGATTAATTTGTGATAAGCAAACAAATCAAATAAAAAAGGTGAACAAAACATTATGATTGCTATCTTTTAGAAAATGCATTGGAGGAGGAGAACAGTGTAATGTGAAAATATACATGTTATTGTTTTTACTATAAAAAAATCGTGAAAGTTGAAAAATGTCCTTTAGGGTCTGTCCAGGCCTCTCAATTTACAATTTCAATCGATCGACACTTTGGAGCGTGATTTCAAATTCATTAAAAATGGAAAGTTATGAAATTTGCTTTGATGCAATACAGGTATTGACATTTCTCGGTTAGACCTAGTTTCTCCAAGCACATCTTGCCAGGAATTGGGTTAAATATTCAGAGAGTACCTGCCGACTACGTGTATATAAAATGGAAACACTTCCTAGGAAATCAATAAGTATCAGCGAAAGACCCTTCTTGAAAAGTGAAATGAAAGTGAAATAAAAGTGAAATAAAAGTGGAATTGAAGTACAATAAACAAGAGTGTATCATTCTTTGAAATTTGTAATCTGATTCCTTTTTGTACATTGGTGCTATACTATGTCATGCCCTAGAAAAAATATATTCTACTTTAATAACCAAGTAATAGAAATAATTCTGAAACACTTGTAGATTCGCTGCAATTTTTTAAACAGTTATTTCATCTGAATAGAGCCAGGATGGTGTTGAATCAGTTAAAGATGAATGAGTTACTGCTCTCTTGACTCTCAGCTCAGACGATTCCTCAGTTCCTCTATCTTCCGTTTCATATCATGAAGAAGAATTCCACAAAAAAAATGAAATGGGCAATCTAGAGATCACTTTTGGAGTTTCCATGTATGAAATAATTTCTGAATACATGAACATTAAAGAAAAATTAGGTCAAACACGTCGTAACTTTGTTATCTATCCGCACAAAGGAAATAGCTCTGTGTTGAATACATTGTACATGTAGGTCAGCTTTAAAAATACATGTAGATCTGGTCACCTGATACGAGTCATGTACATGGAGATCACCTGATACTGACATAAAGATGGAGACAGGGAAATGCTACTATTAACCCTTTCGAGACAATTGACCACATTTTGTGGTTTGGCTCAATAACTTTTGATTCAGAGCCCTGAAAAATATACCAGATACATGAGTAGAAAGAGCAAAAATTTCTGCACACACTATGTCCATTTTTGTTAAATGACCATACTGCAATTGATCCCAGGAATTTTAAAAAGGAGAATAAGCTTTAAAATCCTTAAATTGGCAATACATTGAGAGGTTCAAAATCATGGTTTTCATCGAAATTGGCAACTTTTTCAACAATTTTGACAATTCTTTTAACCATGAAGATTGTTTTTCAAAGACATTACCACTTATTACAGTCTTGTAGCACTAAAAGAAAAATATTATTTTTGCCAATTTGAAGAACAAAATGTGATCAATTTAGCCTTTAAATAATTCTTGTCCTGAAAGGGTTAAATAATGATGGAGGTGAACATGGATGGTTCACCTAAGAGTACACTTAAAGAGAAGATGATAGCAAAATGTGTACAACTGTAGGTCTACATGTACATTATGTTTGTAAAATTTTGCATTTCCATAAAGAGGAGCATTACAGAATGTAGTCTAGCAAAAGGGAGGAAGGTTAAAGGGAGGGTGGGTTACAGGTTCCAAAGGTGATCCAATATTTGGTCTCCGTCTGGCAATATTTGCTCCAATCTTGATTTCATCAGCGATACATGTACATCATGTACATATGTATATATGTATAGGGTTATTAAAGGCTTTTAATTGTGATTTTGTTTTATTTATTATGTATGTAGGTTATTGAGGTGAGGATTACTTTACATGTAGGAATTCAACTCTATTTTGAAATTAACTCCGGATCAATAATTGCTGCAGAGCATACATGTTGCACAGTTGAGAAGTAACCGTTCTTACAAAGTTTCTCTGGCTTTCACAAATGGTACAGAATGTCAAGTGAATTCTGGGGGGCGTTTCATCAAGTCAGAGTGCGTTGAAAGAGAGAGTTGTAACACACGCGTAATAAGCCTAGCGTACGCGGTCTTTGTTTAAACCATGACGGATCGTGGAGCTCCCAATAGTTCCCTTTCACATACATTCTCTATGGGAGGGAACTATTTGAAGCTCCATGAAATGACTGACCAATCAGAAGCGACCTCCAGTGTCGCGACTCTCTGTATGTATAGCTCTGCATCAAGGGTCTTGTCGGTGATTTTTACCGACAAATTTGCTCTCAGCCAATCAGATGCAAGGATTTCAGTAGCTTATAACAGTTCTTGCAACTTGTCATTGATGACAAGTTTTATGAAACAGGGCCCAGGACCTTGTATCCAAAAGCACCTGTACAAGTATCTTGATCTCGCAGAAACTCCAAAAAGGGATTTCACTTTTGAGACATTTTCTGTGAACCTGGAACGTATTTGAAATTGGTCCAATGATCACCTGAGTGACTAGTCCTTCACCGTCCATTACTCTTGGCCGATACCTTATCTCAGATAGCCATCTTCCTCTTCCTCCTCCTTCACTTCCTTCTATACCACAGACGTGGTAGCAGGGGGCGTATCCATGATTTTTTTTTTTAAAGGGGCAAGGCACATTTCTGAAAAACGTTTGAAAAGCCAAAAAAGAAAAAGAAGTTCTTTATGAAAGGGGGGGGGGGAATTTTTTGGTGTTGTATACATATAAGGTATTTCCCTTGGATTTCAGAAGGGGGTGGAGAGGGGGGGGGGATGGGCTGGTTGTGCCCCCACAATTTGTCAGTGCTTGGTGGAACTCCATTGAGCAATAAACACAAGGCAATTTCCTCAGGTTTAGGATGTCGTTAGATGTACATGTAGATCAGATCAAACCGATAAGAAGAGCGGAAACTCAGGATTGGTTTAGGAGCCTTGTTCGGCAAGACAGTAGTCTGTTCTCTGTCTGTACCCTTGTGATATTATGTAGAAATGGAGTGGTAAAGAGAGAGAGAGAGAGAGAAAGAGAGAGAGAGAGAGAAGAGAGAGAGAGAGAGAGAGAGAGAGAAAAAAAGAGAGAGAGAGAGATAAAGAGAGAGAGAGAGAGAGAGAAAGAGAGAGAGAGAGAGAAAGAGAGGGGGGGGGGGGTAATCCCCAGGCAGAAGCTAGTCAACATTACAAGCACAAAGCATAGTTTGACACTTTCTTAGAAAAATCATGGTGTCTTGAGAGAAGCCTAACCAATTTTCACACTGGTCATGTCAGTAGCAGCAGCTACAAATGTATAGTATAGGGCCTTTAAGGTAGTCTTAGAGTACAGACACTCTATTATGACTGACCAGGGTCTGTAGCTGCAAACTAGGCAGAAGGAGGGAGAGAGGGGGGAGGGCAAAGAGAGAGAGAGAGAGAAAGAGAAAGAGAGTGATAGAGAGAGATGAGAATATTAACAGAGAGAGAAAAAGAAAGAGAGAGAGAGAGATAAAGATAAGAGAAGAATCAAAAGGAGAGAGGGGACAGATAGATGTACATGTACATGAAATGATTGAAGTATTTGTGCATCATTGGCAATATTACATGTACAATACATACAAGTACATGTATGCTGTAGACAATCTGTTAGAAATACATACTATTCTAAACAGATAAATCACCACTTATTGCTGAGTGGTACTTTTTTAAGTTGTTGTGAAGTGATAGGAAATGAAAGTTGGATTTTTTGTTGTTGTTGATATGCTGGTTTGGTGAGCCCATTCCTTCACAGCAAAAAATTAATTTCTTTTCAGAGCTGCCTCAAGATGTAACGGCCTACCATTTTCTGAACCAATGTGAAAATATTGGAATTCTATTTATGAGAGCTATAATTTGAAGTTCAATTCCTGTGTTCAGAGGTTTAGTGCATTATAACCCATTAGCATTGGCTGGCTTTTTATGGGACAAATCTCCTTCAACCCCTAGTCTGAGTTTTGTAGTTGCTGTGAATTTTTTTTCATCCTCTTTTACTAGGCAAGCTAATACCTCCTTGTTCAGACTACCTAAATTCATTGTATGGCTAAACGAGAATTGTATTAAATTTTCATAGTCTGAATATGGTATAAAGAAAAGTCGTATATTGTTGAGCATCGTTTTGAATGAAAATTTAATAAAGAATCAGCATCCCCTCGTAGTCTGAACATCGTATCGTACGAGAATTGTGTAATTGGGTGGGGTTTATCGTGTTTGCGCACTGATATGACCAATCAGCTGTAACATCGTCTGCTCCATCGCTGTCCTTGATGTCCAGGGCCCTCTTGCATAAAGAGTTGTGATTAAACGCAACTCAAAAAATTTAACGCAACTTGATTTTCAACCAATCAGGATCGCGTACTTGGGACTTGCGTTTAGTTTTTGAGTTGCGTTTAATCGCAACTTTTTATGCACGAGGGCCCTGATACAAAACATGGTGTTGTCTGACTTTCCCAAACCCTGTTCCTGTGTACGATGCTGTAGTCTGTACACTCCTTTCGCTATACCATGAGTCTCGTCTAACTTTCCTTTAGTCTGACCAGGCTATAAGACTTACATTATATGGACCACCTCACATGGTGTCCCCTTAAACAAATTAATATGCCATTAACCTTGACAGAGTCAATGTGGCTGATTGATCGTATTCTTGTTTCTTTTTCCTTCCTCTAGAGCTCTTATCGAGGATACCTACCACAAGAGTGTCAGCAAATTGGCCAAATCCACCAGTAATTATTCGCAACTCGGGTAAGTGTGTACAACGGTTAATTTGTCAGCTGTCGCCTACATGTACCTGTATCTTTTATGATCCCTGTTACGAGCAACTTAATGATGCTACATGTACGTTTGTTCTCTTCCCAAATTTATTATTCAGACAAGCTTTTGCCACGCCATGGTTTAATTAATATGGAGCGTTGTAAAGTTGTGTTCTAATTATGTCATTAGTTCATTACTCCTCTTCAGCTAGATATCAGAGTGTATTTTGGAAGTGCTTTTGCTTTTAAATACCAGGAGGTGTGCTAGATGCTTTTTTTGCAATAGGAACAAGAATAAATTAATATTATCAGGTCATGATATTGATGGGAAACAAATTACAGAATTAAAGCAAATTAATTTGCTGAATGTTTGAGAGGGGAATATGGGGAAACAAATTACAGAATTAAAGCAAACTAATTTGCTGCATGTTTGAGAGGGGAATACATGTACATGATGCACATCAAGGGACCAGACACTGGCTCCGGCAACTATTGCTCCTGATTTTATTTTGTACATGATTTAGGTTCAGGGTTAGGGTTAGTGTTAGGGTTAGGTGATAGTGTTTGATTCATGGTTTAAAGTGTACCAATCACAAAAAAACATTTTGCTCTGTATGTTAGGGGTTCTGCATGTATTTGGCCTGAGTCATCACGGGTTTTTCCAAACCCGGGTTTGACTCGAAAATTTCGGGCGGGGACCGGGTACCCGAACGGGAATTCCCTACAACAGAAAATGTGAGTGTATGTAGTGACGGGAGTCAACAGTCAAGGTAAAATTGCTAAACTAAAATGCAGCATAGAGGACAGTTACTGAATCCAAATCGATAAAACAATGCTTTTCCCAAGAGAAATAACATTTAGGAATAAAAATAAAACATTAAGAAATACAGCCGAAGGTCTCTTTGTTACCTAAAATTGAGGGCTGAAAGAGGAAATCAAGCTTCGTGGTACCGTCACGTTCAGAAATGAAGTCCGAATGTGAGTCACCTGTGCCCAGTGCGCACGAATACAGCCCTAGACCGTAATACACACAGACGAGGGTCGAATATAACTGATGTGATCGGATCAAAGTAAGCTTGAAAACAACTAAAAATACCACGTAAGCGACAACAAAAATACAAAATTACCGTAAAATAATTCTTTCCTTTGGCAAATAACAGTATGGGTATCCATAATATTTCATAGAAAAAAAGATGTTGGAGGATTGCGAGTGCACTTCATATCGAGATTAGGCAGCCATATTTGACATTGTTCTGCTTAGCAAGACCGCAGATGGCAGCAGAGAGGAAAATAAATGTGGGCACTAGATCAGGTGATCGGCCACAACTGTTCCTCGCTGCTGCCGTCTGCGGTCTTGCTACGCAGAACGGTGTCAAATATGGCTGCCTAATCTCGATAAGAAGTGCACTCGTAATCCTCCACCATCTTTTTTTCTTTGAGATATTATGGATACCCATATTATTCTTTGCCAAAGAAAAGAATTGTTTTACGGTAATTTTGTATTTTTGTTGTCGCTTTCGTGGTATTTTAGGTTGTTTTCAAGCTTACTTTTGGCACGATCACATCAGTTATATTCGACCCTCGTCTGTGTGTATTACTGTATTCGAGCGCACTGAGCGCCGGTGACTCCCTTTCTGACTTCATTTCTGAACGCGCACGGTACTGCCTAGGTTGAATCTTCCTTGCAGCTCTTTTTTTTTTTAGACTCATGAAAAGACCTATCGTCGTCTGAAATGATTTCCATTTATTACTGCAGCAAATATAATTGGACTAAATTGAAATTCAGTTTGTGAATTGCATGTTTAAAGTTCTAAATTGCAATATATTAGTGTTAAAATTAGTTTGGAAAAACCCGAAATCCGAAAATGCAAACCCGGGTTTCAGCGTGACGGGCGGGGACCGGTCGGGGAACCGTTTCGACTCAGGCCTAGCATGTATGTCGATATACGACATGTATATCAAAATATGAACTTCAAATGTTGATTCTATCAAGAAATAGTGCAAGTTGACATATACACTCCCATTAAACAATATAGCGACTTGTGAGGAGACTAGTCGACGCAGTTGTACGTGCTCGCAGGGTTTTATTTTTTCCTTAATTTTCTTCATACTCCCTAACCATTACCCCTTACAAGGCCAGGTAAAGTGTTTTGAGGTTGGTTTTCTACATTCGAGATATACACAATTTTTTTTATTTTTAAGGTGATTGGTACACTTTAAGTTTGGGAAGTCAGTTACAGTACACCGACCACCAAATGATACACTGTATATTTCTCTATATTTTAGGGTTTCCATGTTGCTTCATTGTAATCAAAAGATAGGATTCCAATGTCATTTCTGTGAAGAAATGTTACAACTTTAAATTCACTCGCATGAAATGTAGAAGCGTCTTGTGAGTAGATGAGTCGACGCACCCATTTTAAAAAATGGCTTGACTGAACCTACATGTACATGTAAGTCTGGCTTGGGTTCCTTGTATGGGGTTTACATGTATGCTAGTTTCTTTATACTCCTTAACCCATTAAAGAATAGAATGCCAGTTTAAGGATTGATATTATACATTCTGATGGTACACAAGTTATTTATTTTAGGCGATTGGTACAGGATGATATCAACCATGGAGTAATTGTCGCCAGAGCTTGTTTTCGTGGAACCCAAGATACATTGTATGTCTGCTAAACCAATTTCCTAGAAAATGTATGGCAGTTGAAAAGTGAGCCAAGAAATGTGAGGAAATACAGCTAGCCATTCTGACCACTTGTCAACCACAAGAACGCTTTTCCCACAATGTGCCTTACTTGTGGATGTTACAGTGGATGTTATTTCAGCTACATGTAGGTTTCAATCTGGTTTGTTTACATTTCCCTGGTCAAATGTCTCTCCACTGCATGATGACATTTTCAGAGCCTTTATGCTTAATTAGGCTAGTATGCATGAGCCCTACATGTGTGTTAACTTTTTGAAATTTGGGGGAGGGGGAGGGGGAGGGCAGACTTGTACATGTATTTTGGACACCTACATGTATGTGTCGCGGGTGCCTTGTAGTGTCGAGCCCTGTATACAAAATAATTTTCATCTTGCCAAATTACTAATCCATAAAGGCCTATTTCCATGATTCGTGAGTACAACACTTGAGTTTACTGGTTGGTCCAGCACAAGGAAATTTTGAAGTATTTTATAAAAGGTAAAGCATTTTGACCAAATTTGGTGGATCTTTTGCTAGGCAAAAAAAGTAGGAATGGTTAACAGGAATTAATGTTGGGTAATTTGTCTTGAAATGAACACTGTACTCTTTCTCTCTCTCTCTCTCTCAAAAAAAAAAAAAAAAAAAAAAGAAATACTGTAACATTTGTATTTTAGTCTTCATCATTTCATGTGGTTCTTATCCTAATACACCGCTTGCATACATTGCATTGAAGAAAGCAATGCAATAAGAAACATGCCAGTCATAATAAATATCATACTGAGTACCTATACATGGTTTGTCCAGTTATATTAATGCTCTGATTCAGAGTACATGTATGATGTGTTTTCAAAATATGTGGAAACATTTATTAACAGCTTTTGTGAATAGACTTTTGTTGGCGCTGGTTTAACGCTGGTTTAACGCTGGTTTAAACCAATGATTTTGTATGCTTAATTGAGTAAATATTTTTCCCCCATCCTGAATGGTGCAGTGCTATTTAAAGGGGCAGTCTAATGAGAACTCATGGGGAAATGAAATCGTGCGGAATTTGCAAAAGGCTCGTTTACTTGTACACATAGCACGCCCGTTGTGCGAGGCCGTCGGACTAAGGTCATAAATGATCGGACGGCACGAAGTTGACCGAACTGGAGCTCGGCGAATACTTCGGGTTTAACCAGTCCCGGGCTCTTAGTCTTGTAACTGGTTGTAACCTCGTTCCCCCAAACAAGTTTAGTGTAATGCTGAAATATTTCCAAATACAAAACACGGTTAACTTCTGGTTGATTAGTCTAGCCATCGCTTCTGCACTGCCCTGCCGCGACTCGTTGTCGCCACGATTACGTAACTAATCCCAGGCTCTACCAGAGAGCTGGCTCTGTAATTACTTTTCTATATGTTTGATTACTTACCCCCCCAATATTTAAAACACAAGCCAGTCTTATCTCAGAGGTGGTCCAATATGAATCACATGTTTTAGCACGTGCGATGGAAGTCCTAGTATCGAAGTGACACGAAGCTCCGAGTATATTTTCCTCTCTCATCGGAAATCGCCCATGCAGGCCTACCAAAGTATCCCTTTAACTGAATACAGCTGAATAGCTGTTGACAATTCTCTTCATGCTTTTGGCCTTTTGATGAATGAGAAATTCTTCTGTTTCCAAGAACGCAGAAAAGTTAACCAGCAAATCGGCCACATTCTTCTGTGAAGTGATCAACTACATGTACATGTAGCTAGAAGAAGAAGTAGATTATCATTGTACCTTCCTTAAACAAATTACATTAAGTACATTTATTTCCTTTAGTAATAATTACATGTATATACATATACCTTCTAGTGTATGTTTCTGAGAGGCAAAAGTTCTGCTCAAGTATATACAATTTACTTCTTAGATGCATTACTTTTTATGAGAAAGATAGTAGTAAAAGAAAAAAAAATGTTGCCAATTTAAAGAAGGAAAGCTGATCACATTAGCCCTTTAAAAGTCCCTGTCTTGAATTGGTTAATGTGTATTTTATTGTGGTTTTCTGGTAACAATGATGTTGCACTTCTGAGGTTAAATGTACATGTAATGTATACATGTATGTATCTGAAGAAAAAAATTCCCTTTTTTTCTAATTGCTCTGCATAATAGAATTATACCAAATTCAGGGAATTTGATGAGTATTTCCTATTGCAATTTCTTTCATTAATCTCAAATAAAGCAAGTTCATGGAATTTGACAACTGATATCCTACAACAAACCTCTAAAAATATCAATAATCATTCTCTCTTAAAGAAGAAACTTTGAACATCCTGACTACACACCACAGGACACTCATTTTCTACCACAAAGTATGTGAAAAGGAAAGAATAAGGGCATGGATGTATGACTTCATGCATGCACAGTGTACTTGTATGATCATAATTAGTGTGCATAATTAATGCTCTTGATGGATTTTCATTACACAGTAATCTGACTGATATTAAGGGGATGATGCTTGACTTAAAAAATAGATAATTGCACAAGATGAGTTTTAGTAGAACGTCTCTCAGAGTACATGTACATGTATGTGTACACAGCACTTAGAGTGGAAAGGTCTGAAGATTTGTGTTAGATGACAGAGGGAATTTTGAAGCTTTGAATACATCCTTAATTTCTCAAAATTGATCACAGGGATCATTGCTCGTGCCCGATTCCAAATTGGCAACTCTACAATATTGTTATTGCTATTGTTTTGGGTTCATGAATTAAGTAACAGTTTGCCCAGAACCTGTATATACGTGTACATGTACATGTACATCACTTTCATAATAAATACCAATTTCACTCAAAGAGTGACCCAACATTTGCAACTGCGTCAATTGCTCCAGGGTTTTTCCATCAAAGATATACTGTAGGGTAATTATTAATTTATAACATGGTATCCCCTCCTGCTCATTTTCGCAAAATCCGGATAAGAAACTAGGAATCAATTTTACTTGGCCTAATTGGTTTAGGTTAGGGTTAGGGTTAGGTATATAGTGTTTGGTCCAGGGTGAATTTAAGAGGTTACTGGCCCCTGTGCAATTGTCACCAGGGCCCTGTTTCATAAAACTTATTATCAACAACAATTGCAACGGATCTATGACAAATTTGCTCTCAGCCAATCAAATGCTCTGATTTCAATAGCTTATAAAAGTCATTATGACTTTCTTCTCTGAACAGGACTTTTGCTCCCTTCTGGACAGTGCTGAAGGCAGCCACAGACAAACTTGCCGCTTCACATCAGAAACTTGTTCAGAAGCTTCAGGATATCGTCAAAGAGATACAGAAATATGGCGACGAGCAGCACAAGAAACATAAGACAGTAAGTAGAGGTGTCTCGGTCGAGTGGTAGTAAGGGACAAAAAAAATTGCATTTTTGTACCCCAGTAGAAATAACTCTAATATTGGAGATATCGTATTTTCATATTGGAGGATTGAAAAGGTTTGATAGTTTATTTTACCTGACTGCTAAAGGTGGGTTTTCACGGGCACGCAAACGTTTTGCGAAGGATGCGAATGTCAAAAAAATTGGCAAAGTCCAACATTCGCATTTTATGCTCCAAAAGTTCGTCTAACTTGCGTGGGGGTTCGGCAGCGTCACAGATTGTTCGTTTTTAGTTCGGCAGAATTTCAAAAAAGTTTGAAATTTCTTGCGTTTCCCGCATCCCGCTAACAAATGACGATGCTTCTGTACCTCCGCGCAAGTTAGACGAACTTTTGGAGCATAAAATGCGAATGTTGGACTTTGCCATTTTTTTGACATTCGCATCCTTCGCAAAACGTTCACGTACCCCGTGAAAACCCACCTTAAGAAAGCATGTATGCTTGTAAGTAAGCAACAATGGGACCGACAGCTTTAAGTCCTCTCCAGGGGACTTGGTATCGAGGATTAATTAATGCCTTACCAAAGGGCACTGACGCATCCACTTGGTTTCGAACTAGGGTCCTCCCTGTTACGAGACCACTGCTCTACCACTGAGCCATCGCGCCTCCACATTTATTTCAAAGAAATTCCACACATTGTCACTACTTACACATCTTGCTTCCTTTTCACATTTTGGTTTGATTTTTCAACATGTATTTTTCAAAAGTTTGATGGTATGATAATACCTGTAACAGGTTATTTTTCATGCAAAGATATTTTCTCTACATACACATTGGTGTACAGCAACGAGGGGATTATTTCACTGACATCAGATAATTATTGAAAAGAGACCCTGCTTAGGCATTAGAGCCTCTTCGTTTCCTCAATATTCCCAGAACCTGTGTGAATCAAAATGCAATCACGATAATGAAAGGCTTCTTATTCCTCATCTCAAAATAGAATAGCATCTACAGAGGTATAAACATGTACATGTAATTATAAGGCAATGCTCAGTGTGGATAAAATATGAAGGGCTCAGAGAGGACAAAGTTATTTTGTCTCCAAATTTCCTGTTTCAATTGTATTGAAGCAAAATAGTTGACAATTTCTTGTATTAGGGATGAGATTATTTTGTACAATTGATGCTGGTGTCTATACTGTCTATTTTAGCTGACTGGTGAGGAAAAAAAAAAAGCCTTAAAATTTAAACCACAAGGAGACCTATATGACTTTAAGTGCTATCTGACGAACTTTGAAAATAAATGTTTACAAGCCATAGTAAAGGGTTATGTAGACCACTTGGTCTTGAACCTGCAACCTGCTGGTTCGGAGACCATCTACTGAGCCTCCTGACACCTCCTCGCAATTCATGTTGCATAGCAAGCATTTCCAAGTAATCAACAAAACAATTTCTTCTATCCATGCATCACTCCAATCCCCAAGGTAGATGTAGCATTCGTTTGCCTTCGAGCGTGTGGTTACATTCGGAGTCAAATTGAATAATGGAATTGGCATTCATGGCACATGACTTGATGGATTACATGCATCTTCCTTACAATGTGCGTGTACTGCATAATGTGACTTTCTAACCTAGTCTTATGTCACTATAATGTACATGTACATACATTTAAATGCCCTCCTGTGGAATGACTTGAGTATTGTCTGTACGTCAGAAACTTGTTTTCAATTTTCCTATATCGATAATAAAAGTTAAATGTAAAAAATGGATGACATTCAATTGATGTGAATGTTCCCCTAACTGCTATAAAGCAAATGTTGTGAAATAAGCAATGAGGGATTTATAGCTGTAGTTTAAGTCCTATCAGAGGGATTTGGTACACGTAATTGAGGATAAGAGCAATACAAACAAGCACTAGCACAGTGAAATATTTCTTCCTATTTTCCCAACCTGGGATCTCCTGGTTCCAATGCCATTGCTACATGTACAGTGCACAATACATCCACTTCAAGTTAAAGTTGAGCTCTGGTCATTTGATTACTGTACATTGTGAAAGAAGCAGTCTCAAAGCAATTTGGAAAGGTTGATCATGTCTACATAAGAATTGGTGTGTACTGTTTGTTAGGGTTAGTAATCATCAAAATGATAAGAAATTGACCTAATCTCGCTGAAAAGCACAGAAATGGGTATATGGGACCACACAGACATGTAGCCTGAATGTTCCACCCAAACATTTCAGCTATTTCTCGTCATATTTTGAATATGATTGCAATTGAAGAGCAATCCATTTCAGAGGACATTTCTGCTATGATGTTCTTCCAACCTGACATAAAAGAAATGAGAAAGCTCACAAATTATCCCTTTTCAGAACTGAACCTTCTCTTTAAAGGGAAAGTCCACCCTGATTACAAGTTGGTTTCATGAGAAGCAGAAAAATTTAAGATACAGATCAGTGAAGCTTTGAGCAAAATCCGATAAGAAATAAGAAAGTTATGAATTTTCGAAGTTGTAATAAATCATTTTAACACAAATTGGCAACTCTGTAATGTACATTGTATTTTGCGAGCTCCTCTCCCATTTGCTAGGTACCCCCAAAATCATTAATTTCCATGTTCTCTAAATATAATATTCAAAAATACATGTACATGCACCTTTAGATGTAATCATTGCTCTTATGTTTTTACACAAAACCTCTTTGAAACAAATCTACAACTGTATTCCTTCATCAGAAACAAAGAAACTGAAGACTTATGACATTTTCTGTAATTGGGCAAATGGGTTCCCTTTAAGAACCTCGTCTCCACACAAATTACGTCAGATATTGAGCATTCCTATACAGATCTGCAAAGTGCTGGTGTAATCTAAACATTAAAAATTCACAGCTTTCACAGAGTCTCATCTAGTCTCATCTGTAACACTTTTTTGACTGCTGAATTATGCACCCTGGTCAAAAGTTTAACGATTACATGTAAATGATGAGGCTCAAGGGGGATGGGGGGATAGGGGGAGCCAAGTACAAAATGATGCTGTTTTTTCTGCTTGATCAAACAATGAACTTGCACCATGTAGGATGGGGGGTTGTGTGTCCGGACACTTAACAAAAATTAGCCCGTTAATTTTGCCGTCAGAATTTACGAAAAATATAAATCAGATAAACACTATAATCAGTGAATATTTGCATTTCACATGATTTTCAACCTATCCTGTGAAAGATTTGTGACAATTTGCATGAAAAGTTGTTCAATTTACTGTTTAAAAATGACCTGTCCGGATAACCCACCTGTCCGGACACACAACGTCTGGGTATACATGTATGTTATGTACAACAGTTCAGTAAGGGCTAACATCAATTATTTACCTTCTATTACTTGGTAAACAAGGGGTAACATCAAGGGGGGAAAAATAGGAGGTTAGGGCTGAGGACAATTTGCTTCCAAAGCCATCGTAAATAAAGTGGGGAGAGGGGGGGGGGAGAAGTTGTTAGATAAAATTTCTGTCAATGGGTTGTATTAAATTAAGCAGGATGTTAATACTTGAGATATATAAAATTGGTTAGATTCCAGACTGCCGAGGGTGGAAAAGGGCTAGTTCTGGGTAGCCTAGGGGTAATGTCCAACAATTATTTGTGCCAAAAAGCATCATGTTCCAAACACTAGACTGGGTGAGAGTCAAAATTCTGGAAAAAAAGGAGAGGGGGGGGGGGGGGGGAGGGGAGGGGGAAGTTGCTGGAATCACTTGCCCAAGTTTACCAAATCATACTCAGGGGCAAGAACATGTATACATGTACATTAATATTGGAATGATCAAGACTGCCCTAAATGTTTTCTGACTGTTCTACTGAAATATGCTGCCAGATACATTATATTGTGAATTTGTTTATTCGGGCATTAATTGCTGCAAAGATTCTTTTGTTCAGTCAGTTCTTTGAAAATAATGTTTACGGGTCTGCAGTACATTTGCAGTCATGAACTCTGCTGTATTTATAGATTAAGTTGAGTTTTGGTCATGGAATAACATTGTGAAAGAAGTATTGGGAAAGGTTTATTATGAAGTTCATAAGAATTGGTGTATGCTGTAAGGTACATGTATTTGAATCATCAAAATGATTTAAAAAACAACAACCTTGACTCAGTCCTGCTGAAACCTGCACTGCACACACATGTGGGATGACAGTGTGGTCCAAACTCTTCAGCAATTCCTCGTCATGTTTGGAATATGAGGGCATTTAAAGAGCAATCCTTTTGAGTGGATAGTTCTTGTATGATATTCTTTCAAACTGACATAAAAGAATGAGAAAGTTCACAAATTATTGTTCACCTGAGCTACCAGAACTCAGCCTTCGTTTTCAAGTATTGCAGAGTAGGCCTACATGTTGGTTTACCCCTAATAGAGTATTGAGTATGTTATCAACCCTCCATACTTTATTTAAAGTACAACAGATATATTATTATGGAAATTGTTTCAAGGATGGTTTAAGAGAAAGAGGAAATTACAATAATAATACAAGTACATTTAGCTTGTAAAATAATCATTTATTATTTTGATTTTGGAATAGAGCATTGTGATTCACTGTTTGTTGAAGGTACATGTACATCCTAATTATTGATTTAGAAATTATTTCAGGGGGCGGTTCAACAGAACATTATTAAAGAGACAATGACATTGAAATCTGCTAAAATAATCATTCATTGTTTAGAATACACCGGTGGGATAATGGATGTGTTTATAATACACATCTCAAATATTGATTTTAAAAGAGAGTTCAAGAGAAAACGGAAATGATAATAGTAATAGTAGCTGGTAAAATCATTATTTGTCCTTCTGTTCCTGGCATTGCAGCTAAAAAATGTTTGCAATATGAAGCCCACATATTGAATTACCGAAAGTGTAATCATGGGATTTGGAAGAGGGGAAAAGAAAAGGAAGACTGGTAAAAAGTTGTGATATGAATTTTTAGTTAGCAGACAGGAAAGACATCTTATCTGAAAGTATGGATACCGGGTACCTTTTTTTGTTCTTCTTTGTTTGTGTTTGCTTTTATTTTGTTTTGTTTTTGGTTTTAATGAGAAGGGGATATCAAGTGTGATAATGACAAGAAGGCTGTATTTAAGATCTAGCCTGTAATCCTCTTAGTATTAAACTCCGATACATGTAGGAATTGCATCAGTTTGTTATACATGTAACATGCTTCTGGAATTTGATTTCACTGTTATTCAAAGCTGTTTCTTCAATGAGCATGATTGGAGCATTGCAATAGTATGAAATCAAATCAGCACATTTCCAATTCACCTCTGAACACAAATGGGGGGGGGGGGGGGGGCTTAGCAAACCCATACGTCTTCTCAAATGCTGTTGATTTATTAATATTGATAAGTGTTTAATGTTTCAGTGCTATTTCTCTTTTTTTTAAAATTTCTATCCTTTGATACAGGTCAAGATTGAAGTTCAGAGCACAGCAGATGTCGTTAATAACATCCAAAGGACAACAGATTCTGTGGCCTCGGTAATACTCCAGTCAATCTTAGAGTAACAAAGGAGATTGATTTAAAATTAAAACTGTCTTGAAACAGATGCAACAATGACCACAAGTAGCTTTAAACAGTTCCTTTTCTAGATGTTGTAATGTATTGAGTATAATCCCTACTTTAGATTATTAGATTTGTAGAAAAGGATTCAATTGCTTGGATGTGGAAGATTGCAAGATATTTGAGTTAATAACTGCACATCACAACATTACAAAGAATATACAGTTAACTTTGCCTTAGTCGAATCTGTTCGGACCACAAAAAATAGTTTGACTTATGCAGAATTCGACTTAGGAAATGTAAATAACACATATTTTGCATAGTTTGGTCAAAAAAACTGTTTCGACTTAATTAGGGAAAGTTCGACTTATGCGACTTTGAGTTATGCAAGGTTAACTGTACATGGATATACATAGAGTCTGACCCCCCTCCCTCCAACAACAAAAAAAAAATAGCGAAAGAACGGAATTGCCAATAACTGTTTTGTTCCATTCTCGTATCATATGAACATAAGAAAAGGGAGAGGGGGATAGTACATGTTTGATACCAGTTTTCTAATAGAGGGCAGGGGATATAACCTGTTGACTACTGAATTCTCTCATTTCCATAGGCTTGATACAGGGTCCACATGGTTGCAGTAGGCAAAGGGTTAATTTTGCTTCCAACACTAGCTGTTGTACAGCTGTTGTAAAGGAATCCTCCAATATGTACTTCTTCTTTATCAGCAGTTCATTCCAGAATTTTGTGATTTCAGGAAAAACAGTGTATCTTTCTTTTTTTTCAAATTGAGGTTTTTGAATTTTAAAAGATAAAATTTCTATTTTCTATTTTTAAATTAGGTGAATCAGCTTTCTTTAATACATGTGACTAGGGCATGAATGTGGAGGCTTATTTCTGTGGTTAAAAAAAAAATCCAATATCTCAGTGTAACCTAGAATTTAGAGATGGATCAATAATTTCTCTGTTTTGATAAATGTTGGTTTTCTATTCATCTTCATGCTTGCAGGCAAAAGAGCTGTACAACACAAGATGCATCGAGTTTGAGAAGTTAAAGAGAGAAGGCATCACGGGCAAAGAGCTGGAGAAAGCTGAAACCAAGTATAAGAAGACATGTAAGAATCAGAAGAGGAGGGGGGGGGGGGGGGGGGGGAGGGGAAGGGAGAGAAAGAGAGAAGGCTTCCCGGGCAAAGAAGAAAGCTGAAACGAAGTATAAGAAGACATGGAAGGATCAGAAGAACAGAGAGAGAGAGAGAGAGAGAGAGGGGGGGGGGGGAGGGGGAGATAGAAAGAGAGAAGGCATCATTGACAAAGAGCTGGAGAAAGCTGAAACCAAACTATATGTAAGAACCAGAATGGGGGAGAGGGAGAGAGAGAGAGAGAGAGAGAGAGGGAGAGAAAAAGAGAAGGCATGGGCAAAGAGCTACATGTAGAGAAAGCTGAAACGAGGTATAAGAAGACATGTAAGGATCAGAAGAGGAGAGAGAAAGAGAGAGGGAGAGAGAGAGAGAGAAAAGGATCACTTTAAAGAAGTTTGGGGAAAACGCCAAAATATGAGAGGATGGTTGTGGTTGCAATTGTGTTTTAGTTGAGGTGTAGGGCTGGTTACATTTCTCTGATAATGATAATGATAATGTTAACAAGATTTTCAATTAAAGGTACACCCTATGGTACATGTGTGAGTATGCTCATGTATGTTAATAGTAGGGCAGCTCCATCTAGGGTATTTATTCCTTTAATGAATGTGACTAGTCCTTTAAGCTTAGGGTAAGGGATAGGTACATTAGAAGAAGAGGGAGGAAGGGATAGTGACAGACAGACTAACTCTAGAAACAGAGAAGTGAGAAAGAAAGGAGAGAGAAAAAAAAAGGTCACGGACGAAATGCTGTGGAGAAAGCGGTGAGTGAGCAAGTACAGGAAGACAACATGTAGGTATAATATGAAAACAACCCGGGGCATCGTGCCATGAAAGAGGATACGAGTGATAATGAGTTGATATGGGGTGATGGGAGGAACTGTGCAGGGGGAAGTACCTAAAGATATCTAATTTCAGTCAACAGAGGGCAGAATTAAAACAAAATGGCTTGAAGTGGCAGGGTTTGCATTAAAATATACGGTGCAGCTTTGTTTTCAAGATGATTCTTACAGTCTTGTAATGCTAGTAAAACTGAAGCAATGTCATGTAGTTTTAAGCTGCAGGCCACGATTCAAGGTTCTTCAGTTGTATCAGGTGTAAGGGTGTGTAAATGCTCCAGGTGGCCTGTTGCATAATTTAGATTTAAGATAGAATGTATTTATTGTTTTCGAGGCTGTTAAGTGATGAAATTGGGAGGGGGGACCTCACAATGCCATGCATTGTTTGTATCTTATTTATTTCTTTTTATTACATCTATATGTTTACATATGTCATATCCTTTTATAAAAAAGTAAAAAAAAGAAGAAAAAAAATGATTTTGTGAGAATGTGTTTTCTATCGCCACCAGAGCTCAAGATTTCTTTTTAAAAGATATTAAGAGATGTTAAGAGTGTCCTGCTTAAGTTCCAAATGTTTTCATTTACATCTTGATAGTGCAAAATTTCATCCTAGGCACTTGCAAATTTCTGTCATCATGTTTTTCTATGTCATGAGGAAATGGATGGGTATCATTTACCGTTTTTGGCTAGTGGATAGTTTTACATCCATGTAATTTTATCTCAGTATAACTTAAGGGGCATTTCCTGGTATATTGATTTAATGATTTATAAGCAGCGTCAAAATAACTTTAATATTCCCGGGGAAGCTCTTTTTGTATTTTATGATGGAAAAATTTTTCCCAGGGATGTTTTTTTTTATAGATATTTATTTTCATTTCCATATTTTAAAAAAGAAATCTTGAGTTCTGTTAGCGATAGAAAACACATTCTCACAAAATCAAATGAATCACAGATATACATGTACACTGTATGTTCAAGATTACAATGAATGATATCTGCCAAATGATTTCTGTCGCAGATATATAATGGTTGAGAAATTACCTTGGAAGGATGAGAAATTGAGCTATTGATACTCGTGGTCCCAACCACATGCACAACATGTCTCACATACATTGTGCACATGTAGATGAGCAAATTTAATTTGAAAATTTCAGTTTGTGTGTTCATTTGGGTGTTCATTTGGGTGGTCAAACTAATCCCACGACTACGTGATGAACAATTTGGTATATCTATATTTTAATTCAAGCCAGTTTCTCTTGAAATTCAATTCCAGTTGCAGTATTCAAGATTACCTTTTAGTTTTCCAGAGCAATCGTTTTATTAAAGTTCCCCGAGCTATTTCGCTCTTCACCCTCATGGAATTTTTTCTAAAGATTATCTATTGATTTTTTATATAATTATTATTTTTTCTGTGTTTTGTTTGGTGTTTAGTGGAGGAGTATAAGAACCTGATTGACAAGTATGGTAACTTGAGAGAAGACTTCCAGAAGAAGATGACAGATACATGTCAGGTAATGATAATAATACTAACAATGAATTGCACCAGTGTGCCATCAAGTTTTTTGAAAAGTCATTGTAAAAGAACTTTAAAGTGTTAAATCGTGATGCAAATTTAGGTGTCCTAATGGGACTGTGGATCAAATAGTTTTCAGTTGGAGTCTCGGCCTCAGCACTAACGTCCTTTTGCAAGACATGAATTCATTTGCCACTCTCAACCCAGGTGTAGTTAATAGGTACATGTACCTGGTAGGAACTAATTCCTCAAATGTTTCCTGTGCCTTCGAGCAGCTTGACTACAGCTAGAGTAATTATAGTAGTTCTTTTGTAGGTGCCTTGAGCATCACCTGGAATGGATATGTGTGCAGTATAAATGTACATGTAGCTATTAATAGAGACCAGAGACTGCCACATTGTTAGGAGTTGATGATACATGTACATTATGACCAAAGTCGACTGTGGCAGTCCACTGTTTGTTCCATTTGTCGACCAAGGCTGGGAAACAGTTAATATCACATCAACATCAACTGGGTTAACAGCACTGGCAAATGTAGACTTGATATTGTATGAAAGGATGTTAGAGCCGTAGCTGGGATTTAAACCCTGTACTGTTTGATCCATAGTCTGGTCACCTAACCACTTCATGTTGAGTGGATGGTAGCATAACTGTCGTGGGCCTTGTTTCACAGAACTAATCGGAAATGGCTGCCACAAATGTGGAACAAGATCGCTCACAGCCAAGTCCATGGAGTGATTTCCAGGAGCTTATATCAATGATTGCAACCTGTTATTATCAACAAGATACGGTCAAACCTGCTTTAGTGACTACCTGTATGGCAAGACCGCCTGTCTATAAAGACCACAATTTTTGTTTCCCTTGAAAAGTGTTTCATATTGAAACGTGTATTTACCCTTTCGAGACAATTGCCCACATTTTGTGGTTTGGCTCAATAACTTTTGATTCAGAGATCTGAAAAATTTACAAGCTGCATGAGTAGAAAGAGAAAAAATTTCTGCACACACTATGTCCATTTTTGTTGCATAACCATATTGCATTTGATGTCCGGAATTTTAAAAACGAGAATAAGCTTTAAAATCCTTAAATTGGCAACATATTGAGAGGTTCTAAATCATTATTTTTCATAAAAATTGTCAATTTTTTCAACTTTTCGACAAACTTTATAACCATGTATGTTGTTTTCAAAGACATTACACCTTATTTGAACTATGTAGCACTAAAAGAAAATTATTATTGTTGCCAATTTGAAGCATAAAATGTGATCAATTAAGCCCTTTAATAATTCCTGTCCTGAAAGGGTTAAAGGAACCTGTACATAAAGACCACCTGTTCATAAAGATGGCATTTCTTGTCTCCCCTTGAGCAGTCTTTACATACAGGTTTCACTGTATCATTAATGACTGGGCCCTGAGGTACATGTTCTTTTTACAATGAGAGTTTCCATGTACTCCATCTCCAAGTATCATTCATGTTATAGAACAGAGAGGGGGAAGGTTTCGCTTCCATTCTTATGGTTAATGATGAAGTTCTCTTTGAAATTTCATTCCACAGGTTTCTGCTCAGGAAGTCATTACGATGCTTGTCTCTTGTAGACAACTCTGAAATACTCGAAAAATGATAGAAAGAGTTGGCAAAGAGGAAGTTGAAAAAATAAAGCGGTTAAGGTATGGATCGAGAAAATAAACATGTGGATACATGCATTATAGAGGATTCTGGATGCATTGTTTGCTTAACCCTTTCAAGACAATTGACCACATTTTGTGGTTTGGCTCAATAACTTTTGATCCAGAGCTCTAAAAAATATACCAGATGCATGAGTAGAAAGAGCAAAATTTTCTGCACACACTATGTCCATTTTTATTGCATGACCATATTGCGTTTGATGCCAGGAATTTTAAAAACAAGAATAAGCTTTGAGATCCTTAAATTGGCAACACATTGAGAGGTTTAAAATCATTGTTTTTCATAAAAATTGGCAATTTCTTTCAACTATTCAACAAATTTCTAACCATGTATATTGTTTTCAAAGACATTACACCTTATTTGAACCATGTAGCACTAAAAGAAAAATATTATTGTTGCCAATTTGAAGAACAAAATGTGATCAATTTAGCCCTTAAATAATTCCTGTCCTGAAAGGGTTAATGGGCAAGAACACCATAGCTTCGAACCCATTCCATTTTGGAAATAGAAGAAGTCTAAAAATGTGTACAATTTTCTAAAGATTTTGTAGTTGCCATTAAACTAGATTTTGGAGGTCTATGAACAAAATTCCAATTAATGAGTTATAAAACAGTACTTGGGTTTGGTGGACTTCAAACTCAGTTCACTTTTTAGCGAATCTCTCTGCCTCCATGGTTTGCTTTTTAGCGAACCTCTCTGCCTCCAAGGTTCGCTTTCTAGCAAACCTCGTAGCTTCCAAGGTTTGCTTTCTAGCGAAACTCCCAGCTTCCAAGGTTCGCTTTCTAGTGAACCTCTCTGCTTCCAAGATTCGCTTTCTAGTAAACCTCTTTGCCTCCAAGGTTCGCTTTTTAACGAATCTCCCAGCTTCCAAGGTTCGCATTGTAGCAAACCTTGGAATCTGGGAGGTTTCCATGTACTACATCTCCAAGTATCATTCATATTATAGAATTCTGTCATGTCTACAGTGGCAGAAGAACATGTGCACCTGAGATATTTCATTAAACTTCCTAAAATGGAACACAGCAACATAAGAACGTCTCTTTAGACTCATAATGATAATAATGGGTGCACAGTTTAATTCACAGTCTTTATCTATAACCATTGTGCCAAGTCACCAAATTTGCAAAACCCTGTTTACAAAATTTCAGTCAAAATTTGCATTCAAGTGCAGTCTTTAGCCTAAATGTGATAAAAGATGATATACATGTACATGTAGTTGATATATAATGGTAACCCCCCCAAAAAGGTGTGATATTGGAACAGCGAGTTTTTATTGGTTATATTTGTGATAAAAATATGTAGAGCTATAGATTATTGCACTGAAATGAATGGTAAGCAAAACCTCTCCAATGTTGGAAAAATGTAAGCACAGCAATGTAAAGAAATTCTTTCAAACATTGGTGCATACAGAGGATGCAGCACTCTTTTCCAATGCGATGGGGAACTTCTCTTTTTTCCAGGCCCCCTAGGGTACTTCAGATTCAGACCGAATCCCCTTGTTTCTGCTCAAGGCTAGGAGAGTGATAGCGATTAGGTTTCTGCTTGTTCAACCAAAGACTCATCTGGCAGACAGTATCTATTACTTGTCAGCCGAAAGCACTTTTTATTTGAGACGTGTTCACATTGCCACGTGTGTGCGAAGTGCTTCATGTGATCTGCAGTTCAACAGACCAAGTTCCACATATTGTGAATTGTTATCCCCATTGGCTTTGAATTCATAGTTCCTTGTCATGCTATTAAATAGGGTACTTTACACTTGAGATCTTTTAATAGCCCCGGGCTTGTAGATTGATCAAAATTATAGCAGGTACGTTTTCACAAGATCGGACTAAGTTTAATTCAGGTTCAGCCAAGCTCAACCTCAGACCACTTTGAAGAATACTGGACTGTGTTTCTGCTTGTTTCATCAAAGGCTTTTCTGGTAGACAGTATGTACATGTATATATATATTACATGTACTTGTCAGCTCTTTCCTTATGAGACTGTTCACATTGCCACATGTTCATGCAGTGCTTCATGCATTCTGCAGTACATTCCAATTAGTACCAAGTTGAAAATACTGTAAATTGCCCTCGCTATTGATTTTGAATGCAGAGGGTTTTTTTAAATGCCCTTAGGGTAGCTTACAGTTGCATAAAATGCTGATCTTTTAATTGATACAGTGTAGCTTTGGGATGAAAAAAAAACTGGTAGAGATTACGGCAAGTATTAAGAAATCTGCTTGTAATGTATTAGATCAATGAAGATAAATGACATTTGTATCATACAAATAATTGATGATATTTTTCTTCCTCTCTCTCTCTCCCTCAACCTCCCAGAAATTTGAAGCATTAGAAGAAGCACACTTACAACAGCTTAAGGACTTCATCAAGCAGTACAACGTAGCCATCAAGGATTGCCATAACAGTGTACAGAAGGTTAGTTCCTTAGCTATACTTTAACCCTTTTGAGACAATTGACCACACTTTGTGGTTTGACGAAATGAAGTCCACAGCAGATGTCATTGGAGCAACCTGAAATTTAAAAAAAAAAAAAAGTTAGATAGTAGGCCCTACCTTTTGAAATATGTTATGCCAGACAATATGTAAGAATATTTTCATATGTTTATGACTGTTAATCAACAGGGATTTGTCTTGATATACCAGCTTTCGTGCTGACCTGTAGATTTAACAGGATTATTTTTGGGGTCTTTCAAACCAACAAACTCACAGACCACAGGATTATGGTACATATAGGTGGGGGAAAACATAACAGGAATCCACAAATTGCATATTTGATCCTCAAACCCCTCCCACTTATTTTAATACCCGTGCTTATGAATATATCTGTCCATCAGAAAAGGTGAATCTGTATCAGAAATGCCTTACAGAGGAATGTATGTACATGTACGTACATGTGTATACAGTCAAACCTGCTTTAGCGACCATCTGAACAGAAAGACCACCTCTCTATAAAGACTGCAATTTTGTTTCCCTTGAAAAATATTTCTCATTGAAACATGTATTAAAGGAACCTGTACATAAAGACCACCTGCTCATAAAGACCACCTGCTCATAAAGACTGCTTCTCTTGTCTCCCTTGAGCGGTCTCTATATACAGGTTTCACTGTATAACATTTTTGTTGTAAACTGTCTTTGGCTTGTTCACAATTTTTCAGTTATGTACATGTATCTCTCTTTTTTCTTCTTCATCTGTGGCTGTTCATGTCGCCTACTTTTTGATTTAAACATTGGGATATGACATCATGGTGTCCGTGTCTTCGTTCCTGTTTCATGTATTTATTTTGTTGAAATTTTGAAATTGTGTCTCCTATATTTGAATGAAACTTTTATGGTTGTTGTTGTTCTCTTTGAATCTACATGTACATGTATGAGGAGATATTGTACATATTGTAGTAATCTTTTATTTTGGGAGTTTTGCCCATTTCGCGACCATACTAGTGAGTAGCGTACATTGGGTCCTAACATTGAGGAGACACTTGCATCATGGTGGGTGTCTGGGGGGGGCATTTTTCTTTCTCGGTGGATGAAATGCAAATGAACAAAGCCATTGATTAGGGGAGGGTTCGGGATGGGGTCATAACACCTTCATTTTGTATTTCCTTTTCCTTGTCTTCCTTATTTTCTCTCTTCAATTTCCTTTCTGTTTTTTTTTTGTCATTAGATGGGGGGGGGGGGGAGGGGGGGCTGGGCTACACCACTAGATACTAGTCACATATTTAGAGCTACACTGTACGTCAGTTGCCGCAGGCTCTTGTTTTTCAGGGCATAGCCTACGTCAATAGGCTGAATCATGTGACGTAAAAAGCTCCCTCTTTCTATTTCCCCTCCCCATGAGTAATAAAGCTGTCAACCACTTCCACGGTGAGGGCTCGTTATGGTGCCCTTCGCATCGTCGGTTCACGTGTTTCGAATCATTCTGCTTCTGCTCGTGCCCACCGAACATATGTGCTTCCGCTGCACGTGCTGCCATTCTTTTTGGGTTGTTTTGTTTCGTTGGTGAGGCTCTGAATGTGTGCCAAGGTTTTAGAGGACAGAAGACAAAAAGAAATTGTTAGGGGGGGGGCACTGAGAGACAGCGAAAGACAGTATAGAGAGAGCGTGTGTGTGAGAGGGAGGGAGTGAGAGAGAGAGAGGAATAGTGACGTACATGTAGAGATTGATATAAAGGTATTTTAAGACTTATAAAGATGGCAGATCACGCAACAGTGTATAGAGAGAGAGAGAGAGAGAGAGAGAGAGAAAGAGATAAGTTATGAAATATGCGCAGTGCATGTACATGTACATGTATTGTGATAAAAGAATTCTGTCACATTCCAAATTGTGAAACGATATTTCAATTTTTTTTAGATTATGAAGCCTGTGATAATTTTGGCAGTAGTCTATCAGCAATATGTGTTATACCAAAATCAAAATCATATCCAATGGGTTATGCTCTGAAGTCATAAATCATGAAGTAAATGTTAAAGGACAATGTCCTTTGCTTTGACTCTGACCAGCTGTCATCATGCTCAGTACAAAAAAACAAGAGATTAACATTCTCACCATTGATCTATTCATTTTCAATCTTCTGTCATTGCTGTGGGAGAAACCACATGCCAGACAGGGGCATTGCTAGACCATTATAAATGGGAGGGGGAGGGGGGTTGATTGAGCACATTTACAGAGAGATGTTGCTGAAATTGTTTCCAAAAAGCCAAAGAAAAATGGCCATGAATCTCCCAGATTTGCTGACGGCCTGTGAAAAATTTAAATTTGCTGACAGAATCTTTTTGATTGGGGGGGGGGGGGCAGGGTCACAGTACCATCCTCCTTTGGTGATACCTCACAAGCCAATCGTATATTCTGTGATCTCCCTTTCTTTTCTTTCCTTTTTTTTCCCCCCATTCAATTGGGAAGGGGCACATGCTCCCCATGTCTCCCTGCAGTTACTCCTCTGTTTCAAAAGTTAGTGTAAAGGTCATATAAACTGTCACTTGCATCTCCTTGTTGCTGTGAGGCACTCAGATTTTCTACTGTCTGAAGCTTGTCGTTTTGTTCCTAATCATCAAGTGCTGTTAGAACAATGTCTGTTACTTCATGATACAACCATGCATTTTTTTCCTTCACACAACATTCAGTGAAGCATTCCTAATTGAACATGAATGTTCGCAAGACTCTCCCACTGATAGGCAGGATTCATGACACAAGACACACTCGTATCCTATTGAAGGAGTGAGTTAATAACTCATGCCTGACTTCCAAATATAACTTCCCCCCTGCAGTCCTGCCCCAAAGAGCGCTCAGTATCCCAGCCCACTCATCACATGCCCTAACCATTCACAGTCAGCCATGCCAAGCGCCGTTTCTCTATGCCTTTGTCGGTTTGGGTCTTTTTCTTGGTGAGACTGTCGCAGAAGAAGAGAAAAAAAGCGAGTGTAATCCTTTCCAGAACTAGCAGCTTAAGTGTCATTACAGTCTGGTTTGTCAGATCATGCACAAAGCCTTGGCTTTCGTCCTTGAAAAAGGGATACATTTTATCTTTCCGCCTCTATGTCATGTTCTGCGACTTTAGGCATAATTTGGACATGATCGAACATGAGTGTAGAGATCAAACGATGTGATAGTCGTGCTGCAGACATTGTCAGCAGAACCGTGTGAAGTGCAGCTGAAATATTGGAACATTCACTATCAAGTTTTCTATCTGCTTGCTGGGTTTCCTTTGTGAATGTGTTGTTTGAAATTTCAACATCCTTAATCAGTCAGAGACATCTTATTTTATGCTCAAATGGATTGAACTTTGAGAATTTGTCTGGTGTTTTCCTTTCTTCAGGATCGCTTACTCTGACGTGTGGATATTATAAGGATTCTACAGGATCACTTTTAGAACTGGGAGTGCAAGTTTGCTGTGGAAATCTTGAAAGTTGCGGGAAAACAAGAAAATGCAAACTACCTAGTAATGAAAAAATGAGAAGGCTGAATTTCTATATCCCTTTCCCAGAATAAGCGGGATTAAGTGCTTCAATACAATGTAATGTACCTTCTAGACTTGTAATGTACAATGTATATGTAGCTGCAGTTTAAAAGCTTAGTGATACATGTATCACAGGTGTCTAGATTCAAACTTCATCAGGAAATGCATTATATGCAGGTTTAGCCAAGCAATAAAAGCAGAGCCAGAGTTATCATGCTATTCTTGCCAGCTTCAGTGTTAGAGATTGAATTTATGGCTTTGATTGCTTCGTAAAAGATCATGTTCAGCTCTTCAAACTGCTTAAGGTTTTAGGCAAGCAAGACACACCGGGCAACAGTTGTCATGCAACAAATGCAATCTTCTTGTTTCAAAGATTCAACTTCCATCTTTGATTGCTTCACCAATGATCATGATCAACTCTTGTAGACTGCCAACAGGGTGGAAGTGATAATTGCCTGCTGATCTTCTTGCTTGTGGAAGGACTTTAATTGGATTACCTCCAAGGAGTAATTAAAGGAAATTGTCTCGTCAGATCTGGTTTGAGTTGACCCGTCCTAATTGATTGTCTCTTTCAAAAACATGGGAAATTGCTATAGGAGAATACAGCCAACAGAGGAGGTGACGTTTCCTTGAAATCACTTGTTTTTCTTTTGCCCTTTCCCCACTTATATTCCCTTCTCTCTCTTCTTTGTTCTCATTCTTTCTTCATATTAATTTCTCTCTCCTTTATCTGTCTTTCTCGTACTTCTTTCTCCACAATTCTACTCTCTCTCTTTCTTTTTTCCCATTCGTCTCTTGTTCTTCTGCACTCCCCCTCTATTTGTCTGTCTCTCTGACTGTCTGTCTGTCATTCTGTCTGTCTGTTGTTCTGTCTGTCTGTCGTTCCGTCTGTCTGTCTGTCGTTCCGTCTGTCTGTTTTTCTTTCTGTCCCTCTCTCTCTTCCAACAAGTATCCCTCGGCCATTATTGTTATACCTGTATAAAAGTACATTAGTGTATATAACCTTAAGAGTTGCCTGGAGTACATCCAGTTCTTCAATTGAATGCTCATGCATATCTATCAAGCACATAGCAAGTAGTATCAGAGCTGCCAAATAGTACGATTTTATCGTATTTCGTACGATTTTTCAGTGACAATACGACACTAGGATTTTTCTCAATAAAATACGATTTATCAAAAAAATAACTGTGTCTCCGTGTGTTTATATATCTCTTATTGACATTGTACATGATTGCGTATTAATAGGCTGTGTATATTAAGGCTATTAAATATCCCTTATTGCAATCACGAGGCGTTTTACTCTTGGACCCTTTATAATTTGCTGCAGCTGTGAGGCGTGCGCACGCGCGGCACAGCACTAACACTGCAGCTGTTTCGCGCGTGCGCCTCACCGGCAGCTAGCGAGCTAACTCCCGGGGACGTCAGGCGGTGCTGGCCAACAGCAGCCGCTCTCGATCTCAAGGACCGGCCGAGTGAGTTTTGTGTGGAATCGAACTTCGAGCTCCGCTATAATTCTGTGATCGTCGCATGAAATCCAAATATTTTGATCATGACATCGAAATCGGGATCTGGAATTCGGAAACAAACATTCTTATCGGAGTATACTTCGAGATGGCCTTTCATAGTAGCCAGCAAGAAGGACAATTTTAGTGCTCGATGTACGGCATGTGCATGTGACTTCTCCATTTCACATGGTGGTGCAAAAGACATGAGATATTGTGTAGGAAAGTACACAACAGTTAAGAATAGGATTTTTTTCTGAAAATGGGATTTTTATGGTAAAATCATAGGATTTTTGGTCAAGTGAGTTTGGCAGCTTTGTAGTATATGCTTTCAGTTCAATATTTTTTTAAAAGTAGTATTTGTTCAACCTGTGTTCTCTTTTTGCCACCCTTTTTCTGATGAAGTGAAAGAATTGTGGAGGTGTCGTGGTATAGTAGTTCATTGACTTGACTCTCAATCCAAGGGTTGAGAGATCGAATCTCAGGTTGGCACTAGCGTCTGTAATTAATCCATGTTTGCCACTCTCCACCAAGGTGTTAAATGGGTACCTGGCAGGAATTACATGTATTCCTTTAAAATTTGCTGCTTACGGCCACCAGAGCTAAAGCCAGGGTAATAATATCCAAACCATTTGGAAGTGCATAGGGACGTTATATCATAACGTAATATCTACTATCAGTACATCCGACCACCTATCTGTTACAGTATGCTATTATATCCTATAATTGCCCATAACCGAACATAAAATTATTTCACAAATAGCCTACCATACACCGCCTCCGTCCCCCGGGTTGCCGTATGAAACCCATCACCCGCCATGACACTTCCTCCTTCCTGTTCGCACCCATACGAACAAGACGTGTTTTCGTGTTGCTCCTAAAATCCGTCGCCATCCGACGCAGATTACCAACAATCAGGCCAGTTCTTTCCATTTTCTATCCTTTTGATTGTTGTTTTAGGCTAGCAATTCGTTTTAGATACTTTGTATCGGCGGAAAAGGGGAAAATCAGGCTTTTGTTTCGGCTTTGTGCCGACTTCGTTTGAGTTGCGTTGCTTCACACACACTGTGTGTTGTATGCACCGCGGCTTCGGAGCGTGGCTTGTGCTGGCTCGATTCTCCCCTGTTCTGCTTTGCCTACCTTTGTACGGCCTTCTGGTCGTTTTTGTTTAGATTTTTCTCCTCTCGTTGGACATTTAGTAGTCCCGAGAGTTAGTTTTATAGTGTTTTCCACCGTTTGGTTGAAATTGGAAACATTGAGAAAATTTTTTTGTATGGCAGGCCAAATGCCTCCAGATTTGATCTTTTGCCTATGGCAAGCTACATGTACCCTGTCCAAAATGCACATCATTTATGTAGACATGGGTTTCTGGGCTGTTTTTGTACATGTTTTAATTTCATGTTCTTTCCTAGGCGTTCGTAGCGCTCTGCCGTCAATGTAGATCTATCTTGTTGGCACAGTGCTCGTTAATTCCCGCCCCTTGCCTTGTACACAAATTTTCTTGTTTACAATTGACTTGGTAATACATATGTTTTTGTTTATATATATGTTCTGTGTCTAACTGAGTCCTTCCCCCTTACAGGAATGACTCTTAGATGTTAGGTCTGCCCCCGGGGATTGCCAGACTGGGACGTGCACGCGTGCTGTCCACTGCACAGGCGATGCACCCGTCCCGATCCCTGTGCGGTATGCTCCGTTTGGTCAGAGCCTACTTGGGCTCAGCTAGAATCTTGGCTAACTTCCCACCCCCCGATCCAGAGGGCTCCTAAAGCCCTGGTTCCTTCCGCGGCCGCCAGGCCGTCGGATTTAGGGCTTCCCGCCCGGGATCCCCCTGTAGAGGGAGAGCCTTTATCGGCGCTTGCGCCGGAGGGTAGAGGGTCCGGCCCAGCCGACCCTCCCCTTGAGCTCCTCGCCTCCGGGGGCAGCGAGTCGGAGGAGGAGGAGTGCAGGCCATGGCGCCATGACCGGAGCTCTATCACCCGCTCTCCCCCCGGTCCTATCCAACTGACCCAGGGGTTAGAGAGCGCCGGGGAGCCGCTCCGAGCGTCCTCGCTCGTGAGAGCCGCCCCCGTCCCGGCCGCTCGCAGCACTGACCGCCTGGTCACTCCTGCTGCTAGAGCGGCTCCCAGCCATGGCCCTGTCCGCTCCCCCCCCCGGCCCGACCGGGCTGCCCGTGGGGTATGAGAGCGGGGCAGTAGCGGCTGCTACTTCTCAGCCGGCTACCTCCCAGGTCTCCAGGGTTTTGAGCACCCGGACCTCTCGTAGGCCGGTAGCTACCACCCTGGGAGCTTTCCCCGCCCCGCCTAGCCAGGCGGCGCCGGTCGAGGCTCCCGCCTGGGACTGGCAGCTCTACGAGGCTTCCTCCACCGGCACTCCGCCGGCGGGACAGCCCCAGGGCTCGCCCCGGGCGTCTCTTAAGAGGAAGAAGAAAGTCCAGGAAGCGGGCCGCTTCTGCCCCATCGACTTCTCCCTCGGCAAAGAGGACTAAGAAGACGGGTAAGAAGAAGAAGAAGGTGGGCAAATCTCAGCCTAGCGAGGCCGAGCTCTTCGCTATGATGAGCCGGTTGGCTGAGAACCGCGGCTGGGCGTTTACAGGCCAGTCGGCTGACATGCCTGCAGCCGCTACTGCCCCCTCCTTACCCGTTACTGCGCCGGAAGGGCCGCTCCCCCGCCAGCGGGTGGGCGCGAGCCGCGCCCCGGCGGCGCTGGGTGCTCCGCCCGGGGAAGAGACTTTCCCTGCGCGGGCAGATGGTCGCCCGGTGCCTTTGTTTGACCAGGCTACGGCCGCCGGTGGCCTAGCCTCGTCTGCAGGCACAGCCCTTACGGATGAGTTCCCCCTGCTCCAGGCGGGTACTGCATCCCAGCCTCGGCTCCCCGCCCTTCCCCGGACCTGGCGACCAGAGCTCCGGCGGGTTATAGCGTGCCGCCAGCGGAGGTTCCCCTCCCGCTACCGGCGCCTACCCCGCCCATGCCTCTCCTCTCTGAGCTGTATGAGTCTCCTACAGCGACCGAGTCCGAACCCTCTACTTCTGGGTGGGATTCGATGTCGGCCTCCTCGGCGGCGCCGTCCCTTGCAGGGACTGAAGCCCCGCCTGGGTTGAGGCATCTCAGTGAGGAGGCGGAGGCCTTACTTCTTCGATACCTCGAAGATTTCTATACGGTTCGCCCGGACCCGGCGGAACAACAACCCCCGGCGTCCCGGCTGTTCCGAGGGGGATCCGGGGCTCAGCCCGGTATCCCCCTCACGGCAGACTTCAAGGAGGAGTACGGGCGTATCGTCCGAGAGCCGCCCCCTAAGAGGGGCCTCGCCGGCCTGCGTCGGGCTTTTGCCTTTCAGCCCGCGGACATGGCCCGCTACCTCGAGCCCGAGACCCTCTCCCCGGAGCTCTTAGCTCTCGGGGATTATGTAGGCAGGGCCAATCCTCTCCGCCGTCGCGCCTTTCTTGAAGAGGATAAGCGGTGGACGCACTTGTCGGTCCTAGCAAGGTCCTCGATGCATCTAGCGGCTTATGCCGGGGCGTTAACGAACCTGGCTGTACAGGCGGATGACCTCCGGGTCTCCCCCGAGGACCGCCAGCTCTTGGACTCGCTCCTCATGTCCATCTCGGAGCATCTATGGAAGGAGTCCACGCGTACCGCACTCTTCACTACTCGCCGACGCCGGGACCTGGCCCTCGAGGCCCTCGGGTTCCCGGTGAGGCAAAGGACGCAGCTCACGAGTGGGATGCCATTCGAAGGGCCGTCCCTTTTCTCTGGCCAGTTCGCGCCCCGCATCAAGGAGGCGCTAACCCGTTGCCAGCAGACGCGAGAGTTAGCAGGTCAGCTGATATCAGTACAGGCTCGAACTGACCGTCCCCGGGGACCGCCCCGCCAGCCACAGGCGTCGGCCCCCCAGCGTGTGACGGTGACTATGCCTCCCCCACAGACGACCCGCCGGGCCATAAACCGGGGGCGCCGTAGCCGCAGGGGTAGAGGCAAGCAGCGGGGGTCTACCCGCCCGGCCGACGAGGGCCGTGGTAGTTTTTGACTCCTTGCCCCGAGCGCTTCAGGGCCCCCCCTCCAGGGTGGGCGGCCGCCTTCAGGCCTTCCAGCCGGCCTGGGTGGCCATAACGGACGACGCCTTCGTTCTCTCCGTTGTCGGCGGTGGCTTCTCCGTCGAGTTAGCCACCCCCCTGCCCGGAGGCGTCGTCCGTCTTGCATCCCCTCGCATGTCTCCGCTTATGCGTCGAGCCATGGCGGCCGAGATCGCCGCCTTGCTTGCGAAGGGGGCGGTGGGAAGGACCCGCGATCATCCGCGGTTATGCCTCTCCCCCATATTCCTTGTCCCCAAGCGCTCGGGGAAGTTCCGCTTGATTCTAAATCTCAAGAGAATCAACCGACACATCAATACGGAGCACTTCACGCAGTGCCCGACCTTCCTGGGTGCGGTGATCGATATCCCCCAGCAACTGGCACGTCCCAGCCCGGAGCGGGTATCGACGATTACGGGCGCCGCCCGCCGTCTTCGGCACGATGTGCTGCCGGACTGCTGGCTGCACATGCGCCCGCTACAGATCCATCTTCTCAGGCACTACCGCCCGTCACGGGACCCCCTGACGAGGCCTGTGCCGCTACCTCCGGCCGCCCGCCTTCTCCTCTGGAGGTGGTGCCGCCCGGAGTTTCTGATCAGGGGCAACCCCCTGCAGCCCCCGCAGCCCTCCATCACAGTGACCACCGATGCATCCCACATGGGATGGGGCGGACACTGTCAGGGCCTGCATGCATATGGGGACTGGTGCCACTCGGCCACCCTCCCACATATCAATGTGCTGGAGTTTCAGGCTGTTGCCTTGTCACTCCGCCATTTTCTGCCGCTGAGCCGCGGCCGGGCTGTGTTGATACGCACGGACAACATCACCGTTGCAGCGTATATCAACAAACAGGGGGGCACCCATTCCACGCGCCTGAACGCCCTAGCGGCGGAGCTGTGGAGGTGGTGCCGACGCATGGGGGTCTTCCCCGTTGCGTCGTACATTCCGGGCCGGGACAATCTGATCGCAGACTTCTTGTCCCGGGGCCGAGTTCTCCCCTCGGAGTGGACGCTCCACCCGCAGGTCATGCATCTGCTGCATCTGCATCTGCAGTTTCCCCCACTAGATTGGATCTGTTTGCCTCGGAGTTGAACGCACGGCTGCCGATGTACTGCACGAGGGTGCAGGACCCGGCAGCCTGGCGGATGGACGCCTTCTCCTTCCCGTGGAAGGGATTCAGGGGTTATGCGTTTCCGCCGTTCGCCCTCATTCCCCGCGTTCTGCGGAAGGTGAGGCAGGACCAAGCAACTCTCCTCCTCATAGCCCCGTGGTGGCCCAAGAGGACGTGGTTCCTCGAGTTGACGGGCCTACTCCTTCCCGCTCGTCCGGACCTGATCTCCCAGCCAGTGTCGGGGGCTCTGCACCCCCGACCGGCCACGCTCCACCTGACTGCCTGGCCATTGTCAGGGAATCTGGAGCTCAGGCGGGCCTTTCAGAGCGGGCTGCGACCTTCGTCGCTCGCAGCCGACGGGAGTCCACCCGGGAATCTTATAATTCCCGTTTGGCTGGATACTTTAGCTGGTGCGAATCACACGGGGTGGATCCCCGTTCTGCACCTCTAAGGGATGTCGCAGACTTTCTGATTTCCCTTTTCGATAAGGGCCTGACTGTCTCGACCATCCGTGGCTACCGTTCGGCGATTGCCGTTGTCCACGCTGGGTTCGCGGATGGGGCCAGTATCTCTACTGCCCCCTCCCTGACCGGCCTGGTCCGCGCCTTTTTCCTGGAGCGCCCCCCGACTAGGAGATTGCTCCCGTCGTGGAGTCTCCCTCGGGTGCTGGAGGCCCTTGCCAGGGCGCCGTTTGAGCCCCTCGCTGAGGCCTCGCTTAGAGATGTGACCATTAAAGCGGTCTTCCTCTTGGCGATTGCCTCTGGCCAGCGTCGCAGTGCCTTGCACGCACTGTCGGCGGCGCCGGGGCATGTCCGTTGGGAACGCGCGGGGGTGCGCCTCATTCCCAACCCGTCCTATGTGGCGAAGAACCAGACTGCCAGCTCCCAGCCGGTCGAGATTTTTATCCAACCGCTGTCCACCCTCTCGTCGGTGGCGGAGGATAAAGTCTGGTGTCCGGTGCGCGCTCTCAAGTATTATTGGGCGCGCACTAAGGAACGCCGTTCTGGTAATCAGCTTTTCGTGATTACGAAAGAGCCTTTTTCACCGGCTTCGAGAGATACTATCTCGAAATGGATCGTTGCCGCCATTCGTGCGGCCGGCCCCGATGCCCTCTCGCCTGGCGTGTCACCCCGTGCACATGATGCCAGGGGGATCAGCGCATCTTGGGCTCTGTTCAACGGCGTGTCCGTAGAGGAGATTCAGAAGGCAGCTTATTGGCGCTCCCCGAATTCCGTCATCTCCTTTTATCTCCGGGACATCCCCGCCGCAGTACCCTCGTTTTCTCGAGCAGCGCTACTGTCGGCGTCTCAGTCCCGCTAATACACCGCTCCTTCACCGCTAGACGCAGCCAAGCCTCCCGCTGAGTCCGTGTCGGTCTAGCATACTGTAACAGATAGGTGGTCGGATGTACTGATAGTAGATCATGAGGATCAGGAGCGATCCTCTTATCTACGAGGTACATACGACCACCTATCTGTGTCCCCCCCCTCCTACCCCTCGCCTCGCAGTTGCGACATGTCTGCGTGTCCTGGTTGCGGGTGCTCTCTTGGTGTGTGGTTTCGGAGGAAGTGTCATGGCGGGTGACGGGTTTCATACGGCAACCCGGGGGACGGAGGCGGTGTATGGTAGGCTATTTGTGAAATAATTTTATGTTCGGTTATGGGCAATTATAGGATATAATAGCATACTGTAACAGATAGGTGGTCGTATGTACCTCGTAGATAAGAGGATCACTCCTGATCCTCATGATTTACTATACAAGAAAGGTTTATACTTATTTATAATACATTGTAGTACTATTAATTTCATTAGAAATCTCCGTTTATTCATTTTTCTCTATAGGTGCAGCGAGAGTTCACAGAACAATGTGAAGAGCTAACAGAAGTCAAACTCATCTCGATGTTCTCGGAGTCAAAGGGCACCGGCAAGGAACGACCAGGTATGTAGAAACATTTTTTGTACGACCCGTCACTGGCATGACATATCCGTTTTTCTCAATCCAAATTTAATTTTGATCACTTGCGTAGTGAGAGCGAGACATCGGCGGTGCTTTGTAAAACTCTTTGTCTAGAACCGGGTTCCTCCTGAATTAAAGATGAATTTGAGTTCTGGTCATGCGATTACATGTACATTGTCAAAGAAACTTGCTGGAAGCAATTAGGAAAGGTTGATCATGTCTACACAAAACTTGGTGTATACTGTGAGGTTTTAGAACCGTCAAAGTGCTAAGAAATGGACTCATTCTTGCTGATAGTCACATGCATTGCACACAGAAATGGGTATATGGGACTACACACACTTGTTGCATGAAAGTTTGATCCAGTATGAATACAAGGGCCCTTTGAAGAGCACTCCTTTCCAGGGGGCTTTTCTACTATGATATTCTTCCATACTGACATAAAAAGGATGAGAAATGTCAATTATTTTTCATCTTTCCCAGAACTCAACCTTCTCTTAACCCTTTCAAGACAATTGACCACATTTTGTGGTTTGGCTCAATAACTTTTGATTCAGAGTTCTACAAAATATGCAAAATGCATGAGTAGAAAGAGCAAAATTTTCTAGACACACTATGTCCATTTTTATTGCATGACCATATTGGGTCTGATGCCAGGAATTTTAAAAAACGTGAATAAACTTTGAGATCCCTAAATTGGCAACACATCGAGAGGTTCAAAATCGTTTTTTTTCATCAAAATTGGCATTTTTTTCAACTTTTCCTCAAATTCCTAACCATGTTCAATTTTCAAAGACATTACACTTTATTAGAACCATGTAGCACCAAAAGAACATGTTATTGTTGCCAATTTGAAGAACAGAATGTGATCAATTTAGCCTTTAAATAATTCTTGTCCTGAAAGGGTTAAAAAGCCAGTAGTCAACAGATTAAATCATGTGATTATGAAATAGGCATAAACCTGTCTTTCTCTGTCTGTTTTTTTTTTTTCTCTCCAGTTTTATTAGAGTTTGAGGAATGCGATGTATCTAACATCCCTATACCAGACCCGGAGACGACAAAGAAGAAGAAGAAGGTCAAGAAAGCCAAGAAAAAGAAAGAAAAAGACGGAGAATCGCCAGGGTAAGTGAATCAAAATAATATCATACTGTGTTATTGCTGCAAAATGGAGAGTCGACAACATTATCTGGTCTGTACCGTTAATATGAATATTGGATGAAAATTTCTGAAAGTTTCTAAATTTTTTTGGGTCGTAATTACATAGTGATACCATAGAATTTATGAATGGTCATATCTAGTGATTCTTCTTATTTTGTGTTTGTGAAATAATTGATTCAATGAAATGAAGAGTAAATCAGATCAGTATAACAACCGTCTTATTTATATGTTAGGTGACTTTGCTAATTTAAATATGAATGCAGAAATGGAGAGATAAATTGTTACATTTAATTTCTATTCTTTTTCCCATATGCAGCAACTCCCCAGATATGGTAAGTCTATTTCTATTACATTTTCGTTGCATTTGATAAAACATAAAAATTCTTAGAGCAAAGATCATGATTTAAACCACATCATACAAGCTATAAAAGACATTAATACATTTGTGGTAATCAAAGGCATTCAAATTACATACATATTTTACTCCCCCATATACTCTATAAACACTTTTAACATTAGTTATATTTCTTTCTTTCTGTATCTCCTTCTTTTCTCCTCATTTTCTTCTTTCTTTTTCCTTCTTCATCTTCCATTCCTCCTTCATTTTTTGTGATTTTCTGTATCTTTATTTTTTTCTTCTCTTCTTTCTCCTCATTTTTGTTGTTGTTACCTTCCTTAGCATCATATCTCTCTGCTTCAATATCTTTCTCACCTTCTAATTTCCTCTACTTTTTTCCTTTCACTTCTTTATCTTTTCCTTTTTTCTCTTTTTATTTCTTCTTCATTATCCTCCAGTTGTCAGTATTTTATCCGTACATCTTCTTCTCTGTTATTGGTTTCCTTCAATCCTATTTCCCCCTTTTTAAAAATAATATATCAATCTTTTGTAGTTTGTTTTGCTATCCTTTTCATCCATTGTTGATGCTTAGATCATCCAACTCTGCTACATGTACATACATATAGTACATACATAGAATTCAAGCATTTAGTCAAAAGTCATAAGTATGATATACATGTAATCACAATCACATATAACAAATATCATCTACCAGTGAGAACAAGAAGGGCTTTACCTTGTAGCTCATACTGTTCCATAATTATAAACATGTAGTTAACACCCATCTAGCTATCAATAGACAATATCAGAGTAATATCTATTGCAATGAAAATTCAATTTAACGCTGTCATTATCATCATCAAGTTTTTAATACCTCTTGTAAAGTCTGTTGTATATAAAATATGTGGTACATGTATGAAATGAGTTAGAGAGACTAAGTTGTCATATGATATTTCTAACAAAAGGTTCTTTAGATGAATTGAAATAGTCTGACATCCGGGCAAAATATCTTCACTTAATATCTGTCGTCTTCATATTTCCAAACTTATCTAACTCCCATCACCCTTCCATTTCTCAAAAATGCCATCGATCGTCTCCGTAGCAACAGAGTAGCAACTCTTCCGATCGCTCTGGCAGCATCGGGAACGCATCGCTAGGATCTTTTAAAGATTGCGTCACAGTGGTGAGGCTTCAGATATTCTTGTGGGAATACATGTAGTTGTTTATCCATCTCACATACATATTCAGTGTCTAACCAAATATCACTGCATCTAACGTTTTTCTGCAAGATGTGGATATGACTTCTTCTATTTGGATGTTCTCGACTAGATGGAAAATGGTTGCGCTTGATTAAATTTGAGAAAAACCAAAGTTCTTTGTGTGGGACATACATGTACATGTACATGTACATGTATATACATGCTCTTCTTGAGAAAGATATTCTATTAAATATAAATGATTTTAATGAAAATATACTTACATGTACATGTATTGTTTACAAATTACATACATTGTATAATGCATACATGTACATGTACATAAATCGTAGGCCAGAGGCATGTAAAATTTCTTTGTGATGGGTAAAGTTTATAGTATAGTTTTATTGGAACACTTTGTGTGACTAAGTGGCTATAGTATTACATCATGTGAAGTTTATCCTACAAGTGCAGGACTCTAAAATGTACATGTACCTTATTCAGACTGCAGTTGCAATGAACATCTAAAGAAATAGGTCATATCCATATTAAAAATGGGAAAAAAAATGAAAGGGCACAGCTTCAAATTTCGCTGTCTAATCTCTGCTCTCCCCCCTCCCCAACTCACCCAAACAGTTAAGTATACATGTATATATGATGCCAAAGCCTCACGCGAACGAGCCTTTAATCTCTTGGTGGTGTATGCTGACTCCACATCTATCGCACTTCTCAATGTTAACAACATTCCTTTTATGTTGTGTATCATAAAATCTCAATTTAGTGTATACAATCTTTATCATTGAGGGGTAAACTGTTAAAAAAAATTATTGGATTTCATCATAAATGTGATTTCTGCATTTATTTTGCTTTGGAGACATAAAAGCTTTGTTCATTGGCCATTTGGAAAGACTTGGGCACTATTCCAAGTTCGGCATGGTGACCAATTCCATCTTGTTCTATTGTAAGCTGTGGTATTGTGTGGGTTCTGGAGATAGGTTTGGGAACCATTCCAAAATATTTCCTTGAGAATAAAGACAAATCTCACGAGAATGCTACACAAACTTTTCTTTTACTCTTGCACTTTTTTGCAAATTGGTCTCAAAATTACTTGCTTATTTTTACAGAAGCAATTTAGTAAAATGCATTTTGCATGTTCATATCATATGGCAGTATAATGTCTTGTTTTGGCAAAATTGGGAAGTTTTTCTTTCCATTTGCTGATCTGATGGGGCGAGTGAGATTATTACATTCTACTTCTGGTTGCCCCAGGGAAGTACATGTGGGTTTGTAGCACCCTGCCATTATGTTTGTACTATGGTCATGACATGGATCATGCAGCAAATTTGAAAATCTCAGATAAATTGCATAAATAAATAAATATCAAGCATTTAACTGAGGGCAAATTATACATTTGACTTAAGATTACTTGTTTAATAGAAACCGACTTCAATTTGCTCTCCAAAATTGTAATTTCTACTAAAGACGATTTGACAAATATTTTCTGCGCTCTTTAAATTGGCATGATGGCATCGTTGTCCTTCAAGCCATGTCAACTTTTATGGGAATGTTCTGATAAATGTTACTACATTTCAAGTAATGGCTTGTATTAATCCTCAGGATTAAGTGCAAGGATTTAGGCCCGTCATGAAGCCCAAAATACACTCCAAGACATTGGATTTGATTACTGTGATAAGGTCAATCGCAAGGGTGTATACTTTGAAGCCAATACAGGATTGATCAGTTGATATTTGAACATTTATTTTGGATTGTATAGATAGCATTATTTCTGCAATTACAACACCTTATGTGCCACAAAGTTATTGAGTAGTTGTCACAAATGAACTTTCAAAAGTTAAAATTTGACTTAAAATGTCTTGTTTCATTGTTGAATTGGGCGTAAAGTACTTTTAATATGAATACACTTCACAAAAAGGTACCTGGGGCCTCTTTCATAAAACTTGTTATCAATAACAAGTTACATGTACAATAACAGTGATTAGCTACTGAAATACTTGCATCTGATTGGCCGAGAGCAAATTTGTCATAGAAATGGGGTAGTTGTTATTGATAACAAGTTTTATGAAACAAGTAAATATATATTCTGAGTCTAAGCACATTATACAACACTCAAATTGTTGTGCGGGATTTACTACCTGTGGCCTAGAAATGGTTTTACTTAATTATTGATTACTTACATTTTGTGGTTGAGTATCAAATATCAATGAAGTTGGTGCAAAGAGGCCTTAACTCACTTATATTATCTGATGAGAGGCATCAGGGCGTTCAACTCGGTTACCACTTTTTGGGCTCTCAACAGACAGTACTTGACTAATACCCCTTTCAGATTGCCGAGGCGCTTTTCAGTCCACTATTGATTCCGCTGTCATTCCACCTTCATCATTGGAAGTGCTTCGCATCCCTTTACTTTCACATCAACAATAAGCGGAATAGAGCGCGATGCTCAGAGCGGAAATAAGTCATCTGCACAATGCATTGTTTTTCTGCCCTTCATTCCGCTTTATTCGGTGCAGCTGTTGCTGTTCACATAAAAAATGGAAGTGTTATCAATTCCACTTTTGACTAGATGGTGCTTTCAAAACCACCTCTCGAGGTACATGTAGTCACGACCTCCCATGTCGATAGTGGAATATCCGACTTACTACCCTTTCACATCAAAGCGATATATCTGGCCAAAGCGCTTTTAATTCTGCTATATTGGCTCAATATGAAAGGGGTATTTGATTTTGAAGTTCTGTGGGTTCTGACACAGAATATCAAGAGGTTTTAGGTTTCGGAACATGTACACGTATGAAGTCTGTACATACATGTAGTATGTTGAGAGCAAATTGGGCATTAACTCATGTCCTTTTAATAATAGTGTTCTTGCCCCATTTGCTCTCAACACTATAAATTGTACATTCTCCAAATCCAATCCAGTTTTGTTAAATGTATTTTAAGAATTTTATTCCAACACATTTTCCATGTATTTTTTTTTCCTCTTTGATAAAGATTATATTTATAAGGGTAAGACAGTGAGTAAAAAACATCTGAAATTTTAGTTTCAGACGTGTGTGTGTGAGTTTCATTGACAATCAAAGGTTCTCGTGCTTTGAGGCTGTCTGAAAAAAGATCATGTAGAGTGTAGCCTGGGCCCTGTTTCATAAAGCTTGTCATCAATGACAAGTTGCAATAACTGTTATAAGCTACTGAAATCCTTGCATCTGATTGGCTGAGAGCAAATTAGTCATTAAAAATCACCAACAAGACACTTAATGAAATGCCCCACTGTAAACAGAGGCTTTATTTCAGCTGTCTGTCTCTTTTGTCAATGCAAGGCAACAACTATCAGGGAAATTGATGATTCTTGAGACATTTTCGACAGAATGCTTGAATGGAATGTCATGCTGTTGTGTAATGCTTGAAAAAGGTACAAAGTGGAAAGTTTAAGTGTAATTAATTATACGCTTTGTGATAAAAGCCAAATTCACGGAGGCTTTATTTCAGCTGTTTGTCTCTTTTGTCAATGCAAGGCAACAACTATCAGGGAAATTGATGATTCTTGAGACATTTTCAATGGAATGTTTGAATGGAATATCAAGCTGTTGTTTAATGCTTGAAAAGTTTAAAAGCTGAAAGTGTAATTAATTATAAGCTTGTGTGATAAAAGACAATATCGTTTGAGAAAGTTATTTTTTTATATACATGTATTTTATTGGATTTTTTATGATTCCAGACACTTCATTCAATTATTGTATCTTATTATTGATGAGTTTTATGAAACAGGGCCCAGGGCCCCGTTGCATAAAACTTACTGTTAACGGTAACTTTGCCATCAATGGTAACTCCCATGGAAACCCTGATTTTGATTGGTTGTTGAGTGATGTTACCATGGTAGTTACCATTGATAGCAGAGTTACCATTAATGGTAAGTTTTATGCAACGGGGCCCAGATCTTCAAAATTACTGAAGATCTGTTCATGGTATTTTGTAATGGAATATGAAGAGAAGTGTGTTTGTTCTATTTGGAAATTCGGATACTGCACTCTTTTTCTTTACTCATACATGCATTATCACTCCAAGCTTACTTTTGATTATTTTTCTGCAATTCATGTAGCATTCATATTTTCTTGTTGTTTATTCTTATCATTCATGTTCATTTCTTTCTTTCTCCACTGCAATTTTTTATCCTATCTTATCTATCCTTCATCATGGTTATGGGCGGCGGCTTCACTTCTTCCGGTCCTCGCACCCTGACTTACCCATGACCCCGCCCACCTACAATTTCAACAACCCTCATTCAATAAATTATAGAAGGTGACAAACAACTCTAAAACGACAAGCACCACCACTGTTGCCACCACTACCACAACCGCTAACAACACTACAACTACTCCCACTTCCCCCACCACCTCTACGTCGACTCCCACCACCCTGGCCCCGCCCACGACCACGCCCACGACCACGTCGCCGGGGCAACCGTCTCAAGCACCCTCCTCCAGCCCCAGTGTGTATTCTATGGGATCGTTTCGGGATCTATCGGTGGTGAGTCCGTTCCCCCCGTGTCCAGTGTCCGATCACGGTCAACGCATGCAGGACTGGTCACTTTTCAGCACCCCATCCCGGCCCCACCCTCACCCGTCTCTTTTTCTCTGGATGAACAAAGAAGTTTTATGTGTCTGCCTTGTCACCCCACCCCCACTGCCTTGTCTTGTATGGTTGTAACCCCTCCCCCCTTCACTCTGTGTGTTTTTCTATGATTTAACATTGTGAAGCATGCTAATTCCATGGACCATAACCTCTATTCTACTTATAATTGAAAAAAAAAAACACACAAAAGAATATTTTTGAACAAATGAATTTCTCTTTCACACTGTATGAGGAACTTGATTTGATTGAGAGAGAAGATAACAAAAGCCATATTTACGACAAAACAAACCCGAATAATGAGAAAAGTTCAAGGTCCCTTTTCCTCCTTTTTATCTTTTTCTTTTATCAGTTTTATTTTAAAAATATTGCACGTATTTAACACTTTAGCATGGTTGTGAAAGTAGTTGCATTGTTTATTAATTTATCTTAGAAAAGAAAAGATATCCTTGAAGTTTGAAGAAAAATTATGAAAACTGGATATAGGAAAAATTTCATGTTGATTTTCGATATGAATTCTTTCTACTTTAGTTACGAATGGCTTTAAAATCATAGATATAATTATAAGTGGAGAGATATTTTAAAAGAATTCCATAACCACATGATACGACAAGCTACGATCGATGAACAGGCATTCGTCCTATATCATCGTGGGATCAAAGTAAAGTAAAAGTAAAAGTAAAGTAAAAAAAATACCATTGTCACCACCCAATGTAAATTTGTTTTCCCATAATCTTTTTGACAATATTTGAAAATCAGAGAGTACCTATAAAGTCCTTCTCTGCTTTATTCTTTTCATTTGAGCATTCACACCCCTTCCATTGTATGTGTATCATACCCATATCCTCTCACGGCTTGATTCACTACAGGGGAGTGTTTCATCAAGTGTTTTGTCAGAGAATTTTACCGACAACTGTTATAAGCTACTGAAATCCTTGTATCTGATTGGCTGAGAGCAAATTTGTCGGTAAAAATCACTGACAAAACACTTGATGAAACGCTCCCCAGATGAAGGTGATGAGTCCATCCATCCTTCTTCCTTCCTTCTTTCTCTGATGCACAGGGCCCCGTTTCATAAAACTAGTTATCAATAACAAGTTACAGTAATTGTTATAAGCTACTGAAATCCTTACATCTGATTGGCTGAGAGATAATTTGTCATAGATATGGGGCGGTTGTTATTGATAACAAGTTTTATGAAACAGGGCCCAGATGTTGCATGTAGTAAACCCGTCTCTCTTGTCTGATGTTTTCAAACGTCACCCTTTGCATTCTTTGTACACCAAGTACAGCATGATTGATTGTTTTTCCAACATATTTTCTTTTGTTTTTAAAGTTTAGATTATACACACTGTATGTGTATTTATTATAAGAGGCAAATAGCCCTTTTAGGAAAGCATGCCACTGATAGGCTCTGTAAGTTCCCACCCCCCCCCCCCCGAAAAAAAATCAAGGGTGGAGATCTTGACCTCTGACCCTGTGATTCCATTTTGACCTTCCTTGATGGAACTATACTTCTAATGTTAAGAGAATTTATGCTAATGTTAAGAGAATTTACACATTCTTTATCCCCCCCCAACAGCAACAAAAAGAAAAAAGGAAAGAAAAAAAAAGGGGGGGGGGGGGGGAGTGGGGGAAGAAAAAAGAAAATACCCCTAAAGAAACCTCCAAATTATCTTGATGAGTGTCATGGTCCCCAGCTTAAGAACCACTGCTGTTCAATGTAGGTAATGATTTTGATTGCAAAAATAAACTAAAATAAACAGGACCCTTTTCTCCCAGTAATTTTTTCTAAAGATTATTTTTTGGGGGGGGAAATTCCCCAGTGTGCCTCAAAGATAGAGTAGGATGATTGCCAAGTGAGCATTTTTTGACAGTGACGACCTCCAGATATTCAGGATTTTTTTTTTTGAACAAGAAGTTTTTATGATATATACACTGTTATTATAACTAGTGTAAAAAAATCAGATGTGTATTAGAATATTTGTGCTTGTTTACATGTATATCACTGCATGTGAACCCACAATATGTTCAAGATAAGTGTGGTACAAATATTACATATTAACCTAAAGCTTGTGAGATGCAGTCAAACCTGTCCTTAAAGGCCACCCAAAAGATACTGAAAATTTGGCCACTGTAGACAGTTGGCCCTGGAGGATTTCTTCAAAGGAGACCATTATAAGGCGATTCCATGCAGTTGTGACATGTGTCATTTATCCATTATTTCATTAAAGAATGAAGAAAGTCTCCATATGACCATCGAATAATGGCTTTTTCTGGTATCACTACCCTTGGACATGGTCATATCTAGAAATGTTTTCTTGTTGAATGAATTATATGGATAAATATCATATGTCATACGGGACACTCTGCTCGGAATCGCCCCATAAGACAGGGTTGCTTTATATGAAGGTTGCTACTGTAACAGGCTTGACTGAAAGAATTTGTGCATGGAAATGTTTGTATAACAACATGGATTTATAGCTTTGTATTGACGTGGTATTGGTCGAGTATAGTTGTGGCTCGCCCAGTTCATTGATTAACTGTGTGGTCTAAGCATCAATTTGGTCAATTTTCATTTGTATTCCATTTATCCTGTGGTCTAAAGATCGGTTGAGCTACTAATTTTGTGGTCTAAAGATCAGTTTGGCTGCTAATCATTTCGGCTACTGCATATTTGGACTAGTATTTAGGTCATCTATGGCACAAAGTCATCTGTGGCCCTTGCCAGCAGTTTTTACCAGACCAAATGGAAATTAGACCAATTACTTAAAAGCAAAATGGGCATTAGACCAACCAGTGATTAGCCTAAATGGAAGATGTCCCAAATGAGCATAAGACTAAAATGAATGATGCTCCAAATCGGCATTAGATGAACTGGAAAGTGGAAAGTGAAAAGTAGGTGAAAAGATGACTAGACCTCATGGAGAATTACATTGTAGATGAACTGGGTTTAGATGGAATGCAATATGATGAGCTAAATATTTACTAGATGAATTGAACGAAATGACTATTTGCCAAACCAAGTTTGGTTCTCTCCTGGTTTGAATACGTAAATGTGTGATGCAATTTTGAAGAAAAAAATCAAAACGTGTGATTTTAGTATTGTTGTATTTGAATATTCATGAGGAGATAGCAAGAGTAAATGTTAAACTGTAAGATCACAAGATGAAATACAAGGATTGGGTGTTTATACAATGTTTTCGGGTTTGGAAGGTGCGATATACTTTATGGGTGGGGAGGTTGAGAGTTTATTAGAGGGGGAGGGATGGGAAATAATGATAGATGGAGCCTATTCTCACTATATTATGGAATATACTGTTCCATTACATTGTTCTTGTGGACTCTGTGGAGTAGAATGCATTTTTAGCAGCAGAGCATGTAATATCGTCTGCTTGGGAGCCAGAAGGGCGTTAATTCTAATGTAAAGTTATGTGAGTTAATGCCCTTTGGCACTCAGCAGGTGCTTTGTAGTTTAATCATTTCACCTTTTAAAAAAAAGTGGAAATGTGTCACTTAAATAGACATCATAATAGCCTGCTTTACATTATTTATGGCACTTGAAATCACTCTTGCCTCACTTAAAATGTCCCCAAGTGGCCCTTTTCAATAACTTTATTAATGTTGATATTTATTTTTATTCACTAGTTGCCTAGAACTGATATTGTAGGCGACGCAAAGTGTTGCCCGCTTCACTGCTTTCTTAGTACATGTATATAGAGCAACATACAGTGTACACGTAGAGCTGAAAGTAGTTTATTATTTTCAGTTTATGGAAAAATATTTATATTAATCAGTCACCTTTAATCTATTTTATTCACCAGTTCTTCCATTTCTTCTATTTTTTTTCTAATATTTTCTTGTATTTGCAAAATATGAAATGCCCACTCTTGCATCCCTGATCCTTTGTTAAAAGCATGGATCCTTCCTTCTATCCATCTTTCTGTCCTTCACTTCATCTTTCCTTCTATTATCTTTCCATTCCTTCATCTATTATCCATCTCTTTATATGCACCTTTCATCCCTCCATCTTTTAATCTTTCCTTCTTATTTTTCCATTCCTTCATTCATTCTGTTGTCATATCTCTGTCTTTCATTCTTGTTCCATTTCCCGATCCTTCATTCTCCCCATCATGAAAACCTGAATTATTTCATCTCTCTTTCATTGTATCCTCTCATTCCTCTGAATCAGAGGCTCTTTCCATTCTCATTTATTCTTATTTACCTTAATATGATTTAACTGTTGTAACATAAACTTTCTATCCCTTCATTTCAACTTTCTATTCCATTATCCTTCATCTCCTATCACTCCATATATATATATATATGCATAGCTGTATATCCTAATCATTCCTTCCCTTCGTCATTTCCTTCCATCTATTCATCCCACAACAGGCTTGCTTGCGCAAGGTTCTTCATACAAAGCATTCCAATGAGCGGACTCACTTCTCCTCTCTCCAATCTTTGCATGTAAGGCTTCCGTAGACCGTCCGATAGTGTTCCCTTCCTTTAAATCGCACCATACCGATTACGAGAACTATACCACCGTATGCAAGGCATAATATCTGTACTTTTTTGTGAATTCTGTGAATGTGTCCATATTTGCAAAACAATGAACACTTACAAAAAAACGCACACAAAAAAAAAACAACCACCCATGACATGTTGAATCGTGTTGATGCCTATTTGTGTATGTTTCTTACTGTCCGTAACATTCAATTTTGTTTCATTTCGCGGAGATATCTGTGTCCAAAAGTTTTTTTTTTTAAAATTCTGGTTTAAGATTGCCTTAAACTCAACCTCCTAAATAGTGCCATCTTTTGACAGGATGTGGAAAAACGTCTGTCTGTCTTATTTTCCTTTGTAGAAGCTTAGAATGTACTTCCAGGCAATTTTCCAGGTTTGCAAGGCAAAAGTAATTTTTGAAATTATAAGAAATGTTTTTATTTTCCAAGCGAGTTGGGTAAAATTCAAAATAAAATGCGACAAATCTCTAAACCATGCTCTTAAGTTAGGACTGACCAGAAGATGGCGCTGTTCAAATTCTACCAGTTTAAGGCATCTTTAAAATACTACCCACTTTATATCCTTTATTATTGGTATGGTGTGACTGTGCCTCGAGTAACTCAAAGCAGCCTTAGAAACCAGTGTATTCAAACCAGTAGATTTTGTTCTGCATGCAACAGTAGTATTTTTGTAGCATACCATAGAGATTGATATGCAGTACCCATCCTTTAGCAGGGCTGTCAACCCTCCCGCATTTGGCGGGAGTCTAACGCCACCACGCTCATTCTCTTGCCGTCCCACCACGCTCTTCCTCTTGCTCTCCCGCCAAGCATATAAATCTCCCGCTTTATTAAAAAACTTCCGCTAAACGTGTAAAACACGTTTTTTTTGCTTGTCAGAGAATTTTGGAGTAAAAAAAAAGCTGAAAACGTGTATGATTTTTTTGTTGTTGCTTGTCAGAGAATTTTGGAGGAAAAAGACGCCCCAAAACGACGCTTTTTAAAGCATTAATTTAGCACAATTTTTCATTGCTTTTTAACATAATTAAAAAATGTATTTCTGGCGCTGGTCACATGCCAGAGAAAAAAACAAACATGAATCTCCCTCCAAGCAGTTCCCCAAAGTTGACAGCCCTGCATTTAGAGTGGGTCACATTTGTTTGATAACGATATCGATAGCGCGATGTTTCATTAAAGAAACGGCCTAGAGCTACCCTACTATCAACACAGGTATAGTCACAGGTACACACCATATAGTAGGGTGTATCTTTAATTGAAAATCTTGTTATTGTTACTATTGTTGTCGGTGAAATGTGACTCAGGCTTTATTAGTTATCCCATCGCAGCAATACATGTAGTACATGTATGTCTGTCTTGTTGACATGTCCCCAGTTGTTACATTATGTCACTATTAGTTTTACAATGAACTGGCATCATAAAGGAATAATTTCATCTCTAAATGCAATTGCAAATTATAGGAGTTAATTTAAAAAAAAAAACACCCAAAACCCCAAACCCAACAAAACAAAGTATGTAAACTTTTTACACGTTTGGGTTGTGCAAGTTTACATCATGTGTTATATATGATACATGTATGATATGTATGTTTATAGTAAGATACATTAGTAATGCAACTTTGTATGCAAGATGAAAGTTTAATGAATGTTGAATGTTCAGAAATGATCGAAGCCATCTACGCAGTGGCTCCGATTTGCAAGTATACACAATATTTATGGATACATACCAAGCTAACAGTACATCCATGTACATACATGTACATACATGTACCTGTGTACGTACCTTTATACTGTATCTGTACAACATGTATGTGACTTTTGTGGCGTATTCTCCGTATATTTCATCTGAACTTGATGTTTTCATCGCCTGTGCATGGTTTGAAGCAGTGTTGGTGTTTTTTTTTTTTTTTTTAAAGGGGAACATACATTCCTTGCATATTTTTTATATCTTGTGACACTTGTGATATACAGTATGTGACATTTTTGACATATGTGACTCATGCTTCCGCGAATAACTTTGATTTACCTTCATTTTTCTATACATGTATTTATAACCAGTGATGATTTGTCAAATACATTTGTCATTGCCTATTTGTAATATAAGATGTATCAATGTTTTTATTGTGTAAGTAGTGCTCAGCACTAACAGGGGTCCAGCACACATACATTTAGAACTCACCAAATCCACTCCAAACCCCCCAAAATTTTGAAATGTAACCAGGGGCTTGTGCACATGGACCCTATTGAAATATTTGTTACATTACAGACCTCGAGGGGACCTCGATGTAAATGTTAAATACAGTTAACCTTGAATAACTTGAAGTTGCATTTAAGTCAAAATTTACCTAAGTCGAATCAATTTTGTTTTACCAAACTATGCAAACATGTGCTATTTACATTTCTTTAGTCGAATTTCGCAGAAGTCAAACTATTTTTTTGTGGTCCCACCAGATTCGACTTGTAAATGCAAAGTTAACTGTATATTATCATTCATATTTCATATATTATTTTCATTGTGTGACTTTGTTCATTATTTATTTTGTTATGCTTTAAATTACTTTGTGCTTTGGAAGGAATGCAATGTAGCCCATACATGTATTGTAAAAAGAACATTTTAAGTTTTTAGTAAACCCCTTTATATCCCAGCAATTTGATTTCAAGTATCAAACATGGCATTGTATGTATGTATGTTTATATTAGACATACTTTGCAGCCAGCTCTGGGCACATCACAATGCAAGCCATAGCTTGATAGATGGTTGCCCCATAGCAGTTTAGAGTTTTCTTAAGGTCTAAATTAATCAGCTTTCACTCCTCAAATTGCCACCAATTATTCTTATTTTCCAATCCTATGTAGTTTGAAAAGAATGAAAATGTATGTTTATAAATGAACCAATGTGGAAGAAAATGCAAAATTTTACAGAAATATTGCCAATTTGTACACCAAAATAGTGATTAAATATTTTGCACTGTGTTGCCAATTTAGAGACTTGAATGAATAGTTACAATTAAATTGCTCATATTCGTGAATGGCACAACGTACTGCATTAGAAATACATTCAAAATTTTCTGTGATTTTTTTTTTCTCTTTCTGCTCATGTACATAATGTGTAATTCCTAGCATTCTAGATCAAAAGATAATAAAAATGTCACTAAAAGGAGACGCTGTACTGCTATGGGTTAAATAGGCAAAGCACTGCCCCTGAACTGAGCACATGCAACCCTTTGGTTCCCCACAAGCTTTCTCTATCTACATGTAACTGACTATTTTTTCCTGGTGACTAGACTCAAAACCTTTTCAGCTTAGGTGAAAATAAACTTATAACCCCTGCTAAGAAAAAGTAGGTAGGACAGTTCTGAGATATCCTCAAATTTACTGCATGAACTTTTCCTCAAAGTAATTTTCCCTTTTAAGCTGTAATAAATAATTTTACTTTTATTTAATATTTTTATGTTAATGTCTTTAAAAATCTTAATTATCCTTGTCCCAGATAATTACATATACATGTATGCAATATGTGTTTATGCTTTATAGTGGGTTTATCAATAGGATTTTCCAATTTCACTATTCTATTACTTTTCTGAACATCCAAATACTGTTTCAGAACTCCCTTTTCTACATACTACTGCAATTTGTGAAAATTTCTGGTAGTTTTACTTCAAATGCTATATTTCTGTGAGTACTAATCCTTTATTCTTTGAAATTGTATTACTTTTTTCCCCCCCAGAGCACACCACAAGTTGACGAAGAAGGCTTCAGCATCAAACCTGAGGACAATCGAGATATCCTTTCTTAAACTTCAAGAGCTTGATATATTTAAAAAGATGTCTTTTAGATGGTTCCGTGACATTTGCTCCTGTGACAATTGCTCCCATCTAACCTTGCCATGTTAATCCTAAACCTAAACCTAACCCTAATCCTAATCTTCACATTGTCCTTAGCAAAAGACTAAATCATGACCTTGACCTTAACCTTTGACCTTTCGAGATATGGACGATGGAGCAAATGTCGCAGGAGGAAATGTCGTGTCACCCTTTCAGATAGATTTTCCCACTATTCACAAACAAAAATATAAACATAACCCAGAAAATAAAATCTAAAATCACTAAGACATTAAATTTGTAGGTAATGATAATAATTTGTAGATAAGTACAAAGGCTTTTTGAACCTGTTTTCTACTTTCATAAAAGAACTGCCTTTGATAATTCTAATGTCTCTTTCTACTCTTTGCTTAATAATTATTCTTGTATGGCTATTGAAAATTGATTCATGCCCAGTTCAACTATAGAAGACTTCCTCTGAAAATGTTACATAATGCATTTTTAAATTCCTGAAATCCTTTAGACATTTAACAAGTTTAATTCATGACTTCCTTCCTTTGCCCAAGGAGGGAAACAAATAGACTTCCCTGTGAAGCTCCATTCAGACTTGACACTGTAAATCGCCTTAAACTATTATAGTAGCAAAAGCTTGTGTGTGAATGAATGTGAAGGGGCAATACTAAAGCATACATGTACATGTACATGATAGAAAGGGTACCAATCACCAAAAATAATTTTGCTCTGTATGTTAGAGGTTTCATGTCGTTACACTATATTTAAAATATGGGCTTCAAATATTGATTCTATAAAAAGATATTGCAATTTCAATTACACTCTCTATAAGCGTAAAAGCGACTCGTGACTTAAGCATATATGATACCTGTGTATGAGCATAGTTTTCCTTGACCGGCGGTCATCTCCACTGGACGGTCATCAGCATCATTTCTACTCTGACTCGGAGAAGTCCGACTCGGATTCAGAGAGCGAGGATCGAACGAGGCGGATACGAGTGGAGATCAAACCTCGAGATGGAAACCTCCCAAAGACGACAGCAACCGTAGATGACATTAAGAAGTCGCTGGGTGGTCTTACGTTATCACCAATGCAGGTGAGCCTTGCTCGGGAGTTAGCTTGTTGGTGCTTCTAAATTGGCAATGTCTGTAAAACCAGAAACTGCTGCGACATGAAAATTTCACAAACTGTTACATGACAGCTGTTTTTGTGTATAATATACATATGATAATGATAGCAGTGAAAAAAAATACCCAGGTTATGGGCAAATTACATGTAGCTCTGAGTCAAACTTGTAAACTGCTCTTGAAAACTTAAGGAAATTCTCATAAGAAAATCTGATGTTTACTACAGCAAGTGCTGGAAAAGCTTCAATGAGCAAAATTTAAAAAAAAAAGTTTTTTGATTAGTAATTGGCAAAATGTTGTGTTTGAAAACAGTTATCTTATTTTTGTTGTTATTGTTGTGACATGTAGATATTAATTTTTGTTCGCAAATGAAACGAGTTAGAAAGATAGGCCAAGGGGATTTTTGTCCCCGTCGAACGAAGTTCGCGAGGGGACTATGAAACGGGCTCCGTACGTGTGTGCGTGTGTGTGTGTGTGTGTGTGTGTCCGTCCGTCCATCTGTCCGTGTGTGCTCAAATGTTAGAAAATGCTACTTCTCCGTCATTTCTTGGCCGATTTTGATTCCGATTGTTTTGTCTGATAGGGCTGGGTGGGGGCTTCCAAACTTCTACACAGAATTTTGAAATTCATTAATTATGCAAATTTATGCAAATTTATTCAAAATTGACGAAAAATGCTACTTCTCCTCTATTTCACATCGGATTTTTATTCCGATTGTTTTATCTGATAGGGCTGGGTGGGGGCTTCCAAACTTCTACACAGAATTTTGAAATTCATTAATTATGCAAATTTATGCAAATTTATTCAAAATTGACGAAAAATGCTACTTCTCCTCTATTTCACATCGGATTTTTATTCCGATTGTTTTATCTGATAGGGCTGGGTGGGGGCTTCCAAACTTCTACACAGAATTTTGAAATTCATTATTCATGCAAATTTATGCAAATTTATTCAAAATGGCTGAAGGTTCATAATGTTTTCATGTTTTATATTTCAGTTGTATACATGCATTGTTGGTATTCTCTTCTTTTGCATGCAGTAACATTATTATTTTATTCACTAAAGTTTTTCACTGAAGTTTTAAGGTTCAGGCTAGTTAATTTCCACAGATCTGCACTTCCGGCGGGGACATTTATTACGCATTGCGTAATTTACTCATTCACTTGTAAACTTTGGACTTTCATTGATAGACATGTGAGAATTACAATGTAAGTTGCATTGAGTCAATACACAGTGCCATCCAATGCCTTAAAAATGTTTCTTCAAACAGATCATTTATTTCGCTTTTTAAATATCTTTGTGAAGTATTTCACAGATCACTATTAACTGCCTTCCTTTTCTTGTGTTGACTGTCTGTTCTTCCCCAGAAGCGGAGAGAAAAATCAAGTAAGTAGACATTTCGAACCACCCTCCTTCCTCACTCCTAGTAAGCAGCACAGATCTATTGTAAAGCAAATGGAAATGGCTAAATTTTCATTAACTCTTACTGTGCCAAGGGGTTTAGCTCTCTTCAAAATTTTACCAAAATGTGATCAATGCTCGCTTTTCAAATGTCTGCACTTCATTAACCATCTATTATTTCATGAAATATTGTGTACAAAACTTGTAGGAAATTTATTACCATTTCTTATACCAAACATTATTACTTTATAAATCCAAATTTATGCATAAGAATTATTGAAAATTACATTTTGAGTTTTTTTTTTGTCCATTATTTTTTTTTGGTATCTCATGTTGAAATAAGGTGATATCTCTTTAAAAATCTGCAATTTTTTCTGAAAATTTCTATGGTAGCATATAATTATAATCAAATATTTAGAATGCTTGATTTATGCTCAAAATTTTGATATACATTGACCATCATATACCTTTCCTGTGGTCGAGCAATTGGTGAATGAAAATGACAAGTCTATCTGTCACATATACTTGACATCGGCACTGAAAGAGTTAACAAGATGTCTATTTCATGAGGCTGTAAACTGCTTGAAAGAATACGTAGTGGTAGAATAATGATGAGGTGAAGTGTAGTGCACTGCACACGGTTTATTTCTGTATCTCATTAAAAACAGATCACAGATTAGATATCAAAAGTACCATGCTGCAACATATATGTCATGAATAACAAATGTGATGGTTTGGTTTTGCAACTGCCTTAAAGGTAATTTGAGTATTGGTTGTGATGAAACATAAATTCTCCCAGAGTGAAAGGAATATTCGAGACTATTTGTAAATTATAGCTGCGTAATGAGCATAGAAGATAGAGGAAATGAAGCTGAGTTCTGACATTTGTGTAAGATCCAGTCACATGTGTACAAATGTGAGTTGTGCTTTTAAAGTAAATGTTGATTTCCACCAAGATTTTTTTTTTTTTTAATCTACAGTGTATGTATAGTTAGTTTGCTGGCCCAGTTAACCCATCCACTGCTCTTTATGCCAGTTTCTCTCCAAATAATTCCATTATACCAGAACTTGGAACAGTCTCAAAGAAATATTTGCAGAAAATGAAAAGCGATCTTCATCCTGTGTCTTTCTGTTTTGTTTCCAGACGGTGACCTACAATCTAGAAGACAAACAGCATTAAACAGAAGCAGGTAGGTTGCAATGACAAATGACCAGTAGATGAAACTTTTTGGTCTTATTTTGCGCTTGTCTTTACTCTAGCTTAGCATAGAAAAAGTCTTGTAGTAGAGTCACATTTGTTGAACCAGGGCTTGTCTTACAAAGAACTCTGATTGATTTGAATCAGTTGCAGGCCCTTCTAGCGATCACAATGTTGCAGTCCTGGGCCCCGTTTCATAAAACTTGTTATCAATAACAAGTTACAATAATTGTAATAAGCTACTGAAATCCTTGAATCTGATTGGCTGAGAGCGACTTTGTCATAGACATGAGGCAGTTGTTATTGATGACAAGTTTTATGAAACAGGGCTCTGTACCATCAAACCTGATATAATAGCCACCTCTCTGTAATCTACACTTGCCTGTACTGATCACCTACATGTCCATGCACATGCCTCCCTCTATAGAGAAAAGGTACCTGTTTGTGTAATGTGGTAGAATCTGTCCAGAAAGGTCATCTGTCTTCTGGCCATGTTTCATGATTCCTTTGGGTGGCCTTTATTGTCAAGTTTGATTCTGTTTGTAATGTGCATGTAACATGAAGGACTTACGATTGATAATTGAGATTGTTATTATATCAGAACTTCACTTTTTGTAGAAGGGGGTCCTTGATGCAAGGTTCCTTGGACACTTAATATTAATATTTTTCACCAGAGAAAGTTTGTCCTGAAAAAAAACCATGTACATGTATTTGTGACTGTTTGACAGATGATAGGCACCATTCAGTTGTAGAATGGGTAGATCTAGGTTGTTTTTTGCAGTAGTGTGTGTTGAGATTTGACTTGGTCTTTGAATGATATTTTTGAAAACTGAACAAAGTTGCAATGTTATTAGTACTCTGATGTCATATCTGTCCAGCTCCACGTTGGAGGTATTCGTTGAGAATTTTTGTCAGAGATATATTTCTACTGAATTTGTAGTGTCTCTATTTTTCCTACTTTAGTCAAAGTTGTCTTAATGGCTACCTCTGTATGAATGTTGTAGAACCAGTATTAAATGCCACTTGTCTACATTTTTCTAGTTTCCCTTGCTGGGCCTCTGTAGACCGACAAGCCCAAGAGATGGATTTTGTGAACCCTTAGAAAAGTTGTCATGAGGCTGTTGGTCTTGTGGGCTGAAGCCTCTGTGGACATGTTTAACTGTACATGTTTATCTGTTTCTTCTTTGTGTCATTTTTTTTTCTTCTTATGTCTTTTTCAAACTCACTCTGCGCTCTTTCTTCTCTGTCGTAGATCTCCAACTTACAACCTGTACTGTAAAAAGTACAACCGGTTGAATAGTAACCCATGGTTACCAAGAAGGTGTGGTTATGAATGATTGACAGTTCCTAAACCCCTCCCCTTCCCTCACTCCAGCCTGTTGTGAACGTTCGTAGTCGTAGAATCCCCTCTCCCTATCCATTCCATCTTCCTGTGTATAACTAGCCTGTTTCGTTCCTTGCTTGTACATTTATGTAAATGTCTAGTCGATGGCCTGTAATCTACTGAAAATTCAGATGCGATGTTGATTTGTAGCTTGGGCTAAGATGAGTTTAAAGGGGGTATTCACTCGTAAAAAGTGATATATATGCATATATCAGTAGACGATATATGATCATCAAATACACTACAGTTCATATTTGAAAAAAAGTACTCACTTAGAAAATATACTCCAAAATGATAATTTTGCAATATTGATATGTTTTTTTCAAAAAAAAATATGGGTAAGAGTCTGTTTTATCAGATGACACTATGACTAATAACAATATTTTATGCTGGAGTGAGTACTGGATACTTTTTGAATACTCGCAAGAATTAGTTGTGCAAAAAATGAAGTGCTTATCAGGCAGTAACTGCATGTGCTCTGTTAACTATCAATAATTAATTTGAACAATCATTTCATCTTGAACTGTTATGATGTTCAACTCTGCAACATCTCTTTAAAAAAAAAATTACAGTATTATTTGAAGCCAATATTTTTGATAGGGCATACCACCATGGAACAAAAAACACCCAAAGCAAAATTTGTTTCAGTTATTGGTTCCCTTTATCGAAGAGAGTTACATGTAGATTGAGGTCCACGCAGTAATACATTGCTCAACGTGACTAAGACTACGCTAAAACCCAGCATCAGGTTTATCTTATTTTTAGTCGAATACGGGCCTTTGTGTGTTTTTGTGTACTTTTTCTGCATCTGTGTTAAAATTAACCTGTGCATGAAATAACTTCTGCATTTGGTTTCAGTAATAACAGAGGATGAACTGACTTATACACAGATTAGAAATAGTGTGAATGTTGGCATTCTTTCTAAATTTTCCGAAGAGGTATTTGCAGTGTCCAAACTCAAGATAATCTTGAGTTCTATTTTAAGAGAGACTGTGACTGTCAAGCATTCTTTCTGAATGGCTTATCATGCTGAAAGTAGGTTGTTTAGACTAGCCAATTGTATAATGGTCAAAAGCACCATCACAAATATGTTTTAAGTGGGAAAATGTGTTATAATTGCCCAGACCAAGAATCGATACAGCTCACAAAGTTCCATGTTTATTTTGGCTAATCACTCAGCAATGAAATACTTTGAAAATAATTTTCACAGGTAAGACATTCTCTGTACAGTCTGAAAACATTTGCTACAAAATGTTGGCCACCTTTGGAATGTACAGTACATGTCTTCTTTATGTCTTACCAGAACTCATAATTTCTGTGAAGATAGGCTAATGAAATTGCTTTAAAGATTCATTTACTGTTGTAGCAGTACTACAACCAAGGGTGAAATGTACTTTAAATGTGTGAACATTACATACATTCTTACTTGAAATAACCATAATTTTTTTTTTACCAGCAGTGAGATATCATTCGAAAATGACATTGTAAAAATCTTTGGATTAAGTTGCTGACAAGTTTTTCCTTCTGTATTTGTTGACTGTCTCTTTCTCATGCGATTTTCCATCAATATCTTTCTTTTGCTGTTCTATTTTCTGCCCACTTCGTTGATGTCTAGTTTGGGCATCTCACCTACCCATTACTCACGAGTCTATCGTAATTCGTGGTTACGATTCAGGTTCGATATTTCTCGTATGTTTCGTCACTCCATTATCTAGTGTTTTCACCAGATCCATGGAATGCACCAACCACAAAATTCATTTTTGTATTTTTTTTTATTTAGTGTAGTTTCATTTTATTTTGCAGATTCTATCACCAAAAAAAAAGCAGAATGATTTTATCTGTTAAATGTGTACTGCACATATTTGTGTCCAATTCCCTGCTTGAATTAATTTTATGATTATAGTAAAAATACTTTTGGTTTTATCATTAATTTGAGGGAAAAAATGTATCTGTGAATTTCTTATTGCATAATTTTACCCTGCAAGTATGTACACTATTTATGCCATTTAAAAAAAAAAATACAGGCTATGTACATTAATTGTAGCTATGATTTGCAGCACCTCAATTTTTTTTTTTTTAAATCTCGTATGTCCTTACTTAAATGCTATGTGGACCTTCCTCTGTGCACTTTTGAAAAACATATCATGTACATACAAGTACATTAGTTTATGTGATTTTTTTTCTCCATTTTCCACAAATTCATCACTCAAATACTATGTTCAATGTAAAATTTGGATGTGGAAATCACAGAAAGTTAAACATTTATTCAGACTTCTTGTACCATATTTATTCCTTAGGGGTCTTGCTGAAATTATTTCGAAACACTTGCATGTATGTTGTTGCTAATACAAACATACAGGTTCACACCCCTTTTCCTCTGCAAGGCTGAATTTTTCTCTTTAAGTTTATGTTTTTTCCCACGATACTTGATTAATTACCATTTTGAGTGAATGATACTTGAAATGTCTTAGTTTCACTGTGGGGTTTAGGGTTTTAATTGATAATTATGGAAGAATCAAATCAATCATATATTTCTGTTTAAGCTCTAGTTTTGTTATACTGATACCCAGTTCAGTTTGAAAACTTTCAATATCATTGAAAAGATTATCGATCAAATGTAAATCCTGGATTTTATCTAGTGGTATTAAGGCTATTACCGTAACCTTCAACCTATAACTACATTTAGGTCCCAAATTTGTTATTTAAAAAAAATTTTTAAAAATGAGATGTATACTTTTTTTGTATCTAGAATACTTCAGAGCTAGTTAATGATCAAGTTCTTTGTAGATTTTCTTGTACTTCATCAAGAATACAATTGACATTGCATATATTTGGCATGCAATGTACTTGCAGATGAGTTTTGAGTTTCTGTCATTCCAAATAGCACAAACAATCGATGGTCCGACATACATGTACATGTAAACTCCACTGGTTACGTGTTGTTTTTCCGAAGGTTCATAATTTCGAAGGTTTGTTTTTCCGAAGGTTCATAATTTCGAAGGTTCGTATTTCCAAAAATGAAATAGGGTTCATAATTCCGAAAAATGAAAAAGGGTTCATATTTGCAAAGGTTCGTAATTCCGAAAAGTTATGTAGGGTTCTGTTGCATTTTCGGAATTACGAACCTTCAGAATTATGAACCCTTTTTCATTTTTTGGAATTATGAACCCCTTGCTATGGGGAATTTGCGTTTTGGAATTATGAACCTTTGGAATTATGAACCTTTGGAATTATGAACCTTCGGAAAAACGATTACCCCCTTGCTCCACAAAACAATTGCTTAGGGCTTTATTTTGTCCAAGATGTAGGGTTAGGGTTAGGTATATGTATATTGTTTGGTGCAGGGTTGAAGTTAAGAATTCATTTAGGGTATGATGTTGACCGCAGAGCAATTTTCGCCAGAGTATGTGTCGTACAACTGTAACTTGCATGTACATGAGTTTCAAGTTTCAGTTTAATACCGGTAGTCCAAATAGCACAAAATGATTTTGTGAGCATGCTGGATATATTTGCACTTGTCTGTCATTTTGAGTTCTATGCACGTCCAAAATAGATTTACAAGGAATTTCACCAGTGGCATGATAATGATGATAATAATAATAAAAGTAATAATGAACGTTGCTTTATATATAGCGTATCTCACTTACATAAGAAAGTCCCTATGCGCTCAAAGAAAATATGTGAAGAGATGTGTCAGAGTGGAAAACAAACATGCCTGTTATGGAGTTATGATAACAAAGAATCAGATAATTAATCAAATGATGACAAAGGATTTTTGCAGGAAACGCCTAGACCTACCCTAAAATCATTCATACAAAATATGAAATTCTAAACACTTTTTAAAAAATTTGGATCTTAGATCAATATTCAAAATGAATAGTGTAAATAAAAAAGATCTGCACTTTTAAAATTGCATTCTTTTATTACACAGCAATTTGGTTTAGATATGTACCAGTAATATTTTTGGTCTGAATATATGATATATTTGTTGGCATGCAATTATTGAGAAATCATTTAAAGTTTTCATGTGTAATATATATAAGTATGATATTGCCATGAAGATGCATGTCCAAAGAAGCATGCATAAACCATGGATTTTTTATAAATGTATATTAGATTAATTCTGAATCAATCATCATTTGGTGTGTAACTTTTCTAAAAAGTGTTCATCATGTCAGAGCACGAGAATTAGTTGTAATTTATTTGATTTTGGTCAGCACGCTGGGTATCCTCACTCAGTAAAAGAATGCTTTTTTTTTTTTAAAGGGATGTACTTGAATTGCTTTCAGTGAAATAAATTTATGGAATGTGAAGAGTTTGCCTTGTGTTTTATGTAATATAATTCCTTGACATTTTGGTTGCACTTTGGTTTATTTGGAAATTATTTCTGGCCTGCCATATTTGTTGTTTTCTCTGTAACATGCTTATTCCATCTTTGTGCACACTCCGAACCTACTGTTCAATACATGAGAGGTAGAATGACTCAACTCCATCCAACAAAAATTTTTGAATTATCGAGAAAGAACTTAATATGTTGATAAGTTTTAAAGACACGAGGTATTCATCTTCATGTATTTAATAATTGTTTATATATATCAATGGTTCCCCAAATATGAAAACATTCTTCCTTTCTAACTTATCTTAAAATGTAAAGTCTTTTTCTTGACAACATTTTTTTTTTATGGAGTTGGGCCATTCTTCCTTTCATGAATTTAATAATCTCATTATAGTGTTTCTGAAAGCTGGTCTCAATATTGACACAGGACCAGGACCTTTTACAAACACTCATCACAATCTTCCAATCTTCTTTTGTTCCTAACAGCAATCAATCCAATTCTGCTGGGAACCTTTTAGACCTGGACCTAGACTTTTCCAGTCCCCCGCGGAACCACACCAGCAACGCCACAACACCAGACAGTAAGTATCTACAACAAATGGTTGCCGATTATTGTTTTGTGGTATGCAGTGCAATGTGGTATGCAACTGGAATCCTTATGCTTTTTCAGAGGAGCAAAAAGTCCTTCTTCCTTTCAGATTTGCAATTTCAAATCACAAGAAGCAGTGTATGATTTTGAAAGGTTTATTACCATTTGGTCGAATGGACAAAATATTATTGGATGAAATGTCAGTGATGATGATCTAATGTTAGACCAAATGATTTTAGACCATGTGGTCACTGGACTGAGTAACATTGGACCAAATGGCAATTTACCATGTGAAATGATGTGTGTTTCGCAAATGACAAGATTATTATTGAGTTGCTTGTGGAGACCAAAATGGTTTGACGAGAACAATATATCTGTTTTTCTCCTTCTTTGCCGTGAGCATTTCTAAAATAATCTTTGAAATTGGTGAAGAAAGCCAATTACATAAAGCTCAGAGAAGTGATCTGTGACCTTCTGCTTCTCGTGTAAATGACATTTGTTCCATCGTGAGCAACAAAGCATTTCTTCCTGTTGATAGTGTGGAGATGAATCTCGATTCACCAATCGTCCCCTGAGAGCCAGAAGGGCATTAACTCCACTTTGAAGGATATGTGTATGATTTAAGGCCCTTATGCCTCTCAAGGGATTAACTGTATGATTGGAGTGCTTTGTCTCATTGCAGGGTGCATTTTGAAAGACTAACAATTGCTTACTTATTCATGTAAATCTTTACTTACATGTATGTCTACCATAATGCATCATACGCCAAAGTATAAAAGGAAAATATCTTTTGAAAATATGTTTATTGCTATCGTCAGCGAAACTCTTTTGATATAGTTGACCTTTGTTTAGCGTGGTATATTGGTAATTGAGGCATATTTAAGGCTCGTTCACATATGACGGTGTTAAACTGCCGCAGTTTTTTAAAATAACGTTTAAATGCATGGCCAGTGCATACAACAGAGGTTGTATAGTAATCATTATCCCTGTCATTAGATACATTAATGTAAAGTGTATTGTATTACTCTTCCATCATTATAAAAAAATATGCCATGCTCTACCACGGCATATTTGAACGAGCCTAAATGACGTTCATACTATCAGAAATCCTTCTAATTGCTGCATGTGTTAATGGTAGTGTGTGGTATAGGTAGTGATGGTGAAGTTTGATTGTTGTGTATTGCATATTGTGTGAAGAGTGTTTCGTATTTAAATATCCTGTCTGCTATGAGTGATTAAATATGATAAGTTCAATAAATTTCTGTTCCTTAGTTGATGAATGAATAGATTTGTTTCATACAGAGGTTGTTTAGAAACAAATTTGTAAAGTTTATATCTAGGTTGCAAAAGTATGATTGAGTGTTTTCTTTAGATAAAGTAGAAATTTGTCAATCTTTTAGTACAGAGTAAAAGGGGGGGGGGGGGTCCTCACAAGATACATGTACTTCACAGCATTGCCATTTTGTGGTATAACCGATAACAGCATCAAAATTTAATAACTTTTTTAACCCTTTCGAGACAATTGACCACATTTTGTGGTTTGGCTCAATAACTTTTGATTCAGAGCTCTAAAAAATATACCAGATGCATGAGTAGAAAGAGCCAAAATTTCTGCACATCCTACGTCCATTTTTGTTGCAAGACCCTATTGCGTTTGATGCCAGGAATTTTAAAAACGGGAATAACCCTTAAAATCCTTAAATTGGCAACACCTTGAGAGATTCAAAATCATTGTTTTTTTATCAAATTGGCAATTTTTTCAACTTTTCGACAAAATTTGTAACCATGTGTATTGTTTTCAAAGACATTACACCTTATTAGAACCATGTAGCACTAAAAGAAAAATATTGTTGTTGCCAATTTGAAGAACAAAATGTGATCAATTTAGCCCTAAAATAATTCCTGTCCTGAAAGGGTTAAAATCAGATTTTGCTCATACTTTCACCAATCTGTTTCTCTAATTTTTCTGCTTCTTTTAAAACCAACTGAATGTCAGGGTGGACTTCTTCTTCAAGTTAGGTTTTCATATTTATAAATCACTACCACTTTGACTTGCAAGGGTTTGACAGTACCTTTAAATATTTTACCTGCATGTTATTAGCATACGTGCAATGAGGCTGATCATTAGGAATATGTTAGTCACTCAGTGGGTTGTGGAGCGGAGGAGAAGTCTTGATGGAGCTTAATGAAGATAGTGAGAAGAAGACCTTTAATGAGGTTACCTGTGGTGTAGGTGTAATAAGGGAATAGATAGGGCATGTCATGAAATAGAGGGGGGGGGGGGGAGGAGAGTGAGGAAGGGAGAGAGAGAGAGAGAGAGAGAGAGAGAGAGACATTGAGAGAAATAGAGGAAGAGATAGAGACAGAGTGAGAAATTAAGAGAGAGAGAGAGAGAGAGAGTGTAAGTGTGAGGGGAAGGGAGAAAGGGACAGAGAGATGAAAAATAAAACTGACAAATTTAAAGAAAAGCAGAAGAGAGAGAGAGAAAGAGCGAAAAAACAAAAAAGCTTGTTACTTTATCGACACAAAGTGACACATCTGTATATGTAACATTGAAACGAATATCTAAGTTAGATGTTGAATAAGTGAAAAGTGGAAAATTCATTTTTGGTGGTGTGAGATTGAGGGGGGGGGGATTGGTGCGGAGAGAGCAGAACCCCCATCAGCTAGGGTACTGGTCTTCCTACACATTTCTCTTCTCTCATCCTCTCTCTCTCTCTCTCCCCTTGTATTCTTTCTTTTTGTCTCTCCCTCTTTCTCTTTTCTTTTTCTTTCTCTCTTTCTGCATGTATCTTTCCTTCTTTCTCATTTCTTTTCTCCCCTCTTTATCTATTTCTCCCTCTTTCCTCCCCCCTCTCTTTTCTTGAGTGGGTGTGTGGGGGGGGGGGGGGGTGGAAATACATGTAACTCATCACATGTACTAGCTATAAGCAACCCTACATATACATGTATACATGGAGTGATTAATTTTCCTACACACTTCCGCTGCCTAGTACAAATAGGCAAAACACTTGAGATTAACAGAAACGAAGAGAGCGAGAGAAGAAAAATAAGAGGGGAGAGGGCTTCCTGGTAAATGAGAATAATCACTAGGCAACGGAGGCAGAGCGAGGCTAATGTTTAACTAATGGGAGAAATCTTGCAGAAGACTAGTTTTGCTTCAAGCCTTAGGAATCTTTTTTCCTCACAATAACATTTTTTCTTTTTAGAAATGTAAATCCTTTACTCCCACAATATCATACTCTCTTTTTTACCTAGCCATTATCAAAGACATGAAAACAAGGACATGTATACTGTATGCATTGAGTAACTGGATACATGTAACAGTTAGAACTATTAAAAAATAAATAAAAATAGAAATGAATACTAATATAAAATAAAATATATTAAAATATAAATAAAATAGAAATGAATACTATGTGCATTTAGTACTTTTACAGGAGCTTTTTTAATACATCTTTTGCTTTCAAGAAGTTATATATTCTGTATTGGACCCTTTATCTGTGCAGCTAACTAGAGAATTATATAATTTCTCAGAGTTTGTGCAATTAATAGATGTATGTACAGGAGTTTTGTAGCTGCGTCTTTACCATTTAAGCAGTTGTATGTTTGAAATTTCGTCGCTGATTTTACGAACCGGCAGCATACAAATGCTTGCAGGGATTAAACCAAAAATACTGTGTTTCTTTTTTTTAATATCCAGTGCATATGAAAGAAAATATTCCACTCTCATAACTCGTTTAATTCTCTGATGATTGAATGAAAGTGAGGTATTCAAATTAGCATTTTTTTTTTTTTTTTAAACGGACAAAGTCTTTGAACACGATTATCTCAGAAACATGTTTTCGTGCTGTGAGGCTTCCTATGCCGGTTCCTAAAATCCGGGTCCGCTCGCTATTCAAAAGAATTGCTATACAAGAAAACTGCTATTCATTTAACATGCGCTTTGAATAGCAGTCCTTACGAGTAGTTATAAATAGTGGTCCTTATGAATAGATGTCCTTATGAATAGTGAGGTAATTTGTCTATGGTTTGCTCGCTATTCAGAAGGACCTCTATTCGTACAAAACCGCTATTCATTTAGTCATGCATTATGGATAGCGGTCCTTATGAACGAGTGGTCCTTATGAATAGTGGTGCTTATGGCTAGGGATGTTACCCCCTAAAATCAGCGATGATTTATGTATGTTGAGGCAGAGGTACGGGTATAGAATTTTTAAAAGAGTTTAAATGGCTTCAAGCAAGGAGAGAAAGTGCTCACATGACTCTCCTCTCTTCCGTTCTCCGTGTATGCCGTATTTGAACACCAGAGAAAGCATTCTCGCATTCGTACATGTACAGGCACACCTCAGAAATGCCCTACTGAGACTTGAAGCCAGACTAGATGTGTACTACAAGCGTGTACCATTTCTACATGTATGTACATTGTAGTGGTGTGCTGGAGGTTGGACGGGTATTAGATCAAAGTCATGTCGTTGAGAAGAGGAGTTGAGTGAGAGGAAAGGGTCAAGCTATGTTCAGTTCCATGTAGACCAGACTTAAGATATATATGTAAGTAGGATTTGTGATGTTTCACAGGCTGATGCTCGCAGCAATCTGAAGTTTGAGTGTGCTGGTGAACATATGTAAATGTCATCGGTATGTTTAGCAATGTGTAATAACTAAGTGTGTCTGTGAGGGGAGTGGAGTGGCCCATATGTGAACTTCTATTTACAATGTACATGAGTTGACGTGCAAATTATGTGTGCATACTGTCATGCTTATCACCAGCAGAAGTCCTATATGTAGTATTTTTTTCCCATTAATATAGTTTAAACGAGTAAAACAGAATTGAAATTAAGATGAGGTAAGCCATATGGGGAGAAATATGAGGAGATATAATGTAGTAGCTTTTGTAATATATCAAGTCATGAAAGATAATCCTTATAATTCTTTACCAAATTGATACATTAATAGTACATGTACATATTTTCATGCATCTAACATTGTGCTTTTGATACAGAACACCTGTGACATATGTGTAACATACAATTTTTTACAATGGAATTCTGCTGGCTTGAATGTTTTGGAGTACTTTAGATTTCATCAGATGTAGATCCAGGAATCTGTGCTTGGGGGGGGGGGGGGGGCAGAGTTTTGAAGAAAAAAAAGACTTCACCAGATCAAGTTCACTTTTTTTTCCCGACAATTCTATTTTAAGTGTCTCTCACTCTTCATTGTGATCAGTGTACTGGGTCTGTCGTCACATGGCTGTTGTGAGAATGAATTTAATGTATGCATGTGCATGGATGCAGTAAACCGAATCTCCTATGAGCAATTTGGCGAGCCTATGTTTCAGAAGGATTTTCTGACATGATACATGTTCTTCAGTGACCTACACACGTAATTCATGTTCAAATACTAATGATTATTTTATGAATTTAATCATTCTAATGTTTATACAACAAATCAAATATTAACTGATAACCATTACTTGCTTTTAAAAATATTAGAAAATCATGGAAGTACACTGTATGTAATTGTGCTGATCAGATTATTAACCCATTAAATTCACTGTTGCCATTGAGTTCTGCATTTCCAGTTGCAGTTTGAGTCCTGCTATGATATCCCTGCTCGATGAATTTGAAACTCCTCAATTTATCAATTACATTATTATTTTTTTTTTTAAAGAAACAAAGCAGCTCTGTACATCTACTTCAAATTTAATGTGGTGTGTACCTCAGCATTTAAATGGCAAAAAATCAATATTGAAGAAAAAAAGAAAGAAAACTGGAGATGTACTTTAAATTCCATGTGGGTATACATGAGGGGCCAGTTTCTCGAAACCATCATAAGCCCAAGTCTGTGGCAGGCATTTCTCTTGACTTATGACGGTTTCGAGAACCTGGCCCTAATTGTTAGGCAACGTTCAAATTGTTTGTTATTGTCAAAATTTATCATTGGAATTCTTTTTAATCCTATAAATATTCTAGGTTGACCATTTTTTACTAACTTGTACATCTGTAAGCTTCTGCATTGGTTGCAGTGGTTGATGTCAATGCAATGGGATCTCATTATCTAACACAAATTTTGTTTTTGTATTTTGAAGGTTAAACTAACGCATGTTTGACTTTTGACCTCTAACCTTTAACCCCACCGCATCAGGCGCCTTGAGTCCTGACCTTTTTAGCAGCAGTTTCGGCGGAGACTCCTTCACGAGTCCAAGCCCGCAGACCCCGGTCGCCTCCTCGGGCGAAGCTACAGCCCGCCCTCACTCGGCATGTAAGAAAACATCCAGTCATAAAGAGTATGATCAATGCAGCAATGTTATCAAGTGGTCTTTGAAAGTTTCTCATCAGTGCTCAACCTACATGTATATGTACATGTATATGGGGATAATTTTCCCCTTGTACTAATACCAACTGATTGATGAAGGCTACTAGTGGCTCCCCCTTCTGAAATAGCCCCTGTAGCCACCCCTTCTCTAGTTTTACTTCTCATAGACAATTTTTTTTTTTGGGGGGGGGCAGGAATTTGAAGACAGTGTCTTTAGGAATTAAATTAATTATTTAGAAGTTTGGACCTCATATGAAAAGTGATTTGTGAGTCGCCAAGTGGTAGCAATGATAGCTTCATACGAAGAAGCAGAACTCTCTCCCAAATTATATGGTTATTGGTTTATATTGGACTGTAATCCCATCTTTTGGATTCTATTTTTAAAATGTGATACCAGAAGTCCAGAGCTGACAGTTATTCATGATTGTTTTACAATTGTCATTAAAATCTGATGACTAATTAGACATGTAGTGCCTCTTTGTAAAAAAAAAAAATAGTGTAATATACACTGTAATTTATAAATTGTCAGAGATTTTCCTTTTTTCAGAAGTTAGGATTACCTATTTCTTGGGAGGACTGTAACAAAACAACAAAAAAACAAAAAAATCCCAGAGCATGTTGTACACAGATACATATTCTCTGATGCTTCAGTCTCCAATTAAACCATATCAGTGTCCCAACTCTACTGTAAGCATTATACCTGTTTTTCTGAGTTCTCTATGAGCTTGTGAGTAAAGCTGATGAGAGACTTCATTATATTGCTGCACCGATTGTACTCAATAACTCATTGTACATGAATGGCTGCTAACAGAATGCTACCCTTGCTTCAAGGCAGAATAAAATATCCATAATGCATTGAAAGTGGATATAACTAAATCGAAAATAGGTTAGCTATGTCTTTCTGTTATTCAGATAAAAAAGAATGTACATGGACTGTGTACATACATGTATATGTCTACATTCACATACCTGTATGTAAATGCAGACTTTGTGTACATGTAATCCATATTCATAAAAGGGGGCAAACATTCATCTGCCTTGAAGCTAGGTTAGGTGCATGCCTTGCATGATATCCGATACATCTGTCATGTTCATATGTAACATACTCGTACATTTTATATATTGTCACATTGCTATGTCATGATAATCAGAATAGCATGGTTTTTATATAATGTTCCTATGCCAGCTTCCAAGTTAGAACCATTTAATCACAATTGCCAATATGTTATTATTCATTGTCTCTTTGGAGCCAGAAGGACATTTACTCATTTACTTTAACACAGAGTTAACATCCTTATGGCTCCAAGCAGATGATATGTCTATATATTTAATCCAATTGTGGCATTTTCTTTGTTGTGTTTGCAGTGTCTTAACCATGCAACTGTTTCTTTTCCCCTTAATATATGATCTGCTTATGGCTAGAAGGGTATTAACTATCTATAAAGTGTAATAAAATGCCTTTCTGACTCTCAGGCTCAGAAGATGATATATCATCTGTTTTGGGGGTTTTTCTACTTTGTAGTGGAATCCAATAAATTGGTTTTTATTTATCATCATTATTCTGTTAAAAAATGTATATTGTAACCCTTCATTTTGTGTCTACTTTTGATATTTATCCAGATGTACTTATGTCCTTTTGTTTCTTTTCCTTAGTCACCTATACCATTTCAATCTGCAATATTTTGCATGTACAGCAAATGTAATTTGTGAATGCAGTCCTGATTCATGTTTATACTGTACCATATTTTAAAAGTATCGTTTAACTCTTTCAGTGCCGATGTCACGTGTATGTGACAGATAGACTTGTCATTTGCATTCACCAACAGGAAAGGTATATGGACTGGTGGTCAATGTATATCAAATTTTTGAGCATAAATCAAGCATTCTAAATATATGATTATGATTATATGCTACCATAGACATTTTCTGGAAAATTGCAGATTTTTAAAAAGATGTTACCTTATTTCAACATTAAACAACCAAAAGATGATGGACAAAAAAGAAACTCAAATTTAATTTTCAATAATTCTTAAGCATAAAGTTGGGTAAAGTAAAAATGTTTGGTATCATAAGAAATGGTAATAAATTTAAGTTTTGTACACAATACTTTGTGAAATAATAGATGGTTAATGAAGTGCAGACATTTTGAAAAGTAAGCATTGATCACATTTTGGTAAAATTTTGAAGAGAGTTAAACCCCTTGGCACAGTAAGAGTTGATTAGTTACTTCATAGAAATATAGAATACTGCAGACTGTATTGCAATTCATTCTGTTCATTCTGTAAATGCAAATTTTTGAGAGATTTTAAGAGAGTTCTTGTACTTACATGTAAGATTTAAAGATGCTTAATTAGTACTTTTAGATCAAAGTTATAGCATATGATTATGCACACGATTAGTGGCATGACAGAAAAAGTTCGCTATTTCTCAATTTACATGTATATCACTTCACTATATACGGAAATCGTTTTGAACATGTGTATTGAATGCAAAGTAATACAATGTCTTGTCTTATGCGTTTCTAAATTTGTGTGTACCTCTCCTTATTCCTCGTAAGGCATTTTCAGATATTCTCGCGACTTTGTACCTCGACCGCGATCGCATACGTCAAGTAAGAAGCATTGTTCAATTATATGTTGTTTGATGACATGTATACTCGCAGTTATAGTCTTGGATGCTTGCATGCTGCGCGGAATTCAAATTTATGTTTGGTTACATGTATATCTTCTTTTTTTGGACTAAAGGTGTAATATGCAGTAGACAGTAGTGTCTGATTTCACTGTACCATTTATCTATACTTTCAGTTTTTCGATTTTACTGTACTATATATGTACATGTATATATATCAAAAAATTTATTTCTCGACCTGGTATTGGTATTTAAAGGGAAATCCTACCTTTATAGCAAGTTGCTTTGAAACAAAGAGGAAAAATCAGAGAAGCAGATTGGTGAAAGTTTGAACAAAATCGGACAAGCAATAAGAAAGTTATGAATTTTTGAAAGTTGTAATCACTATGCATATGGGAATTTCAAATTGGCTGAATAGGTAATGTCACTGTGATGTGGTTGTGGACAACTCCCCCATTTGCTCTAACACACAAAATGACTAAAATGTCACTTTTTTTTCAAAATGCATTACTCAGTAGGATCTTTTTCGTTCATGAGGACCTATATACAATATGGTATCTCCAATATATTTTGAGTACTGCCCCGAGGGTAAAAGCACCTCAAAGAAAACCGCAAATTAATGATATTTTTGGGAGAGTTGTCCACAAAAAATGTCACAATTGACTCATCAAATTGACAATTTGAGATTCGCATAGATGTAGTGATCTCATTTTTCAAACATCCATAACTTTCTTAGTCCTTAGTCCTTAGTCCGATTTCTTTCAAACTTTCACCATCCTGTTTTTCTCATTTTTCTGCTTTCACACAAATCATCTTATTATCAAGATTGGATTGCCCTTTAATTAATGGGCCTTGCAGATTTATGTATAGTGTATGCATTGTAGATGACTAACTTTTTAACAAATTTTTATGAAAAAAAAATAAAAAATGGCTGTTTATTTTGTCTGTAAATACATCTTTGGGAATATGGGAACTTGTTTTAATGATCTTTATAATTTCCTGTCTTTACCATCTGCGCAGATGTAGAGCCAAGTGCTTTAGGGACTTGTAGTTATGAGACAGTTATTTACATATTATTTATGTAGTCCTGTTGTATTTAAAATACTGGATAGGTACTCATTTCAGCCACGTTTTATTGCAAGTATTTTTGCTCTAAAATGATACAATTTTAAACAGATAAAACTTTAAATCAAACATTGCCTCCAGGGGCTAAACTGTTGGATAAAAGGTACTAAAGATCCTTAGTCAGTGAAGTTTAAATGAATCTACATTTCATATGATTTATAATTTACACATGAGTTTAATAACAGACAGACTTTCAGAATTCAGATTGCTTATGTTAGAGCCTTACTTGAATTTTAAATTTAGTTGTCATTATATTACTAGAGTGAAAAATGGGATTAGACTTTTGTTCAAATCTATTTGGTGAAAGGTATGTTCAAGGAAGATTTTCTTTCCAAACAATTTTCTGTTTTATTATTTTTGTTTTTAAAATGTATTCTGGGCATAATTTTCTTTTAAATATATACAAACTTGGTTGACCTTTTCTGTGTTCCTCTTCTTCCCAATTGGTTATTCTGACTTATGTTGCTGCGATCACTTTATAGTATTTTTTAATGCAATATTCAAATGAAAATATTTTGTTCAGTTACTTGACCATTTGTCATTCGTTGTGCCAGTATACTTATTAATGATATAATTAGTTTCATCCTGTGTGCATAATTGGGACAGCTCTGTAGTAAGTGGAAATTGTCCTCGAAACAATATATTTTTAAAATTTCCAATTCTTAACCCCTTGGATACGATTTGATTTTGGTATAACGTGCATTTTCCATGGACTCCGGCCAGAATTATCTTGAGCTTAGCATTTAGCAGGTTAAGCTTGTCATTCTTAACCCTTTCAGGGAAGGAATTATCTAAAGGCTAAATTGTTCACATTTTATTCCTCAAATTGGCAACATTAATGTTTTTCTTTTAGTGCTGCATGGTTCTAATGTGCAATGTCTTTGAAAACAATATACATGGTTATAGATTATGTATGTTGAAAAGTTGAACAAAATTGCCAATTTTGATGAAAAAACAATGATTTTGAACCTGTCAATGTGTTGCCAATTTAAGGATTTTAAAGCTTATTCTCGTTTCTAAAATTCCTGGCATCAAACGCAAAATGGTCATGCAACAAAAATGGACATGGTGTGTGCAGAAAATTTTGCTCTTTCTACTCATGCATCTGGTATATATTTCAGAGCTCTGAATCAAAAGCTGTTGTGCTGAAACACAAAATGTGGTCAATTGTCTTGAAAGGGTTAACTTACTCAACTCAATTCTTAAAAAAAAAACCTACCCAAATTCTTGCTTCGTGAAATTTTTCAACTCAACTATAGAATATAATGGTGCTGTGAAAGACAAAGGCTGTAGTTTTCATTGGTTGACATAACTTGTAAATGAAAAAAAAAATTTTTCTTGTAAAAGCATTGCCAATTACAGAATACAGCATTTAATTACATACATTGCAAATGAAATTTTAAAGAAAAAATTGAAAAAAGAACAAAGAAAATCCTAGCACATGAGTCCCGATTATGCAGTTTTTCAATGTATGATGTACAGTATTGAACAATTTATATCCGGTTTGCGGTGGATGTTATTTATTCTTGCGGAAATTTATTTTGCCTCTGTGTCCCTTATTAATCAGAAGTGTTTGACATTGATCAGTCCCGTTTAATTCGGCCTTCTCTTTTAGTAACTAGGAAGCTACATGTACTTGCAAAGTTTCCATCGAATTAACTTTGCGAAGAGTGTACTCATCACTTCTGTGAAGTGCTGTAAAAGTGGAAATTTTCACGCGATTAATTTTTCGCGCTAGGCCAAGTAAGGTGAATATCACGTGTTTTTAAAATTAATTTCGCCGACGTGCTAGACTCATGGGCAAAAGAATACATAAACAAAAATATTCGTGTGTTTTGATGTTCGCGCAAATTTCATGCCGCGCGTAATGCGCGAAAATTTCCACACCGCGAAATATTCCACGTTTACAGTACTTTCAAATGAAATACTTTAAAAAGTCACCTGTATTTACATCTCCCTGTATATTAAAGATTCAGAAGTGAAAAAGGCTAAACTTCATATAGTTCATATGTAAGATATGATTAGTAATCAAATCTTTTCAAAAGTTTATTTATACCAATGCTACAATGCACAAGCGCATTGTTTATACATAAACAAATTTATGTCCCATACTGAATTTGGAATTGCATGGCTGTGATAAATCAATACTCCAGTGCATTACATGTATGTATACATGCAAGACACCATACTCAACTTGGATGGTCTAAACCTTTAGGCAATCTGCACCTTGATTTAGTCACTAATTAATTTATTGCATCCTGACTCAGTTAACCGCAAAACAGCCTCTTAATTTAAGGCATGGGGGGAGGGGGGGGGGTGTCATTTTGGCTGTTTTAGTTATGTTTAACAGCAGATTAGAATAGAGACGAAAAATGTGACTGATTAGGCTCTTCTCAAGGAGCTAAATTCTTTTATACATGTACATACCAGCTGTCACTGAAATGTAAAAAAAAAAAAAAAAAAAAAATTGTTTTACATATTACATGTGTTTCCTTTGGAGTCATACTGAGTTATCTTGGGTTTTATATATATAAAGGGTTTATTTTCCTGATGATTTTGCAGGTGAAATGAGTCAGAATCATTTATAGTGAAAAAAAAATTGTCATGTATTTATTTAAACATATTTGAACATTGAAGAAATCAACAAATATGTGTCCTACTGAACATGGAAGAACCTTACTAAACTAAACATCCAAAATTCTCTTACAAGCAAAAAATAAAAAATAAAAAATAGAAGGTTATTCAAAAAGGTGTGTGTGTGGGGGTGGGGGGGGGGGGGGTTGGGGGGAACATTCGCCTCCAAAATTCTCTGACAAGCAAAAAAAAAAAGGTTATTCAAAAAGGTGGGGGGGGGGGGGGACATTCGCCTTTCTTCAAAAAGGTGGGGGGGGGGGGACATGTCCCCCTGTCCCCCCCCCTGGATTTGCATCCATGAATCTGACTTTCAATATGATGAATAACTTATAATCAGTGATTTCTAAAAAGATAAAACTATACTTCATTTGGCTTAGTATTAGTAAAAGCAAATCCTGTACACCTTCAGTTTTTATATTAACACACAGTATGGCAAGTATTAATCTGTTATATGTTATTGTTGCCTAGATAACAGATTCAGTTGCCTTCAGGTAAGTGATTGTGTACCATACTGTACCATTGAACTATTTTGTTGTCACACAAAATTTTGTGACCTTTTTTATTCATATGTACTTTAGATAGATGATGGTTTTGTCTTTTTTTTTGTAAAAAAAAATTAATGTGTCCAAAAAACTTGTGATATTATGAATATTTTCTCGATTTTCTTCCTACTCTATCTGTCTGTCTCTCACTCTCTCTCTCTGTCTCTCTTCATCATCTGCCTGGCTGTCTCTCACGCTATATCTTTCTATCTCTATATTTTTCTATTCCTCCCTCTTATATTTTCCCTTTGTCTATGTATCACTCTGTTTTTCTTTGTCTCTCTCTCTCTCTCTCTCTCTTGTTTTCTCTATCTCTTACTCTTTCTGTCTTCATCCCTTTCTCTCTCTCTCGCTTACGCTTTCTGTAACCCCAGTAGATCTGCTGCAGAGCCCCACCACGTTGAGCGACTCTCTACCCCCTGCCCTACCGGCCAAGCAGAGGCACAGCGTAGGGAGTACCTTCGCAGCTGCTGCAGCCGCCTCCTCCCAGATCCCTAACATCCCTGCCAGACCCCCGTCAAGACCAAGGAGCGGAATGCAGGTTAGTTTTTAGAAGGGGTGACATGACATTTGCTCCTGCGACATTTGCTCCTCCGTCTTTATCTCGAAAGGTCAAAAGTTAAGGTCAAGGTCATGATTTGGTTTTTGTTAAGGACAATGTGAAGATTAGGATTAAGGTTAGGGTTAGGGTTAGGTTTAGGTTTAGGATTAACATGGCAAAGTTAGACCGGAGCAATTTTTCGCAGGAGCAAATGTCATGGAACCTTTAGAACGATGTTTAATAGCGAAACGATATGATGATGAGAGTGATGGGAGTAATGAGGAGGATGAGGGTGGTGGTGGTGATGTTGATGATGAGGATGAATGATGAAAGATGATTATTAATGATGATGATGATGAAGATGATGATGATAATGATGATGATAATGATGATGAAGATGATAATGATAATGATGACGATGATGATGCTGAAGATGATGATGATATGATAATGATGATGATGAAAATGAAGAGGACTAGGAGGATGATGATAATGAGGATGGTGGTAGTGATTATGGTGGTGATGATAGTGGTGGTGGTAGTGATGATAGTGGTGGTGGTGGTGATGATGATGATGATGATGATGAAGTTGATGATGATAATGATGAGGAAGATGATGATAATGATGAAGATGATAATGATGATGATGAAGATGATGATAATGATGATGAAGATGATGATAATGATGAAGATGATGATGATGATGATGATGATGATGAAAATGAAAAGGACTAGGAGGATGGTGATAATGATGTTGGTGGTAGTGATGATGGTGGTGATGGTGGTGTTGGTGGTAGTGATGATGATGATGATGGTGATGATAATGATGTTGTTAGTAATGATGAGGGTGATGATGATGATGATAAGTTTGAGGATGAGGAGGATGCTAGTGAGGAAGAGGAGGAGAAGGATGAATAAATGATGAGGAGGAGAAGAAGGAGGAGGATGGTAGTTAGGATGATGATGATGATGGTGATGATAATGATGATAATGATTAATGAAGATTATTATGGTAATACAAGCTGTCAATGAAAAGTCATAAATTTTATAAGTAGGCCATGTATTCATTTATGAATTTGTTTTTATGTTTCAGTCCCCCACCCCTGGCAGTGGTGACAACCCCGCCCTCCCCAGACAAGACAGCAACTCTTCACTCTCTGGCCTCTCCCCCTTCAACACCCACGGCGTTGTAGGAGGTTCCAGGGGACCCAGCCCCCTTACCCTTGGGATGAATGATACTATACCCATAGCTGCTGCCTTCACCGAGTCTGTCAATGCTTACTTCAAGGGCAATGATCAGTCTAAGTAAGTTTTAACGTGGTGATTTGTAGTAATGTAAAACCGGAAACATCTGTGCGCATGAAATGATCGTGAATTTCACACGTATAGTCATGGATTGTATTATGGAACAGCATTGTATTACCAAACGCGTACAGTTAAGCGCCTAAAATGGCTTTCATTCGTGTGGAACTATGGGTATGTTCTCCACACTATTTGTCACAAAGAGCAGAAGATCATAAAATGAGGGAAAAAATATCTTATAACCTGCTCTCTCGTCACCCCCAGTCGTCACCCTGTTGGCCCCAAATCGGGGTAGGTTGTCTGTCTTTTTCCAGTAGGGGGCACACGTTCGGTAATACAATACCCTTTTCAAGGGACCAAAACGCTGCGTCGTTGGGAAGGGGTTTGCTCGGAAGGGAATATCGTATTAAATCTACATTGTTTTTTTCAAATGCCAGCAAACTTCTTTTACTGTAGGAATTTAACCATTCATTAAATAAGTTTGACAGATATTCATTTGATGTTTTATTTGCTGTGGTTGATTTTCTGAAAAGTGTTCAGTAATAGGACCCACTTCCATACATGTAGTAAAGATGTGCGAAAGTTTTCATGCAGTTAAACAGTTGAATAACATCTGACACTACCCTGAATATTTTGTGATTGGCGAAAGTTTGTTACCTAGAAAATCGCCTTCGTGTACAATTTACAAATTCATGATTTTACAGTTTGGCGAGTGTATCTTTTTTTAACGAAACAAACAGTCAAAAGCTTGCATGAACATGGACTGGGTAGTCAGGAGGGAGTAGATCACTCAGTTGGGAAAGTAGTTTGACTGCTATTTGCAAGAAAGAACTTTATGGCAACCTAGGGTTTAATGATGAGACTCAAAGGCAAGTATTCTACTTCAAATATGTGTCGATACTGGGCTTGAAGGAAATTTGTGATGAGACTGGGCTTGAAGTTAACTTAAAATTCTTATAGCAGAAGACAAAAAATGAAAAAGAAATTAGAATAGAAGTTGTTAATTTTTGTGGTCTTCTGGCATTTCTTGTGTATTGAAAGGTCTACTTGCTAGTATACTTCTCAGGGTGTTGTGGTCTAGTGGTTAGGTCACCGGACTGTGGATCAAATGGTTCTCGGTTCGAGTCCCAGCCTCAGCACTAGCATCCTTTGGCAAGACATTAGTCTACATTTACCACTCTCCGTCAAGTTGTAGTCAATCGGTACCTGTAGGAAGCTATTTCTTGAATGCTCTCATTGCCTCGGGGCAGATATGCTAAATATATTGAGCTTCCTGTAGGATAGATATGTATCTGTTATTATTTAAAACTCTACATCCGAGGCATGGACTGAAATGAGTGTTGACAATATTGTTTTCTTTCCCTCGCTTTCAGATGTATGGTGAAGATCACGGGTGACCTCATGTTATCCTTCCCAGCAGGCATCATTCAAGCGCTGACCTCTAACCCCCAACCTGCCATGCTTGCCTTCAGAGTCAAGAACACACATCGTTTGGACGTTCTGCCCAACAAACAACTCATTTCAGTGTAAGTAAAGGCTTGTTCACACATGACATGCTAAACCGTGAAAAAGGAACCATTTTACATGCATGTAAAAAGATAAAAGGTAGCTGCATGTGAAAAAGGCCCTTGTTCATACTCAATTATTTGTATGTTATGAGATAATTGTGAGGTGCTCATTTTATTTTTTTTTTATAGTTTACTACATCATATGAAATCAGGCTTATTAGGACATACATGTATGCTTTATAATAATAAATCATGGTAATTCACTATATTTTCTCTCGTAAGTTTGACGTCCTGTCAGGACACAAATTTCGTGGTTTCTATCCAATTCCGGGTCTAGGGCCCTTGAATAAGGCATTTTGCCAGCAGTTGTCATTCTCCATCCAGGGGCCTGCAACATAAAGAGATAAATCAATCTTATGATTGATATCAATCGTAAGTCTATGGCAAACCATGTACTGAAGAGTTACAATTGATTGTAAGATTGATTGTATCTCTTTATGTTACAGGCCCCAGGTGTAGTAATATGACTTTTTTCTAGAAACAGATAGCTGCTTGCAGACTTTGCCTAGTATTCCATGCATGTAAATAAAAAAGTAAAACCATCAACCTGTGCACTGAAGTAATACCACTCTCAAGATAAGATCAAGTAATCATCTTTTCTTTTCTCGTTGCCATAGTGATGCCACCCAGACGACGAGTGAAAACACGGCCTACATCTTCAACATGTCCAACCTTGTCACGTTACTACGACGCCAAGTAGAAAAGAATGCTGCAGCATCGTACTTTAATGTAGATATCCTGAAATACCAAGTAAGGACATTTTCAAGGAAATTCATTGGGATGTGTTCTTGAAAATGGCAGAAGTTCAACCTGGCTTAACTTAGTCCACTGATTTAAGGAAGTGACGACCCCCGACTTTTGTATCAATTCATGAAATTTTGTAGCAAATTGAATAAATGAAATTGATTTAGTCACAAAATGAAATATGAGTAAGTAATTTCGTAGTGACAATTTTTTTTTATTGTCCTTTAGTTGCAAAATTATTGGAGTTAGATCAAAATGAAGAGGTTAGAATTTTGCACTTTATATTAAAATCGGTTGTCTTAATCTAAGTACCTCGAGGGTGGGGGTGGGGGTAAACCTGATCTAATTTAGGCGGCTTTCGAGAATACAGTTTAGGATGTATTATGTTGCAGAAATGTGAGAAAAAGAAAAATTATTCATTTGTTTTAATTCTTGGCACTTGTCTTGCTCGTGTTTTAGGGGCAGATTTTCAAGCTTTTTTGTGCCTTGTGTGAAATTGCCCCCTTGTACAAGTATTTCTATTTTGTAAGATAAAGTTTCACATCCATTAAACAATGAGAATTCAGGAGCTGTTCCATTTAAATGTGAATAAGGCCAATTCTGCACACTTAAAGATAAAGTTGAGTTCTGGTCATGAGATTGAATTGTGAAAGAAACTGTCTCAAAGCAATTGGGAAAGGTTGATTATATAGGACTTAAGAATTTATGTATGCTGTAAGGTTTTGGAATCACCAGTATGATAAGAAATTGACTCAATCCTGCTGACAGTCACATGCACTGCACACATAAATGCGTATATGGGACTACACACAAACTGTTCAGCTGTTTCTTGTCATATTCTGAATGTGAGAGCATTTGAAGAGCAATCCTTTTCAGGGAACATATCTCCTATGATAATCTTCCAAACTAACATTAAAAGGAATGAGAAAGCTCACAAATTATTTTTTACCTTTCCCAGAACTCAAGCTTCCCTTTAACATGTTGATTACTAAGCCTGAGACATCACTGATTGGAGTCTGTAGAAAATGTGTGTTTTACCGAAATCAAGTTGTCTCTAATGGGTTTAGTGTAGTTAAATTAGGTAGCTTAGCGAAACGAGATGGCGCATAAAGACGCGGGAAAGACGCACAGAAGAAACTTGCTAGTTACATGTATGTCTGTGCTTCTAAAATTGGAATCAGACATATCTGATTAAAAGTTTTCATATTATCTTGCGTAAAAGTGTTCAAAGAAGTAAATACTAATTCTACACCCTAAAATTTAGGTTATGCCTCTACAGAATAAAATTTGGATTTTGAATAGTTTTGTCATATGTGTCTTTCCCGCGTCTTTACGCGCCACGACGCTTCGCTAAGCTACATGTACCTCAATCAGATGCAAGGTTTTGCTGTGAAAACAGATACATGTACATGTTATATATTCATGAAAATTCCATTCATGCTATGAATTTAAATACAATGATATCAAATATCATTGTATATCAACTGATATCAAAGATATATTTCTCCCCCCCCCCATTCCCCCTCTTTGTCTAGGTGAAAGCGGACTCGGAGGGCAAGTCCACCCCCCTGCATCTATGCAGCTACTGGAAATGTGATTCGACCACCACAGAACTTAGGGTCGACTACGCATACAATGCCACCTCAATGGACAAGGCCAAGTCCTTAACCAATGTTTCCCTCATCGTACCTGTAGATGGAGGGGTGACAGTCATGCAGTCTAAGCCGGCAGCTACGTGGTGAGTGTCTGGGTGCTTTGCCATTTTGTCATATTTTGTCATATTTTTTGTTCAAAATATATGTACATTATTTTACTCATTTATTACTTTGTATATTGAAAAGTTGGAAATAAATGTCTTTAAATTGAAATTGAAATTGAAATTGAATTGAATTTAGTCCTATCCTGCTTGGTCTAATCCTTGGTCTAATCCTTAACTACATGTAAGTGTGGTTTAAACCCAGTCTAAACCTGCCCTTTAAAGCGGACTTTCAGAAAATCACATTCTGAACTCTGGTTCAACTTAAACTCCAGTCTAATCATGGTTAAACTTTGTACAGAAATTTGGACTGGACTTGAGGTCTAAGTCAGCTTTAAGTAAACTCTGGTTTAACTTAGACTGGAGTTTAACCAGGATTCAGAGTATAAACCTTAGGGTAAGGGTTAGGGTAGCAATTGTTTGTTTAGGTTGGTTTTAGGGTAAGGATTAGGGTTAAATTAAGGATTTGTTAGCGTAGGATATTGACCGCAGAGCATCTGTCGTTCAACCAATGAATTTTTTCCAGAGGCCACACTGGCAAGTCCAGGCCATTTGGTCCTGTTCATCTACATGTAAGATTCATAGCAGTACAGCGTCTCCTTTTAGTAAAGTTTTTGCATTTTCTTTTGATCCAGGATGCTAGGAATTACACCTTATACATGAGCAGAAAGATGAAAATAAATCACTGAAATTTTAAAGTCTATTTCCAATGCAGTATGTTGTGCAGTTCATGAATAACATTGATTTAATCGTTACTTATCGTTACACTCTCTAAATTGGCAATGCAGTGTAAAATGTTTAATTGCTATTTTGGTATACAAATTGGCAATTTTTCTGTTTAAAATTGTGCAATTGTCATTCACTCTGGTTTGTTTAGTAAACATTGGTATTTTTTGTCAGACTGTGTAGGAGTGGAAAGTAAAAATAATTGTTGCCAATTTGAGGAGGGAAAACTGATTAATTTAGACCATGAGAAAATGCTAAACTGCTATGGGAAAAGATTGTGTTATGGTTGATTGCCTTACTAGAGCTTGGATTAGACCACATATCAAGTAAAATAATTTTGATGATGTACAGTTTGAAGTGGATTCCATGATAATTTGGTAACATATGTGACACCATGTGAGGACACACTGACCAAACACTCTTGATAACATCAATTGCTGCAGGTCGTCCGAGAGCAAGAGGGTTCTATGGAAGATTGGCGAGATCCCACCGGGAGGGGAACCAGGTTCGTTGCGAGCCCGATTCGAGCTCTCGGAGGGACCCAGTAAACCAGCCACGTTAGCAGTACAATTCACCAGCGAGGGCGCCACACTCTCCGGCGTTGACATTGAACTTCTCAACACCTTCTACAGATTGTCGTTAGTCAAGAAGAGATTTTGTACAGGTAATTATAATAATGATAAGAATTATAACGGTTGTTTGTACCGCACCATTTAAGACTTACCATAGCGCTTTATACAAAAATGAAATATGAACTTTCAGATAGATGGAGTTAAATTTCAGTTGGAGAATTGCTAGTAGTATGTTTGTTGATTAGAAAAGTAATTTGTTGCCTGTGCAATTTTTTTCCCTTTCTCTAAAAAATATTGATAATACTACTTTCAAATAACATACATTTATTAAAGGGTACCAATCAACCAAAAATGTTTTGCTCTGTAAGTTAGGGTTCCATGTCGCTATACTATACTCAAAGTATGAGCTTCTGTATGTTAATTCAATAAAGAGTTATTACAAGTTTAAATACACCCTAAATAAACATTACGCCGACTTGTTACTGGACTAGTCTACTCACCTATACGTTCTCGCTCTAATTAGGGCCCACGCGGAACTGAAGTCCGAGATGGGTTCCGCGTTAGGGGGTTTTATGTTTTCTTTTTTTTCTTCATACTCCTTAACCGTTAACCCATAAAAAGTCAGGTAAAGTTTTTTAGGTTAGTTTTATACACTCTAGCTGTACACAAATTATTTTTCTCAGGTGATTTTTACATTTTTAAAACTTTATCTCTGGTATTATGATTTTACAGATATTCCTTGTAGCACCTTGGAAAATGTAAACTATTCAGTGGGTGATTTCAAGTTTGGTGTTGAAAGCTGGTGTTGGTGTTGGGGCAAAACTAGCACCAGCCACAACACCGAACTTGAAATGTGAAATGAAGTTGGTGCTGGGATTGACTCCACTAGGTGTTGAGCTATCAATAATGTGATTGGTATTATTTTTATAAACCCAAATTCGGTGTTGGGGCTAGAATCAGCAGCCCAATTCACGCTCTCAACACCAACACCATCACCAACACCGAAGTTGAAACTCACCAAGTGACGTGCACAATAAGCATTCAGGAATTCCCTTCTTAGACAGTGAACAAACACCCTATGTACAATTAGAAATACTGACAATAAAAATGGTATGTAGCCATTGAGATAACCAAGGAAACTCTGGAGCACCTTTAAAGGGTACCAATCACCCAAAAATATTTTACTCTGTATGTTAGAGGTTCCACGTCATTCTGCTATATTCCAAATATGGGCTTCGAATATCACTTCTATAAAGAGATATTACAAGTTTAATTATACTCTCTATAAGCATAAAAGCGACTCGTGAGTAGACTACTCAACGCATCCGTACGCGCCCGCCAAGATAAGGGCTTGCGGGGAACCGAATCGGAGCTTCGGTTCCGCACGAGCACCTTCATGTTATCCTTTATTTCCTTCATACTCCTAAACTGTTGACCTATAGAATTTCAGATAAAGTTCTTTAAGGTTAATTTTATACTTCCTAGCGGTATACAAATTCTTTTTTCAGGTGGTTGGTACACTTTAATATTCTTATTACCCTTTTGTGTGATTGACCAAAAGCTGTGCTTTATATTACTATGAGGACATTATATTCTTTTTATTTCTTCTTCCATTTTCTCTATCCGTTCAGGAAAATATTTGTCGGAGAGCTAACGGTCGATGAAGCAGAAATCTTCATGCTTCGTACTTTTATGGAACCACAGCAGAGATGTCAAATACCTAGTCATCCATTGATCATTGTCTTAGATAAACATTAATTCACATTTCACTGTCCAAGCTTCTGGGGATGTGATGGAAACCCCCACTACATGTAGCTTGTTAAAGGCATTTAGGTTCATCATTATGTCAAAGTCTAATCAATCAAATCATGCATAAATATCATGGTAATGTTAAAAATACGTGTTTGACTACAACAACTTTACAAGGGCATTGTCGTTTACAGGAATGAGAATGATGATAATTACATTCTGTTCTTGTGTAGCGTATACCGGTATATCATATTACGATATAACATCTCTGTGCCCTTCCAGAGTTCGGCAACCGTTATCAGTGCACAGTCCAATTCAAGGAATAAATCCTACCAGGTACCCACCCACTTATTACATCTGGGTGGAAAGTGGCAAATGAAGATCAATGTATTGCCAAAGGACGTAAGTGCCGTGCCGGGGCTTGAACCCGTGACCTTTGCATCCCCTTTTGTGTACAGGTTTGTTGTTCTGACATACATGTAGAGCAATGTATAATATCAGGGATTTGCAAGTCCAAAAAAACTAAATTGCTTGTTGAGAGCTAGAAGGGCATTAACTTGTATCGTTAAACACAGAGTTAACTGCCTTCTGGCTCTCAACAGACCAACTAAGGCTTGTGTTAACCATCCATAATAAAGAATTCACTTTATTGTCAAATTGATTCTAAAACTCTCATTTTGCATAGACTAGAATGTATTGGATACCGAAAATAATATGCAAGCATACATGTATGGTGGTCACCATACTGTGTTTGACGCTGTGACAGGCCTACCTCAGGCAAGCTTGATTAGTTGCCAGGAACATGGCTTATAATTCTCAGTGTTTCCATAAAATGACTTTGACTTTGTGAATACAGCAGTTAGCCGATTGTTTTCATGAAAGCCATCTGTTGTATTTGAAATGAAATTTGACTGGGGTAATAAGGTTGGAGCGCCGGAAGCGTCACAACATGATGGACATGAGCACTAAACAAGAAGCCATTATTATTATTATTATTATCATAAAAAATATGAATGATATGTATATGAAAACTACGAGAGGTACTCTTGATTTTTTTTTTTTAATCTGAATGTGCAAATATGTATCATATGAGAGTGAATAAGACATACTGTACAGCATCTATCTATGAAATGAATGAAGTGTCTAAAATTTGATATTCAGTAATCCACTATTATCCACTATTATCTTTAATATTGACCAAAATGCCGCACTGAAAGAGTTGTACAAATTAATGCAGATTTCTAGAATTGACAAACATTTATGCCTTCAGCTGCTAAAAGCAAAGCTTTGTGTCGTATGTGAGATAAATTTTGCTCTTTTTAGGTGAATTCTTTATGCCTCTAGAAAAGATATTTACATTGTTACTATTTTGTGTTTCATATTTGATTTATGTCACTCTTTCAGATTGTCTTGATATATGCACTCTTAATATTTACCTGATTATGTTTTCAGGTATCTTTTTAAAGATTTATTTATATATAGATATAAAATGTATATCGAGAGAGAGAGCGAGAGCAAAATTAAAGATGACAAAAGGAAGATATCGTTGAATACCCAGAACTTTGAATCTTTTATATTCTTTTTCTTGATTATTTATTAGTAGAATCGCAGTTTGATACAGTGTATTGCGGTTGGTGTTGGTTTATCCTTGCCCAAATTAACTGAGAGTTTTGAATAACAGATCTGGGCCCTGTTTCATAAAGCTTGTTATCAATAACAAGTTACAATAATTGTTATAAGCTACCGAAATCCTTGAATCTGATTGGCTCAGAGCGAATTTGTCATAGAAATGAGGCAGTCGTTATTGATAACAAGTTTTATGAAACAGGGCCCATAAGTTTTGTCATATACATGTACATAAAGCCTAATTCACATGTGGAGTGGTAAACCAACTTAAAGATAAAGTTGAGTTCCGGTCATGAGTTGGGATTGTGAAAGAAACTGCCTCAAGAGCAATTGGGAAAGGTTGATTATATAGCAAATAAGAATTGGTGTATGTTGTAAAGTTTTGGAATCACCAAAATGATAAGAAATTGACTCGATCCTGCAGAGAGTCACATGCACTGCACACAGAAATGTGTATATGGGACTACACACAAATGTTCATCCCGACTATTTCAGCTCTTTGTCATATTTTGAATGTGAGAGCATTTGAAGAGCAATCCTTTTCAGGGGACATTTTTACTATGATAATCTTCCAAACTAACATGAAAAGAATGAGAAAGCTAATTAATATTTACCTTTCCCAGAACTCAAGCTTTCCTTTAAAACAAAACAGCTATGGCATCATAAAAAATAAAAAAAATTTGTGTGTGTAAATGAACAGCAAATGAAGGAGAAAAAAGGGTAACAGCGACAATGGCTCATAAGCATGCTCACTTATCCATAGCTGTCAACCGTTTTTTCTTTTTGAGGAAATATTCCTATTTGGGGGGCCTTGAAACTAATCTCATGAACCCTAGATCCCTCTCTCTTTTGGAAATTTGTGCGAAAATCATCAAGAATACTCTATATTCCTGATTTTCGTTTCGTTTCAGAAATTCATTATTTTTGCTGTCAAAGGTTGGCAAGTATGCTTATCTGTTTGATATTAGATACTGAATGCGAATTTGCAGGTTTTTTTTTTTTTTTTTTGAGGGGGGGGAGGTTTTGAGGCACTTTACCACTTCATATGTTGATTGAGGCCTTATATGCCTTTCAGTGCTTTGATAATGGTCAACAAACTGTACATGTAGGTTACAGAGTGAATGGACTCTGTTTGTGCATGCATCTCATATAACCTGTTCTAGGAGGCATGTTCAGACTTCCAACTCATTTTATCTAACGAGGAATTTGCGTGGAGTGAGGTCACTTTCTTAAAGCCGTGCACGCCTTGACAGAAATTACAGAAAGTTATCCAATCGGGCATTTCATTCTAACTGCCAATAATTGAGTTTGGTAGCTATTTTGATACTTTTTTTAAAAACTCACCGTAAAGTGGATATTTTACATTGATGTTTTCAAGTTTCTGACTTCAATTCGTTCTGGACTGAATGGTCACAAATGATTCACTTCTGGCTATTATCATCTTAAGTCCTGGTCAGGCCTCCGCGATAACGACGACAAGATTTTCATTAAAGGTACACCCTACGGCTGCCCTGCTGTTAACATACATGAGCAAACTTACAACATAACCCTTTCTAGACAATTGACCACATTTTGTGGTTTGGCTCAATAACTTGATTCAGAGCTCTAAAAAATATACCAGATGCATGAGTAGAAAGAGCAAAAATTTCCGCACATACTGTGTCCATTTTTTTTGCATGACCATATTGCGTTCGATGCCAGGAATTTTTAAAAAGAGAATAAGCTTTAAAATCCTTCAATTGGCAACACACTGCGAGTTTCAAAATCATTGGTTTTTATCGAAATTGGCAAATTTTTTCAACTTTTTGACAAAGTCTGTGACCATGTATATTGTTTTCAAAGACATTACATCTTATTAGAACCATGTAGCACTAAAAGAAAAATATCATTGTTGCCAATTTGAAAAACAAACTGTGATCAATTGAGCCCTTAAATAATTCCTGTCCTGAAAGGGATAATAGGTGTACTTACCTTTCATTGATGATCTCGTTGATGTTATCGTTATCTTTGAGGTCAGACCAGCATTTTCGTGTATCTGTGTACGGAATGGTGACATCACAATGACCAGAGAAGTGATCATATAGCTTCATCCCTATTGCAAAAAAAAAATGAGATTGGAAAATGTATTCAAGAAAGTCATTTACATCTACATGTAGCACTTCTGCAAATCCTTTTTTGTTGTTAAAATTCCCCTTTTCATAATCAAAGGGTATATACACGTACATGTAGAATAACTGCTTCCTCACACACAGGTATCAATAATCAATTTTTTTTTTTTTTGGGGGGGGGCGTGCAGTATGTTATCATATACTGAGGGCCATAAGGACTCAAGTCACATCATTTAACATAGAGTTAGTGCCCTCCTGGCTCTCAGCATGCTACGTTATAAATATTAGGTTTCTGGAAGGAAGTATAGAGTTATGTACTTAATTGTACACCGAGGATGTGCTATCCATTTGTCGATACCCTCGGAAAATTGAATAGAGAATGTGAAAGGTCATTTTTAAGGTCATTTGCACCACGCAGAAAGCACAGTTGATTTTTGTGCGAGTGTTCAGGGGCTGGCCCCTAACTCCAGACAGATTTTGTTTGCATATTATCAGGTATGATATTGTTTTGTTGTACTTGTGAGTTGAACGCATGTACTTTTGAGTTGAACACATGTACATGTATTATTGTAAGCCTACTTGTGAGTTGAACGCATGTATTATTGTAAGCGTACTTATGTACTTGTGTAGGACTTAAAGCATGTTGTTGTGACCACCAAAAGAGGTTTGTAGCAGAATGTTTTTTTTTACATGTTTGATTAAAATTTGTCAAACCTAAAATTCAGGATGGAAATAGTATTAGAATACCATATAGGGTTCATCAGAATTATTTGGAAATTAAATCATGTTTTGTGTGAAAAATAGTTATCATAACACTTATAATAACAGCATTTGTGTTTTTGTCCTATGCTCACCCCCCCCCCCCCCTCTTCACCCCCTTTACCCCTCCCCTTTGAGGACAATTTTTTGTGTCTCTCCTGTGATAAGGTTTAAAAAGCAGCTTATGTCTGTAGGTACTTAAAATCAGTTGTGAAATGAATGTAAATGTGTGAGCAACTGACAAATATTTTCAACCTTTTGACTGAACATCATTGATTGAACCAGAGCAAGTTGTAAGCATGTAACATTGTAAAAAAATCTATAGTGTGTCTTTCTATGCTGTATATGTATGTATGCAAAGTTTTGCGTTAACATGGCTTTTTACACGGACAAATTAACAATAGATTTAAATTTATAAACACATTCGGCTTGAGATGATCAAAGCAGAATTCAGTGCAAGTTTGAAAAAAAAGAGAAGAGAGTAAATCATATTTTTGTAAGGAAAATAGAAAAAAGTTAAACTAATATAGTTATGTGTACAATGATTTTAAACATGTACCTGTTTCTATCCAGGGGAGCACATTGTTCAGAGTATTCTAGAAGTCTCTCTTAACATGAATAATGCTGAGTGAAATATTTACCCCAATTGTAGATGGTTCTGGCAAGATTTACATTGTTTTTTACACTCAGGACTAGTAGGAAATACACATATAATGGTCACTAATTGACAGCAATCATTTTTGCCTGACACTTTCAGAGATTTATGAACAATCAGTCCACAAGATAGGATTTGAAAAATTGTTAAATGGTAGCAAAAACTTTCCTGTTAAGCCAATCACCTCAGTCACTTCTTACAGTTGCATTACACTTGTAGAATTTAAACAGCGCCATCTTATGGTCATTTCTAAATTAAGATTATTATTAGAGGCGAGTTGTATTTTATTTTGAATTTTAACCAACCACTGGCTTGGAAAATTATCACAGTTTTTATATTTCAAACTATTTTGACTTGCAAATGTAGAAAATTGCCTGCAAGTACATTCTCAGCATCTACAAGGAAAATGGTGCATGATGGGAAAATAAGATATACAGACATTTTCCAAATCCTTTTAAAAGATGGCGCTATTAAGGACGTTCAGTTTAAGGCAAGTTTAAACTCTCTCATTTTTATGGCATAACCATGTTTTCTTCAATTATTCTGTTATGAAATTCCATTTTGAAAATTCACAAATCTCTTATATTTCCTCCCCCCCCCCCCCTCCTCTTCATCTAATGAGGCTATGTGTACATTTAGAAAAGGAAAGAAATAAAGATGTATTTGTAACCCATCTTATATTGGACTATTTTCATCTTATATTGGGCTGTTTTCATCTTATATTGGGCTATTTTCATCTTATTTTGGGATATTCTCATCTTATTTTGGGCTATTCCCATGTTATGTTGGGTTATGCTGCAAAATTAATGTAAGATCTTATTAAAAGCAAGATAACCAATTTATTCAAATATATCATATGTTTCTGTGTGGGAATAAGATTTGTTGATGATTATGACCATTTGCTCCTCTCTTTGACTGATTCATAAAATGGACACCGAAGAAGAATTATGTCCTTCTTTTAACATAATTATAAAATGGAAAAGAAATAGCTGGAACTTTCCATTTTCTTTCCACTTTTGGTTAGATGTATGCTCAATTCAAACATTTTCATTTTCACTTGTGATTGTTAAAATCATTTGAATGTGGCCAAACTCGCTCTTCTGTTTACTCACTCTGTGTATACTGTCATATTATATGTAACATAGCGATGTATAATTCTGTATTAGTACACACATTGTACAAAGGATATATGAATATAAGATTAAAGCATTTTCTTTGTGTGTATTGGAGATCACTTTAGAATTATGTGATTGTTTATGTATGTAGATGTATGTCTGTGTACGGCATACACACAGTGCATTGATTGATTGAATAAAGAATCAAGCAAGCTCTTTGAGTTTCTTATATTAAACAATGCTTTCCAGTTCTGTTGTTTGTTTGGGTATGCACTTTCGTGTATAAAACAAGATGGCAAAGACTTTCAAGAAGTCAACCTATAGATAGCAATTTCAATAGCCTTGTGTGTCACCTGTTGAAATATGCGAACATTACAATGACGTATTCCATAATCTGAACATGATTTCTATAGGCAGTATATAATACACAGAGAAAACGCTGTTTTAAAAAGCAAACAGTTGTTTACAATATGAACTGAACAACCCGTTATACAGTTCATATTGTAAACAACTATTAAACAGGTTGTATAAGTTTTAAACAATCTTTTAAACAGCGTTTTTATTGCGTAGAGTATTGAAATTATTTGATGTATTATATTACAAATAAATGTGTAAATACTCTGAAAGTCAATTGTGAAGAGAATTAGAGCTAGAAAGATGGAGAAAGAGAGAGAGAGAGGGTGTGTGTTTGTGTGTGTGTGTGTGTGTGTGTGTGTGAAAACCTTAGTAGAGGTATTGAATGAAGCATATGATAGGGGTAATTTGTCAACATCGCAAAAGCAAGGTGTAATTACATTATTGGAAAAAGAGGGAAAGAATAAAATGTATGTTCAACATTATAGACCGATTACGCTTCTAAATGTTGATTACAAGATATTATCGAAAGTATTAGCAAAAAGAATAAAAGAGGTTTTAAGTGAGATAATCCATCATGACCAAGTAGGTTATATCAAAGATAGGAATATAGGAGAAGCTGTAAGACTAGTTGATGATATGTTATTTCATTCGTTTGATCATAATATTGGATTTTTAGTTACAGTGGACTTTGAAAAGGCATTTGACTCGGTTTCTCATGATTTTTTATTTAATATCCTAGAATTATTTGGATTTGGTCATACGTTTCGTTCATGGGTCAAGGTGCTTTACACAGATATTACCAGTTGTATAATGAATGATATTTCCCTTTTTGTGAAAGATACGAATTCAATTAATAGGCTACAATATCTTTTTGAAGACTAGTTGATGATATGTTATTTCATTCGTTTGATCATAATATTGGATTTTTAGTTACAGTGGACTTTGAAAAGGCATTTGACTCGGTTTCTCATGATTTTTTATTTAATATCCTAGAATTATTTGGATTTGGTCATACGTTTCGTTCATGGGTCAAGGTGCTTTACACAGATATTACCAGTTGTATAATGAATGGGGGATATTCCACGGGATACTTTAACTTGAAGCGAGGATTAAGACAGGGAGATCCATTGTCGCCATACTTGTTTCTATTAGCTATCGAAGCTTTAGCTCTGGAAATAAGGAAAGATAATGCAGTAAAGGGAGTTCAATTTGAAAAAAATGAAATAAAACAAATTTTGTATGCAGATGATATTTCCCTTTTTGTGAAAGATACGAATTCAATTAATAGGCTACAATATCTTTTTGAAGAATTCAGGAAAGTCAGCGGTCTTAAAATCAATAAAGGAAAAACAAACTTTTTGTGGATGGGCAAGGATAGTGATAGACCTCATATACCTTTGTTTGGAAACCTAGTTCAGCAAGTTAAAATATTGGGTATTCATTTTTCTGTAGATGTTAGAATAAAAAAAAAAAGAATTGAATTACAAAGAGATACTTAGTAAAATAAAGAGGCTATTAGGGTGGTGGAAAGAGCGGGATTTAACACTTATGGGTAAGATACACTTGTTAAAAACATATGCACTGTCAAGGTTGAACTATGTCTCATCTCTTATAGTAGTCCCTCAGTGGTTGCTTAATGAGGTGGAAAAAAATAACTTTTGAATTTTTATGGGCAGGAAAAGACCGTATAAAAAGGAAAGTAATGTATCAGGACTACGCTTACGGGGGGTTGAGAATGATGAATTTTAGACTTTTGTGAAGACACAACGTATAATGTGGTTAAAACATTTATTATATGGAGAAAAGAATGCTGGATGGAAACTGTACTTTGATCACTGTTTTCGAACCGTAGGGGGGAGATTTTTGTTTTTATGTAACTACGATACGTCCAAATTAACACTGAAAATACCTCCATATTATTTAGAAATGCTGAAGGCTTGGCAGGATATGGGAAAATTCAGATACTCTGAAAATGAAGTGAATCCTATAATATTTAATAACAGAAATATATGTATGAAAGGTAAAATGATATTTGATAAAGATTTATTTGATAAAGGCATATACCATGTAAACCATATTTTTGATAATGGTCATTTGAAACCTGTGCCCATTTCCAAAGTATTGGGTTAAACGCGAATCAATTGCTTCATATTATCGAAATTGCACATGTTATACCCACTAGTTGGAAGAACGCCACCCCCCTCTGTTAAATTTCAGCAAGTTGATTTGTTTGATTTTGATATGAACCTAAATATTTCTGGTCAGATAACAATGTTTCAGGCTACAAAATCAAAGAAAATTTATGACTGTTTTGTCAAAGATTTACGTGAATCATATAACTTGCAAGTAAAGGATTGTAGTAGCAAATTTGACTTAACGGATAAAGAAATAAGTGATCTTTTCATAACAGCAAGATGCACAACACTTATCAGAAAACAGAGGGAATTTCAGTTCATGCAATTACACGGAGTCATATACACAAAAGTACAGCTAATGAAGTTTGGTTTTGTTGATGACGATTTCTGTTCATTTTGCAAAAAGGACAAAGAAACCTACTTACACTTATTTTCCAATTGTGGGAAGGTCAAAGAGTTATGGCAGTTTACTATTGAACACTTTGATTTAGTTGAATTAAGGGATATGAAGTGGCGAGATATATTTTTAGGATTATCGGGCAACTCAAATAGAATTAAGTGTGTGAATAGCATTATAATTTGGGTAAAATATACAATTTTCAAATCAAGGGCAGAAGGTCATTTACCTTCCAGTATCAAGATACAGAAAATTATTACGGATTTTATAGGGGAAGAAAAGGAATTAGCTACGAAAACGGGTAGGTTGTCAGTACACCTACAAAAATGGGAAGAACTAAAGGTAAATATGAGTGTGAACGGGTAACCTTACTGTAATTGTGTTGTGTGTGTGCGTATGTGCGTGTGTGTGTGTGGGCGTGTGGTGGATGTATGGGCGTGTGTGTGAGAGAGAGGGAGGGTGTGTGTGTGTGTGGGGGGGGGGGGGGGCTTTGGTAATGTTTTGTTTTGGGAGGGGTATAATTTGTTTTTATTGATTGATTTCATTCTTCTTTTTTTTCTGACTCATTGTAGGCCTGTAATTATGTAGGCCTATTAATTTAGGATATTTTTATTTCGTGAGTATGATTGATAACCTATGAATTGTATCTTTTTTGTATGAAGTCAGTCTGTATAAGTCAGTTCCATTTTGCAATGAAGAATTATTCTTATTATTTATACGTGTATACATGTATATACATGTGTATTAATTCCCGTGTTCATGGGGGGGGGGGTATTTTATGAAAAGATTTCATTCAATGTTTTCTTTAAATTTTTCGAATTTCAGTTATTCATTTATAGAAAATGTTACAAGAAAATCTGTTTTAGTTGTCATATGCATTTACTTTCATTGAAATGTTGAATTATGATTTTTGTATAATTATTGAGTGGAATCAAAATAAAGATCATTGAAAAAAAAAAGTGGGGGGGGGGGGGGGGGTTCTCCCTCCTTCTTCCACCCAGAGAAAAGACTGATAGAAAAAGAGGAGAAATGAGAGAGTATATGATATATGAGTGAAAGGAGATGGGAGATGTGAGAAAATGGCCAGAGGGAGGGCACGGAAATAAAAAGAAACTGAGTACTGTATATAGAAAAAAAAAAGGAAAAAAGAAAAAAGAAAGTCATTTTTGTTTGTGCTTCACGATATGTATGCTCTAGTTTATGTACTTTTGTAATTTTATAGACTAATCTAAAGTTTGTTTTTATTTTAAAAATGAATTTATCCTAATGTTTGAATTTACCTTGATGGAGCGATAGAAGAAAGCGACTTTACATAAAAAATATCACACTTGCTTCTCGTGTGTCGTCTCTTGTCTCGGACGTGAAATATCTCGTCTCGGTCACGGTCTCGGTCTCGGAGCTGATGTCTCGACGGCCCGAGACATGGGCGAGACATCGGAAATATGAATGAACAATGAACAGCGTTAATGAACACTGAACAGCGCTAATGCAGTTTAGTTCCCAACTTCTCACAGAGATCGGCTTCGAACTTTGCGGCAGTAGTTCGTCATGCAGTGACTGTACTGCTGCTACTCTTCTCCTTTCCTCTCCTATTTCACAATCTCATTCTGTCTATTTTCTCCCCCATGTCTATCTATATTGCTTGTCTGGCTCTCTCTCTCTCTCTCTCTCTCTCTCTCTCTCTCTCTCTCTTTGTCTCTCTCTCTCTCCCTCTCTTTCTCCTTTCCTCTGCTTTCTCACAATCTCACTAGCTCTGTCTATCTTCTCCCCATGTCTGTCTCTTGCTCTCCTCTCCTCTCCTTCTCATATCCTCTCCCTTTTCTCACTGTCTACTTTCTTCTTATGTCTATTCGATTTCCTTGTTCGTATATTCACTCCTCTTTCATTTCGTTTATCTCTCTTTATACTGTCTCCAAAGTATATCTTTATACTGTCTTCAATGTGACACACAATAATCAAGTAATCCAGAGAAAAGTATCTGTTAAGTATTTAGGCATCGAGTTGGCTAGCGAAGTTTAATTTTCTTCTCTAGTAGAATCAGTTGTAAAAAAAAAGAAGAAGCAAATTCTCGTTTTGAAATTTTTGTACAGATATCAAAGTTGAATGAATTTAAAAGCAAAACGTTTGCTATGTTTTGCTCTTATTCAATGTTTATTTGACTATGCTAACCCTGCATGGTATAGTAACATAAAAAAAAAATCAGATCAAAAGAAGTTGAAAATTATATCGAACAAAATGGTGAGATTTCCATTTATCAACTGTTCTGGTTCAAGAACTCACGTTGGCTACAGATAACTTTCTAGAGCTGGTCTTCTTGAAGTCAAGCAAAGATCAAAACAACTCTTATTGCATCACGTACATAAAATACAGTATATCATACTAGGACAAATCATTATATTTGATCTAAATTCAATCTTGTTACTGACAATTATAATACAAGAAATAGTCGATTCAACCTTAACTTACCTGAAAGAATAGGTAGTAGTGGTACTGGAAATACGTTTTATTACATTGGTATGAAAGATCAGAACTCCCTTCCTCATAATATAAAGCAAATAGTCTAGAAAACTCTGCTCATTTTAAGAGGAAATTAAGGGAATGCCTATCACTTGACAGTCAGAGAAGGGAAGCGAATGACATGGTATATGACTGAAATAGCCTAAATACAGACAACTTTTCTTTTCTCTGCCAGGTGGATTCATATTTTCTAATTTTATATATATTTTTATTGTTTTAGAAATTATATAAAATCGTTATCCCCCCTTTTCTCAATCTGTGAATAATATAATTTTAATCTATTAATTTTGTATGTTTGAGGACCCCACTGGAAATAAGCTCTCGAGCTTAATAAGCTTTCGTGGGTTATCCTGCTCAAGCTTATATTCAATTTTTATCTGTTTTCTTTGACTATTCTATTGTTGTACATGTATGTTCGAAGCTTGGCGAATAAAAAGCAATCAATCAATCAATCCATTCTTATCTCTCTATGAATTATTTCCAAACTTCCATTTTTTCTCGCTCTATATTGCTATCGCACTATACCCCCAAAATTATAAATAATGAATTAATTCAATGAATTGATGGCTGCTTCAGTAGGCGTATTTCAGGGTGATGCTTTTCTTAATGCGATCGGCATTTTATATAATGCATATTATAATATATACGTTATTATTCTTTCAAAACGTCTTTTGAAAGAGAGCTCTCTGAACACAGCTTTAATGTTTCTCTTCAATTTCTTTTGTGTGATATTTCATATCTCGAAAAATGCCTCAGGCCAAATCACAATGCACGCACGTTTTGGAGGCCCCATGACTCAAAACACAGAATATGGTGCGATTTGGAAATATAAGGTTGAAAAGACAAATTTTCTTCCTAAAAAATGAGTGAGCAAACCCAGCTTTGAAAAAAATATTATATATATAAATATATAGGCCTATATCCCGTGGCGTATCCAGCACAGAATGGAGTAGACGTATGGCCAGCCCCCGTGTGTGGCCCGAAGAAAAAACAAACGGTCATGGTAATAATATAATTATATGCAATGTCTTCATCGTTGCGCGGGGCTGTCCAGGTACATTGCGCCCCCCCCCCCCTTTAGAGGAACAACCACCCCCTCCCCCCCCGGCTTATCGATTTCTGGACACGCTACTGTTATCTGTTTGTTTGTTTTTGGGGTTTTTTTTTTTTGGTTTTTGGGGGTTTTGGGGTTTGTTTTTTTTAGATTTGAAGAGGATATTGAGGATATAGAGGACAAAGAGAACAGCATTTGGAAACACAATTCATTGATTTTAAGCATATGCACAACATTCCGTGAGACGAATTCTTATTCCCATTTTTCGCATCGAGTTTAAAAACATTGACTATTCGAATACAATTACAATTTGAAAGATTTCATGAAGATATAGGCCCTACATGTAGTAACATAGTGAACGTAATGTAAATGTGTGTGATCTAATTTCATACTGACGCACCCCCCACCCCCGAGATAGAGAGAGAGAGAAAGAGAGAGAGAGAGAGAGAGAGAGAGAGAGAGAGAGAGAGGGGGGGGGGGGGGGTTATAAGAGCTGATGACCGAAAATCATGATTTGTTTTTCGTAACTATGGTAAACAACTATTTCTTTCTGATTCGTTTATCGTCATTTTTGCTCGGGAATAAATTTGGGTCTTATAGGCCTATATTTGATCGTGTTAAATGGTGCTTCCGAAAGAAGAACTCAAGACTAAATACAACTCACACTGAAGCAAGTATTGCCGGACTTGTTATATTGAATGAATTCGGTATTTTCCCAGGTTTGATATCATCTTGATTTTGTTTTATAGGCCAACCTTTTCCCTAGTTATATGTGACCATCACGTCAAAATGAGACTGAAGTTGTACTTTTTCTGATTTGATTTTATTATTGATTATTATTTTCCATTTCATAAGCTTTAATTTGATACAAAGGTCAACTTTAGAGAGTGAGTATTAATGGAGATAACAGCTTTTGAATCTCGAAATAGTAGGGCTCTGGAAAAGTATTTCTTCGAGAAAGACGCTTCCGAAGTTTGACTTCCCTTTTGTCTTCATGCAGCATTTTTTCATCTTTAACGCCAATGAGATTTTTGAAAAGACTGTAGTAACCGTTTATCGATTTGAATAAAAACCAGTCCTTATACGTTTGTTTAGGATCTCTTCTCATGAAAACATTAGTTTTAATTCATTTAAGTCATAATTTCTAACGCTTTAATGGGTAGGTAAGCAAATAGTTTCAAGGCACTGAAAAGTCTTCTCGCATCGAATTATTTCGTCTTTACCGTGTATTCGTTGAACCTTTTTTATGCCTCCGCCCACCGAAGGTGGTGCCGAAGGCATTATGTTTTCGGGTTGTCCGTCCATCCGTCCGTCCCGCTTTCTCGTTCTCGCGATAACTCAAGAACCACGTGAGGTATGAACTTCAAACTTATGTATCACCATATGAAGACGATCTGATTAGATTTTGGGGTATGTAGGTCAAAGGTCACAGGTCAATTTCTGAAATTGCAGGTGTTAGTCTTGTTAACGCGATAGCTCAAGAACCATTTGAGGTATGAACTTGAAAATTGATGCTAGTATACTATTAATACATGGTTGGGAGTGCGTTAGTGCGATCTGGCAACACAAAGGTTTTTATCGTGGTGTACTAACGCACGAGGCGTAGCCGAGTGTGTTAGACACCACGATAAAAACCTGCGTGTTGCTGGATCGCACTAATGCACGACCTCACAACCATGTATTAAAAGTTTTATAAAACGGGTCTACAATCTTAGTGTTTTCTTACAATCTTAGTGTTTGATCCGGATTAGCCGTGCGTTAGTCCCCTCGCCGTGCGTTAGCACTTTTTTTTTGCACGGTCACGTGGTGTTATTTGACCAATCAGGATGGCTACATTCTTGAACCCGTTTTATAATATGTATTACCATAGAAAGACGATCTAACTAGATTTTGGGATACGTGGACATGGTAGATCAAAGGTTAAAAGTCGTAGAGGTCAATTCTGAAATTGTAGGTTTTAGCCTTAACGTGACATCTCAAGAACCATTTGATTCATTAACTTCAAACTTGGAACTAGTATGCATCGCCTAAATGAGACGAACTGATTAGATTTTTGTTCACGTAGGTCAAAGGTGACAGGTCACAGAGGTCATTATACAGGTGTATGTGAAACTAATGTTGTTTTTTTTTTACTTTTGGTATCACTATAAAATATCTCAACTACTTTGTATTCATGACTAGGAGGAGATAAAGTGATCAGACTTCTGGGTTTTAAGGTGTAAGGTCAAATGTCAAAGAGGTCAATAATAATAGTATATGATATCTCTTTGTACATATAGGGGTTTGTGGGGCTAGAATCCATGTTAATGTTGTTATCTTTTTCAACTGAATGTCAAGGACCTACAATTTTCCGGCTGAATAAAAGTACGCCTACTCTTGATGTTTAATATAATTTGAATAAACAGGTTTTTTAAGTGTTTAAATATGACGTTGAATTAAAAGGGAATGAACCCTTTCATTCAGCTAGGAAATTGTAGGTCCATGTTCTAACAGTAAGAAAATCACTTTTAGTAGTTAAAGGATAATCAAGTTGGTATTTACATGAACTTTTGCGTGACATTCAATTGAGAGAGAGAAAAAAATAAATCATTAAAATATTACTGTGCATTTCTTACAATTAGAACAAGGGCCTACAATTTCCTGGTTTAATGAAAGTAGGTCTTGCATGGAAAACTGGCATAATTATTAAGCAATCCAAGCCAATTTTCTGTGAAAGGGTTAATTCCCCTTTATAATTAAACGTCATATTTAAAAACTTCCCAAACCCATTTACTTACTTTATTTTAAACATTATGGTAGGCGTACTGTCATTCAACCAGGAAATTGTAGGTCCATATTTTAACTGTCAGAAATACAATTTCAGTTGTTGAAGCATTATTAAGTTGGTATTTACATGAACTTTGCGCGATATTTGATTGAGAGAAAAAAAAAACAACCATTAAATAATCACTGTGTATTTCTTACAATTAGAATATGGACCTACAATTTCCTGGTTGAACGAAAGCAGACCGTTCCTGGAAAATTGGCTTGGACTGCTTAATAATTATGCCAATTTCCTATTCCTATGAAAGGTCTACTTTCATTCAACCAGGAAATTGTAGGTTCATATTTTAACTGTAAGAAATACAATTTCAGTTGCTGAAGCATAATCAAGTTGGTATTTACATGAACTTTGCGCGATATTTAATTAGGAGAGAGAGAAAAAAACCATTAAAATATCACTGTGTATTTCTTACAATTAGAACATGGACCTACAATTTCCTGGTTGAACGAAAGCAGACCGTTCCTGGAAAATTGGCTTGGATTGCTTAATAATTATGCCAATTTCCTGTGAAAGGTCTACTTTCATTCAACCAGGAAATTGTAGGTCCATGTTATAATTGTAAGATATAGGCTACACTTTCAGTTGTTCAAGCATAATTAAGTTGCTATTTACATTATAACTTTACGTGATATAAAAAATAACATTAAAATGGATTCTACGCCCCCACAAAACCCCTACAAAGAGGTATCATACTTTATTATCGGACATTAACTGTGTATTCTCCTTTCGTTGTCTCACAGCATTGGTTATAATCGAATATTGAATAGACTAATCTTAATCACGTATGAAATCGACACAGATCGTTTCTGTTTAATCACAAAGGGTTAAGCTTCCTTTTTTTTCTTGGGGAGGGGGGAAGAGTTATAGAATTTCCTCCCTTTTAAAGACGAAGAATAAAAAAAAAAGCCCCTGTGATTATTGACCCCCCCCCTTTCCTTCCAAATCATGCTCCTTTTCATTAACTTGTCATGTTACTTTTACTGTCTCTTTTAAAAGCTAACTTTCCTTTATATTCCTTGTTAAATAGGGAGCTTAAGATAAACAGGATCAATGTTTGACCATTATCTTTTATCTGCACCCGTTAAGTCGACCTTTTCAAAGAAAGGTTTTCAACCATCAAGTTGTTTTGTAAGATTAAGAATAGACGCTCTGATGATTATATTGATTTTTTTTTCTCTCTCTCCTTTTAAATCACGCCTCTGTTAAAAACTTGAAACACTGCTTTCTGCTCTTTCCTCTATATAGACCTAAAGTCAAGTTTCTTTTCTTCTTGGCCTCTAGTGATGCAGTATAAAAAGCAGGAGGATGCATCTAACTAGCGAACTATGGGGAAGAGAACTTTTGATGATATTCCTTTCATTATGCGAGCTATCCCTGCAGCGTTTCAAATGGCTATTAATGAATCTCATTTGTATCACTCACCTACAAATTTAAACTTGACACAACGTTGCTCTCTCTTTGAAAGCTAAGTTTCTTTTCTCTTTGACTTGTCATGATACAGTACAGAGACCAGGAAGGATTTAAAGCCACGCTACTACAAAAAAATCTTTTGTTTGACATTAAAAAGGTCTATAATCAATATAGATCTATTGTTCAGTTTTATATAAGATATAGGGAAATTAATAATCAGCCCTCTTTCAAACATCGTTTGTTTTGATGCGGAAGGGAAAATCTAAAATCCTTAAAACAAAATCTTCTTTTGTTCATACATGTACGTGCGAGAAGGCACGAGCCTGTCCATGTCTTAGCACACGCGTGACATAACTCGGCGAATATATCGGAAAATATCACCTGACCTGGAACATCCAAGGAATAAAACCCTTGCGTATATAGCTAGGGGCGTGGCCTGGCGTGTATACGATTGCTCTCGCTCACTGTCCGCAAATTCTAACGATTTGACCGAAAAAATACTCCCAGGAAAACTAATTTTTGTACACCTTCCAGTAATATATAGGACTAGAAATTTTTACAGAGCATTCATGAAATATTGGAGATTCAAATAATGTAAGAATAATAATTTCCCTAAATTTGATATTTTTTTAATGATTCCCCTTTTCTCGAGTTCTAGCCCAGCCACTTCTGTCTCATTTTGATGTGTCGGGCCACATGTACCCTAAGGCCAACTGACCAGCAGTTTATTGTGTAACAAACTTGATTTTGTGAACCATGAGCGTCACAGCGTGACGGATATGAGCGCTATATAAATGACCATTATTATAACATTATAAGTCTCCAGCTAGAACGTTCTGGGCCCTCTTGCATAAAAAGTTGCGATTAATCGCAAGTCAAAAAAATTTAACGCAAGTTCCAAATACGGGATAACGATTGGTTGAAAATCAAGTTGCGTCTAATTTTGTTGTGTTGCGTTTAATCGCAACTTTTTATGCAAGAGGGCCCTGATTGGTTGGTGAACATTTGAGTGACAGCAACAAACGATTATTGTTGTATTGGTGCATGGGTTCAGTTATCATATATTGAGTTTTGACTGCTTTGGGGTTCCCCCTTTTTGATGTGTGCAAAAGGTTCAATCTTTCTTCTCTCCCCCTCTCTCTCTCGCTGTCTCGCCCTTTCTTGAACCGTTCTACGTGCTTTCCCTAGTCACAAGCACATTTTGATACTGAACGATGAAGTACAGAAAGTGTATTGCTGCAGTCGGAATATTTTTATTATGCTTTCAATTAGTTTGGATCTGAAGTCTGCTGTGAAACAATCATATTGCACCTTGCTTATCTTAATCTTATGTAGGTATTAGCTATATATATATATATGTGTGTGTGTGTGTGTGTGTGTGTGTGTGTGTGTGTGTATGTATATATGTTTTTTTGTTTTGAAAAACAAAAAAATATATGTATATATATATATATATATATATAATTGTGATATGTTTATTCTTTATCTGATTCCGTTGTGTGTGTGTGTGTGTGTGTGTGTGTGTGTGTTTTTTCCAAATAGAAAACTTGAATAGGCTATGATATTAGCTGGTATCAACAACTCACAAAAAAAGTTCGGAGACTCAGGTCTGATCGATAATATCTCTCATAATACTCCATTTGTAACTAACGAAAGGAGGTATCAGGCTGTTCTGGTTGTATGTTATTTGCAATTTTCTCCCTGTTCCGATGTTATTACTTTTTTTTTTTGTTTAATGACTAAACCATGGTATTTTTTTCTATATCTTGCTCATTCTCGTTACCGATATAGGAAGTTTATTTTGTCAAACCAAAACCGATGGAATTATATCGAATTATATTTTTCAATCTAAGTTACAAAAGGACATGATAATGTTCGAGACTCACTACTGATTACAGAGTTGCTATCCAAATCTTTAATGACCTATTCATGCTGAATTTTTAATATAGTTACTATTGTTTATGGCTTATGATAAACTTGCTAACGATCAAACAGGCAGACAGTCATTTTAAGAAACGTCCGTGCATTCCCCCACCCCACATCAAAACAAGTAAAAAAATCGTGGAGTGTGCCCACTGGGTGTCGATCCGTGTTCATTATTGTGGGGATGACCGGAGAGGGAGCGAAGTGACCGAGCAGGGGGACGGTGTTGGAGGGGGGGGGGGGGTACCCCCTCCCACACCAGGGACTTTTTCAAAAAATTGTCTATAAAACTTGCATTTTACAGCATCCTAAAAATGGTTTCGATATTTTCGCACTGAAATTATGGCATTTCTTATTTCCTTACTTCTAATCATTAAAGAGTGTGATGGTATTTCAAGATTAAACATAATGAGTTTGAATAATTATTAGTTTTAAGTTAATGTATCGTAATTCTTCTTTGTTTTATTAAAAAAATATTGGGGGGTGATAATACAGGCCACCCTCCCTCAAATTTTTTTTGGAGAAATATATATACCCCCATCCCCCGGGATCGACACCCATGAATGTGCCTTTTGAAACAGTGTATATTTCAGGACAAATGTAGTGATTAGGACTGGTGCACTAATGCATGACATAGTAATGTCAGGTATGGCTCCTCCGGCATTTGTAACAAGCCAAATTAAGATGATGCCTCTCTTCATCAACTGCTGATAGAGTTGTTTATTTATATCAAGTTGAATCTCGTCACCACTTTCTAATTTTCTGATATTTGAAACGATCGGAAATATCGCCTTCCATGTTCCACTAGAAACTACAATTACATGCTAGACAAAGAAACTTGTCTGTGTTATCCTGGTGTTCTAATCTGCTTCTCTTCATGTCTTTTCAGGAGCTTAAAAAGGCTAGAAAGACGTAAAGGTAATATAATCCCAACCACTATGGAAGGAGCCACAAACCGAAGTAGCAACACGTATCTTTTTGTGTTTGAAAATTACAACCAACGAATTGCTATATCCACTGTCGTCTGTGTGGTATTTCTTGTGGGATCCATCGGCAACACACTCGTCATCACGGCCGTGGTCCTTTCTCGTAAGCTCCGTTCATCGACCAACTGGTTCGTCGTCAACCTGAGCTGCTCCGATCTCCTCACATGCCTCTCTCTCCCGTTTAATATTGTTGCTTTGCTCAGTCGTGACGGCTGGCCATTGCCCGGTTGGATCTGCTCGACCAATTCGGCAGTGATACTGATCTGTCTAGGTACTAATATCATGACGCTGGCGTTCATTGCCTATAACCGCTGGTACCTGCTAACAAAACCGATGGCACACTTTCAGAAGCTTTACAAAACTAGAAACATATGCATCATGGTGCTTGTCGCATGGATGTATCCAGCTTTTATGGTCCTTGTACCTCACTTTGCTGGGTTTGGCCGGTTAGGATATTCCTATGAGTACAAGGCATGTACGCAGGATACATCACTTCCCAACTCGGACTGGTACAGTCTTACAGCGGGAGCGGCTGGCATCATCCCTGCTTTTATCGCCATAGTTATCATCTACGTGCGGATTTATTTTTTCGTTTCAAGAAACAGCAAAAAGATGGACCAAAAAAAGATGGACCAGATCAAAAGGTCGGGAGTGTCCCAGACGAGTGGCATAGAAAACATCAACTTAGAGATAAACTCTTCGGAGATTCCTTCAACAGAACCTAGTACTCGCACATTTGACGAGACTATCATGCAAAGCCGTTCAACTTTAAACATTGATACATCACGAACAACCAAGTCAGACACAACACATGTAGAAGAAGATTTACGAAGAAACACAATAGAGGAAACTTCTGAGAATCAATCAAGGTCTCCAAGTACCAAACCCGATCAGAGACTTTCGAGATCCAAAGATCAAAGATCACCTGTTAGCAAAGCAAGACCTACCCCGAACAAGTATCATGTCGCGGTTACCAAACGACTTGCCATCGTGATCCTAGCTTTCTTCATCTGCTTCCTCCCGTTTGGTGTGAGCGTACTCGTTCCTCAGATTGCTGATCCTGGAATTCCCTGGACGGCACTGATGCTGACCTTCAACAGTTGCATCAATCCCCTCATATACGCCGGGACATTGCAGGAGTTCCGCAAGGTGATGGTAGCCATCATCCGCTGTCGCCTCAAGGACATTCCTGAGCCAATCTCATGGATACGTCGTCTACGTTAAGGGAATGAACGATTTCTACAAACAAGAGAGAGAAATATATATAAAATAGGATGGGGGTTGCATTTCCGGACATTAACAAAAATTAGCTTGTCAATTTTGCCGTCAGATTTTACGAAAAACACGCATCGAGTAACACTAAAACCAGTGAATATTTGCAATTCACATGATTTTCAACCTATCCTGTGAAAGATTTGTGACAATTTGCATGAAAACTGTTCGATTTACTGTTTAAAAATGACCTGTCTGGATTAACAACCTGTCCGGAATTACAACGTCTGGGTATATTATGATATATGATATAAACATGTTGATATTTCACGTACTAGCATTGATGTATATAGGCAAAGACAAAGACACAGTTAATGCATTGTAGCCAGTAGGTTTGATGTTTTATTTTCTCACATTTTCGACGCTCCCTGGCGCGGCGTCTTCTTCAGGAAAACGATAAATTCAATTTCAAATGCAATTTCATGACATTTATTTTCAACTTTTCAATATAAGTGTACAAAGTAATAAATGAACAAAATAATGTACATGTATTTTTATCAAAATACATTACTTTGTTCATTTATTACTTTGTACATTTATATTGAAAAGTTGGAAATAAATGTAATGGAATTGAATTGAAATGATAATGTATCATACAAATAATTGAAATGGTTATAGAGCTAGGGCACATCCTCAGTCAGATATTGGTTGCTTAGAAACCGTCTCACTTAGAGATCTCACTGAGGATGCGCCGCTTTACAGATGAGGAGGGATTATATCTGGCCATCCTGAAAGTCTGGACGGTCGACGGCAAGATCCACTACAACCGCAACGGGAAGGATTGGACGAAAACGATTGACTCTCTTGACAACCTACATGACCTGGGATGGAAAGAGAACAAGATCAAGGAACTGGGTGTTTATCTTGATCTATATAGAGTTAAGGGTGCATGCCTGTGAAGATAGATTTCACTTGGATCACAATTATCATTGTTCATCCAACACGAAACTTAAAGTACCTGGTTCAAATGTTTGCGGACTTCTTAAAAAATGTGAATTTGGCTTTTTGGAAGAGTGTTTTACAAAATGATATAATTTGCGTGAACGAAACTAAAACAGACGTGGTGATAATTTCAGACAGATTTAAAGGCTTTTATGAGGTCATAGATGAAATGCAATCTGATCCTACATTATGGATAAAACTAGAGCTGCCTGAGCAGTCTCTACTGAATGGTTCGAAATATATCCCACATGAGGGCTCTAAGTATTATAATGAAGACACTTTTGATACAATATTGAATGATTGCACAACCTTACGATCAAAATATGACCTACCATTTTTGGAGCTAAATAAGGGACTTTAACGCGAGAACGGGTAAACATGAAGATTTTATATCAGTCGAAGATGAGATTCAAAAAGAAATAGGCTTATCTTTTATATCAGACATACTGACCGATACCCAATCTGAGATTGAGTCTCTTGAAGTTTGTGTTCAACGTTTTAATGCTGATCATTATGTTAATAACAATGGTCATAAGTTAACTGGATCTTTGCAAAAGCGTTGATATTCATATCGTAAACGGAAGAGTTAGTGACGATTAAGGAATCGGGAAATTTACTTGTGCTGGTGCAAGTACTATTGATTATGCTTTAGCTTCTCCCGAACTTTTAGTAAATGTTGAAAATTTTTGTGTAGGTGAAGTTGATGAATTTTTATCAGAAAAAAAAATCCGATATTGATGAAGCAACCACTAACTTAAAAGATATTTATTTATACGCTGCCACTGCATCTAATATGACCGTTGAATGTTCAGGAAATCGTAAGAAAAAAACTAGCAGTATTATACACAAAAATACTATGCCATGGTTTGACAAAAAATGCTTGGAGTATAAGCAGGAATATACGAGGGCGCGAAATGTTTTACGGCGTAATCAAAATGATTTAAATTGAAATGAAATGAAACGTAAAAGCAAATGGTACAAATACATTAACCGAACAAAAAAGCGAAACTATTTAAAAAAAGAAATCCATTCTGATATAAGAAAGTTGATAAGTACAAACACAAAAGATTACTGGAACATGATAAATAAGAAAAAGAAGAGTTCTGTCCATTCTCAAAACTTAACGGCGCAAGACATTTTAGATCATTTCAAAAGTCTAGGAAAGAGTGAAGGTCAAGCAAATGATTTGAATTTTGATTTTGATACTTATATTGAAGAAAATTCTAATGGAGAATTGAATAGATTAAGTGAAGAATCTGAAGTCGTCAAACAGCTAAAGCGATTGAAAAATAATAAATCTCCAGGGCTAGATACGAATGTAAATGAATTATTGAAAAATAGTTCAAAGATGCTAGTTACACTATTCACCAAACTTTTCAATATTCTCTTTGATAGTGGAACGGTTCCGACGGGTTGGGTGAACGGTCTCATAAAACCGTTGTAAGGCGAAGGTTCCTCAGATTCAGCAGATAATTATCGAGGAATAACATTGTTAAGTTGTGTGGAAAAGCTTTTCACTGCAGTCTTAACCCTTTCGAGACAATTGACCACATTATGTGGTTTGGCTCAATAACTTTTGATTCAGAGCTCTGAAAAATATACCAGATGCATGAGTAAAAAGAGCAAAAATTTCTACACACATTGTTTCCCTTTTTGTTGCATGACCATATTGCGTTGGATGCCAGGAATTTTAAAAAGGAGATTAAGCTTGAAAATCCTTAAATTGGCAACACATTGAGAGGTTCATAATCACTGTTTTTATCAAAACTTGGTTATTTTTTCAACTTTTGACTAAGTTTCTAATGATGCATATTGTTTTCAAAGACATAACATTTTGTTAGAACCGTGTAGCACTAAAAGAAAAACATTGTTGTTGCCAATTTGAAGAACAAAATGTGATTAATTTACCCCTTAAATAATTCCTGTCATGAAAGGGTTAAATGAAAGGGTGGTTAATTTCATCGAGTCGAATAATATGTTAGGAGAAGAGCAAGTTGGTTTCAGAAGTGGTTGTTCGACTATGGATCACGTGTTTTCACTGCATGTCATTCTTGATTGGTAACTGAAAAAAGGAAAAAGAATTTATACTGTCTTTGTAGATTACAAAAAGGCATTTGATTTAATCGATAGATCTTTCTTATGGATGAAACTTATTAATCATGGGATTTGTGGAAAATTACTCAGAGTTATAAGGAAAATATAATGATAAGTCAAAGTCTTGCATCTCATACGAAAACAAAACATCGGAGTATTTCCGGAGTAATACTGTAGTGAAGCAAGGAGAAAATTTATCTCCGATATTATTCGCATTTTTTCTAAATGACTTCGAAACATTTCTCCATGAAAGATACTCTGGGTTAAGATGTCTCTCAGCTTCTGTTCTTAATGAGGTCTGCTTGGATCGAGAAAGCGATATATTTTTTGAATTATTTACCTAACCATATGCAGATGATACAATTGTGCTCGCTGAATCGGCCGAAGAGCTACAATTAGCACTTAATGCTTTAGATGACTATTGCCAACTTTGGCACCTAACTATAAATACATCAAAAACAAAGGTAGTTATTTCTTCACTCCTTATGTAGTTAGTTTTCGGGGGTAATTATTCCAATTCGATTCACATGATTCAATTCATTTTAGATTAAGTATATATATTTTGTAAACAGTATAAATTCGGTATTAAGAAAATTGATTGCTTTAATTTTCTTATTTTTTATCCAAGATACATCTGTGAAATTAATACTTAACCCCATAAAATGGAAATGTTTGCACAACAATGTGTACTCTTTCGAGAAATCAGAATAGTTTTGTGTTGACCTTCGGTATTTTAGCTTGTGCATAAAGCTAAAGAAGTTATGATTATATAAAAACAAACATTTATATTTCCCTGTCATTTCTGTTCATATTCATTTCACAAGGAAATGAAGTAATAAGTACAAAGCATGGGCCGCGGAACCGGGGGGGGGGGGGGGGCGGGGTCTGGGGGCTGCAGCCCCAAATTTTTTTGAGTAGACACGTGTCATAAAACCTCGGAAAAAATGTTAGAAAATTGTCATTCATGAGTGAAATCAAATCAGCCCCCCCCCCATTTCAAAAATGCTCTGCGGCCCCTGCAAAATAGAAAAATAACTCAAAGGGATGGTGATAAAATAAAGAAAAGAATGCACAAAATCCAATAAAGCTTTGTTGGGCACGCCTCTATCATTCATGTATCATAACTATGCATGTAAAATGCCTTACAGCCACGCCTTATCGACTTAAAAACAATTAAGGTTAGTAAAGAACATTTTGTCAAAATGTTTCAAGTTATGAAAATTTTTTAAAAGAAAAATATGGAAACTATCATAAACTGACCACATGCGTGATTGTGTATGTCTATGTGAAGGAGAGCATGACTTGTTTGATAATGATGTTCGACACTGTTAAGTCGACTAGACATTTTGTGAACCTACAAAAGTTCTGTGCGTTTAAGTTTTCTTGTGGATTTGTGATCCCATGTCGCCTCCGAACAATTTCAGCTTTGTTGCCCCCCCCCCCCCAGCAACTCTGAGCATTTTGCATAATTTGCATAAATCAAAAACGTCACATTGACAGGCAATGTTAAAACCAATTATACGTCTATGGTTAAAACTAAACCAAAAGCACCCAAGACAACTTACGCACTATAATATGTGCGCGCTGCACCCAATGCTAACAATTTGTTAATCTTGTGCAATGAAATCTGTGATAAAAAACAATTCCTTGGTATATCATCCGTTCATTGCGTCATAGGTTATGCTGCATATAAGTTGAATAACACACTGGATTTTGATATGCAAATTATACAAATTGCTCAAGGTTGCCCAAGGGGCAACAAAGCTGAAAATATTCTTTGACTCCTTTCTATTACAAATCCACAAAATTAAAACTTCAACGGACAGAACTTTTCTATAGGTTCACTGTTGGCTGTACATAGGAGTGTCAAGTGGACTATATAACGCCTATCGCACTTTTGTAGCAACTTTTCTCCACTTCATACCTACACGCACTTACGCCCACCAGCGCGCACACACACACACACACACACACACACACGCACACACACACGCACACTCACACACCCACACACACACACACACACACACTCACGCACACGCACACACCCACACACACACACACACACTCCTACCCACATACATTTATATATAAATTATATCTACGAAGTATACACACCTGTCATTCTCAGTAGGTTCCCTTGTACTATTTCCGTATTTTATGCATTTAATTGACTTTGGTCCTATATTATGTATATAATATTAAGTAGTTTTATCAATATACTGGCAATGATTTTATTTATAGAGAAGACAATGCTTTTGTTTTTGTTGTACGTGTAATTATATCATCAAATTTTCTTGTGTATATAAATTCTTATTTTCAAGTTATTTTCGGTTCAAATGTTTTGTTTGTAAAGATTAAAGTAAGTAAACTTGGATATGAAACTATCTCTCTTCCTCCCCTTTCTTATATTAAGTGTCATTACATTCTATTTCGACCATTCATCATGCCAGTCATATTACTCAAAACACCAGTCGTAAGTGATATTCATTTATAACATAAGGTTTATGATTGTCATTGATCAATGTGTATTACTGGTTATATTTACCATTGTATAAACTTTTTAAAATAACTATCCTTAACTGATTCCCCGGGATCTTATGCTGACAAAAATTATTGTATTGAAATACTTAGATTGAACAAAATATTTGATTTGATTTTATTTTATTTGTTTCCACGATCGGTTTACATTTGTACATGAGAAAGCAAAATATAAGTATATAAATCAAATGGCATAATACAAAGGATAATACATATATAATAACAGCTCAGTATAATAAACATCTTCCAGTAGAGGTAATAAACGCATACAGTATATGCACTTGTGGGGGTACCTATTAAAATCGAGGCTTGTCGAGTTAGGTCCCCATTTAACAAAGAAAAGGAGCTGGAAAGTAGAATTATGAGATTAAGATGAGAAGAAACAAAGAGAGGACGGAAATCAGCGGATGGAAACAGAACATAAAAGGATTAACTAATTATAGAGAGTGGAAGGGAGAGAGAGAGAGAGAGAGAGAGAGAGAAGAGAGAAAAGATTGATTGATTGATAAATGATTAACGACACTATCAACACTTGAGTGTCATATAAGTGTCGAACAATAATAATTCTATAAAGTTTTATATAATTATACAATAGAAGTTTTCCTTTCAGATTTCACGCCAAAAAAAAAAAAAAAAAAAAAAAAAAACGTGGATTGGAGATTGTCGATAATAACTAAATATGTTAACTACTTCACCGGGATAACTTCCCTGCTCTTTACGAAAAGAGAAGCAGGTTCTTTTACGTGCAAATGGTGTGACTCTCCTTTACACGGGACCGCCGTCTTAGAGTCTCCTCCGAAAGACTAGGCAATTGGAATGAAATGCCTTGCCCAAGGGCATACCTGTTGTGATTGGGATTCAAACAGTTTCCTACTTAAAATCTAATAAAAAGATTAATCTCTTTAAGAAAATTTACAATGCATGAACGTGAAACATCACTGAATAATGTCTTAAGATCAGGAACATCATAAAAGTTGGTACGAATATGAGCAAAATCAACACATTCAAGAAGAATGTGTTTTACTGTAAGTGTACAATTACATGGAATGCAACGTGGTGGATTTTCTGCTGCAAATAAGTATGCATGTGTCAAGTGAGAATGGCCAATACGAGCACGGGTCAACACAATGTCTTCCCGTCGTTTAGCTAATGGTAGATTATTTTGTGATCCAATTCTTGGTTGATGTTGGTGAAGTTTATTATTTGGATTTAGATCCCATGATGCTTGCCATTTATTTTTAATGTAAGTGTTAATCTTTGATTTTAGATCAGTATAAGGTATATTTATTTCTGTTACATCCAAATCGAGAGCTTCTTTTGCCAACTTATCAGCTTTTTCATTTCCTTGAATGCCTGTATGACTTGGTATCCAAACAAATACTACTCGTTTACCTAATGTACTGATTTTAAACAAGGTTTCTAATAACTGAACAATATAAGGATGCTTAAGATTTTTACTTTGTAAAGCCGTTAAACTAGACAGGGAGTCTGTAAAAATAACAAAACGTCTTCCGTTAGTGTGTTCTATAACATCCAGAGCCATTTTCAGAGCTGATAACTCAGCTGTATATATAGAAGAAACATTTGGTAATCTAACTTGCCTTCGTATAGGACCACTTATACAAGCCGCACCTACTTTATTCTGATCTTTTGATCCATCGGTATAGATCGCACGATAATTACTGTATTTATGTCTGATTTCTCCAAATTTATTAAGGAAGACTAAATCACTTGTAGAACCCTTTTTAGACGTTCTCAGTGATAAGTCAATTACTGGTTCAGTGATCTTCCAAGGTGGAATATATGGTATTAAGAAAGGAACTATATCAGTAACATCAAGTATATGCGTTAGAGCTTCTTTTGTACTTAAACCAAAAGGTTTGATGGCTGATGGTTTACTTGTATAAAAATGGGTATATCGTGGCATGAAGGTACCGTCATATGTTGGATTACGAGGATTATTTTTCAGTTTGATTGCATATTGTAAGGAAAGCTTTTCGTATCTTAAATACAAGGGAGGTTCATTAGCCTCCACATAAAGACTCTCCATAGGAGAAGTACGAAAAGCACCTAAACAAAGTCGAAGTCCTTGATTCGGGATGGGTTTTAGCTTTGCAAGGTACGACTTCCGAGCAGAACTATAAACTGCACTGCCATAATCAAGTTTAGATCTAACTAGAGATCTATAAAGACGAAGAAGAACAATGCGATCAGCGCCCCAATCCATTTTTGACACAACCTTCAGAAGATTCAAAGCTTTATGGCACTTTTGCCTGACATAATCAATATGAGCTTTAAAATTGAGTTTATTATCGAAGATTAAGCCGAGATATTTAGTCTGTTGGACTACAGGAATGATAGAGTCATTTAATTTGACCTTAGGATCAGGATGTAATGATCGCTTATTACAAAAGTGAACACACACCGTCTTGGATTTTGAAAAACGGAAACCATTCTCATCCGCCCACCTTCCAATTCTGTTAAGACAATTTTGTAATAATGTCTCGATTGTCAACATACCTTGTGACGAACAAGAAATACAAAAATCGTCCACAAACAAAGACCTATCAAACCCGGGATTAACAACGTCAACAATGCTATTGATCTTCAATAAGAACAAAGTAACAGAAAGTATGCTACCTTGAGGAACTTATCAACAGGTTATCATAATGATTAACGTTTGATTTAATAATCATCCCATTAGGCTTTATATTATTTTTTTTCTACAAAAAACTTTCTAAATATAGAAATCATTTGATATCTCATTTTCTTTTTCGACTATAAAATATAATTTATTTAATAGTTTATTATCATCAATTTTTTAAAAAGTGTATTCATCAAGTTAATTTCCCGATACACCCCATTCAGTATAATTGTGAATGTATATAACATTATTGAATAACTTTTTGTTTCTATTTTTGAAGAAAGGTACTTCCACTTGTCCAGCGTTAGTGCATGAATAATGATTCGATAATTTTTTTGGGAGCGCTTAGCATACTTATCTTGTATATTTCTCTTTGCGTTACCCCCCCCCCCCCACCCCGTCATCTACTCATGTGCGGATTATTATCTCCGAACTGACTTGCTGACTTGCTATATGCCTATAGGAAAGGGATAAGGAATTGTATGTTTGAGTTCGATTGAGTTTGATTGTCAATACTTGTATTCTCCATGTTTTCCTATACATTATTAAAATCATGATTTGATTTTAATCAACGAATGTTATAAAGGAAAATTGTTACAACTATTAAAGTGACAGTAAATTGAAGATCCTAATGGCGCCATCTTTCAACAGGATTTGAAAAGTATCTGTGCCTCTAATTTTCCCATCATGCCCCATTCTAGTTTGTAGAAGCTTAGAATGTATCTGTAGGCAATTTTCCACATGTGCAACGTCAAAAATAATAGTTTGAAATATAAAATGTGCCTATTTTCCAAACAGCTGTTAGTCAAAATTCAAAATAAAATGCAATTAATTTTCAAATTATAATCTCAATTTAGCAATTACTGTAAGGTGGCGCTGTTCAGGTTTTTCCAGTTTAATGCCATTTTAAGGCAGACGTCTCAAACGCCAAACGAAGTCGACTGGTTCTGGAATACAATCGAAACGACACCGTATTGGGCACCACATGATCTATCTAAAGGATCTCATTCATGGTCCTGCAGGCGTAAATGACAGGATTTGAGGCAACTATTGATGAAGAGCAGGAGGTAATTCCAAGGTAGCCTACAGCCGGTCTGCTTGGTGGGACTACCGTCCCAATTCCAAAGGGCAGAGTCAAATGACGAAAGCGATGATAATGATCGCTAGTTTCTTGGTGACTTTCAGCGCGTTGACCGGTTCACCGTTGGTTTCTAGTTCTTCGTGCTTCTTTGGCTTTGTAGCCTTTCCTCTGTAGATGAATGAGAGGTTTATCCTTGTTGAACGTGGTCCGACTGAACTTTTGTGCATGAGGGATCTGGATCTGAAGGTAAATTGTTTCTGGGTGTAATTGTGCTTTTGGATGTAGATCCAATTTCTGTCATCTCCCCATTCTGGTTATTGTTTTTTAAATCACTTTGAAAGCTATGGAGTGAGGTATCGTCTTCCAGATTCTTTAATGCAGTGTCCTGTTGTCTGTTTCTAGCAGAGCTGGTCTCCGATTCAGGGCACACCCCTGAAAAACGACCTTGAACAGGTGAATCAACGACTGATTTAGAAGATCCTACGTATATCCTCCGTTTACGTTAGCCATGTCGTTATGATCTGCATGTTGGATACCCTCTGTGGATTGCATATAGTCTTTTCATATCGAGCCACATATAGACGATATTTCCGAATATAAATTATCAGAATTGCAGCAAAAGCTGGAAATACGACGCAAAGTCCAGCCATCATGCTGTAATAATCAGCATATCTCCCCGCAGTATCCAACCACATATCTTATGCTCGTAGGTAGTGGCGGATTTGGGGGGGGGGGGGGCAATCCGGCCCTTGTCCCTCCTTTTGAAAGAAAAGTATGCATTGTGGTCCCCCTTTTTTTCGATTGTGGCCCCCCCCCTTTTTGAACGAACAACTATTTTTTTTAATTGTTGTTGCTTGTCAGAGAATTATGGAGGGGAACTGGACCCCCATAACCCTCCCCCCCCCCACTGAGCGAATTTTGGAGGTCTGGCGATTTTTTTGTCGACCCCCCCCCCCCCCCCGAGCGACTTTTCGAGAGCTGGCGAGACCCCCCCCCAAAAAAAAAAAAAAAAAAAAAAAATGCGGGTCTCCCTTTTCCCAAAGTTGACAAACCTGCATTTGTGTGCCCCCTAGCTCTTATACAAAATCCTGGATCCGCCCCTGTTCGTAGGAGTATCCGAGGGTAATGAAGCCAGTGAAATGAGGAATCACAATCAGGAGAAACGGGTACAACCACGTGAATACAATCATTAAAGCAATGTTCCTTGGAGAATAAAACTCAGAGGGTTCGAACACTCCCCCTCAAAGCTAGCGAGTAGAACTCTGCTTGAACAACAACAACAAAAAAAAAAAAAAAAGGAATCAAGAATGGGTTGTGAGAAGCAGTGTAAATTAAATGCATTGTGAGAGGACATAATTATTTCAAACCATTGCTGAGAATAGAAAAGAGTAAAAAAGTGATATAAATTTGAGGGAAATATGTTATATACGCTATACCCATGAGTTTACAAACCGTCGGATGAATTACCAAATCACCAAATAAAGCCCTGCATCAAGCTGAAACGGATGATCGAAGTACTGACCCTTCTCTCCCCCCCCCCCCCGGGGGGGGGGGCACTCCGTATATAGTGTGTGGTGGGTAGAGCCTATGTGCCGCCCAAAAGACCCCATTTTTACATTCAAATTTCCGTTCCAAAGCATACCATATTTTTCTTGTTGAGAAAAAGAAGAGAGAAAACTGTTCCAAAGCACCTTTTTTTTTTCATTCCGTCTTTCCGGCCGTCATTTTTATGATACTCTAATGTCGAAGCCCCTTTTTTTTGTCTTGCCAGCGGCACATACCTATCACTTTTGGGGTCGGAACCATCACTATGTGGGGCTGTGTCAATTTTGGCTGTGGTCACTGTCAGATATTAGTCCTGTAAATACTATTCTGACGATAAGTTAGATCCTGTATTGAAATGAACATGTATCAAAGGCACAACAAAATAAACAGGCGACCTCACCAATACATATATAGTAAAAATAAATTTAATTCAGAGCCATCTGCTCAATAATGTATGAACGTGAAATAATTGACAAAGTAAAATAATTTGTATTCAACAGGAAATAGAATATACAAGGTGATTAAATAATTCACAAGTTCCAATATTATCAATGTATAATCAAATGTAATCACCTTGTGCCAAGTTTCAATATTATCACAAAGAAAAAACAATATATTGCCAGCAATGACTATTTCATCCTTCGGAGTATTATTATTTAATTATGAAAGAATGAAACTACCTACACTGGACCAGTAATTGGTGTGTACACACACTAAAAAGAAACACCCGCTCTAGAGTCCATGTGAAGGGTTCATGAGGACAACCTCCTCTTTGAGTCCATTGAAGAGATGCATGAAGTGACCAATGTATGAAGTACCCTGATGTGTGAAGTAACGTGCGAAGTCTGATCGGTGTGTCCCTGACCCGCAACTTTATGAACTTGAGTTGAAGACCACCAGTTAGCTATGATGTCTGGGTATATCGACCTTGAGCACCAATCCTCCATCGATGAATTAGGACTACGAGCCAATATAAGTATCTACGAGTGACTACGAGCCCAGCTCGTCCCTAAAAAAGTAAATCGAAACAAACTAGCCAACCATCTACCAAATAGTCAAAGTCTAGCTGTAACAATATTATCCTAACAATTTACAACATTGGTTCAAATCTCTCTAAAGCTTGGCTTCCTTGAAATAAACAATTCAAATAGGCAAGATTTATAAGCGACTATGTTCGGTATCTTTCATCTGTAAATTCTAAAATGACATAGCTGTCTTTAGATACAGTACAATTTCTACTCAGGATATCTAAAGCAGAATAAACTTGTCAAGTTTAACTCTTCCTCATTCAATACGATAAAACAATCATTTGACTTCAGATACATGTGTAGCACATAGAAAAAGACTTTCCGTTCATGCAGTGTACAAAATATAATCATGCTTTCAGATAATAAGAAATATGAAATTAACTGCATTTAATTACTAGTTTTCTTATGTGCAAAGTGGATTTCGTATATTGAAAAGAAATGTACTTAGTCATAAATCAAGGATACCGTTTCTTTCCGGTTAAAGTTCACATAAATTAAATCAATGAAATAAGACAACATTTAACATACCCTTTTTTGGATTTCCTTCACTTTTCCCAAAGTTAGAACTTAACATTAAAATTGAGACTTTGCGAATTTCTGCAAGTCTCTACATATATTTTTAATACATTAAATTACAAAATAAGATAACTACTTAGAACAAAAATACTACTGTAACTTACAGTTCAGATGAAAACCATAATGCAAGGTGAGGTGAGGGCTGAGGAGGCTTTCTACCACGGCCTGTACTGCCTGGAACCTGCCGGTAAGGAAAAAAACTCTGCTATGCCAGCAGCATGCATAGCCTGCAACAATCACCTTCTTGGCGGCCTACACTCCCTCATCACTCAGTCAACATCAGACAAGGTCTGACTCTCTTGAGATCTCCAAAGCAATCTGACCAAAACTCTAAAAACTCTAACCCACAATGATTCTCTCAATACTCAACTCCTGCTCCACCCAACATTCTTCTTACTCCCCTAATACTGCACCCTCTATACAAAATTGCCCCATCAAAATTCCTTCTACTCCCCTCATACACACACACACTCAAAAGGACTTGCCCAATTGCCCCACCAAAGTTTGCTGACCTAAGACTAATAGTGCCTACATTGCTTGGCTACAAATCCTATTCAATTTAACCGGCCTACTACATTCTATGTCTAATGAACTAAGCATGGTCATGAGGGTTTAGGATGAAAGGGAATGCAGTCGCATTGTGACATATCTCCCCCTCCTTCAAGAAATTTATATAATTTCAGATAAAGTTTTAGAGTGATTTTCTCATACTACAGGAGGAAAATTCAAAGAAAAAGAAATTATATATACATATATATACAAACAAAAAAAACATCAACCATCTAGGTTTCTGCTTTAAATGAATTCAGCTACCTGTATCTGGTATCCTACTTAAGTAATCTGCACCCACGTTCTCACTGCTCTTGATTGCTGTGATGGTGAACTGATACGGCTGCAGTGCAAGAGCCCATCTCAAGATCCTTGCGTTTGCTACCTTCGATTTCGCAATGCACTTCAGTGGCTGGTGGTCAGTTTCCAGGTGAAAATGCTTGCCATAGAGATACGGTTCAAACTTCTGAATTCCCCACACTACCGCCAAGCTTTCGCGCTCCATAACGCAGTAGCGCTGCTCTCTTGGGAGAAGTTTCCTACTTGCATAGGCGATGGGGAACTTTTTCCCTTCAGTCTCCTGTAGCAGAATTGCGCCGAGACCAGTATCTGAGGCATCAGTCCTCAAGATGAAAGGAACATCTACGTCTGGAAGATGGAGGATTGGTTGACTAGCAAGCTTCTTCTTCAGGGTGGTGAAAGCTGCCTCTTCCGCATCTCCCCATTTCACTAGAGCTGGCTCTCCTTTCTTCGTTCGATCAGTCAGTGGTGCTGCTATTGCTGCGAAGTTGGGAACAAAGCGCCTGTAATAACCTACAAGACCTAGGAAGGACCGAAGTTGCTTTTTGGTCTTAGGTCTTGGCGCTTCTTGAACTGCATCGACTTTGTCTTGCACTGGTCGAAGCTCTCCTTGACCTACACAATGACCAAGAAATTCGATACTCACACATCCTACCGTGCACTTTGTTGGTCTTGCCGTCAGATTCGCTCTCCTCAGTCTCTCGAACACCTCCCTGAGGATAACTAAGTGCTCCTCAAAACTTACTGTATGGATCAAAATATCATCAATGAAATTGTCCACACCATGCAAGCCACGGAGTAAGTCCCTCATGATTCGACTGAAGCTCGCCGGAACGTTAACTAACCCGAAAGGCATCACCCGAAACTGGTACAAACCACTTGGGCTGAGAAATGACGTCTTCTCCTTGGCATCATCTGCTAAGGGAATCTGCCAATAACCTTTTGACAAATCTACCTTTGTGTAGTACTTGGCCCTTGAAAGTTTGGCAAATATTTCTTCTTGGTCAGGTATCGGTTCTGCATCTGTAATGGTGATCTGATTTAACTTACGATAATCACAACAAAATCTAGTCGACCCATCTTTCTTCCTTACCATTACTACCGGGGACGCATAAGGGGAAGAGGATGGTTCAATTATGCCCAACTCTATCATCTTTTTAACTTCCTTCTTCACCTCGTCTCGCAAAGCATGTGGTAGTGGATACGGTTTACTCTTAATGGGTTCCTTATCCAAAAGCTTAATGTTATGCTCAGGGGCGGATCCAGGATTTTGTATAAGAGGGGGCACACAAATGCAGGTTTATCAACTTTTGGAAAAGGGAGACCCGTATTATTTTGGTCTCGCCAGCTCTCGAAAAGTCGCTCAGTGGGGGGGTTGTCGACAAAAAAAAATTTCGCCAGACCTCCAAAATTCGCTCATTAGGGGGGGGGGGGGGGTAATGGGGATCCAGTTCCCCTCAATAATTCTCTGACAAGCAAAAAAAAAAAAAAAAAAAAAAAAGTTTTCGTTCTAAAAGGGGGGCACAATCGAAAAAAGGGAGCCACAATGCATACTTTTCTTTCAAAAGGGGGGGGGGGGCACATCCGCCACTGGTTATGCTTACCTAAGTTTGTCGATCCAGGCATGTCAGTCAAAACTTCTTCATATTCACGTAAAAGCGCTCTGACACTCTCACGCTGGTCCTCGTCTAGGTGTGGGCTGATCTGCACATCTGTGAGCGATTCTGTTTGGGTAAGAGTGGGGAGATGAAGAATATCCTTTCTCTGAGAAGGGTTCACATCTTCATTCTCTCCTTCGCTACATTCATCACTCGAGACACCATCCACAACAGAGACACAAGCAACGTCAAACACACCCGCACTCATCTCTCTCCTGAAAAACTTCTTCAGAAGATTTGCATGAAAAGTTTTGATCTTCCCATCCATGTCAATTTTGTAGTTCAAACGACTCACCTTCTGAACTACCTTGAAGGGTCCTTTCCAGTGCATCAACAGCTTGTTGTTGTCACTTGGAAGTAGCAAGATGACTTCATCGCCAACTTCAAATTTCCTATCCTTTGCTTTCTTGTTGTACTGTCGTCGATATTTCTCAGCTGCCTTGCTGAGATTCTGCTGTGCAACTTGGCATGTCGATTCCAACCTGTCCTTCAGATCCAACACATACTGATAGGTAGTCTTGGTGTCAGGTTCCTCTACCTCTCCAGTCCATAGCTCCCGAAGAATAGCAAGAGGGCCTCGGACTACTCTCCTAAACAGAAGTTCAAAGGGTGAGAAACCGGTACTCTCCTGCATAGACTCTCTGTAAGCAAACAAGAGGGGGTTAAGATACCTATCCCAGTCCTTGGGTCGTTCTTCACACATCTTGCGAAGCATAGACTTCAAAGTGGCATTGAACCGTTCAACTAACCCGTTGCATGCAGGGTGTAGTCGTCATCTGCCGAATAGAGAGTAGACGACTGACCTCCTTCATCATCTCTGATGTAAACTGGCTACCTCGGTCTGTCAACACTTCTCGTGGTATCCCTACTCTGGAGTAGATATCCATCAGTGCTCCTGCAATGGTCTGTGTGTCAATCCGGCGGAGTGCTACTGCCTCCGGGTAACGCGTAGCATAATCTACAACAGTAAGTATGAACCGGTTACCTTTGCTTGTAGCAGGCTCGATCGGTCCTACCAGGTCCATCGCCACTCGTCTGAAAGGTTCATCGATAAGGGGTGTTGATCCCAAAGGCACCTTCGTGACTTTTCCTTTAGGCGAAGTTCGTTGGCACGGTCCACAAGACCGACAATAGCGGGCTATATCCGCGTGCATACCTGGCCAAAAGAAGTGCTTCTGAATCCTGTCACACGTCTTCTTCGTTCCAAGATGCCCACCTAAAATAGATTCATGGGCAAGCTTTAGTACTCGACTTCTGAATTTGGTAGGTACTAGAACTTGCAAAACTACATCTGATCCTGGTGTTGCCTCTGTGTATTCTCGGTAGAGTACATCCTTCTTGATGACGAAACAAGAAGAATTTCCTTTCTTACTTATCTTCTTCTCTCCACTGCCAGCAAGTTTCCTGGAAGAATCCAATGACTCGTCCTCCTTCTGGGCTTGAATAAGATCATCTAGAGACCCAATGTCATCCAGTGGCTCAGGTACTTGAAGGGGAGGTCTTATACGTCCTGCCTGCCGCTTCTGTCCTCTTGTCTCCACTGCATTGGCTTGATGATCTTCTGGCTTCCAGTCTACTTCTGGATCAGCTGGTTCCCGAACTCCAGGAATGTTTCCTAGTACAAGATCATAAACTGGGGTCAATACACATAAAGCTTCTACCTTACCCTTGAAGTAGGGAGTATCCAACTCAATGTTGGCAACTTTGAAGTTCCTGATCGTCTGATCGATGAGCATGCATATCCGCTGCTCTCCTGTGAACTGCTCTTCCAACACCAAGTCATGCTGCACGATGACAGTCGTACAACCGCTGTCTCGAAGAACATCCACGAGCTTTTCATTCACCATTCCCTTGATGACTGGCATCTCTACTTGTGAACCACTCGCTGCTGCTGATAGTACCGGAAGGGTGTCGCCAGACGCTAACTTTACTCCGGTTCCATCCTCGGTGAGATTCTCCCTCACGATGCTGCTTATGTCCTTCTGGTCATCTTGACGAGTCGTTTCTCCTGTGTCAGTAGGTCCTGCTGCTACAGCATCATGTCCGTCTGATGATGTGTCATCTGCTAACCTGCTTTCGACGAGACTTGCTCCCATCTCACGTCGACCTTTCTTGTCAGGACAATTAAAAGAAAGATGTCCAACTTTACTACAGTTATAACATTTCTTTGGCATTCTTGAATGTGATTCCTTAGATTTTCCTGCATAAGGGAGTTGCCCTTTGGAAGTATTAGTATTGTTTAGAGTATTAGAACTGGACTGCTGGGTTCCACTAGAATGACTAGGCTTATCTTTTACTCTTCTAACCCTAGGATCTGTATGTGCATCACGATATTGATCAGCAAGTGACAATACATCTGTCAGTTTCCTAGGCTGACGTTCCTTAATGAACATCAGTAAGTCCTTACTGCATGTATCAAACATTTGCTCCTGGATGAGCAGACTCTTCAGACCCTCCACATTGTCATCATAAGAGCTAAGCTCAACCCACCTATCTAAATACTTCTCGATTCTACAAGCATACTGCACATACGTTTCACCCTGACGGAGTTTAGACTGCCTAAACTTAAGCCTGAAACCTTCTTCAGTGAGGTCATAACCTTTCATTAGGGAAGATTTAACAATTTCATACTGCTGAACCTGGGAAGCCGTAAGCCTTGAAACAATAGCAAGTGCCTTACCCGACAATAATGCACAAAGTGCAAGGGCCCAATCTTCCTTAACCCAACCAACACTAGAGGCATGTCTCTCAAACCTAGACAAATAACTATCTATGTCATCCTTTCCATCTTGAAAAACAGGGAGAGGGGGAATACTGGGCCTAAGTGAATGCTCCGATTGTCCCGTCCCATTAGATTTCTTTATTTCCTCTAGTCTTATCTGTTGAGCTATTAACTCAGCCTCTGCACTCCTAGCTGCCGCTCTTTCATCTCTAGCTTCACGCACACACTCATCAACATACACCTTCAAATCATTCCCCTCCAAACCAAACTCTTTTCCTTGTGCAATAAACCTGTCTCTCTCCATACTGTAGGCCACATCAAAGGTAAAGTTACAAACTTACCAATTGTAAAACAATTATGCAGCGCAAACGTCAAACACAGGCACTGGCACAGGCACGTAGAGAAGCCTCCTTGCCCTGACTGTCTTGAACCTACAATTACTGTAAAAAAAAATACCAACTGGAGAGAAGATCAAGATTTCATTAATACACAATTAGACCAAATACCGATGATAACAATCATTTCATTATAACCTAACCTATCAAATAGACAAAAGAAGTCCCTTCGTGGTCGCCATAAATGTCAGATATTAGCAGTGCTGTAGTCGAGTCCATCCCATCCGAGTCCGAGTCCGAGTCCGAGTCCGAGTCCGAGTCCGAGTCCAAGTCCGAGTCCTGGCATCCGAGTCCCGAGTCCTGGACAACCGAGTCCGAGTCCGAGTCCGAGTCCCGATGGGAACATCTTAAATTGCATTTTTTTTTAAAGTCACATTATTTTTATTATGATAAATGCCTCACAGTGAACTCTCTATAACATAAGTAGTTTCTGGTTCATTGAAAACTTCCATTTGTCAGAGAATTTAATTTATTGTAATTTTTCTTAGTACGAATGTGGACAACTATAAAGGCTTGCTCACAAATGAGTGATTTGTTGCCGTGACATGTCGGTTGGTGCTTAATAACATTAAGTTCAGTAAGATTTCCAGATATAACACTAAAAAATTCTGACAGAATGGAGGAAACTATTGGAAATGTTGAGATAAATGTCTATGGTTAGATTTTCGGTGATGGTTTGGTGTACTGGTGGAATTTTAGAGGTGTTATTAACCAAAATACTAAACAAGTGAACATGCACTCCTTTTGTGCCAAGGTAATGTCTCGTTGACAAATGGCTCATATGTGAACAAGCCTTAGTATTTTGCTTGTACTCACAGTAATTGTAGAGAGTTGACTCTATTGTTTCGATGATACCTCAATGAAGAAAATTAAGTTATACAAATTAATATTTGTTCATTTCAAAGGCCTATAATTTTATCTTTTATCAATTATAAGTCAACAGAACAAAACAATAACTTGAATGCCATTAACATGATTAAAGCCAATATAGAAAAGAAAGTTTCCAACTGAAATGGAAAAAAAGAGGGAAAAATAATATTTCCCCAAGAACACCAATAGTTCAATCTTATCAAATAGCTGATTAAAGTAATAAAAAAGTGAATCGTCAAACCCTAATAAAACCCTTGTACATGTATCGGCTAGTTCATTAAACTGGCTTAATGGCTTGTAAAACAAGTGCAACATTAGCATTCATTTTGGAAACTGACTACATGACAAAGTGACTCAAGTAAAACGAATGTAATTGTTAAACCGTAATAAAACCGTTAGACACTGCCAAAAAATTTAAATTGCTGACTTTGACTTTTTGCCATAGGAACATAGGTTGCAAGTAAAAAGATAAAAAGATTATAAACACTGTAGTTTATGATACTAGCTTGAAATACATGTGGAATAGTAATCTGTTTGAGACTGCCCAAAATATCCCAGGCTGGGGTCTATGGGAAACGTGTTATAGATTAATCCATCTCTAAATGTTGAATATCAATTTCAACACTTGTCTCTGTCATACGTATATAACGAGTGTATACGGGCATAAAACGACTTATCTTAACATCTATCATCTATTTGTGCACATTCTCGTACCGTTACGGCGATCGACGTTTTAAAGTTCATGTTTAAAATACCGCTCAATCGAGCAAGGTGCGCGAAAATAGCGGGGTTTTTTGCGTGCCCTGGGGTAATTTTTTGAGCTAAAATTAAAAGCGGAAAATGGAAAAAATTGCCGGTCTCGTTGCCGGTCTCGGCCCGATTTCGCCCGAGTCACGAGTCACCACTGGTCGAGTCCGAGTCCGAGACCGAGTCCTTGTGGCTCGAGTCCGAGTCCGAGTCCGAGTCCCGAGAAATAGGGACTCGAGACCGGTCTCGAGTCCGAGTCCGGACTCGAGTCCTACAGCACTGGATATTAGTCCTGTAAATACTATTCTGACGATAAGTTAGATCCTGTATTGAAATGAACATGTATCAAAGGCACAACAAAATAAACAGGCGACTTCACCAATACATATATAGTAAAAATAAATTTAATTCAGAGCCATCTGCTCAATAATGTATGAACGTGAAATAATTGACAAAGTAAAATAATTTGTATTCAACAGGAAATAGAATATACAAGGTGATTAAATAATTCACAAGTTCCAATATTATCAATGTATAATCAAATGTAATCACCTTGTGCCAAGTTTCAATATTATCACAAAGAAAAAACAATATATTGCCAGCAATGACTATTTCATCCTTCGGAGTATTATTATTTAATTATGAAAGAATGAAACTACCTACACTGGACCAGTAATTGGTGTGTACACACACTAAAAAGAAACACCCGCTCTAGAGTCCATGTGAAGGGTTCATGAGGACAACCTCCTCTTTGAGTCCATTGAAGAGATGCATGAAGTGACCAATGTATGAAGTACCTGATGTGTGGAGTAACGTGCGAAGTCTGACCGGTGTGTCCCTGACCCGCAACTTTATGAACTTGAGTTGAAGACTATCAGTTAGCTATGATGTCTGGGTATATCGACCTTGAGCACCAATCCTCCATCGATGAATTAGGACTACGAGCCAATATAAGTATCTACGAGTGACTACGAGCCCAGCTCGTCCCTAAAAAAGTAAATCGAAACAAACTAGCCAACCATCTACCAAATAGTCAAAGTCTAGCTGTAACAATATTATCCTAACAATTTACAACATTGGTTCAAATCTCTCTAAAGCTTGGCTTCCTTGAAATAAACAATTCAAATAGGCAAGATTTATAAGCGACTATGTTCGGTATCTTTCATCTGTAAATTCTAAAATGACATAGCTGTCTTTAGATACAGTACAATTTCTACTCAGGATATCTAAAGCAGAATAAACTTGTCAAGTTTAACTCTTCCTCATTCAATACGATAAAACAATCATTTGACTTCAGATACATGTGTAGCACATAGAAAAAGACTTTCCGTTCATGCAGTGTACAAATATAATCATGCTTTCAGATAATAAGAAATATGAAATTAACTGCATTTAATTACTAGTTTTCTTATGTGCAAAGTGGATTTCGTATATTGAAAAGAAATGTACCTAGTCATAAATCAAGGATACCGTTTCTTTCCGGTTAAAGTTCACATAAATTAAATCAATGAAATAAGACAACATTTAACATACCCTTTTTTGGATTTCCTTCACTTTTCCCAAAGTTAGAACTTAACATTAAAATTGAGACTTTGCGAATTTCTGCAAGTCTCTACATATATTTTTAATACATTAAATTACAAAATAAGATAACTACTTAGAACAAAAATACTACTGTAACTTACAGTTCAGATGAAAACCATAATGCAAGGTGAGGTGAGGGCTGAGGAGGCTTTCTACCACGGCCTGTACTGCCTGGAACCTGCCGGTAAGGAAAAAAACTCTGCTATGCCAGCAGCATGCATAGCCTGCAACAATCACCTTCTTGGCGGCCTACACTCCCTCATCACTCAGTCAACATCAGACAAGGTCTGACTCTCTTGAGATCTCCAAAGCAATCTGACCAAAACTCTAAAAACTCTAACCCACAATGATTCTCTCAATACTCAACTCCTGCTCCACCCAACATTCTTCTTACTCCCCTAATACTGCACCCTCTATACAAAATTGCCCCATCAAAATTCCTTCTACTCCCCTCATACACACACACACACACACACACACAAAAGAACTTGCCCAATTGCCCCACCAAAGTTTGCTGACCTAAGACTAATAGTGCCTACATTGCTTGGCTACAAATCCTATTCAATTTAACCGGCCTACTACATTCTATGTCTAATGAACTAAGCATGGTCATGAGGGTTTAGGATGAAAGGGAATGCAGTCGCATTGTGACAGTCACGACCTCTAAGTTCAAGAGGTAAAAACACCAATATAAGCAGCAAATTTTTAAAGAAATACTTTCTTCTACATTTTAAGATGATAGAATATCTAATTTCATGCCAGATTCTTCAATAGGATCTTTATCATCTTGATCAAGTGAAATTTTCAGGCTGTTTTTGGCCGGCGATCTTGCTTCTTTCCAGCACACATATGTGCAAAATATCACACACTTGCTATATAATTCATCGCGGTATGAAGGTACAAAGTGCGAGGTTATCTACAATAACCTATACAGTGAGTGCAGAGTGCCCCCCCCCCCAGGAGCCTGGGAACGATTTTGTTATTGGGGGTGCTGTGAGCACAAAAAAAAAAAAAAAAAAAAAAAAAGAAGGGTCCTCACCGTTTTGGGGTCTCTTTTTAACTCCAAAAATCTCTGACAAGCGAAAAAAAAAAAAAGGTCCTCAGCTTTTTGGGGTATCTTTTTAACTACTTTTTAGCTACAGCACCTCCAGCACCCCCTACATCACCCCCAGCATCCTCAGCCTTCTAGGGGGTGCTGCGAACCCCCTCAAAAAATTCTGGGGGTGCTGCAGCACCCTCAGCACCCCCGGCTCCCAGGGGCCTGCCCCTGGGATTACAGCAAGCTCTTTCATTATGCCTTGTCACACAGAAGATGGTCATATCGTGTTGTTGCATAATCCTAAACAATTAGTGATAAATCAATAGGTCCAGTGTTTTTTTTTTGGAGGGGGGGGGGGGGCGGGTATGGGGGTTCGTTTATTCAAAACTAAAAAATAAACATGAAAATTGAATATATACGATGAGCCCCGCCGAGCGAGGCTAGTATTTCAACGTAGAGGGTGTTCTACTTCAAAATAAAAAACGTAAAAGATGCCGACATATCAGACAGAGTTGAGTTGTTTAGAAATAAGTCAAATCACTGAACTTTTGTATGAGAAGAGCAGAAGCCTCTCGATATTAAGCCAAGGTATGTTCATGCTTCAAAAAGTAAAATAGATCATAAAGGAAAAATAATGATGTGATTTTAATGCATTTATCTTCAATATTTAGAACCATGGCATTAATTGGGAGAGGCACTCATCATTCCGTGACGCAGCGCCCAAGGCAAGCAAAAGCAGGGCGTCGGGATTGATTGCTCCCGACGAGGCGGCGTTGGTCACCCCGTGGAGTCTCGCTGCCGTGCACTCGCACCTGGCCTGAAGGGCATGCACGTTGGGGCGGTGGTCTGCCTGACCCCACCCCACATTTCTTCCTCCTCTATTTACTATTAAGAAAAAATTAGAAGAAGGAAGAAGAAAGAAGAAGAATGAAAAGGAGGAGGAGGAGAAGGAGAAGATGAAGAAAGAAATGGAAGAAAGAAGAAGAAAGAAAAAAAGAAGAGGAGAACCCGGGGCCGGGCCGTTGGGGGGGGGGGGGGGTAGACCCAATACACATATATGTGAGGTTATTGTCTCATTGAGGCCTGTACGGCATCTGCGTCTATGAATTTCTAAATGCACTCACACTGTTAGACCAAAAGCTTCAGTCTCTCTGTATCGTCAGTTATTCCGCTGAGACTGCGTCTGGCTCCACTAGATCTAGACCTCAGTACATAGACTGATAGAGACTGAAAGACTGTACTAGCCGTAGTATGTGGCCAATCTCTGTAATCCAATACACAGATTGTGTGTGTGTGTGTCGGTGTGTATTGCCAGTGTAAGTCGATATGCACTGTGCAGTGGATCGGACGTACGGTATCAAAAACTACAGCTATATACCAGCTCGGTAAGTCATAATTGAACTTTTTATACCCCTGACATTTTATTTCTGTCATTTTAAATGGTCTACATTATGTATAGTTCTAACTATAGTATATGAATAGAGGGGAAATGGAGAAAAAACAGTAGATCTAGGGTGGTTACAAAATGGCCGCCTTGCAGACCGGCTGATCGTCCCCTTGGCCTTGCTGTGTACGTAACGTCTTGCCGTCTGTCTATGGGGAAGGTTGATAAATGTCAGAAATATTAAAGATTTCCTCATAGCAGACGGCTATTTCTGTCTATCACACTGTGAGGTTAATATATTATTGAGGATTTAATTTTAAGTCGAGAGCTTTTAATTGACATGGTTTTTGATACCCTGATTCAGATTTCAGGGAATATCCGCAAAAATTTCTGATTTTTAGATCCTTCACATTGATTTTTTAGACCTTGCATATTGTACACCCTATTCGAGGATTGGTTCTTCTTTCCTGTTTTTGATACCCTAAATCAGTAAATGAGATCCCTGGGTTACCCGTCACTCTGGTGGTGAAAAAACAACCCTTTTTACTTGTTTTCATGGAAGCGGATGCCGTACTGGCCTCATTGAGACATAGATCTACCCCTTGTAGTAGTGAATCATGTAATAGGGTGTCTGAAGGTTGGCCAAATGCTGTCAGCTGTTTTTATGCTGAATCAGCACAAAATATGGCTCACAGTTTTTCAGCGTAAGGGTTTTTTCGAACTAACAAAAAAATGTGATCCCATTGGCAGTTTGAAATAAATTTGGTATCATATGATAGGAAATTATATTTCCTATCTTTTGGTGTTAAGGACAAGTTGTATGCTTAATTCCTTCATTAAGAAAAACTGAAAAGGGATATGTTTAAAGTGACATCTCGGCAAGTTGTTGAGCTATAAACTTGTCCATAAGAACTTAAGTAATTTGGAATGTTCCAAATTTGATTCTGCAGGAATTTTAGAGAAACTAATATGAGATCATGTTGCTATATCAATTTGAAAATGCCCTCCCCCTACTGCCCCACTGGGCCCTATGCAAATTTACACACAACTACACACACTGTGTGTGCGCACTGCCAGTGTTTCAGCAGCACGTTTTTGTGCCATTTCATTTGTACACGTCTATGGGGGAAAAAAAGCTGAAAATTTACAAGAATTCATTTGAGCATTACTGAATAATTAATGCATGGATTGACATAAAATTTGGTACATGTATTTTTTACAGTTTTTTCAACAAGATCTGAAAAAATCAAATCATTTGAATGTGTAGTTTCTGAGATAGAAAAATCCTCCAGACACCCTACATGTAATCTAGCAAATTTTTTAAGAAAATTAAATCTTGCTTAGAACAATTTTGTTATCTGTTTTTGACTGAGCATGCAGCAGTGAATGTTGGACAACCGATGTGGGACAAAGTCCCACATAGCCAAGGGCCCATGAGTGGGAAAAGGGGGTGTTTTTCAGTCTTACATTTGAATTTTTGAGAAAAAGGGTTACCATTTAGCTGGTTCACTTCAATGTTTTTTTGTTTTTTCCAACACTGCAACACCAATGACTTCATTCAAGTGTATGATTTCAAATATGTCATGCAAGTTAATGATGGACAGCATCTTTTTCCATTTACACATGTACACCATTTATACCATTTATGGGTACATTTACACTCTGTGCCATACTCCAATGGTACGTTTTACATTGTTCTATGCCATTTACATCGTTTATGGCACTCATGGGCCCTTGCCTATGTGGGACTGTGTCCAACATTCACTGTTGCAGCATTCAAAAACAGACAACAAAATTGCTCTAAGCAAGATTTAATTTTCTTAAATTTGCTAGATTACCTGATTTATGGATTCTTCCACTCTTACTGTGCCACAAATTAGAGGATTCAGAATTGAAAGTGAAATTTTAAATAATTATTTTCCTCTCCTGTATGAATGATCTAGCCTGGAAAAGGGCCTGCTGATACACACAATAGCTATTGAAGCCTATTCACCCATAAAAGAGCTAGTCTGAGTACAAGGTTATCTTCAGATAAGCTTGTACATGTATAAGTGCGTTTATGGGTATATTTTACTGTCATACGCCATTTACGCCATTTAGGGGTATATTTTACATTTAATCTTATGCCATTTATGCCATTAAGGGGTAGAATTTAACACCAAGGATTACTCCATTTAGGGTCCAATTTTGAGATACTCGGACGAGCACAGGTACCATTTCAGTCTGTGAGTGACCCCCGCGGGAGAAGAACATGAAGAAAGAAGAAAGAACTCTGGTAAAGAAGAAGGGAGAAGAAGAAAGAAGAAGAAGATTATTCTTTGAACAAATTGATCTACCATCATGACATTTCAATTTTATGTGTGTCTTACCGTCAGTTGGAAATAGATCTACGAGACTTACATTATTTATAATACAGAGCTACCGTAGCATCAAAAGCAGGAGAGGTGAGGAGTAAAACGGGAACAGCAACGTATCTCAAGGAACACACAGTCCCATCATCATGTCAACAAGAGGAATACTGTCGCTTAGATTCAACCAAGACCAAGGTAGGTAATTAACCTTTTGGAGATTTTTTTTTTCATTTTTATACAGCATGCATTTATGATGCATGGAAATTGATGGGATACCAGTTTATATGCAGCTGCCCAGTATTATTGGACTTGGTTGTGACTTGTGAGTGGTTTATTGGCTTCTTAAATTCATATATGCATATATACACTAATTATTTCGTACGTTAGGGGGAATCCTATCAATGCGGTTTATTCCGTCACAATAGAAATTGGGCGTTACGGCGAAAGCGACCGTGCGTTAAGGCGAATGATAACAATAGGCTGAGATAAAAGGATTCCCCTAAACGCCGGAAATAGAGTTATATATATATGATAGAAATATCTTTTTCTGAAGTCAGAAATGATTCAGTTTATTCAAAATGTGAGTAGAAATGCATATTTTGCTGAATCTTTTTTGTTTGATGATACTAAAATTTCAACAGTTGATCCATAAATTTTATAAGCATAGTATAGACTAATTGAGTTTAGAAGATTATACATTGATAGATTGATGTGATGATTTATTTTAAATCTTTCCATTTAGCATTGTTCTTTTTTATGTATTGAAAAAAGAACAGTCCACCATTTTTATTTTAATACAAATGATTTGGATTTCTCGTATATTTTGTATTATATCCCTCATCGTAAGATTGTTGCATTAGGAGTGTACACAACAGGAAAACGAATATAGTTTTACCAGAAAAACCGTTTCTTGCCGTCAAGTTTGTTTTTCCTGCTGACATCATCGAACAGTTCATTTTCTCCCCATGACCAGAGGGAAAAAATGAACTATTCGATGACGTCAGCAGGAAAAAATTAACTATTCATTTTTCCACCCCCCTCCTTTAAGCAGCTGCTCAGCCTGAGCGCGTACTACATTGTGACGACATTCATTTGCGCGTATCTATTGTTTTAGGCAAGCATAATGATGTCATCATTACGCGTTTGATATCCACGCAAATTCACCCCTTCTTCAAACTATTCGTTATACATGTACGTGTGCGGTCTATCATACAGTGCAGATGATCAAGTAGATGAGTAGAATTAAGCTTTTGTTCAAGATGATGGATATAAAACAAATATACAACTGTACAATGACTCATTCTCGGAACAAGCTAAAACTATTCGCACTCAAGAACACCAAATAGTATTATTCGATGCCTTCGATGTACCTTTGATGCGAATAGTTTTAGCCAGATCCTCGAGTGCCATTGTACATTGTATATTTGTAAACTAATTATCCCAATAGGTTGTTTCAGCTGTGGAACTGAGTCTGGACTGCGTATCTACAATGCGGACCCTCTAGCTCTCAAGTTAAGATTAGGTGAGAACCACTCATGCATATATGCGGGGTTATTTGTAGATAACCTCGCACTCTGTACCTTCATACCACAGAAAATTGCCTCCCATAGAGAGTGTGCAATCTTCAGAACATATTTGTGCAATGAAGGAACAAGGTCGCCGGCCAAAAACAGCCAGAAAATTTCACTTGATCAAGGTGATAAAGATCCTGTTGAAGAAATTTGCATGAAATCAGTTTTTTTGTCATCATAAAATGTAGAAGAAAGTATTTTCTCGAAGATTTACTGATTATATTGGTATTTTTACCTCTTCAACTTGGAGGTCGCGACCACCGCGGAAATTGACACGGCCCCACATAGTGATGGTTCCATGAGTGGGTAAATTGAGAAGTGAGAATTATCACCATTGGGTTCACACATTGATTCAGGTTTTGGAGGATCTCTGCAAAGCCCTGAATCATTCTTTTCAGACCATCTGGACAGAGTTCTGATATCTCTGCAGCAATCACAAAATAGATGACTACATAAGTCAAACTTTTGTAAAATTTTGAAGAGATTAGATTATGATCAGGCAAATCAGTTGCATGTACAGTAGTTACTTCATTGATTAGTGCAGGGAAATTTTGCATAGATTTTCCCAATTCTTCTGTGGTATTTGCATTTAGCATGTTACATGTATTTTTCTATTGGTCATGGACTTGGGAATATCCTTAAATGATAACATTTTATATGAAAAAAAAGAATACGAAATGGGAGAGCCCACAATTAGTCAATACATAGGTATGTATGCAGTGTGTGAGTAAACTGTCCTGACTGCAGGGTTCTCCACTGGTCTGTATTTTGTCCGGGGGCTCTTGTGTTCGTCGGCCTCCGAAGTCAAATTTGCGGTTTCGCGACGGTGTCAAATTTGCGGTTTCCTGACGGCATTACGTATTATAGTGCACTGCGTCAAGATGGTGCATTTTATGTGGCCGTGATCGCAATGAGGATTCGATGTGGTTCATGCAAAGAGATAATGCGTTCGTGCGGGTTTCCGACATGATCATGCGAGTAAAGTCGATGCTTGATTGCGCAATGCTGCGCGGTCTTGATGCTGTCTTGTCTGTGCGTGAAAATATGTCAATTTTCATATCCGGGCGCATCAAGTTTTTGTCCGGGCGGGGAAATTTGTCCGGGCGCTAAACTGGTTTTTCAAATTTTACCCGGGCGGAGCCCCCGGGTAAAACCGCTAGTGGAGAACCCTGGACTGAAAAAAAATGATGAAAGGTCTACTTTGTACAAAAAAAATGCCATGGCTATTGTGATTTTCAATCTACATGTAGGAGAGCTTTGTACAGTAAATGTGCTATTCTTATTTTAACCCTTTCAGGACAGGAATTATTTAAGGGCTAAATAAGAAAAACTGGATGGTGAAATTCTTCAAATCGGACAAGGATTAATATATTTGGATTTTAGTGCTACATGGATTCGAATCTATGGTGTAATATCTTTGGTGATTCATTGTGACATGATTAGAAATTTTGTCGTAAACAAAAAAAAATTTGCCAATTTTGATGAAAAACAATGATTTTGAAACTCTCAATATGTTGCCAATTTAAGGATTTTGAAGCTCACTCTCGTTTTTAGAATTCCTGGTGTCAAACGCAACAGTGGTAGTGCAACAAAAGTGACATTACCTATTCGGCCAATTTGAAAATATGTTAGTGATTACAACTTTCAAAAATTCATAACTTTCTTATTGCTTGTTTTTTAAACTTTCACCAATCTGCTTCTTGATTTTTCCCTTTCCACAAAGTTGCTACTAAGGCTGGATTTCCCTTTAAACTATGGTTACTTCTTTCCAGTGAAAAATAATCCTGGAAAATTGTTCAGGATTTCATACAAATATTCACCGTTATCATTGAAATCATGGTGCAACCCTGAAGCTGTACAGTAACTGAAAGCACTATTGTTTTCTTTTCTTTGCAGACAAGGAGGATGTTGGGAGTGTTTCTCAGATGGAGATGCTTCATAGGACAAACCTAATAGCTGTAGTGGGTAAGGCATCTGTTGATTGATGGAATCATGGATTGATTGATAGATAAAACTTGGGGTCGATTGATATATGGATGGATGTATCGTTGAATAGATGGATTGATTGACAGGTGGATTCATTAGTGGATGGATAGATATATTAATGGATAGATAAATAGATGGATGGATTAAGATGCTTCTCTGGACAAACAGGGTTGTTTCAGTGTATTAATGGATGGATGTTTTTAGGTCCTTGATAATACAATGCTGATCTGACATAATGCTCTGGGCTTTATTTTGTCAAAGATGGATGATTATGGTGGCCATTGGGTTTAAAGAGCAAGTTGAGTTTTGGGAAGGTGAAAAATAATTTGTGAGCTTTCTCATTCCTTTTATGTCAGTTTGGAAGAACATCATGTGTCCCTGAATGGAATTGCTCTTCAAATGCCCTCATATTAAAATTATGACGAGAAATACCTGAAGTGTTCGGGCCGAACATTCATGCCACATGTGTGTGCAGTCCCATATACAGTGGAAACTCGCGTTAAAGAGCTTCGATATAACAAGATTCCTGATATAACAAGGTAATTTTGCTGGTCCCAGGTCCTTATGTTCTGTTGTTTTCTTACCCTGATATTAGGAGATTCCTGATATAACAGCGTAATTTATATGGTCCCAAGATCTCCATATAGTGAGTTTTCACTGTACCCATTTCTGTGTACAGTGCATGTGTTTTTGGGTCAATTTCTTACCATTTTGATGATTCCAAAACTTATGTAACCTTATATAACTAAATCTTTTATGGTTTAGAGTTAAAGGTACAGTGTTTTGTCCTGGGTTAAAAAAAGGAATTGCGCTAGCGTAGGAAAATGACTGTAGTGCAGGTGTCACCAGGAGCCCGTTGCACAAAACTTGCGTTTAATTGCAACTCCTACAAATCAAACGCAAGTCCTTAATGCGCACTTTGATTGGCTGAAAATAAAGTTGCGTTTGATTTTCCTGAGTTGAGTTTAAACGCAAGTTTTGTACAACGGGCCCAGAGCTTGTGTCATAAAAACTTGTGTCACTCTGTGCTTTGTTTTACATTCAGCTGGAGGAGCTACTCCCAAGTTTGCAGAAAACACAGTTCTGATATGGGACAACCTGAAGAAGAAGTTCATCCTGGAATTCACCTTTCCTGCCCTGGTGCTAGCTGTAAGACTCACAAGAGAGAGGTAAAAATTTAATTATTTAGTTAAAGTGATTTGGTAACTTTGTAGAGGCTTGATAAAATCTGAGCTGCCTGGCCTTATGTGCTATCAGTGTATGTAATGTGGTGTAAAAATGAAGCCCAGGAAGAAAAAAAAGCACTTCAAAATCATCACGTGCTTCACAAAAGTAAACATATGCATGTGACCAGAAATGCCAGACTCATTTTCCCCCATAGACTCAGTTTTAGACTAAAGCGTATGGCCATACGCTTTCGTAAATGGGGGTATTCAGTCATAGATATCTTAATAATAGCATTATATATTTGAAAACCTTTCTATGCCTGGCTATTTATTTATCCTTATGAACATCATTATACAAGACAGACATCAAAATTCAACAATTTATTAAATCAAGCCTCCACAAAGTTACCGAATCCCTTTAATATCCATCAGCCTTATATTTGCATGGTAGCTCTTTCAGTGGCAAATCACAGTTTCCATAGAAGCCTTGTACAAGCGATGGATTATAATTTATAAAGATTCACAAAGTTTATCATATGGTGGATTAAAATAGTAGCACCCAGGAAATCCAAGATAGGGTAACTTTTGTGGCATCCTTCAGCTATAAAAAGTAAAAAAAAATGTTTGTTTTGAGGAGGCTTGTTTAGCACATGTTGGTAGCTGATTGCAGTAGTTTGTATGTTACTGCACAAAGCTATGCTCACTTCAGTCACAGTGAGCATGCATTACATACTCATCATGGTAGCTTGTGATGTACATGTGTGCTTGAGACTTGGATGTACGAAGTGCTGCAATAAGCCAGTTCGTAGTAAGTTCATTGTACAAATGATCATTTGTATGTGCACACGCATCTGTTTAGATGGACGCGCTCCTTTCTTAACACGTAAAATCATACCGATGCGTGCATCATGTGCGCACACTGTGAAATCATATAAAGGTCAATTGTACTCGGTACAAACGCAAATTGGAATTACGAACTGGCTTATTCCATACTAAACTTGCATCCCAGTGTCATTTCTATTTTGACATGAATTCAGGAGAAACAATCCTGATGAGATGATTGCAAACATTTCTTTAAAAACAGAAAGCAAGCTTACCAAGATGAGATATGTAAGTTCCATGTATCAAGTCTTAATTATTTTAAAATTCACTTATATCTCTACCCCTTTTTATGTCACTGACCGATGATTATGTTTCTGTTGATGTTCAGATTGATAGTAGCACTACGGACGAAGGTCTATGTCTACAGCTTTCCTGATAACCCACAGAAACTGATGGCCATTGACACAAGACCAAATCCTCATGGTGAGTACTCATCTTTATCAGCAAGATTTTCCCTGGGGGATAATGAAGAGGAGGGAGGAGAATGCAGCATCGGTGGTTTGTTACTGCTGTTTTCTGCTTATGCCATCAAGAAGCAGTATGACTAGTTGGTTGTATAGACAGTTGAAGGCTTTCGGTAGCACGTGGGAGCCTCTGTGAAAAGGCTGTTGATATATTGTTTTGTGAAAAGAACCCATCTATGGGGCGTTGAGAGGAATTTAGAAAAGTAAAAGGAAAGGAAAGAAAAGAAAAGAGATGATAAGGGAATGAAATTAAATTAATCACTTACACAGGACTATTTTTGGTTTTTGTTTTCAGGGTTTATACACCAAAAATGAATACAAATGGAATGAGGAGAGAAAGAGTGATAGAGATCAGGAAAGTTGTGAGAAGGTCACAGAAGTTTGGAGAGTGTAGTTTATGGAAAGAACTGTTTGTATTCCTCTGTAGAGTAGTTCTGAAAGAGTTTTCGAACTACGGTAATATTTCAGTAAAAGTAAAGGTTATAGTCGTGGTGTTTAAAACAGGATATTACACCAGTATAGTCCAATGCCAAGTTTATAGTGAGCTACTCCCCATGGCTAAGACATTACCCTCAACTATCTACCATATTCCTTCAGATAAGACTTGTAAAGATGTACGCCCTTTGGCGCTTACCTGCAAGCATACTTGACTGGAGTTGTACTCGGGTAAAATAACAATTAATCAGTTACTTCTTGTGATGAGACACACTTAAATCATCTCATATACAGTTTAACCAATTTTGCCATTGTCATCCTCGGTGTCAAATTTGTTCTCCATTCTTATCTAGACCATTGATTTAGTAATAAGAATTTTTTGAAAGCCAACTGAGATAGTATGGACAGGTAGAGAAATGAAAAAAATAAGTATAAACAAAGTGGAATGAGACAGGAAGTCCATATCATCTTGCTCGGATCTCCAAATGTTAATGGGGCTCTAGAAGGGAATGCATGGAATTTAGGTTTGGTGGACAGACAATTTTGTAGGAGATGTAACTTAACTAAATTAATTCTTTCCTTCTAAAAACATCCAGGTATATTAGAAGCATGCCCCACATCGGATCATCCCTTGATTGTGTTCCCGGGCCACAAGGCTGGCAGCATCCAGCTCGTCGATCTCTCCTTGGCTCAACCAGGGAAGTCATCGGCACCTGTCACCATCAACGCTCACCAAGGCGACATTCACTGCATAGCCATCAACCAAGAGGGCAGTCTTGTCGCCACTGCGTCCACCAAGGTAGAGAGTAATTCATGATCCAGAGATATGAATTCAGTTGGTGGAGAGACAAAGACAGAGGGATGGAAGAGAGAGAGAGAGAAGAAGAAGAAGAAGAAGAGAGAGAGAAAGAGAGAACGCAGTTGCATCTACAGCTTATTCATAAATATCTTAGGAGATGAGTTATAGGGTGATGGTTTATTTTACCTGACTGCTAAGAAAGCATGTGAATGCTTGTAAGTATGCAACCAGGGGATGGGCGGCTTAAAGTCCTCTCCGAGGGACCTGGTAATGCCTTACCAAAGAGCACTAGTGCATCCACTTGGTTTCGAACCCGGGTTTGGGTACTCCCAGTTATGAGACCACTGCTCTACCACTGAGCCATTGCGCCTCCTTAGTAAATGGGAGAGGAGCTTGCAAGAGTTGCCAGTTTGTATTTGATTGATTACAACTTTAAAAATTCATAACTTTTTTCTGTATCGATTTTGCTCAAATTTTCACTAATATATTTTTCTCATTTATTTGCTTTTATTCAAATGTACTAAATACCAAGGCGGACTTCCCCTTTAATGATTGGTCTGCTGTATTTTCGCTATTGCTACGTGACCGTCATCTTTGAATATTCATGTTACAGTGGGTGATTTCAAGTTCGGTGTTGGTGTTGGTGTTGGTGTTGAGAGCGTGAATTGGGCTGCGGATTCTAGCCCCAACACCGAATTCGGGTTTATGAAAATAATACCAATCACATTATTGAACGCTCAACACCTAGTGAAGTCAACCCCAGCACCAGCTTCATTTCAGGTTCGGTGTTGTAGCTGGTGCTAGTTTTGCCCCAACACCAACACCAGCTTTCAACACCGAACTTGAATTCACCCAGTGTGTTAATGTTTTTTAGGGTACATTGATCCGAGTGTTTGACACCCGTAACAAGCGTCTCGTCATTGAACTACGCAGAGGATCTGATCCTGCTACTCTGTACTGGTAAGTTGTACATTCAGAACTTTTATTCTCCTTTATTTTTCATTTCCGCAAGAAAATGCTACAAGATATCACTACATTCCTATACTGCCGGTTTGTAGGTATGTTCCCTCATTATACAAAATTATAAAGTGTACCTGAGACATGGTGTAAATTTGTTATGGCATACTACAATCAAAATTTGAAAGCACAAAAAATCTGAAATATAAAGGCCACTTTTAGCGCACTTATCTTCTGTCTTTATGAAGATAAAAACGTCACCCTTTTTCCCCTTTACTTTTATCACAATTGAATTTGTATGGTTTGCAGTGCTCATCTATGATATTATTTGTCTTTCCTTAAATTTTGTTTCATTCCCTCCTAATTTTTGCACAGTAAGAAAAGTTGCTCTTTGAATTTGAAAAGGTAGATAATTTGAAGATCTAGGCCACACGGAAATGGGACCATGTCTCTGCACTTTGGATGAATGAGAAAAGTCTGGATGTAGGTTTATGTGCAATTCATGTGCTGTATTTTTCCTTGCAGCATAAATTTCAGCAATGATTCTGCCTATCTCTGTGCTTCTAGTGACAAGGGGACTGTTCACATCTTTGCATTGAAAGATTCATCATTAAACAAAAGATCATCGTAAGTACTTCTACATTCTCAATTGGTGGACATGCATAATACAGTTATGTTCAGTTCCCACATCTTCCTTTCTCTCACACGCTCTATCTTTCTATCCTGTTGCTCCCTGTCTGTCTCTTCTCGCTTGCTTCCTCCACCTTTACCTACATTTACTGTTCTGTTTTCTAATTGGTTTATCTGTACAGTTATAGTATTCATGAAAATGATTATGTACCTTAATCTTCTTGTGCTTGTATTTTTCACGATTACATTGTAAAAGAAATTGTCTCAAAGCAATTTGGAAAGGTTGATCATGTCTACATAAGAAATGGTGTATACTGAGATGTTTGGGAATCATCAAACTAATGAGAAATTGACCCAGTCCCGCTGACAAGCACATGCCCTGCACACAGAAATGGGTATATGGGACTGCACACACTTGTGGCTGAAATTTTGGGCCCGAACAATCCAGCTATTTCTCGTCATAGTTCGAATACAAGGGCATTTGAGGAGCAATCCTTTTCAGGGGACATTTATACTGTGATGTTCTTCCAAACTGACATGAAAGGAATGAGAAAGTTCACAAACTATTTTTCACCCTTTCTAGAACTCAACCTTCTCTTTTATGAATTATATGTAATTTAGCTCTTGGGCGGCAATGTGGAGTTTAATGAATACATCTTCAGCCAGTTTATTGTTGCTTTGGTTGTAGGCTTTGGAGCAAACGAGAATACTCACAGGGAAGAAAGTATTGTAGATTGGAATAAGTTGGGCTGTCATGTGGCAGAGTTATATGTTCTTGGAGTAAAAGCGAAATGTGAACTGAGGAGAGTAGTTTTGACATGAAATATATCCTTTCAATGTTTGAATTTAGTGATGACAAGAATTTTTTTTCTGTTTTATACATGTACTACAACCAGCTATATATTTTGAAAAGAGATCAAGCTCATATTTTTCTTCCTTCTCAATCTCTGGTCCTATCTTCAGGCTTGCCAAAGTCGGACTGTTAGGACCGTACGCAGAATCCCAGTGGGGTCTCACAAACTTCACCGTCCCTGCTGAGTGCGCCTGCATATGTGCCTTTGGCCCCCAGTCCTCCGTGATTGCCATCTGCATCGATGGAACCTTCCACAAGTATGTCTTCACACCAGAGGGAGGTTGCAATCGCCAAGCCTACGACGAGTACCTGGAACTGGGAGATGATGATGAGTTCTGAGGATAAGGAACAGCATCGTAAGGTTCTTTGTCTGTAGGAGTTTGCCACTGGATGGCTGACAAGTGGTATACAAGTTTGGAGTATCAGAGGGGACATTGCCCCTTGTATGTTCCATGTTGAGCAATCGTCACGGTTGATTGTGTGCCACATTTGCTGACCGGCACAGGCAACCAATTTGATACCAACATAATCGGACAGTGCGATATTAAAGCTATGTGCACTCAGAACTATTGTGTTCTGACATGATTGTCATCAGTCACAGGATTTTCTGAAATTCCATGCAAGAGGCTGTTGAAAGTTTTCCTCAGTAAATCTGTGCTCAGATACCATACCATCTATGGACCATATTATGAACTATTTGCAGTAAGACCATTTACCTAATATGTGCTTCATAGATTTTAATTGAGAAATTAACCTTTCTTTATCAACTACTGGAGGATGACATGTCATTGAAAAATTGTAATTGAGTAATAAATGAAACTTATTGCCTCTCTCATTGCCGTAAATTCGGGGAAACTTTCTTTCTTCGAAATTATCTTAGAAAGTGTCAGTGCAGTAAGCCACTTGATAATTACAATTTGCACCGAGTATAATTGACCTCTACATGCATAATGTGCGCACCTGATGCGCGTGCCTTTATGATTTCAGTTGTTAACAGTAGTGCGTCCACCAAAACAAACGCTTATGCACGTACAAATTGGGGTCATTTCAGGGTCATTTACTAATTATGAACTGGCTTATTAAACACCCGCAAAGGTTCTTTAAAAGCTGCAACTTCATCTAAGGAAAATATCGTCTTTATTTGGTCATTTGTCATTTTACGTACAATGGTGCCAAAGTGGGTTGAAACTTTCTTTACTGTCAGGGATTTCTTGGCTGTCAGTAGGACAGAGTACCATCCTTGTATCCCTCTTCTTTTTGCAAGATGTCTCAACCATTGTATAAGGCATCTCTTTGCCTCCTCGTAACGAACCTCATGACAGTTTGGCGACTTTGCCCTCCTCTTTCTTGCCTAGTCGATGGCATGATGATATCTCTCCTACCTCCAGATTCACTCAAACTGTTGCTGCTACCATGCAGACATTATTGGCAACTGATCCTCAGTTTCACATGTATCCCCCTCCGACTCTGGCCGCTTATCCTTCAATTTTCCCACCTTGCAGTCTGCTCCAGCTCATCTGATTTGTACTGCAAATGCAGAAGATATGGCTTCATTTCTTCCTCTACTGCAGTGAGGCAGACCTCCTTTACTTCCTGTATGATAGCTGGGATGGCAGTGTTTACAGCTGCCTCCACAGCCTTCATCAGGATATCTCCCATCTTGCCCTTTTCTGCCTGGTCAACATCATCTAGATCTTCCTCAATATTTAGATTGATGAAGAAGCCCCTCTGCTCCTGTGTATAAGGTTGTGAAGGTGCCTTTCCTTGATAAGCTTGGACCTTGCAGTCAAGGTCGTAATTAGAAGTAATTTCAAGAAGACAGACCCTTTGGATTTTCAACTTGCCTTCTTGACCCCAGAAAGGAGTTTGAGTTGAGCACTGATTTTAAAAAAAGACAAATTTTATAAAAAAGAATATTTCTGTAAGTCTAAAATGGAGAAAGTATGCAACCTATCAGCTGGTCTTACCGATTAGATTTAGGCTTACCTGTGTAGCTCATTGCTCTTTTGTCGATAAAATCTGTGCCACCCTTGGTGAAATCATACAGCTTGTAGACTGCTAGCTTTTGTTTTCCATCGTCTTTGGTTACAGCAAAGAGCGGCTTCATTGTGCTGAGGATGAAAACATTCTTTGCACTTGAATTCTTGAGTTTCACCACATAAGAATGCAAAGTGCAGTACGTACTCCGTGCATTCCAGAACACCTGATACAAAAATTCTTCTTGACTTCATGTGGATTTGACTTCATCTGGGATGCCCTTTCTGTTTGACTGTAGTGTCAAACAGAGTATTGGGTCTGCTCAGTTCACCATACTGCTCTGTTTCAGTGATGAAGTACTTCACCATGTCCTCTGTTTCTGTGATATAATATGCCGTTGGCTTACCCAAAAGCTCATCACAACACATGGATGATTGGAAAGTATAGGGGTATCTGGCAGCATTCAGGGATCTGAAGAGTATCCCGTACTTTGCTAGCCTTCCCATTTGTTCGGTCATTGACTTCCCGGTAGTTTTTTGTGAGTACTTTCTTGTTCTCATGTAAGCAATGCACAATGCGCCCTTGTGTTTGTTTGATTCCGTGTGTATGTGTAGAGACAAGATGATGCCTTCTACTGTGTATATTGAATACATTTTGATGCCAGCACGAGCACTCTTTGTCTGGAATACATGTAGATTGCTCGAATATCAAGCGTCCCCTCAACAAGACTAAGAATGCATCAATGGAAAGTGTACACTAATTTGTGTCTTACATTGATGAAGTGTATAAAAGGTCTAATTTTGTGAAGCCTCTAATGATTGTGCGCTGTAGGGTCATATCTTAATGCATAAGTGTACTTGAAAGGTCAACAGCACTTTAGCAGAATAAATCTGTCCACACTCATTACGGCACAGAAAGCAGGTGCTCGAAGAGATTCCTCTGGCCATTAGTCACTGTGTTTTCCTTTTTTTCATTTATCCAGTCAGAAACACAAGATTAAGAAATACTTCAAGTTCTTCACAGTGAGTTGGCTTCCATTTTCCAAACCATAATTTTTTTCTTCAGTAATCCATCTGCTGTCTTCAGTGAATGAGCTGTTCATTCTCATCAACAATCCATGTATTTTGAATTACATTGTCTGGAGAGAATATGTACTTGAAATTATTTAGTTTTAGGGTTTTGTTTTTGTTTTGATGGCAGACATAGGCTGATGTGGCATTGCTGTTGTTCATTTCTGTGTGCGTTGTAGTATTTGGATCAACGATGGAATATCAAAATTGTTTTGTTGCTTCAAAAAGCTTTTATGAATGTTTAGATTTGCTGATTTCCTTTTGTATTTTGTTGTCTTTGCAGCCTTTCTATTCTGCAGAGTGGGGTTCACCACAGCATCTGCATTTTTGGTTTTTCTTTTTAGTACATAAACTCATCTACTGTTAGCATTTCAAATATGTGTAGTTGTAATTCAACCCCATGTCATACATGTACCATCTCCTAACTACCGTTACTACATGTACTTGCTTTACTTGTTTTTCTACCACCTCATCTTGTGCTGCCTCGATTTTTGAAGACAGGTGCTGTGCATTTCCTTGACTATGCAGTTGAGGTAACAGAAATGCACACAAAACTATAAAATAAACAAATTGAGGAAGATCAGCAAAGTGCTGAGCTGAACCCAAGGACTAAGGCTCTTTTGTGGAAAAAAAGTACAGCAAAATGAATAAATATAGCAAAAACACTTGAATATTTTGGGGTTGAAAATCTTAACATCTCTAAACTGAATAAATTCTTAAACAGTATTCTTTATAAGTTATAACGAGGTTCCACTGTACCAATAATCACAGGCCATGCCTTCATAATACCAGGATTCACTGTCGCACCGCATTGTTTAGTGTTATAAGACCATTGTCAGCTGCTAGATTAGAAAAGCTGAATCGCTTCTTACTCGACTATTGACTCATTTGGGCAGAAATCAGGCATGCTTTAATGTTACTTGTTCTCTAGTATTCATCATCTAATTTTTTACGCATGAGGTGTCATATAAAAGAGAAAATTATAAATTCTTATGTGATGTTTTCCTTTTTCCGAAATAATTATGTTGACTACCCTGAATAATAACTTGAAGTTCCAATTTGTGCGTGCAAATGAGATTTTGGTAGCACCACTTTCCATTGTTTTAATTCAGTCATGCTTGAAAAAGCCAGTTCGTAATTAGTACATGTTACAAATGACCCTGAAATGACCCTGAAATGATCCTAACTTGCAAGCGCACGCGCATTTGTTTTGATGGACGCTGTACTTGTTAAACATGTGAAATCATACTAGTGTGTGTATCGTGGTGCGTATAAAATGACAACGTATAAAGGTCATTTGTACTCTGTATAAATGACATTAATTTATCTGCACATGCGCAAATTGTAATTACAAACTCGCTTATAAAGAGTAATAAGTTGTGCATCAAATGAAAAAAGAGGAGCAGAGGTTTTCATGCATAATATATATAGAGGAAATTATTTATTATGATAGAAAATTGCTGCCATGAAATCCAGTTTCCTTTTTTCTGGGATACACTATATATATATATATATATATATATATATATATATATATATATATATGTATATAAATAAACCGCATTGATAGGATTCCCCCTAACGTAGGAAATAATCAGTGTATATATATATATATATATATATATATATATCCTATCAATGCGGTTTATTCCGTCACAATAGAAATTCGACGTTACGGCGAAAGCAACCGTGCGTTAAGGCGAATGATAACAATAGGTTGAGATAAAAGGATTCCCCTCAACGCCGGAATTAGAGTTATATATATATATATATATATATATATATATATATATATACACATATTGAATGGTCAGACATTCAGGCCGGAATTCACAAAGGAGGTTTAAATTTAAACCATGGATTATTTAGCGCATGCACTTAGAAAGGTCCAATGATCCCTGGTAATGAACGCGTGTGCTGGGCAAAATGCGCTAATTTTACGCTTGTTGCCATGGTTTCGACCATGGACTAATGCAGGTTTAAGCAAATTAATTTACCTAAACCTGCGTTAGTCCATGGTTGAAACCATGGCAACAAGCGTAAAATTAGCGCATTTTGCTAAGCACACGCTTTCATTACCAGGGATCATTGGACCATTGTAAGTGCATGCGCTAAATCAAGCGTACTTATACCACAAAATTTAAATAATCCATGGTTTAAATTTAAACCTCCTTTGTGAATTCCGGCCTCAGTGAATACATCGGTAAATATATATGATGTATAAATATGAATATGAAGATTTCGCAACATTTCATTAGTTGTACATTCAGCATCAGCTATTATACTCATATTCTTTATATTGACTGTGATTTCGCATATTAAACATGATTAAATCTGAAATCATATTACATATATACTTACAAAATATGTTATACATGTACTTCTGTTTATGCGTGTAATTTACGGTATGATACAAAATAAATAAAGATATATTTATGTATAACTGACTATGGAGTGCATTTAGTATGCCCTCCATAGTACAACTATATCATAGCATTTACAAACTTAATAATACTTAACACAACATTAATACAATTAATAATACATAACATTAGTACAAAACAAATAATACACAACATAGAATACAAATTAACTTAATGAGCATGAAGTTTGAAAGAAATGGAAGGGGTTAAACTATTCCTGGAAGAGACGTTTTCAAAAATTTCTTAAATTGGTATGTGGAATTAGCTGATTTTATGAAAGAGGGGATAATGTTCCATTCTTTGGATGCAGTCACAGTAATTGTACGATCACCAGTGCATTGCTTTCATGTTAAACTGTATCCTAAGTAGATGATTAGACGTACAAGGATATACTGTAAATTAATAGAAAACAAGTGAGGCAGAGGAAGGGAATGTGGAAATGGTAGAAAGGGAGGAGGAGAGAGAGTGAGTGTGTGTGTGAGAGAGAGAAGAGGTAGAGGGGGAGGAGAGAAAAGAGGTAAAGAAAGAGAGAAGGAAAGAGGTTAAAGAGAGAGAAAAGGTAGAGGGGGAGGAGAGAAAAGAGGTAAAGAAAGAGAGAAGGAAAGAGGTTAAAGAGAGAGAAGAGGTAGAGGGGGAGGAGAGAAAAGAGGTAAAGAAAGAGAGAAGGAAAGAGGTTAAAGAGAGAGAGAGAAGAGGTAGAGGGGGAGGAGAGAAAAGAGGTAAAGAAAGAGAGAAGGAAAGAGGTTAAAGAGAGAGAGAAAAGGTAGAGGGGGAGGAGAGAAAAGAGGTAAAGAAAGAGAGAAGGAAAGAGGTTAAAGAGAGAGAGAAAAGGTAGAGGGGGAGGAGAGAAAAGAGGTAAAGAAAGAGAGAAGGAAAGAGGTTAAAGAGAGAGAAAAGGTAGAGGGGGAGGAGAGAAAAGAGGTAAAGAAAGAGAGAAGGAAAGAGGTTAAAGAGAGAGAAGAGGTAGAGGGGGAGGAGAGAAAAGAGGTAAAGAAAGAGAGAAGGAAAGAGGTTAAAGAGAGAGAGAAGAGGTAGAGGGGAGTAGAAGAAAGAGGTAAAGAAAGAGAGACAGAGAGAGGAAAGAGGTTAAAGAGAGAGAAGAGGTAGAGGGGGAGGAGAGAAAGGTAAAGAAAGAGAGAAGGAAAGAGGTTAAAGAGAGAAGAGGTAGAGGGGAGTAGAAGAAAGAGGTAAAGAGAGAGACAGAGAGAGGAAAGAGGTTAAAGAGAGAGAGAAGAGGTAGAGGGGGAGGAGAGAAAAGAGGTAAAGAAAGAGAGAAGGAAAGAAAGAGGTTAAAGAGAGAGAAGAGGTAGAGGGGGAGGAGAGAAAAGAGGTAAAGAAAGAGAAGGAAAGAGGTTAAAGAGAGAGAGAAGAGGTAGAGGGGAGGAGAGAAAAGAGGTAAAGAAAGAGAGAAGGAAAGAAAGAGGTTAAAGAGAGAGAAGAGGTAGAGGGGGAGGAGAGAAAAGAGGTAAAGAAAGAGAAGGAAAGAGGTTAAAGAGAGAGAGAAGAGGTAGAGGGGAGGAGAGAAAAGAGGTAAAGAAAGAGAGAAGGAAAGAGGTTAAAGAGAGAGAAGAGGTAGAGGGGGAGGAGAGAAAAGAGGTAAAGAAAGAGAGAAGGAAAGAGGTTAAAGTTAAGAGAGAGAGAGAAGAGGTAGAGGGGGAGGAGAGAAAAGAGGTAAAGAAAGAGAGAAGGAAAGAGGTTAAAGAGAGAGAGAAGAGGTAGAGGGGGAGGAGAGAAAAGAGGTAAAGAAAGAGAGAAGGAAAGAGGTTAAAGAGAGAGAGAAAAGGTAGAGGGGGAGGAGAGAAAAGAGGTAAAGAAAGAGAGAAGGAAAGAGGTTAAAGAGAGAGAGAAGAGGTAGAGAGAGAGTATAAGAGAGATAGGGAGGAGGGGTAGAGGTAGAAAGAGAAAGAGAGGTAAGAGAGAGAGAGAGAGAGAGAGAGAGAAAGGGGAGGCAACAGAGAGAAGAGATAGAGGGGTTGATGCAGAGGGGTCTGCTCGCTATTCATAAGGACCGCTATTTATAAAGGACTGCTATCCATTTAGTCACTCATTATGGATAGCGGTTCTTATGAAAAGCGGTCATTATGACTAGCGGTCCTTAAATATGACTAGCAAGTAATTTATCTATGGTTTGCTTGCTTTTCATAAGGGCCGCTATTTATAAAGGACCGCTATTCATTTAGTCACGTGTTATGGATAGCGGTCCTTATGACTAGCGAGGTTATCCCGATGCAGAGCGGGGGGTGGGGGGGGGGGGAGAGAGAGAAGGGCAACAGAGAGGGAGTGAGAGAGAGAGAGAGAGAGAAGAGAGAGAGATAGAAGAAGAGAACGGTAAACGAGACTGTAAAAGAGAGAAAGGGTAGAGGAAAAGAAGGAGAAAGTGAAAGAGCAAAAAGAGAATATATACATATACCTCTTTGTTTGGGAGTACAATTGGATAGACCAGAAGGCAAAATAACTCATTTTAGGAAGAAAGGGAAACATGGAACGAATGGCTTGAAAACCGAACACAGAGCAACATTCCATTTTGCGAAGCGAGCGAAGTTTTCTATGCATTGAATATTCTCTCAAACCTGCGACTTCATTCCTTTCCAAGAGCAATCTATGGACTTGCAGATGATTCCCTAACCTGCGAACTAATCGTTACATAAAATGTGGTACTAGTTGTTTTTTTTTCTTGGTCGAAATCTGTCAGGAGGGGCAAATTGCCCCTATTGCCCCTCCGTCAAATACGCTATTTTACTGCATGTGGTTATTGACAACTAATAAGGTTAGAGGAAAGAGCTCATGGCAAAGATCGCATACTGGATATCCTAGTCGCCAAATATGTAGTTTGAGGAAGGAAATGTTTATTAACAGGAGCAAGAGTTATATCCATACAGGAGGTCATTACAAAATTGCAAGTCAAAATTTCTCGAACTGTTCTAAGCTTGATTGCTTTGATAACATAATAGCTCCTGCTTAAGAAGAAGAGGCTTTCCAAAAAAATTACAGATTTATGAGTTAAGTGGCGTAGCATGAGTCTAACCATTGATGGGGGCACTGGCATCATGGGGGGGGGGGGGGGAGAAGCACTGGTCTTACTCAGAAAATGTAATGCAAATTAACAAGGCCATTGATTAGGGGGATGCGGAGAGGGTGTCCTGTCGTCTTATTTTCTCGTCCTTTCCTTCCCCTTCCCTTTCTCTCTTTCTCCCTCTCTTCCCTTTTCTTTTCTTCACCCTCATTCGTCTGGTGGGGGGGGGGGGGGGAGGAGACGTGCCCCCAGTAGCTACGCCACTGTATAAATTTACAAATTATGATCTGACCCAGTTTGGATTGATGATGAAAACCGTGACGAATATTCTTGTCCACGGGCGAAAATTCATTGTATGAAAGAGGTTGGAAGAAGACGGATGTCTTAGAGATGGGTCTCCCACGTAATACCATGTTGGTCCTTATCGCATCTGCTATCCTCCTGGTTGCCTGTTCCACTGGGGCACAAGCGGGTTGTTGCTGCCCAACGTTTTGGACAGCCTTTGATCGGCATTGTTACAGGTCAGTCATGTCCCTCACATTATGTCTCTCTCTCTCTCTCTCTCTCTCTCTCTCTCTCTCTCTCTCCCTCACTCCCTTTACGACCTGTCTCCTTTCTCTTAACCCCTTCGTTAATAGAAGCAGCAATCAGTGTTTTTTCTCCCTCGTTTTGGAGGGACCTAGTTTGCAGGTATACCCTTAAGCAATATTTATCGCCGAATTAAAGAGTTAAAAAAAAATATCAAAAACAGAACAAAAAAAAAACAAAAAAAACAAAAAAAAAACAAAAAAACAAAAAAAAACACGCATCTTATTTATATATGAGTATCTGTATCAAGCTTCATTATTTAAAAAGGAATCAATTCAATTCCATAAAAAAGACAATTTCTGCCTATTTCTCATAGATCGTAAAAAGTATTAGCATATAAATCTGAAAATGTACATTTCAGAACAATACCGACACAGTGCGTATGAACTAAAGTTATCATTAGACAGAATAAAAAGGGTTGATTTATAGGCAAAACTCCCGAAGTTCCATCTTGGTATATACCATGTATACAGAGTAAGTCAGAAAAAAATAATATTATGTAATGCAAAGCCTAATGTGGAATGTGGATAACATCCATGTACTAATGAGACTAAGAGATTAAAAAAAAAAAAAAACATGACCAGTATTAAAAAATATCCCATACATAGTTCTTTGTTCTTAATGGATTGTCATCTAAAAGAAGATTTGATTTGATTTTGATGTATTTTCCATTTCAAAATAATTATACATGATACATATTGATCAAACAATTAAACATAAAGCAATGTAATAACTTTAGTATATCAAACTAACATACAAAAATAAAGGGTACTAAGAAGAGTACAAAAAATAATTTACACAAACGAATCATTATTGACCTAACATAAAAAATAAAACGGAGGGGGCATGCTGAGAAAGCAATGCTTGTATGATGCATGACCTAAAGACTTAAGTACGTAAAAGGGTTTTGGTCAAATAAATTTATAATAATTTGGATAAACAATGGCGAAAGTTAGAGAAAAGATTCACGGTATGCCAACATAGGTTTATTGGAAAACAAAGAGGAAGAGTGAATAGACGGGAAATGGAAAGGAAAAGAGGTTGGGAGCAGGAGCAAAAACAAGGTCGTTAGGCACGTGTTCACAGGAAAACATGAAGAGGGTGAATGTTCTTGTGTGTGTGCGTGTGTGTGTGTGTGTGCGTGTGTGTGTGTGCGTGTGTGTGTGTGTGTGTGTTTGGTATTAAGCTTGACCTGTTTGAAGGGGGTACAGGCTGAGCAGATATTTTTAAAGTTTACGTTTAAAAATGTTAAGACCAGGGGATTCTTTCATTTCTTTATCTAAAGAGTTCCAATACATGATGGAACCTGAAAAAACAAAGGTGCTTTGTGCAAGGAGTGTTCTTGTTAGAAGGAGGTGGTAAGCATTGCCTTGTCTCGTTGGATATTTATGTATGGTGTTGTTCTTTCTTAACATGTCGTTAAAAATGGCCTTAAAAAGTCAAAGTACTTCGACCCCTATTCTGGTGGTAGAGGCCTTTTTTCTTCTTCTTCCTTTTTTTTTTTTTTTTTTGTTGCTAATCACTCTTTTATATCAAGACTTCGGCCCCCCATTTGAAAAATCCTGGATCCGCCGGTGACATCGGATTCTTATGAAGAGGAAAACGCAATCCTGGTGGGTGAAAATTACAATCTCATCATGAAAGACTGGACAGACCCAGGGGCGTTGCTATGCCTTTCTGAATGAGGGGGGGGGGGGGGGGTGTCGAGACCACTAATTTACCGACGAGCCTGAGTTTAATACCGATAAACCTTTTTTTTGGGGGGGGGGGCAGGTGCAGAAGCTAATAATAGAATTTTTTCTCATCCAGTGTCAACCGTGAGTCTATCTTCATTTAACAAATCTAATCCGAAGAATTTTTTTTCTTGCCGATTTCTAATTAAAGCAATGCTTATTTCATTTCGGCGAGCGAGCGTTACGAGCAAGCGAATTTTTTTATGCTTATCATTTATATTGCACAAGTTGAATAGCATCTACCCGCCTACCATCACTTATTAATCAAATGAGTGTTTATTCCATATTCGCGAGCGAGCGCCCTTTTAATGTTCTATTTTAATAACAATGGGCAGCAAAAAAGGATTTTTGTGGCTGCTAGGCGGGGCGGGCTCAATAGTATTTAAGGGAATGTTAATTTTTGACTGGGCGAGTGAGCATAGAGAGCGAGCGAAAAAATTGACACTTCTCTTTTGATAATAATTTACAGCATAAACGGGATCTTCTTGCTGCGAAGCGGGGCGGGCACAATCGTATTCAGTAAGGAAATGTTAATTTCATTTTGGTGAGCGAGCGTAGCGAGCTAGCTAAAAAAAAATCTTTTTATAATGATTGGTAGCATAAACGGGATCTTCTTGCTTCGAAGCGGGGCTGGCACAATCGTATTCAAGGGAATTTAAATTTTATTGAAACTGTTTTTATTATAGTAATTGGTAGCATAAACGGGATCTTCTTGCTACGAAGCGGGGCGGGCACAATCGTATTCAGTAAGGGAATGTAATGTTAATTTTATATCGGTGAGCGAGCTAAAAAAAAAAATTCTTTTTTTGTTTTTACAATGATTGGAAGTATAAACGGGATCTTCTTGCTACGAAGCGGGGCGGCTCCAATCGTATAAAAGGGAACGTTAATTTCATTTTTGCGAGCGAGCGTAGTGAGGGATGAAAATAATAAACACTTCTCTTTTGATAGTAATTGATAGGAAAAAATGGGTATTCTTTCTGCGGGGCGGGCACAGCTGTTCAATTTATTAATATCTTTTTGGCGAGCGAGGGAAAAAAGAATAAAACTTTTCTGATTATAAATAATAATAATAATAATAATAATAATAATAATAAAAATATACCATATTTATATAGCACATATTACAATATGTCCCTATGGGACAAAGAGGAAAAAGGAAAAGTGCAAAATGAAGCTTGAGATGAGTGAGGTATGCTCAAGATATATGTACTTCATCTAGTTACCAGTTAACACTGGAAGTTATTTCTAAAAAGTAATGTTTTAAGACGTGCCTTAAAGTTGTAAACGGTATCACAATTTTTGATATTTTCTGGCAATTTGTTCCAAAGATCTGCTGATGCAACCTGAAAAGAGCGTGACCCATACAATTTTGTATTTATTTGTGGAATTGTGAGAAGGGACTTTTGGGAAGATCTGAGGTTTCTGTTTGGTATGTATTGGATAAGTAATTCAGTCAAATATGTAGGAGCCAATCCTTTGGGGCACTTAAAGGTTAAGACAAGGATCTTAAACTCGATTCTAGCACCAACAGGTGACCAGTGTAGTTTCTTCAAAATAAGAGAGATAGATTCACTCGAACGGGACCTCGTAATAAGCCGTGCAGCAGAATTTTCAGGTAGATTGTAGAGAAAAGCATTACAATTTTGATAATAATTTGTAGCATAAACGGGGTCTTCTTGCTGTAGGGCGGGGCGGACGCAAACAAATTGAAGGAGATATGTATTTCATTTTGGCGAGCAAGGGTAAAATTAGGCTTTTAATTTATATTGAAAAGCATCTGCATATATATACCACTCCTTTTATTAATCACTGATATAAATTATCACACAAGCATTATTTCATACTGGCCAGCGAGGTAGCGAGCGAGCGAAATTTTAGGTATGTCATTTCATATTGAAAAATATCTTCCTGCCTACCACCTTTTGAAATTTCTTGAACATTTTATTTAATGGGTCTACTGGGAAGCAAGCAAAGCAAGCGAGCTCAAAACTTAGAAAACTTAGACCCTGAGGAACCAACATAGAAACAGAAAAAAAAAATAAAATTCCTCCCGAAACCTCCCCCTATATGCTTCTGCCTGATCCGGTCTCGGCACTTCCCGAAAAGCTAGGGTGAACCTACTCCGTCAAACTTGTAATTCTTAATTATACAGTGCGTCCCAGAAAAAAACGAAACCCTAAAACAAAGGGTTATTGTGATCACACTATGGGCTCTATGACAATAATTATCTATTTTCCATAAACTTGAAGCATTATGCTTTTAAATGATACCTTGATGGCAACCATCCGTACATGCTTTACTGAGCAGCATCATTTTGAAAATGACATGTAAAAACTCAGTTGTGCCAGATTTGGGTAAAACCGTGACGCAAGGGAAAGACCAGCTTTAAGAGATATGATACATGAAATTCCCCCGAGTGATGACACGCATTTAATCAGAAATTCATAAAGCACGGGTCAGTATCAATTTCTAGTGATGACAGGGGCGTACGCCCCCAAATTTCCAAAATCAATAAATATCCCTCAAAAAATGAAAAACTGCCCATCCTGTGATGGAAATGGTACCCTTCCTGAGGTCGGATATTGCCATAATCTTGATATTTTTTCTGCCTTATGTGCCTTTTCGACCTTGTATTTCCTTCTGATGACAATGGAAAGAGCCACTAACATTACTTTTATGAAAATATCACCTTTCTGTCCACTTTGTTCTTAAAAGAAATTGCAGTTCTGTAAAAAAATCTAAAAAATTACTTTTCATTTCGACTGCAGGTACCATTTCAATACAAAACATGCCCTTTCTTAACCCCCAATATCGACAAAACAATGGTCATCCTTTATTTTGTGATGAGGGCATTAATCCTCACCCTCATTATTGAAAGAAACAGATGAAAACAGTCTTCTCATAGGGTTTTAAAAGTCATATTTCATTTGGGTCATGTTCGCATGTGATCCTAACGTTTTCACGGTTTTACCCAAATCTGGCACAACCGAGTTTTTACATGTCATTTTCAAAATGCTGCTGCTCGGTAAAGCATGTATGGATGGATGCCATCAAGGTATCATTTAAAAGCACAATACTTCTAGTTTATGGAAAATAGATAATTATTGTCATACAACACATAGTGTGGTCACAATAACCCTTTGTTTTAGGGTTTCGTTTTTTCTGGGACGCACTGTAGTAGACCAGCCAAGATGATTTTTTTTTTTTCCTTTGGACGGCATTTTTTGGTAATGCTCGGCATCCATGCTAAAACTCTTGCAAAAATACTGAGGAATAACATACGGGCGGATGCCACGCGCATTTTTGCCTAAAAATGCCACTTTTGGCTCAAAATTTGAAAGAATGTCAAAAATCACGATTTTTAATTTTTTGACCTAATATGTAATACCTGATAAAGACTTTTCAAGTGATATCAGATTTATAATGAGTTTGAAGTTATAAACCTTATTAATATGCAATTGAAAGTTGGATATTACACACACATGTATGGCGTAATGAAACATAAAACTGTGATTTACTCAAAATAATAGGTTGTGAAAACTATGAATATTTCAAAGTTTTTAACCCAACGTAAATTTGTCCATTTAAACGCTTTTTCTTGATTGAACATATCATGTATATCGTCATGTCACACAGAGAAAAGAAATTATCCGATAAGGTGATAGATAACTCATTTTATGCCATCCCAAATGGAATGATGTATTTTTACTGGATGCGCATTTTGAATGAAAAAACACTATTTGAATGTAAATCTAGAGTGTACATGTACATAAGGCAATTATCCCATGTATTATCAGTATAGTCTATGGGCCAAAAACTGAAATGTCCACACCCCCCTTAAAAACATAATCTTAAATGAATTTTTTTCCCTGTTAGATGGGACCATTAACTATCAACATATGCTTCTTTACCCTAAATTAAGAGGTGGGCGTGACCACAAGGGCTATTACCATAGCAACGGATCAAGAACAATAGAATTTCAGAAAATGTCATGTAACCGTGATTAAGAAAGTACAAAAACACGTTGTAACATTTTAGAATAATGTATCAAAGTTTCTCACTTGATTAAAACCCAAATAAGAGTTATCAAAAGTGTCTATCATGTTTGAAAATGGCTGTTGCTATGGAAACAGTAAGAAAAAAACTCACATTTGAGCAAAAAATCCCATGATGCTACCGAAAAAAGTAAATATTAATACATTTGTATTGTATATGATTGTCTTCTCTTTTACAGGAAACTAACTTATCATTATTTGTTTAAGCAAAGGGGTGATGGAGGTAACCACTACATGTGTAGGCCGTTACCGTGGTAACAAATGTATTCATTGCATTTCTAATAAAATACAGAACTATATTTGTTTTCAACATTAAATAATGGTAAACATCTGATATTTTTTTGCCGCCTGTTTGATTATAATCAAAACTTTAGTTTGGAATAAAGCTAAATTTGATGAATAAAACAATATGTTGCCATGGAAACAGAATGTTAATGAAGATGACATCTTTCAAATAAAGAAAGAAATTTAACTAACCAATATAAAATACATAGCAACCAGATTAACAAACACCGTCAGCGATTAGAATCTGCTCGTTGGCTGTGAATGTGACCACTATAGCTGTTACTAAAAAGTGGTAGCTAATACAAAAAGTGGTGTTGTCTTTCTATTAGAATTTCTATTTAGATTAGAATTTCTGTTTACTTGATTCAAATCGAGATCGAGAAGATTTGTGTCCCCAATAGAATGGGTGATACCAAAATTTTCGCCTTGAACATGATGACAAGACCTGCTACTTGATTCATTCAAAATTCTATTTATATATTTATGTATTTATTTATTTATTCATTTGAACTTATTCATACAGGATAAAAGCATGATCAGTAAAAAACCGTTTTGCATCATGGTCCTGATGTAACAGGAATAAACAATAAGGTATAGCATAAATTGGTAACAGTTTTTATAATGATATAGGCACATAATAAAAAAAAAAACTAGTTTAACAAGTAAAAGCAACAATAATGAACTGCTATGAATATTTCCAAAAAAAATAAAAAATGAGTATATTATGTAATGCTAAGCCTAATGTGGAATGTGGATAACATCCATGTACTAATGAGACTACAGGATTAAAAAGGAAACATGACCCGTATTAAATGAATACCCCATACATAGTTCCCGTAGCTTTGTGGATTGTTTACTAAAATAAGAGCGTAAAAAGTCAGAGTACTTTTGAAATTTATTCTTGAAAGTCTCACAAACATCATATACATACATATATCTATGGTATTCATTAAGGTTAGCTGGCAACTAAATACTGTATAATCACAAATTTAGTGTTGATGTAGAGTGTAGCGACTTGAAATCACGAGTTGGCCACTAATCAATATAGGTCACAGACCAGGGCGGCAAATCGTCTCGTGTTGGGGGGGGGGGGGGGGGTGTAAAGTAGACAGCAGCAGAAAAAGAACTTCGGGGGAAAGGGGGCATGCACAAGGGGGCGTTAACAGAAAAGGCACTTTTTAGGGGAAAGGGAGAGGCATGAATGGAAACGTTAAAGTGAATACATAAGCTTTAGACAATATATACCCTACTGAAGCCATCTCAGGAAAGATTCAACTAATCCTATTTGTTTTTTGCTTTACATCACAGTGTGCAGTTAAATGTTAGGGTCTGTGATGGTCTGTATATTCATTTAATTTCCAAGCGAGCATAATATAGCGGGATGTGACATCCAGTGGTGGGTCTAGGGGTGGGGGGGGGGGGGGCTTTTGGCGGAGCTTTTAAAAATTATCCCTGATAGACATCTAGGACTTCGGCCTCCTATTTTGGTGGCAGAGGCCTTTTTTTTTTCTTTCTTTCTTTTTTTCGCTTATCACTCTTTCACATCGAGAGTTCACACCCCGCCCCCTTTGAAAAATCCTGGATCCGCCAGTGACATCAGATTCTTATGAAGAGGAAACAGTCATCCTAGTGGGGTTCAAAGTACAACGTCATCATGAAAGACTGGATGGACCCAGGGGCGTCGCTAGGCTTTTCTGAGTTGGGGGGGGGGGGGGGGGTGTCGAGACCACTAATTTACCGACGAACATGAGTCTGTGTGCCACCGATTACCGATAAAACTTTTTTTTGTGAACGACGACATCATTATTTTTTTTTGGGGGGGGGCAGGTGCAGAAGCAAGTAATAGAACAATTTGTTCTCAACCAGTGACGAGTGTCAACCGTGATCTATTTTCATTTAACAAATCTAATTCGAATAAGTTTTTTTTTTCTTTCCGATTTCTAATTAAGCACCACCTACCATCACTCTTGTTCCACATCAAATGAGTGTTTATTTAATATTCGCGAGCAAGCCCATTTTTAATGTTCGATTTTAATGATAATCATATTCAAGGGAATGTTATTTTCTGACTGGGCGATCGAGCGTAGAGAGTGAGCGGAAACTTCTCGTTGAAAAAAAAATTGTAGCATAAATGGAATCTTCTTGGCAAGTGGTGGGGCGGGAACAATCGTATAATTAGGCGAGCGAGCTAAGCGAGAGATCAAATTTTTTTACACTTCTCTTTTGATAATAATGTATAGCATAAACGAGATCTGCTTGCTACGAAGCGGGGGGGGGGGCACAGTCGTATTTAAGGGAATGTAAATTTTATTTAAACTTCTTTTTTATGATAAATGGTAGCATGAACGGGATTTTCTTCCTACGAAACGGGGCGGGCACAATCGTATTCAGTAAGGGAACGTTAATTTTATTAAGGCGGGGGAGAGTTTAAAAAAAAAATAATGATTGGAAAAATTACCCCATAAAATGACGATACCCTGATACACCCCCACCCCCCTCTCCCGGACAACTACCCCCTGGTCAATTACCCCAGAACCAAGGGGTAGTTGTCTAGGGGGTATTGTCCTGGGGGTAGTTGTCTGGGGGGGGGGGTAGTTGTCCTAGGGGTACTTTTCCAGGGGGTAGTTGTCCTAGAATCGGTCACTGGAAAAAAATCCTTTACCTCCTGCTTAAGAATGAATCCTACCAAGTTTGGGTTAAAATCCAGCCATGCATTTTTATTATTATTATTATTATTGTTTCTTATTAAGCGCTTTTCCAGAAAACTGATCAGAGCGCTATTACAGCACAAAAATAACATACATAATAACATAGCACAGAGTAATAGAAATACATGTAGTAATTATGGACATACAAGGAATTTTGGGAAGAAGTTGACAAAATTGAAAAGATTAGCACGACGGACGACAAAGATGGTGAGCGACCGCAATAGCCCAATTGAACGTTTCGGCTCAGGTGAGCTAAAAGGCCAACAATCAGAGGTGAAAGGGGCACTTCTTGCATATCATAAGTGATACTCACCAGCTATGAGTATGAGAATGGAAAACGGAGACTGGAATATTTATTATTAAAAAAAACGGGGCAATTAATGCAGAATGGGAAAAGGGACACCTATTAGATTTTGATAGGGGCATTTTGATCAGGGGAAGGAGCTCTTATAAAAAAACGAGGGCACTTATTAAAAGGATAAGGGGCACGTTTCATAAAATAGTGACACTTTTGGGGGGTCAAAAGGGCACTTAATGGAAGGAAAACGCCATGTATCAGAATGAAAGGGGCAATATATTACTGAGGATAAATAGGGCACTCAACAGATGAAAATGAGCACCTATTAGAGGAAAAGGATCACTTTATTGAAAAAAAGAAAAAGAAATAGGGGTACTTGTCTAAGTAAAACAGGTAGCTCTCAGAATTAAAAGGGGGAATAATAGATGAAGGAGTACTTATCAGCTAATGAAAATTACAAAAATGTTGTTGCAAAGGAAAAGATGCACTTATCGAACGAAAAGGGGCACGTATCAGATTTGAATAGGGGTTTTTATTAAAAAGGAATGTATATTTAACCAAAAGGGACATTTTCAGAGGTGAAAAGGGAACATTTACAAATAATTAGATAAATTTATATAGTGTAGCTACTTTATTAGTTATTCTACTGTGCTGTGATGTAATGTAACAGAACTCTCAACAATTCTACTGAATAAACACACATTATAAAGAAACTATTGGGAGGGGAAGGGGTACTTGCAAGAGTAAATGTAGCATCTGTTTGATTTGAATGGGGATAGTAATCCAAGTTAAGGGTGGCTTTTATCATAGGTGGTAAGGGAGACTTTAATAAGAATGTGGAACTGGCACCGGTTAGAAAGAAAAGGAGACACTTTCCTGAAGTACAAGGGTTCACTCTTCCTATTTAAAAGGGGTACTTTGGGGATATTTTAAAAGCGAGAAACTGTTCACCCCCCTGACTTACCACTTTTGCATGTCTCCCACTGTCAGATGTGCAACATTGGTTAGAACATGGAACAGTTAGCAAAGATTTTTCGTGCAAAGGGAAGAGATAGCTAAGTGGTATCGAGATTCCCAAACATGTGGGTGTTGATCCCGGGGGGGGGGGGGGGGGGGAGGGGGGGGGGGTTAAATATCCCCCTGAAATTTGAGGTGGGAGATGGCCTGTATTATCACCCCCCCCCCCTCCGCCCCAATATTTTTGGATAAAATAAGGGAGAACTGTGATACATTAACTTAAAACTAATATTTATCCAAATTCATTATTTAACATTTATTCACACAGAAAGCCATTTCGGGATGCTCTAAAATGCAAGTTTTATAGACAGATTTTTAAAAAAACCCTGGCGTGTGATACCCCCCTCCCACACCCTCCCCTCGCCGGTCATCCCCCAATCATGAACACGTTTCGACACCCCTGTTCCCAAGGAAAGTTATAATAAATGACCATAATTTAAATTCCATGTATACAAATAAGGATTTATTTTGTAATAGATACGATCTATACGATCGATAAGATTAAAAAAAAAATCATCTCTGTCTTTCGTTCTGAAAACGTAAAATCATACCCCAACAAAGATTAAACTGCTGTCTGTGTGGTTAAAAAAAAGTTTGCACAGATTTGCACATTCACTGACTTGCATATTAAGATAAATGTACATTACTCCACCAGAGTTCTGGTTGCGTTATTGTGTTTACATAATACAATACACAATATCATACAGAGTGATGTCTTCACATTACCCTCTTAATACTTAAGTCTGCCCTTCCAAAGAGCATAGAATTCCATTATCTTTGTATGGATACATGACAAATCATCACTGAATATTGCTCTTTATTTCTCTCACTTCCTGATATGCTGTTCCACCTCCCGGAGATTGACCCATTGCATTCATATGACTTTATATTTTTTGAAAGGAAAATTCTATGTTTGTGGACCGCACAGTGAATTCATAATGAACCATAATGATACATATAAATGTTGTAATGTTCATAACACGATAAAAACTACTTTCGAAAAATCAACTGAAGGCAATTTCAATAGCCCTGTCTATCACCTTTAGAAATGTGCGAACATTACAACGGCGTATTACGTAATCCGAACCTGATTTCTATGGGCAGTACAATAGGCCTTTGAAATTGCCCTTCAGTTTATTTTTCGAAATTAGTTTTTAGTTGGACACTGCCAGGGGCAGATTTGGGACTGCAATTCGGTTATAGGGAACTGCTATGTGACCGGCCAATCCATCCTATAACGTACATGTAGGCAAGTTTTCTTACATATTCAGTATGATTATGATACATTATCAATACCTTGTCGAGACCGACTTCCGAGTGGTCGACCAAATGATGAAAGCCATACAGACATAATTGTGATGGGGTGGGCGCTAATGTCTATAAAGCTAAAAATCATCTTTACAGGTTTTTAAAGTTTGTGAGCGAGCAAAACATTTGACACTGTTAGTCAAAACACTTCTTTCTAATATCTAGAAAGATTTGAAATGAAAGCTCAGATTTTATACATGTATATCAAGAATCTGACATTTGCTTGCATTTTGTTCAATTAGGAATGTGTGGTAATTTTCAAATTCCAATAGTTTCGTAATGTGTAACTCATTATTAACCATGACAACGTCCATGAGGAACACATCCACTACTAACTTTTAAGGCCAAGTTCAACGCCAAAATTGAGTAGAATCAATAAAGTAAAATTAAACCAAAAAAGGTTAAAATTTTCATCAAAGTCGGATAAATAACGAGACATTTATGTCATTTTAATGTTTTGCATTGTATCATGAAACAATGATATGCATAGCATGGGCTGTATGCAAATTATTGAGCCGATGATGTCATGAGCTCACTTTTCCTTTTGTATTTCATTTTATGAAATTTCAAATATTTCAACTTTCTTCTCCAAGAATGTAAAACAAAGTTTTACTCCTCATAGAGTGTGTAATCATTATTATCATAACTTATTGTGATACAATGAAGAGAATCTTTATACACATCTATGAAAAAAATGAAATATATTTGAAATTTCATATAATAAAATACAAAAGGAAAAGGGAGTTTTTGACATCATCAGATCACTAATTTGCATACAGCCCATGTTATGCATATCGCTGTTTCACAAAACAATGCAAAACTTCAAACTGCTGTAAATTTCTTATTTATATTCGATTTGATATATTTTTTTACTGTTTTATTTAATTTTACTTTCTTGATTCAACTCAATTCATTATTTGGGTAGACTTGGCCTTTAAGGCAAATAAGCTGATTCTGATAGCTACGGGGAAAAATAATATATGATTCATTTGATATTGTTCAAATTCTGTTTGTTTAACATTTATTTTGTATTGGTAGGTCACATTTCTTTCTTTGGTTGAAAGATTTCATCTTTATTACATCTTCCATGGCAACAGCTTTTTTATAAATGAAATTTAGCTCTACTCTGATCAACTAGATTTTGAATATAATCAAACGGGCGGCAAAAATTATTAGATGTTTATCATTATTTCATGTTGAAAGCAAGCATAGTATTTTGTTAGAAATACAACATTTTTTTAGGAATACAACACAATAAATACATTTGTTACCATGGTAACAGCCTACACATGTAGTGTTCACATCCACCACCCCTTTACTAAAATAATTCATGAAAAGTGAGTGTCCTGTAAAAGAGAAAATAATAATGGTCAATGTTATACTTATTTTTTTCGGTAGCATCATTCGTTTTTTGCTCAAATGTGAGTTTTTTTCTTACTGTTTCCATAGCAACAGCCATTTTCAAACATGATAGACACTTTTGATAACTCTTATTTGGGTTTTAATCAAGTGAGAAACTTTTGATACATTATTCTAAAATGTTACAACGTGTTTTGTACTTTCTTAATCACGAATACTGACATTTTCTGAAATTCTATTGTTCTTGATCCGTTGCCATGGTAATAGCCCTTGTGGTCACGCCCACCTCTTAATTTAGGGTAAAGAAGCATATTTTGATAGTTAATGGTCCCATCTAACAGAAGAAACAAACAACAACCTTCATTTAAGATTATCTTTAAGGGGGTGGGGACATTTCAGTTTTTGGCCCATAGACTATACTGATAATACATGGGATAATTGCCTTATGTACATGTACACTCTAGATTTACATTCAAATAGTGTTTTTCCTTCAAAATGCGCATCCAGTAAAAATATACATCATTCCATTTGGGATAACATAGAAAGAGTTATCGATCACTTAATCGGATAATTTCTTTTCTGTGTGTGACATGACAATATACATGATATGTTTAATCAAGAAAAAGCGTTTAAATGGACAAATTTACGTTGGGTGAAATTTTTTTAAATATTGGTAGTTTCACAACCTATTATTTTAAGTAAATGACAGTTTTATATTTCATTTATATTACGCCATACATGTGTGTGTTATATCCAATTTTCAATTGTATATTAATCAGGTTTATAACTTCAAACTCAAAATAAATCTGATATCACTTGAAAAGTCTTTATCAGGTATTACATATTTGGTCAAAAAATTAAAAATCGTGATTTTTGACATTCTTTCAAATTTTGAGCCAAAAGTGGCATTTTTAGGCAAAAATGCTCGTGGCATCCGCCCGTACGTTATTCCTCAGTATTTTTGCAAGAGTTTTAGCATGGATGCCGAGCATTACCCAAAAATGCCGTCGAATCTTTTTCTAGAGCCTTTTTTGAAGTTTGGCTGGCCTACTAATTATATGGTTTGTCAGTTTTCTGTTCATTTATCAAAACATTATTACATTTATATTCATTCCTTCATTATTTGTTAGGTTACTTTATTTCAAGATGGTGTACAGTCAAAAGCGATCATTGTTCTTGTGGTCACAATGCCTTATCTCCCTCTTTCTCCCTCTTTTCACCCGACGACAGCACGAATGTACCGACGGTATCCTGACCAGTGTGTGTGTATGTGTGTGGGGGGGGGGGGATGTCACATCCCCACATCTACCCCCCCTCCCCCTTTATCGACGGCCCTGGATAGAAATAATTATATCGACCATGTATCATGTTTGGGAGGAGGCTGAGGGAGCTTTGCGGGATTACAGAAAACAAACTCGCTCATTTTAATAGTCGCTTTGAGACTATATGTAGAAAGGCAAGCGGGCACTTATCACAAGGGAAACGACATTTATTCGAAAAGACGAGGAGCTGGTGTAAGAGTAACAACAGGTCTGAGGACTACGAGTTCACCTGAGTCCATAAAATTAGAATTTAGTGTCTATTGCCAAGGGGGGCTGGGAACGCTGTCCCAGCCCCTAGGAGGTATATATACATACCCACTCTGAACAACTTAAAATTTCCTTTACCCATGGACGATGTCGAAACAAAGTATTGGTGAAAATCCATTTCTACGATATTATAGGATTTCCCGGTCAATTTCAAACTTTCTCCAATCAATTTAACGTTTCGAGCAATCAATTTCGCCCGAAATGCGAAAGCGGTAAAAACTCAGAATTCAAATTCGTCTTTGGCCGCTCAGAATCAACAACTCAGCGATCAAATTGCAAATAATCAATTTGACACAATGAGCAATGATATTCGTCAATAGTCATTCAAAGTCGTCCATTCGTAACATTTCCGTCTTTGCGGCCATTCACATTCGTTAATGAGCATGCATATTTGAAATAACTGCAATCAAATTAAGAATGTGAAGTTTATATCAAGTAGAAAATCAAAATGGGGAGGGGTTTGAGGAACGTTAGTTCATGTCAATACTTGGCTATGGTGTTGTTATGCTTATTTGGCAAATAGCCAGAAACATTCTTCTTCTTTTCATCTCAAATCTGGGTAGAAATTTGATCTCTTTTGTCATGTTTGTGGAAATGGTGTTTTGATTTCTTAAGGGTCTGTGCCACGGTTCTCGCCTAATCCACTATGTCCTTAAATTTATGGGGTAATAGACCGGTTTCCCAACACATTCAAATTTGATGCATATTTTTTAAACAAAGGTTGTTCCTGACAACCAGAAAGCTTGCCCAAGGTTTGCCGGACAAAGCAACAACTAATGTATGCAGGGTGGATTCCAAGTATTGAAGTTTATGTTTATTAGAGAAAGATAAAAGTAAAGATGACAAATATGAAACGATGAACATAAACATGCACACAAGAAATGAAAAGTCACAAGATAAGTAGATAACATGTACAAGAAAAAACAGGTAGCTCTCAGAGGTGTTTATATAATACAATACACAATATCATACAGAGTATTGTCTTCACATAACCCTCTTAATACTTAAGTCTGCTCATCCCAAGAGTATAGAATTCCATATTGATACATTACACATCATCACTGAATATTGTTGTTCATTTCTCTCCCTTTCTGATACGATGTTCCACCTCCCGGAGATTGACCCATTGCATTCACATGACTTTATATATTTTTTTTTTCGAGAGGAAAATGATGTTTGTGGAACTCACAGCAAATTTATAATGAACCATGATATATATATATAAATGTTATAATGTTCATATAACATTTTCCCAATTAAAGTTAATGATAACTTATATACAGGTTTTCCCGGACAATTTCATACTTTTTCCATTCCAATTCATGAACGTGCATTCAAATTCACACACCGTACCCCCGCGAAAATATTCGGGCATTCAAATTCAGAATCCGATCGATCAATTTCATTTATGGGCGCTCTTATTTCCTTTCCGTAAAATCAAAATCACGCATGTGCGTTCAATTTCCAAATGCGAGCATTACATTTCCTTCTCGTGCATTCAAATTCACGCAGTAATCACGATGAGCCTGTTTGTAGAGTTCAATTTCATTTTCCGGTGATCGATTTCCTACTTCGTGCACTCAATTTAGTGGAGAAGATAAGATATATTTTTGAAGAAGGGGTTATGAGGGGGCGAAGGGGATGAGCGTTGGTTGTTTCTGATAAAACGAGCACACATACGCAATCCACCCGCACACCACCCCCCACACCCACACGCGTAAAAATCTTATTTTCATATAGGTTTTTATGTAGTCTGTTTTGTGTTTTTTTTGCAGATTCTATATTGTTTTGAAGTTGTATCTCCTTAAATTGATATCATGTCCTTATAATTATGTTCATGTATTCTTCAGTGATGTTCGTGTATTCTTCAGTACTTTTTTTTTCATTACAAGAAATTGTATATGATAAACCCCCGTCAGCAGTGCGTCCAAACAACACACAGCGACATTTCTAACTTATACTCCTTGAATAGACACCACACATAAGAAAGACAACACCCCAACACTAACCACACAATGCGTCAATTCAAAGACCAACTGATAAACAACATGATCTCACAATCTCACAAGTGGAAGCCAATAAGATATCAATAAACAACAAATAAGATGTTTATAATGTTCATGTTATCAGTTTCAACGAAAACATTTATTGTATAATCCTTAAACAGGTTTATTGATAATGAATAGATAGACCTAAGGCAAACGTCTTGATAATGAAGCCCAGTTTATTCAAGACTTAGTGAAAAAGACCCACATAGACCTCAAGCTAACTAAATGCAATAATTCTTTTAAAATGAATGCACTTATTTGGAACATGGTTGCCTTTTCACGAATATGAATGACCAACGAGATTCCGTCGCTGGCTTGAAATGAATTTGAATGCTCATTGCTCAAAATGCATGCTCCTATTTGAAATTTGAATGACGCAAATGAACAACTGATTGCTTGGATAGTGAAACTGAACAACCGGGTTTTGAATTTGAAAGCCAATTCAGTGCTGCGAGCGGGAAATGCGTGAAATTGAATGCTCAGAATATGAACTTGAATGACAAAATTATGAAATTGACCGGGAAAACCTATAATAAAGATAAAGTTTTGCTTTTGCACGACAAATCAATAAAACCCCCAGATATCAAAGATCTTTTTTAACCATTGATATGCAATATTGTAAATTGTAACTTACATTTTTGGGTAAATCTGATTCAGCATTATTTAAATAATGTTTAAGTATAGTGTTAAAAACTGATGATTAATCTCCTTGAATAATTTTGCAGAATGCGTACAATAATTTCTTTTGTAGACTTTAATTTATTATTTATTTATTCTTTTTTTTAACTTGATGTATTAGTGGGCTTTGATAGTATTTCGTTGCTCTGATAATAAGCCGAATTTGTTTTTCTCCAGCCCTCAAAAAGTCGCTCAGTGGGGGGGGGGGGGGGGGGGGGGGGGGTATCAGACGTTTTGCTCCATGATTCCCTGACAAGCAAAAAAAAAAAAAAAGGTATAGAAATACCTTTTTTATAAATCAAATTTAGCTCTTCTGCAATTAACTAAATTTTTTGATATAATCAAACAGGTGGCAAAAATTATTAGTTGTTTACCATTATTTCATGTTGAAAAAAACCATAGTATTTTATTAGAAATACAATACAATAAATATATATGTTACCATGGTAACGGCCTGCACATGTAGTGGCCACATCATCACCCCTTTACTAAAACAAATTATAATAACTGAGTGTCCTGTAAAAGAGAAAATAATCATGTACAATATTAATATTTACTTCTTCTTTTTTTCAGTAGCATCAAGGGATTTTTGCTCAAATATCAGTTTTTTCTTCCTGTTTCCATGGAAACATCCACTTTCAAACAGGATGGACACTTTTTATAACTCTTACTTGGGTTTTAATCAATTGAGAAACTTTTGATAGATTATTTTAAAATGTTACAATGTGTTTTGTAGTTTCTTAATCACAAATACATGACATTTTCTGAAATTCTGCTGTTCTTGATCCGTTGCCATGGTAATAGCCCTTGTGGTCACGCCCACCTCTTAATTTAGGGCAAAGAAGCATATTTTGATAGTTAATGGTCCCATCATACAGAAAAAACTTAATTTAAGATTCTTTCTAAGGGGGTGGGAACATTTCCGCTTGGGGCCCATGGACTATACTGATAATATTATGGGATAATTGCCTTTTGTATACTCTAGAAGTCTAGATGTACATTTAAATAGTGTTTTTCATTCAAAATGCGCATCCGGTAAAAATACATCATTCCATTTGGGATAACATAAAATGATTTATCTATCACCTTATCGGATAATTTCTTTTCTGTCTGTGACATGACAATATTTATTATATGTTTAATCAAGAACAATCGTTTAAATTGACAAATTTACGTTGGGTAAAAAACTTTGAAATATTGATAGTTTTCACAACCTATTATTTTGAGTACATCACAGTTTTATGTATCATTATGCTATACACGTGTGTGTAATATCCAACTTTCAAATGTATATTAATCAGGTTTATAACTTCGAACTGGAAATGAAACTGCTATCACCTGAAAAGTCCTTACCAGGTATTACATATTAGGTCCCCCCCCCAAAAAAAAAAATCGTGATTTTTGGCATTCTTTCAAATTTTGAGCCAAAAATGGCATTTTTAGGCAAAAAATGCGCTTGGCATCCGCCCGTACCTAAATCCTCAGTATTTTTGCAAGAGTTTAAGCATGGATGCCGAGCATTACCCCAAAATGCCGTTGAATTTTTTTCTAGAGCCTTTTTTGATGTTTGGCTGGCCTACTATTAACGATCTCACACCCGATTACTTGAAATATTTGTCCACCATCAGACAGATTCATTCGTTTGACACTCTCTTAAGATTATTTAACAATGACAATGCTGCTAGTCGTACTTTTGATTGTTGGGATGTACAGGATGGAGCAGCCTTAGTGTGAATCAAAGAAATAGTCGGTCGTTGAATGCTTTTAAGTAGTCACTGAATAACCCAAATTGATAGTTGATCTACATGTCATCATCAAAATGTTTAGATATGATCAATCCCGGAATAGTTTGATATTTTCTGAAGTGTTTCCAAATCATTCATTTTAATGTCAGCTTTAAACAGAAAGTTTTAGTTAACTGTTAAATCGTTTTTATTTCTTTTTATTTTATTTGGGTTTGTTTTGTTTTCATCTTGGTTTTTTTTGTGTGTATTTTTTCAAACTATAACACTTTTCTTCTATCTAATTATTATTAGTTGGTCTTCAAATCTGTCTTTTGTATATACAAAAATTAATTTATTTCTTTGTTAGTAATTTCGACAAGGGATTATTTTCTTTTTATCTTTAAAAATATTGTCATGTACATATAGTAAATGCGACAGGACCGTCGTGGAAAGCAGTTCTGAAAGTGAAAACGGTACCCTCTATAAATAAACTGCAAATAAATAAATAAATGATAAAAGACAGTCCATTTTTTTTCCTCTCAATCGCTCACCCGAAATTTCACATTCGAGCAAGAGGCATGCAACTCTGGCGACATTTCCCGTTGCCCACTCTACCTGTGGAAATATTTTTCATTTCAATAGGTTGTTCAGCAACAACATGACTTGGTTTAAAGCTGAGACGTTTTGCCAGAGTTACACAGTGCCTTCTCTAGGTGATGGGAAAGCAACCAGAGATACTATGGCTCATCTGGTTTCGGTTCATTCCCATGCAGAGCAAAACTTCATTAATATTCTCTACGAATCTTCACGGAAGAAAGATGTAAAGTCTTCATTTCTTTGCATTCATTTCTTATAGTCCAGCAGATTGGTGCAGAAAATCGATGGAATTGTGCACTTTTTCATAAAAGCATGAAATTTGGCATGTAGGTAGATTTTTTTATGCCGAATAATTTTGGATATGGGGCCACCAAAAATTCGGGCCCTGCGGTCCGTTGTGCCCATTTTTTTTTAAAGGCCCTCTCAGGGTCTTTCCCCTTCAATGCTGATGTAATCAAATTTAGTGTGATATAATGAAATATCATGTAGTATTTCCCGGCCTCTAAAATCAGACAAATACTTTAGGTGCCCATTTTTCAAATAAAGGGCTATCCTATATATCGAAATATTATAAAGTCACTGGTATGTTGAATATAAGTAAAATACTTCTAATTGTGATCAGTCAACATTACGTCTTTGAAATCAACAACATAGGTGCCACAGGTGCCCATTATAACAAAACTGCCCATAGATGCCCAAATAATTTATCTCCAAAATAAGATTTAAAAATTTTTAAATGCTAGACATTAAATTGGAAATCAAGGTCATATAAAAATCCCTCTTTAGGAAGCACATGGGCCCTTCGATGGCCCATCAAATAAGAAAAAGGAAAATTAATGATGTACGACAAAATCGAGAGTTGACCGGGAATACCTCACAATCGACTGACCCAACTGCCAATGCAGTTTATATAGTGATCTCATTTCTCAAACGTTGATTACTTTTTTAAATTCTTAATCCGACTTCTTTTAAACTTTCATCATTATGTTTATCTTTTTCTTTTTCTGATTTTACACAAATCAGCTTATTACAAAGTTTGGATTGCCCATAAATAGGTATTGCAGATGTTTATAAAGAATACAGATACTAATTGGCATCTTTATAAATCTTACGATGTCTAGGTTGTTTCGTAAGGACATATCAGTTTTGTCTTTTTTTTCAATATGCCACGAAGATGAAAAAAGAGGAAAGTGCAGTTTTATCAAATTTTTTTTTTTTTTTTGCATTTGATTATAGGTTTATTTCGGCATAATAACATTTATTTGTAAAAGAAGAGTATTTTTTTTTTCTTTCATCAGGGTATTAATGTATATTGTTCATAGATAACTCTTCAATAAGAAGAGAAACATAATTTTAAATTTTAGATTGATATTTTCTGTTTATAGAAATTTCCGCCATATCAGTACTAAATTCCACACTTTTATACCAAGTTATAAGCTTCCAGATACAACGTAAGCTTTCAAATGCTAATAAGCACATCTTAAATTACAACGGAGGCCATTTTGAATGTGACGGCCATCTTGAAGAAATGAAGTTACCCAACTATTCTGCCTAAAATAACCAGCTTGCAAATAACTGCTTTAAATCCCCAGCTCAAGTTACATGCAAGTAGGCATTTTAACACTTTGGCAGCTATTTTGAATTTGTTGAATTTGGCCAACCTCTGTGGGGGAATTAATGAAATTTTAATTGTCTCGAATGGGCCATTGATGTGGCCTGCTAAAGTGAGCTATTTATATAACCTCGTTTTCAAAGATTGATGTCTATACCATTAGAAATTAGAAACAAAGATTTAAAACATTATGTTGCAGAAATATTATTTTAGGCCTTTTTGGGGTTTGTTTTGGTCATAATGGGCACCTGCACCACATATCCCATTGATCTCAAAGACGTAATGTCAACTGATCACAATTAAAAGCATTTTACTTATATTCAACAAACCAGTAACTTTATAATATTTTAATATATAGGATGGCCCTTTATTTAAAAAAAAGGGCACCTAAAGCATTTGTCTGATTTTAGAGGCCGGGAAATACTACATGATATTTCATTATATCACACTAAATTTGATTACATCAACATTGAAGGGGAAAGACTCTGAGAAATTATTTCACCAGTCTGCCGGACTATTGAGCCTGGCTCACCCGAGGCGTTATTTCACTAGCGTCGATCAAACCAACTATTATTGACTTGGATTCATGAGCAGGGTATAAAAGGCCCGTACCCAGGTACCAGAGAGAGGACCGCGCCTGAAGTTGTCACACAGCCGTTCAGTATGCTCTCTGTGCGATTAGCGAGCTTTCGATTTCTGCTCCGAACGACTTCTGCGACGAGTAACCAGAGCGTGGAGACGTCGCACAGGCCAAGTCCGTTCACTTCGCGTTATACGCTTTCGATCTCTCACGACGGTGTGGGTCGCACTTTCATCCATATTTGGAGCTTGTATGACGTCATATACATGAACGTTCGTGCTGAATCTAGGACGACGGCAAAACCAGGGTGGTTCGATCGTACCAGTCGACTATGTCGACGTGTAAATCGAAAGCTCGTGTCGTCGAAAATAATTTCGAACTTGCTCGATTTTTTTCTTCTCGGGGCAACAATGCAAAACAGACAAATGACACACAGAGTGAACATGAGCGCATAATGCACGTCTGTCTGACAACCATAGACCACCAAACGGTGACAACTTCAGAAACGGGCGTCCCTCTGGTACGGGCATTTGTTACCTGCTCTCAGCGGCATCCGGCATGAATCCTATTGAACTGAATAAAAGCTGGCTTGATAGACGCTAGTGAATAAGGCTTCATGCGAGCCCGGCTTAACTTGTTTGATAAGTCCGGCTCACACAAAGGTCACTTTGATTGCGTCAGTCCAGGGGAGCGTTTCATGAAAGGATTTGTCGGATATTTTATCCGACAAGTGTTATAAGCTACTGAAATCCTTGCATCTGATTGGCTGAGAGCAAATTTGTCAGTAAAAAAAACGCTTGATGAAACGCTCCCCTGAGCTAATCGAGCCCTGTGAAGCAATTAACCCATACACCAGCTATCAAAAGTCTTGTTTGCGTTGTTCATTTTGCAGTCACTTTTAAAAACGATATCACTCTTTCATAGCGCGCAAAAGACCGTACAGGTCACTGACGCGGTTCTAACGTGATTTAAGGAACTAAGTAACTATTACGTGATATACCTATTTATCCTTATCCAATTTTCGAAAGACTTTCCTTTCTCTACAGATTCTCTTTATTTCTTTTAGGAGCCCATCGGCGGGTTGTGGCTAGGCCTACATGATGTGACCACTGAAGGTGATTTCAAATGGTCGGACGGGTCCCAAGTAGACTACACCGCCTGGGCACCTCGTCAACCTGACGCCAGTGATGCGGTATCGGACTGCGGCGTCATCCGATCCCACCAAGACCCCGGACTGTGGCGTGACGGACCGTGTGTACAACCATCCTCAACGGCTATCCATTACTTCATCTGCAAACTACCAATGTGGTAGAACTATCTAGACTCAAATATGACAATGAATACTAGTATAATAGTGCATGTGACGGCATTCTGATAGTACTCAAAGTTTCACCGTTTGTGCCTCCCATAGTTATCTACATAGAGTTCTGGTCAAAATTATCATAGGCCATGCAGGAGTAGTCACCCCATTTTACCCATTAAAGTTACTTAAACCATCTTAAGTATTGAACAAAAAAAGGTTGTTAGCTTGACCGTAGCTGTGGGATTTGGCTGCCAGATCCCCCAAAACAGACCCCAAAGTCGGGTGAAAATTTCCCCTTAAAACCCATGGACCAAATTCGTCAGAAAGAAGAGTTCGGGCAGTACGTTACAAAAATGAACAAACTGGTAAAAAAAGAAAAAAAATCCCTTGGGAATTCCGTGTCAGACCCCATGAAATAGGAACCCCCCCCCCAACCCACCAAAGTGTCCTTTTACGAAGGAAAAGCTTTTGTTATACCTTCCAACTTAAATAACTCAACTACTTTCTCAAAAATAGCCAAATATTGTCCGGTCGATGTGAACACACCCTATGACCATTTTTCACCTCTTTGACCAGATAAAAGATAGAAACATGCAAGGTATCTGTGAATTAACACGTGAATGGTAAATTTCAGCATGGCAGTCACATAGTCCAGATATCTAGCGATCTCCTCCATTATGCCTTGTCAGGTGAAGGTGGTCAGTGGGAGTGTTTACATAATCCTGACAATATTTCGGGGCTACCTTTGCGAAAGCAATACCTTTCTTTTTTCTTCAAAAAATGGATAATTTATTAATGACATGATCATTTTACAGCTTTCTCAGCATGCCCCCTCCGTTTCATTGTATATGTTAGGTAAATAATGATCCGTTTGTGTAAACTATTTTTTGTACTCTTCTTAGTACCCTTTATTTTTGTATGTTAGTTCGAAACACTACAGTTATTACATTGCTATATGTTTAATCATTTGATTGATATGTATCATGTACAATTATTTTGAAACGGAAAATCAAATTAAATCAAATAAAAATGGATTGCACCTCAAGACAATACAGTCTTCGAAATTACATTATGTAAATCTAAACTGAATTTAGTAAACATCTTTTGAGTTATTGAAGTAAGAAAGTAACAAATGCTTTTTCTTTACATCCACAGCTTTGTGGGGGGGGGGGGGCAAAGCTTTGCAAAATAGCAAATTGTCAGATAGAAATGTTGCTAATGTATTAAAATACGGACATAACAATGAACTAGAGATTTCATATGATTTTCGTTTTACTCTACATGTTTTCACAACTATAAAAAATTGTTTAAGTAAAGAACCAAATATAAACAAAGCGAAGTCATAATTGTTGATTTTTGCAGACATATAGACACGCCCACCTACACACACGCGCATATATAATTATAAATACATACATATATATGAGCAAGCCAACTATGTCCCATATACAAATTTAAACCCATACTTACCAAATGTTACTGATTTGTATTATGAAAATGTGAAAATAAATTGAAATGAAAAATATAATTTTATTAGATATTTTGTCTGGTACAACTTAGCAGACAAAATAGCTTACTACCATGACTACTTGACCATATATGTATGTATATATATATATATATATATATATATATATGTGTGTGTGTGTGTGTATATATATATATATATATATATATATATATATATATACGTAAAAAGTATGCGCCAAACTTTGTCAGAAGGAAGATGTATGACTGTACATTACCAAAACACAAAAACTGACACAATTTTCCGTCGGGATGTATTGTCAGACCGCCCCCAGAAAAATTGGGGAAATTTTTTTCCCTTAAGGCCCATGGACCAAATTTTGTCAGATGGAAGAGGTATGGGTGTACATTACGGAAATATAAAAACTGACAAAAATTTCCATGGGGAAGGGGGTGTAACACGCCCCTGGAAAAAACACCAAAGTGCCCCTAAATCAAAGCTTTGCTGCCCAAAATGTTCTGGATGTAGAGAAAACCCTTTTTTGGCATTATAACCTGAATAACTTCAGTGTGTGTAATTCAGTTAAGATCAAATTTACATAGTACAATTTTGAGTATCGTAACTTTCTTGGGGTGCAATTTGGTGTCAATGATCATTTCAATATTTATTAAATTGTGAAAATTGTATTGCTTTCTCAAAAGTAGTCAAATGATATTGCCAGGATTATGTAAACTCACCCATTGCCAACCTGCGCCCGCTTGATAAGGCATAATAGAGAGCTTGCAAGGTATATGTGTAATTAATTAATAATTCAGCATGGCAGCCACATAGCCCAAATACTTCACAAGCCCCTCAATTATGTCTTGTATTGTATTTGTTTAATCACGGTAAAAGACCTGCTATAAGCTAAAAGCTGCTTTTCAGCAAGGCCGTGAACATAACAATAACATAACGATAAATAAATACGTACAAAATTATATACAAAAGAAATCACAACAATAACATACAAAAAAGAAATCACAAAATCATTAAAAGAATTAAAAGAAATAAAGAGAATACAAACAAACATAAAGAGAAATGGTATATGGAAATCAAAACAGGAAACATAACATAAAATCATATAAAATGAATTTATGAGTTTGAAATCATAATCCAACAAACAGAGATGGGTGTGTGTGTGGGGGGGGGGGGGGGGGAGTGGGTATTGTTAAGATGGGGATAGACTCCTTAAAAATGTTGACGGGTTTTTTTCTGCTCGAATGTCTGCCGGTAAATTATTGAAGAGTTGAAGAGGTAATTCAATTTGACAATTGATATTACGTAACATATATTCACTTGATTTAAGACGAATGCGAGAGCATAGTGAAGATGGGGCAATGTTATTCACTAATTTGTATATAACTAAAATAGATTGTTTTGTCCACCTTTCGGAAAGTTGATCGATTTCAAGAGTATTATACAAAGCGACTCTATTAAAACGACTATCTACCTCTAATACGGATCTCAGCGCTCTGTTCTGTAGAATTTGGAGACGATTTAACTGGCTTTCATTACCATTTCTCCGCAGGGTACTCCAATAATCAAAAAGTTGTTGAATTAACGATTTATACAATAAGAGCGCAGTACTTCTGTCTACATAAAACCTAATACGCTTTAGTGAATAGTAGGTTTGTAATACCCTTTTCCTAACATTGTCAATTTGGGGAGTCCATGTTAGTTACTCCAAGATATTTACACTTCTGTAACCCTCTGTAGTTCAGTATTTTGAATTTTAATTTTCACATTTTCAAATGAACGTAATTTTGCCTTAGAGCCTATCAACATGAACTGACATTTATCAATATTGATCAACATTTCATTATTTGAGAACCATTTTGAAATAGAGAGTAAATCTTTGTTTGTGACTGTTTCTAAAACTGCCGGGTCTTTTGAAGAAAAATAAACACACGTATCGTCTGCATATAAGGTGCAGATAGACAATGGGTGTGTTTACATAATCCTGACAATATCATTTGTCTGCGTTTGAGAAAGCAATACAATTTTCACAATTTAATAGCTTATTATTGGAATGATCATTTGACCATGGACCCTAACAGATTTGACACTGCAGCCCAAGGAAGTTACAGTACTCAAGATTGTACCATGGAAATTTGATCTGAATTTAATTACACACATTGGAGTTATTAAGGTTATGATGCCCCAAAGGGTTTTCTCTACATCCAACGCATTTTGGTCAGCAAAGCTTGGTTTAGGGGCATGTTACGCCCCTTCCCGATTGAAATTTTTGTCACTTTTTATATTTTTGTGATGTACACCCAGACCTCTTCCTTCTGACAAAATTTGGTCTCCGGGCCTTAAGGGAAAAAATTGTCCCCAATTTTTAGGTGCGGTCTGACAACTCATCCCAAAAATTTTGTCAGTTTTTGTGTTTTCGTAATGTATAGTCATACACCTTCCATCCGACAAAGTTTGGCGCATTATGTTGGATGGGTTGAAATCGACCCGACTTAAGGGCCCTTTTTGGGGGGCTCTGGAAGCTAAACCCGGCGGCTTCGTTCGAGCTGACAAGCTTTTTACGAATGACATGGATGGTCTCAGAAAAGGGGTCAAATCTCATAGGTAAAATAGGGTGACTATTTCGGGACAGGCTCCCCAGACAAGTCAGTGTGGCAACTAATAAAGCGTGTGCGTCTCTCCTGTCAAGGCCTTTTGTTCATGTTCGCACACTGGCATGGATCCTATTGAATAGACCGGTTCGGTAATGTATTTAAATTTATGCACATTTCTTCTCTGAGCACCTATTGATGAGCTATTCCGTCAACCTGCATTTTATAAATGAACTTCAATGCTTGGAATCCAGTTTGCATACATTACTTGTTGCTATGTCCGGCAAGCCTCGGCAAATTTTCAGGTTGTCAAGAACAACCTTTGTATGAAAGGTATACATAAAATTTGAATACATTACCGAACAGGTCTATTGGCATGATTGAACAAGATTTGGTTTGATCAACGCGGTTCTTACGTCGGCATATGACGCCTCGCGTGAGCCGGGCTTTAGCGAGGTTATGTTATGACCTAGTCCCAGTGACTTAAATTGACAGTGTGTGGGACCTAGGTCAATTACAGCACCTAGTTCCATGCAGTGACAATTAAAGTGATTGATTAACTTTGTGAAAAATTGTAAAATCAGCTCAAATGCCAGTGAATTGTTTGCAGTCCTCTAACTACATATATAATTAAGGATATGTGAAAGTATGAGAGAAAATGGAACCCGTTTACTATCCTAAAAAAGAGAAAATCGCGATCAATCGCTAGCGCAAGTCGCTCGGCTTCTTCGCTGCGCTGCAGTCACAAAAACTAAGCACCAGCGTTTGACGATTTCAGAGCGGGTTTCCAGCCCGTACGGTATTCTGTGATAGAGCGATGTATGCCAACCGTAAGAGTTCTTTAGGGTTCGGTGGTACTCTATCCCGACATCAATGTTCAATCGTAAATATCTTGATATATAAACGACCGATCTGCTTATAAAACTCAGGCGATTCCTGTCTGAGCTAAATGTTTGCATTTATGATTACAGCATTAGCTGGAACAGTGATTTTTTTTTCCCAATCCTGGGTAAAGTTAATCAATGCCTTTAAAGAGTTGAGACGGAGTAGAGAAACAGAAAGTTGATAATTTTTTTTCCATGTGGTCTAAATCAAATAATCATGCAGCTTAGTTGTAACCATTTTCTGGCGTTTACTGATGTGTTGGTTCTATTTTATATTTCCTGTCTGGAACCACGAAAACTTTATTGTCTTTGCTTGCGCCAGGGACGGGTGAATCTGTTTGAATTTGAAATTGAAATAATGGGTATTGTATGGGAAATGCCACGTGTGCAAGTGCAATTTTTAGACTTACAGCCTAAAAACAGTGATACATTTAAAATCATGAACAAAAAGTGATTTCGACAACAACATTTCACATAAAATCCATGTAAAATCCATGTAATTTAAAATCCAACAGTGTTAAGGTACTTTTGGACTATTTCCCAAGACCTCATACAGAGTAATGCAATATGTTTGTTGATATATCTTGTAATCGTTTGACTCACACTATGTAAACTAACTGCAACATAATGGATTTTCAAGATTTAAAAAATGTTGCATTTCCTTCAAGAGAAAATAAAATGCAACTTAAAGCTAACATGCTATGTCTTTACCCTGTTGTGTCACCGGGTAATTATTAAATGCACGTCTATATGTCACAACAAAGAAGTATGTAGATATGAGTATAATATTATCAATGCACCACAATATCCCAGCAAAAAAATATTTACAAATGGGTATAACATTATTAATACGTCACAATATTTTGATCGCTTAAACACATTATTAGCTCATACTCTACTCAATAAAGCCCATGATTTCATCTTTATAATCTGTAATGATTATGATATAACCGTGATAGCTTGAAAAGTTACGATTTCTTACTCTGCTACTCTGGGAAAATATTTTATCCCTCGGTGCATATCGAATTTGATACAAGTTATCAATAGCTTGAACATTGACAATCCTATTGACAATCCTATGTAACCAATCACTGCCAATAGTTAACCTAGAAAAGTGTTTTCCGTTGATTAAAAAAAAAATTGTGATCCATTGTGGTCTCCGAACAACATCGCAAAACAAATTACGCAAAATGTGTAAACTGATGTACCTGTAGGTACGTAGTAATTCCACGTGCGCGCTGATATCCAACGCTAACAATGTCGTTATTCTTGCGGAATGCTACCTGTGATAAAATAGGTTGCATTGCACAAGATGATCAACACATTTGGAATCATGCAAATTATGCAAATTGCGCGAAGTGGCATTTTCGGCAACAAACATGAAATTGTTTGGAGATCACATGGGATCACAAATCCACACACACACACACACACACACGCGCACACACACACACACACACACGCACACCCACACATACACACAAACACAAAACAAACGTCAACGGACATAACTTTTCTAGGTTCATAAAATGTCAAGGGTCGACGATTCTACTCAATATAGCCCAGAATTTCACATCTCAATAAATATTTGTCTCCAGATCGTGACTTTGGATGTATGCGGACCAGTCTTGCAATCCTTGGAATGGGCAGGAGAGTTGTGACGGGGGTTATCCGGTCATAGTTCGCGTTAAACACCTTTAGATGGAGAAGGAATAAAAATCAAAAGCTTGAGGCCATAATAAAAATTGATGAAATTGTACTCTAATATTGCAAACCCCATCACATAACATAAAAGTACGCCAGGGGCATTTTTATGTAAGTCCCCAAACTGTATAATGACTTACTGTTACAAATCAGGTAATCACCATCATTTATATATATATATATATATATATATATATATATATATATACTTTGAAATGAAAACTTGAAGCACATTTTTACATTCAACTGTTCACACAAAGTCATGTACATGTAGTAGTTTTAAAGTAGATATTCATTGATTTTTAAAACTGACTTAATTTTCATTATTGCGTAGGTGAAGCTTAGACCGGACAAGTTTGTCAAAATTCGACGCTTGCAAACATTCGAAGTAATGATTATTATCAATTACAAATTGCTAAAATACAGCCCCGACATAGCACCTGAACAGCTCTCCGAAAGCCGCTGAAATGTGTGACGTCAAAGGGAGGACGTTAATTGCACAAGCAGACGATGTCCCATAACATCTCACATATTTTCAGTGCCTGTTTTGTCATCTTCTCTTCAGTTATTTCACTTCACTAGCATTAGTCTATTATGTTTAATCCATATATTGCCTCACTCTAAACCCCGTGCATGGATTTATTTGGATGGAAAATGAAGCGTTACAAGAATAAAGGAATCAGTTGCTTGTAAACAAAATAGACGCCATTTCATTCACAGCTGCATACACCGCTGGACGTTCGGCGTTGAATGAGGGATAAATACCGTCCTTGCAATCATTCAGCGGGCTTTTCATTTTGAAAGTGTGGTTTCTTTGATTGTTCATTAACCCTCATCCTATATATTTACAAACAAAAGATTTCAGTAATCAGAATCTGTTTCATTCCCATTTTAGAATGGTGTGAAATATGGGCACGTTTGAATACACTAAATTCTTTATAATTTGAGAAATAACTGCACAGCACTTATGTTCATTCTTTATGGGACGTCGTCTGCTTGGACAGGATTGTTCCCTTTATTGACGTCATTGAAACATGGTTATTTTTTTGGCGAAGCGCTTGTATATCGCAGATGCTGGGAGGTAGTTTTATTTGTATTATTGTTTAATTACCTGATATGTAGTTGACTTTAAGCTGATACGATTGCTATCTGTTAACTTGCCAGTTTCTAGTGATACATTATTTATCATATTTGTGATTTTCTTTGAATGTGTACTTTAAGCATATCAAGAGCCCTTTCAGCGCAGTAGAATATATTCGTATAGTTTTCTGCGCTTTATAAATTTATAGGATTATTATAATTTTTATTATCATTATCTTTATTCTTCTTCTTCTTCTTATTATTATTGTTGTTATTATATTGTTATCATTCTTATTTACCTTAGACATAAAGTAGGAAAGGAAATAGCACAAGCTTTAATTTGGCAATATATTGCGCTAATAATTTTTTATTTTGATTTTTATAGAGGTGTCGTAGTCTAGTGGATAAGTCAGCGGAGAACGGATCACATGGTACATTGTTCGAATCCCTGTCACGGCACTTACGTATTATGCCAAGTCATTAATCTGCATTTGCCACTCTCCATCCACGTGAAGTAAATGTTACCCAGTAAGAAGAAAATCCTCGAATGCTTGAGCGCCTTATCATGGTAGCACGGCTAAAGCCGGGGCAATAGTATACTTTGTAAAGCACAGTAAATTAGTAGCTGTGTCTTCTCGATGGACATTTAGAATAGACACTATTTTCGTTCAGACGACATACCTTCATCGTCTCGCATTCCTCTTCAAAGGCGTAAATCCAATCCACATCATTAGTTGAGAAAGAAAGCGTAAACGACGTCATCCAGTCGTCGTGGTTAATGAGGCCTCGACCTTGTGTGATTACTCCGGTCACGTGATGGTCAACCTGAAGGTCAATCTGAATGACAGATAAAAATCAAGACATCGATTTTTTTTTTATATTCATAAAAGTTTATCAACTTTAGTCCAGGGCCCCGTTGAATAAAACTTACCATGAATGGTCACTTTGCCATCAATGGTAACTCCCATGGAAACCTTGATTTTGATTGGCTGTTGAGTGACGTTACCATGGTAGTTACCATTGATAGCAGAGTTACCATTAATGGTAAGTTTTATGTAACGGGGCCCTGGTGTAAACCCCAACAGCATGTTTTTGAACCTAATTCTTCACATATAAGTATACTTTGCAAGGCTGAAAGAAGACCAGTATCAGTACTGGTGAGGCTATCGGGGGTATATAATATACCATAACTCTTTTATTATTATTATTATTATTATTATTATTATTATTATTATTATTATCATCATCATCATCATTATCAATATAATCATACAGAATATAACCACATATGTATGTGCCTGTATGTATACTTGACATTCATCAATGTAATATCCCAACACAAACCGCATGTTATAAGAGAGATTTGGCAAAATCATCACAGTTGGCTTTCGCTTGAACCTTCCCATGAATGAGGTATATGCAAAGACGGAAGCAGAAGCCTTGAGAATACCAACCTAGAATATATTGTTGGCCTATTTTAACCCTTTCAAGACAAATGACCACATTTTGTGGTTTGGCTCAATAACTTTTGATCCAGAGCTCTAACAAATATACCAGATGCACGAGTAGAAAGAGCAAAATTTTCTGCACACACTATGTCCATTTTTATTGCATGACCATATTGCGTTTGATGCCAGGAATTTTAAAAACAAGAATAAGCTTTGAGATCCTTACATTGGCAACACATTAAGAGGTTTAAAATCATTGTTTTTCATCAAAATTGGCAATTTCTTTCAACTATTCAACAAATTTCTAACCATGTTATTGTTTTCAAAGACATTACACCTTATTTGAACCATGTAGCACTAAAAGAAAAATATTACTGTTGCCAATTTGAAGAACAAAATGTGATCAATTTAGCCCTTAAATAATCCCTGTCCTGAAAGGGTTAAATGGTAAGCTGTTGATCGTGTTGCTGGCACTGGGCAGAAGGCCATTAGCACACCCGCATGCCATACAGAAAATTTCTGGTAACGGGCTTCTAAGATTTAGTTTGCTCTATACATGTTTTATATATACCATTTTCCAAATATGACAGGGATTTCTCTCTTTATCAACTTATAAAAAAGTGAAAATGGATTGTAACTACTTGATTTCAGTAGTTTCGTATTAAATAGGTACATATTTTTAAAATCATTGGTATTGATATTCTAACGCCCTTCTGCTTAACGCAATAGCGCGCTTCCGCGTGTAGCAGAACGGCGCAATGCGCTAGTTACGCCCTTCTGCCAGTCATACTACGTTATGTACTTTCAGCCAAGGGTCTGAATCCTGCAGGGCTGCTATCCAACCACCTGGACCTGGATTTGCCTCCAGATTCAACCGGGCATAGTGGGCGCCATTTGTAGGATCGTCAAGTGATGATGCCGTTATCGAGGAATTTTCAATCCTTCCATCTTCCATGCCGAGTTTATCTCCACGCTCTGAGGGGCAGCCCGGGGCTTGCTCATACAAGTCGTCTGATAGTAACAAGCAAAAAAAAAATCTATGATAATGAATTTATCAATCTTTAGAAAGATGTGCAGAAGGAAAGACTGTTTAACTATTTTTAACTTTTAACTATGTTTAAGTGTTAAATCTACCATTAAAATAGTACCCATGAGACATGCTGTATCACCAGAGGATTCTAAATAATGTTGTATTTGCAGGATAGACTTAGTTCGTACAGGAGACAAATCGGTCGTCATGTAGACAAGAAAGACTAGAAATGGGTTATTATGCCAAGATTCTGTAACGCACAGAGCAATACATTCTCCTAAAGTGCTGCTTATTGCTTTGTGAAGATCGGCAAGCGCGGCAAACCTGCGATCATGCCATTCAGCGCTAATGGCACATTAAAAGTTAACTGTGACACAACTATTGATGTTGTCTATCTGACTCCAATGTAATTTGTTGTATCTACTGTAAAGGTGTTTTAGGAAGAAAGGAAACAGGAGACATTCCATTACCATTAAAATCACATAACATAAATGACAGAGGGAATAATAATCTCGTTATGCTGTGATTCTGGACACTGGAGATAACTTTGCATGTTTAAAATATTGGTAGACTTAATCATGTGGCGTAGACAAACGAGGCATCGAGGTAGACCGACTGCCCAAGAGACTGACAGGCAACAACATCCACAACATTGGTCTAGTGAACCCTTAGAAAAGGTTATGAAACTATCATGAGTGAGACCGGCTGTCGGTCTTGTGAATTTTTCAGAAAGTTCCCTAGATCGACATTGTCAGCCTCTTGGGCTTTTCGTCTAATGGCCTATCAATCTCGTGGTCTACAGTCATAGACGAAAGGACTATTGATTACTGAGTTTCTACAACGTCAAGCATTAACTAATTAGTATACACACGCTAATGAGCAGTGTTTTATGGTAGGCTACCTCTCGTTGCGGCTGACTACAGAATCTCACATCTTGCCCTTTACGAGAATTCCCGTGATTTTGCGAGGAAGGAGGTACGTGGCTACAAATTTAGCTGTTGCACTGAGCATGCGCATTTTTCTTGGAAGAATGGTGTGGCACTACCTTTTCATGTGGATCCATCATCTATTGAATAAATATGCTATTATGTAAAGTACCCGTGTAGGGTTGAGTTATTACACATGGCCGCCTCTCAACATTTAGTCATCCCTCAAAAAAGCCATGATCATTTCTTTGTACAGACACGATAGAAGAGGCACGAAATAAGCAAATTTTGTTTCAGAAGACACTCTGCTTCTAGAGTCACCAAGCCAAGCGCCCCCTATGCCCACCTTTCCTATCTTTCCATCGCGATAATACACATATATTTCAAAGCACTATCTCAAACTGTTTTATTTTTTGGTGAAATTAGGTTAAAGAGGGGTCGCTATTCATAAGAACCGCTATTCATAGAAAACTGCTATTCATTTAACATGCGTTATGAATAGCGGTCCTTATGAGTAGTTATGAATAGTGGTCCTTATGAATAGCGAGGTAATTTGTCTATGGTTTGCTCGATATTCAAAAGGACCGCTATTCGTACAAAACCGCTATTCATTTAATCACGCGTTATGGATAGCGGTCCTTATGAATAAGTGGTACTTATGAATAGCGGTCCTTATGACTAGTGAGGTTACCCCGTTAAAGATGACGTGACACTAAGGCTTAATTAGAAGTATTCTAATAATGAGCCCTTGTAACCTTTTTATAATACTGCAGGTGAGAACTTTGAAACCACCATGACCACTGCCCTTCTATCCTAGTCACACTGCGAAACTGACTCCAAATCGACCGATAACCGACAAAATCTTTGCCATTCGGGACGACGTAATTTTGGTTCGGTCTATGCTGTCGGACTGGTCTCGTCGGTGTGACTGGGTATAAGGTTTTTAACACTTACTGTGCCATTTTGCCGCTTGGTACAGACTCTACACACTAATCCCATAGAAGAGTATTTCTTGTGGCAAACAAAGTGTTAAAACAGACGACAGGCACTCACGTAAATGATCTGGCAACGGCCCAATACCCATGATGTCGAAACGCATACTCGGATGACCATGGAAAGACGTTGGATGAATCTTGACGTAACGGGTCAGGATAGGAGAGCGGATATAGTTCGTTACTAGCGAGTCCGTGTCGTAGTTTCCAGGGAATACCTTTTCGACCGGCCGAACAAAAAATGGCAATGACAATGACGATGATCTGAAAACTTTGATGCATCTTAATCTAACAAGTGCTCATGTGCTTACCGATTTGCATAACACGATAAAAACTATTTTCGAAAAATCAACTCAAGGCAATTTCAACAGCCCTGTCTATCACCTTTAGAAATGTGCGAACATTACAATGGCGTATTACGTAATCCGAACAAGATTTCTATGGGCAGTACAATAGGCCTTTGAAATTGTCCTTGAGTTTATTTTTCAAAAGTAGTGTTTATCGTGTTGCATGCACGAATGATGACTAATATCAACAATAGCAAACTTTTTCTGTTAAATTCCTTTTTACTTATAACTTTTGCAATATATTTACATTGCTTTAAAACTGTTGTTGTATGTGAACCTTATCATTGCCTATATCACCAATTTTCATGCATGAATGATCACTTATCTCCTGAATAGCGCCCTTATTCATCTTAACCGTTTCCCTTCTAACGTTGGCTTTAATACATGCATTGATCTAAAACTTTGGTTGCATCTTAACCTGATCAATTTTCCATTGCTCAACGAATTTCAATCATGGTTGGTCATGCACATCATTCTCTTAAATCAATCTTTCCTTATAACTATTGCGTTAACATCGCCTTGATCTGAAACGTTTATCTTAACTTTATCACTGCCCGTGCACTGAACAATTTTCATGCATGAATGATCATGAATATCAATATCATGAACAGCGTCCTCTGACCTCAATGATGACCAAGACGCTGATCATCATGTCTGGAGATCAAAATGAGGTAAAATGAGTTTGTCCTACCTTGGTCACATTCCTGGAGTACTCGTCTTTGAGGTTTGTCCAGTTGAAGCCTTCCCAGCTGTAGGACACGACATAAGAAGTAACCCAATCTGTAGATGGGGTTCTTCCTTGAGTGAGTACGCCTGTGATGAGATAAGCTTGTCCGAGGTAGACCTGTGCCCAGGGATTAATCGCATCACCGTCACTAGGTATCCAATACGCTGTGCCACCGATGTGACTGGTCCTTGCACAATCTACGGGCGACCAGCAGCTCGATTCATTGATGTATGAGTCGGGGAGGTTCGCGCGGAGTGGTCTTCCAGGAGGACCACAAACTGCTACCGCAGCTGTAATGAGGATATACATAGTGCCCAACAGCTTTGGTTAAACACTCTATCGAGTGGTCGGGCTCTCGCGTGTCTGTGTGTCTCTTTCGCAACACTTATGGTTACTGATAGATCATAGACCTGCCACGAACAGGTCCATGGATAGAGCGAACTCACGCGTACATAAACACAGTGTGAAGGAGAGACACGCGGGAGTGTGACCACTCGATGGAGCGTTTAGCCCACACTGTCAAAAGAGGTATAATAACTTATGTTTCCTGCAAGGAGAATTACAAGTGCATTGGATTTCTGATTATTTTTCAAGTACATTTTGTGAGCATAACATGATGCTGAGTACATCTGAAAATACATTGAAGATAATATTTTTGCTTCAGTTATTGAGAGAAAAAAAATCAGTCGCGTAAGTATAAAATGACGGAAACAAATGCAAATAACATTGGAACCCCCTTTTTATTGAAAACTTGTAAGAAATAAAAACAAAATTGAGAGACTGTGCGTAAGGGAATCAATATACCCCATTGCAGCTGCTGTCCTTTTCTCTTAAATCCTCAAAGTCGAAAAATGTCCACAGGGAGTTGAACCCGGGCTCTTGATTTAGGACGCCAGATAACCATTAGCCAATATATACTTTTTATGATTGTAGATGGAATTTAATTCAATTGACCGACAATATTTTTGACCCTTATAGTAGAAAAATAACTGACTAGGGAAGACAAAAGTTTCATGATCGTAAAATATGAATTCCCCAAATCAAATATGCAAGGTCCTTTTCAAGTGACGACTACATAATAGAGCTATAAAGGCCCGAATTCATAAAGGAGGTTAAACGATGGGTAAGGTTTAAACCTCCGTAAGCGTACTAAAATAAGCGTAAATAAGCGCACATGCGCGGGCTCAAAGAAAATATATGATTGGATCGGATTCCGTGCGCACGTACGCTTAAAAAACCCAGGAGGGGGTTTAAACCATGGTTTAAACCAAACCTCCTTTGTGAATTCGGCCCATAGGGTCTACATAGACTTACCAATACCTTTCATGAAATATGAGGGGGCTTACTTACATGTGCAGCACATGACGGCAACGTTCCGTTCAAGGCTTGTATTCTGCCCCGGGGTGGGGACATACCAGCAGTCTGTACTTTTATGCGGACGTAAAGGGCATCCAATCCCGCCAAATGAGACACTGCCGTTGAATTCAGTGACCTCGTAAAGATCACCATTAACAGTAGCAAAGGAGCCTTTAAATCCCAAGTATTGGCAGATAAGATGGGAGGCTTCCATTGTCCAGTTACTGAGAAGAAAGAGCCGTGTCGCTCCCGGGTGACCGGTGGTTGTAGCCGAGACACGCCCCTCACTGGTACTGTTGCCTCCGTATAAATCAATGGATAGAATGAAATGCCCTTTGGAAAAAAGAAAGTTTACAAGTTTAAATTTATTCAATTTTCACCTTAAATTCATTTCCACCGCCTTTACACTATTACATGTATACGCCTTAGTTAAAAAGAAGGAAAAAGCAATATTAAGCCAGATGACACTTGGGCACTTTGAACCCTTTCAAGACATTTGACCACATTTGTGGTTTGGCTCAATAACTTTTGATTCAGAGCTATAAAAAATATACACAATGCATGAGTGGAAAGAGCAAAAAAGTTCTGCAAACACTGTGTCCATTTTTGTTACATGACCATATTGCGTCTGATCCCAGGAGTTTTAAAAAGGAGAATAAGTTTTAAAATCATTAAATTGGCAACACATTGAGCGGTTCAAAATCATTGTCTTTTTAATGAAAATTGGCAACTTTTTCAACTTATCGACAATTTTTTAAAACCATGTATAACACGATAAAAACTACTTTCGAAAAATAAACTCAAGGGCAATTTCAAAGGCCTATTGTACTGCCCATAGAACTCTTGTTCGGATTACGAAATACGCCATTGTAATGTTCGCACATTTCTAAAGGTGATAGACAGGGCTATTGAAATTGTCTTGAGTTTATTTTTCGAAAGTAGTTTCTATCGTGTTGTATATTGTTTTCAAAGATATTACACCTTATTAGAATCTTGTAGCACTAAAAGAAAAATATAGTAGCGAATTGAAGAACAAAATGTGATCAATTTAGCTCTTAAATAATTCCTTTCCTGAAAGGGTTAAGCTAAAATGGATATCATTACTTCCTGTCCGGTTTTTTTATACACTAATACAAAAGGTGTATCAAATTGTCTTACTTACTCCTTATTACTATTCAAGATGGTTTTTCCCTTATGATAACTGTTGCAAAATTAATATCTGTCTCAAAAGGGACAATAAGATTTCATAAAACGGAGAAATACATTACCCCCTTCTTTACATCGTGTCCAAAAGTAGCCCCCTGGACAGGTGCACTTAAATCCTTCCAAGGTTTCGTGACAAGTCCCACCATTAAGACAAGGTGAAGACAAACAGTCTAAAAAGTGAAAACGTTCATGAGCATTATACAATAAAGAAAACGAATCCCTTAAAAAAATCCCAACTAAAATGACTTAAATAAATACGTGTACCATGTTTATTATCCAGTTTTCTATACCACTTAGAGTCGAGAGGAATGGATAAACTGGAACCAGAAATGCAACGAGTGAATTAAACATATTGGTAGGAATCAAGGTAAGATAAGAGAAGGACCCAGAATTCACATGATTCTGTGTTCGAATCCCTATCACTGTACGATGTTCATGTACATTTACCATTCTCCATGCAGGTGGAGTAGCCCAAGTGGGTAACGGTCAGGAAGATATTTATTCAATGCTTGGGTGCGTTATTAAAGGAGCTTAGCCAAAACTGCGCTCTGAATGAATGTTAAATGGCGCCTTTTATCCTGCTATAAATATTATCATTTGCAGCAGCAGTAGTCGTATTATTATTACTATAATTATTATTATTATTATTATTATTATTATTATTATTATTATTATTATTATTATTAACATTATTATTATTATTATTATTATTATTATTATTATTATTATTATTAGCATAATATTGCTTTGGTCAGCGCCAGGCAGCTAACTGTAGACCTACAGGCAAACCCTTCTTCTCAGCAACATATCCATTCCCATTTCACAATGCTCACAAATGCTCCATAGATGACCTTTGACTTCAAATTATCTTTCCTAGGCATTACTCACCAAGTTACATCAAAACCCATCACACTGTGTCGATAAAGGCAATAGGTAGTTTCTTCACTCACGAATCGAATGACCCTGATCTGATCTTTGACAAATGAAAAGACATTACCCCGGGAAAACTACCCCCCCGGGACAACTACCCCCCCCCCCCGGGACAACTTACACCTCGGACAACTACACCCTCGGACCACTCCTCCCCCTAATTAAATTACCCCTAATGGCGCTGTCACATATTGACGATTTAGCCAGCGTATGCCCGACGTATCAAAATTTCTCTAAAACGCTGGCATACGCTGAAATATCGATGGTTTTAATTAATTTTGGGCGTATGCATAACGTATTAGTAACGTATATAGAACGTTTCGATAACTTATACAAACGAATGCATAGCGTACATTGCGTTTTGCCGGTGTTCACAACTTACGCATAACGATAGTCTAACTTATGCATAGCGTTGGCGATTGGCGACCGTTGGCGATTTAGCCAACGTATGCCGTTGACACACGTTACTTGTAAAGCCCCTTTCACAATTCGTCTGCGACCGTTTGCGACCATTTGGTCGCACGACAGGCTGCAACAGGCTTCAATCGCCATCGATCTCATCAGGTCGCAGAAAGGCATTCACAAATGCAACAGCGGTCGTAAAACAAAAGCGACTAGAAGAGACCGTTGCACGAGTAAGTCGCATTTGCTCGCATATGCTCGTGCGAGTGGTCTTGCGTTCACATGCGAGTGTTGCACGAGTGATTGCGAGTTGCTTGACGCCAATCACAATAGTCGCACGATCGATTGCATGGTCGTGCGAGTGGATGTGAGACCATGCGATCGCTCGTGCGATTGAATGAGATCGGTGCAAGTGGTCGTGAGAGTATTCGTGCGAGTGGCGTGGGGTATAAAAACCCCCTCGACAATTGACCGGTAGTCAGTTTCAAGTTGGCCTTCTTAATAGTCAAGATGCCAAAGAAGAAAGTTACAAAGAAGAGAAAGTTGTTGGAGGAGGGCCCTGTTGCAGAGGATCATCTCCATAGTCCCCCTATATATACCCCCGAGGAATAGTCGCATACAGTCTCATACAGTCGTGCAACGGTAGTACAACGTTGTAAGATGTCCTGCGATCGGTCGTGCAACAGTCTCATGGTCTTAGCACAATCGCACCCATTCGCAAGACTGGTCGCTATAGGTCGCTAGCGCACGTGCGAGTGTTGCACGACCTCCAGCCCACCCACTGCGAATATTGAGTCGTGCGAACTCTCGCATCTAATCGTGCAACGTTGTGCAGCACTCATACGAGAATCGCACGACTGGTCGTACGACCTAATGCGAGTGAATCGATCGCATCTGGTCGTGTCTGGATTTTGAGCATGTTCAAAGTTCAGATGCGACCAGTCACGACCGCCTCAGGTTCGTGCGACCGCCTGCAACAAGTGCGAGTGGTCGCAAGACACCAAGCGATCGGTCGTGCAACACCCCGAAAAATATGTTGCAGGCGGTCGCAAACTGATCGCAGACCAATTGTGAAAGGGGCTTAAGTTACTCATAAATCGAAATACGTCGAGACAATGTCTAGCGTACCCAAAACTTATTTCTAACCTATGAGTAACGTGCTTTGAACCTATGTGTAACGTATATCAAACTTATCTCCAACGCATATTAAGGTACTTGACGTGTTCCGGACGACCACAGAACGTGTTTCTAACTTACAGCTACCGTATGATGGCGTATTGGCAGCGTACTTCCAAGTTTTCTTCGGCATGACGGTGATGTTGATACTACGATGTCTAGTGCGGTTATGATTTGAATCGTTGTTGTTGTTGATGATTCGTGTTAAATGGCAATCGGTCAATTCTGACTATTATCACCAACGATATTTTTTTTCGTTATTTTTCTTACACAGACATACTTTAATCATATAAGATAATACAATTAATGCTCTCAAATCGTCGAGGGGCAGCCTGTTTACAGGTTTTACGACACGTAATCGTCAGCGATACGCTGCCGCGCGCTATGCATTTAGTTAGACTATCGTTGGGCGTAAGTTGTGAACGTCGGCAACACGCTAAGCATTCGTTGGTATAAGTTATCTATAAGTTATCGAGACGTTCTGTATAAGTTACTAATGCGTTATGTATACGCCCAACTCGTTATGAAGGCGCTATGTATACGCCCAAAATTGAAAAAGAAAAAAACTTCGTCCGGAACACGTTACATACGTACATACGTCAATATGCGTTTGAGATACGTTACACATAGGTTCAAAGCACGTTACTCATAAGTTTTGGATACGCTAGACATTATCTCGACATATTTCGACTTATGAGTAACTTACAAGTAACGTGTGTCAACGTGTGTCAACGATCGCATAACTTACCTACAACTTATGGCCCGCGTATGGGGGACGTATGAGCCATACGCTGGCATACGTCGAAAATTGTTGTGCATGCACAAAAGTTTGTGACGACCTCGCCGAACTACGACATATACCAGCGTGCTCTTAACTTATACAAAACTTACCCATAACTTATTCGCCGTACGCCAGCGTATTCGCCAAAATTTTCATACGTCGGCATACGCTGGCTAAAACGCCAAGGTGTGACAGCTTCATAAGTCATGTAAGTATCCGAGGTTAATTTCTAAAGGTGGGTTTTCACGGGGCACGCGAACGATTAGCGAAGTATGCGAATGTCGAAAAAATGGCAAACATTCGAAGAGGTTTTTCTCTGAACTTGTCGGGACAATGGAGCCGTAAAACATTCTTGCGCAGTTTGTGCGTAGTTCTCACAACGTATGTGCGAATGTCGTGTGCAGCGTTGTCGAACTATGGCCAGTCCACATTCACGAAGAACACCCCACTAAAATGCGAACAACAAGAGAAATGATCGGACGAACTTCGAGGCTTTCGCGAGACATGCACGAGACATGCTCCAAAGTGTCGGAATCTGTTTGGGGTTTCTCGAAAGTTTTTGCGAACATCCCCCATGTCGTGCGCATATGACGAAGCTTTTCAGACATTTTCGAGAGCAAATCACGAACAAATCACCACCCGGGATGCTGGAAACGTTCGCAAGAAATTTCAAAATTTTAAAAAAATTCCCTAAAAACTAAAAAACGACTCCTACGAACAGTTGACGACGCTTCCAAACCAATGCGCACGTTTAGCGAACTTTCAGATTCAGATTTAGATTTTATTCCATTACATTTTCATTTTTCAAAGTATATAACAATAAGTATTATGAATCTGACAATATTCAAAATAATTGACAACACAACTTAGTGCATAAACATTTTTCGATCATTACAAGCAAAACAAAGTGCATTAAAGTTTGAGTTGTGAGAGAAAAAAAAAGTAACATCAGTGAAGACTACTTAAGATTAATTTTATGAAAAAGTGAATGAAAACAGAGACCAGCTTAGAAGCAAAGCTTGTAGAAGCGCTGGTCCCTGGCAAAAAGATGAAGCTTGAATACAGTACATAAAAAGAACTAGACTGGGCAATCATGCATAAAATGCCCAATAAAAGGGAAAAAAGAAGAAGACAGATACATGGCCTTGGAAAGCAAACAAATTATAGACATGACACACTTGCTATAGAAGAGAAAGCACTGAGAAATATTGTAAACACAAAAAGCTGGAAATAGTAATAGGAAAATAGTAAAGTTTTAAAGAAGTAAACTTTACAAAAGACGGAACAAGAATGACAAAGTGACAGGTGGTGGTTAGGACGGGAGGGTGGGAAAGGGACAAGATCTTGAAGGTTTCATTTCGTCTTTAGATTTTGCTACACAGGTAAACAACAGTCGTCATCAGGATCACTGAGGGATCAATGTTCATAAAAAGCAATTAGTGATTTTTTCAATTTACGTTTGAGCGTACTTAAACTTATACTGTCTCGTATATTTAAAGGGAGGGAATTCCAAAATTTAGGAGCAGTAAATGAAAAAGTATTCTGGGTTAATGCTGTACGAGTTCTTGGCAAGTGATACAGATTTATTTGTCTAGTGGGATAATGATGGATTTCGTTATTTACTGTAAATATATTATTGAAGCCTATTATTGGAGCCTATAACACGAATGCTGTACTTTGCCATTTTTTCGACATTCGCATCCTTCACGAATAGTCGAAAAGATGTTGAAAATGCTGAAAAAATGGCAAAATCCAACATTCGGAGAAGTTTTTCTCCGAATGTTTCGCGAAAATGGAGCTGTAAAACCATTCTATGTGCGAATGTCGTGTGTAGCATTGCAGAACTATGGCCAGTCAACATACACGAAGAACACGCGACTAAAATGCGAACCTGAGTTGACAGCTGTCTTGAGTTGATCGGTCTCTTTGTGACAAACGTAAGGCCAACGTAAGGCCAACGTGCGCCAAACTCTCGTGAGAACTTCACACGAACTCTATGAGAATGTCGCGTGAGCAAAACCTTCGCAAAACGTTCGTGAAAGCGTCGGTTTTGGTTCGTATGTAGCTTGCGAATAGTTCGAGAATACTTCGTGACATTCGCAAATTAATCGTCACGAACGAACTATTCCGAAACCCCGCGCATGTTTGGCGAACTTTTTGAGCCTAAAATACGAATGTTGGACTGCCATTTTTTAGACATTCGCATCCTTCGCGAATCGTTCCGTGTGCCCCGTGAAAACCCAACTTTAAGGGGGTTGTTTTCGGATGGTAGTTGTCCACGGGGTAAATTGTCTTTGAGGTATGCTGTCATGGTTGATAGTCACGAGGTAATCATCTAGATACGCTTCCTTGTATACCAATGACCTGTGACATCAATTTTCTCGGTCTCGTGAATGGAAGATTAATCATTCGCCAACTGTCATTGCTTCATACATCAAATGAACGAAAGAAGTATGGAATATTGGGTAGCTTAGAAGTTAATATGACGAAGTTGATGAGAAATCAGGTGTTAATAACAAATAAATCAAAATTTAATAGATGAAGACTATAAACAGGAAAAACCGCTGTAGTTATAACAGGAAATAGTCTGTTATTTTATGAAATGTATTTTGGATTAGATTTTTAAAGAAGGTTCTTGGGACGGACATGCTATAATTCACTATCATGTTATGTTTTCTTTGTACCGAGGAAAGGTATAACGATATTGTTGAAGGCTGTATCATCATCTGCTTCTTTGCTACAGTTCGCATATTTCGTATCACCCAATCATATACTAATTTAATTATTCAAGCGGAGGGAAAATGCATTAGGATATAAGAAGATTTTATTAAATGACAATAAAAACTTTTTCTTTTTGTTTACAATGGAACACACAGCAATAAAATTGATAAGCACAACAAGTCTAAGGCAGCCTAACGAAACGTAGTGGCACGAAAAGACGCATCCGGAACGTAAAATGAATATTTTTTGAAAATCATAACTTTGTATTGCATTATTAAAGGTAGATATTTACGAATAAGCCACATATTGTGTAAAAATACCTCATCTACGTTGATTAGGCTGAATAAAATTGACCCAAATTGTTATCAAAATTATGCAATTACAATATGTTTTAAATTCATCAACAATATCGCCGGTTGCGTTCCGGACGCGTCTTTTCTTGCCACTCTGTTCGCTAAAGGCCACCGCACACCTTACGATCGGTCTGCGATCCGATTTGTGAAATAAATCGCAATGGCATAAAATATTGGCATTTTAACAAATGAAATCTACCCTAATGAGGTTCTGAAAAGAAATATGAATACTAAACATTGGGTTTTAGTGAGCTGTCAGCTTTCTACAGAGAATAAGGGCAAAATTAGTTTCAAATCGCAGGCAATCGTACGATTTTTGTGACGTCACTACGTCTCGGAGCCGATTTGGCCATTCCACCGACTAGAAAACTCGGCAAAGGCCGTATTATCGATTTTACTATCTGTATGGCTATTCAGACCATCAGTCAAAAATATTTTTCGTTTTTAAATGATTTGTCAAATTATATTACATTTTCTTCTGAAATCGGATCGCAGACCCATCGTAAGGTGTGCGGTAGCCTTAATTCTGACAGTAAAAGTACAATGTCATTGTTTCCGCATGGCTGGTAGAGTTGTCAAATTAATTGAATACTGCTCATACAAGCTTGACAAACCCCAAGGTCTACTTTGACTTATGAAACATGTATGAATCTCCATTCAAATTACTTACAATACATCACGCAAGTTTATTTCCGTATGATATAATGGATATCTATTACCTTTGCAATGTATTTAGTTTTAAGGGAAATCGAATAATATGGGTACTGATAATGTCCACTGTGATTAATGTTAACGTATCGAGCTATCATATACAAGTCTTTTCTCAGGTGCAAATATATTTTAGGCATGCTTTTCCTTTCTATATTTGTAGAAATGTGTTTACATTGTTTAAATTGTTTCTTTTAAGGATTGGCATTATATACATTATAATTATATTGATCCATTATTTTATTCAATTGATTTTACTGATGTTGCTTTATTCGTCAATCTGTAATACGGTTGGACGATATAATACGCAACAGTCACCTTGAAGGTCACGAGATATTGCAGTCACATAATGTTGTCAATATTCTGAAAAAAGTATTCCTTTGTGAGAGCTCAAGGCTCTATTATTATTATTATGTCTTTGAAAGTTCGTTTAAGGGGCAATCCTACCTTGGTAAAACTACAAAGTTGGTTTTCAAAAGGCTCAACGCACATTAACGAACGGTTGCAAACCAAGTTTCCAAGTTTCCCAAGAAAAAATAAAGAACAAAGAGGGGGAAAAAACCCAACAAACCAACAATACATTTAAATATGTGAGATAAAAGTAACTGATATGTAACAAATCTATGTAATTCCTTTGTAATTTCATAACCATTTCAATCATGATTTAAATACCTGTAATTATTATTGAAGGACATTGTCATTTTTTCATGTCATATATACCTAAAGAGGAAGAGTATGGACGAATAATTTCCTTACCGGGTTCTTTACAGATGAAATGCTGATCTATGCCGTCAGGTAATTGATCTTTCGCCAGACCCATATGTTTTAGCGTTTCTTCGCTAGTACGTTTGATGACGTACTGGATGACGTCACCTTCATCTGATACCACAGTCATGCACGGTTTGGGCGCAAAGCTTGGGCAAATTTCAGATGCTTCTGAAGTATCTGGTGGGAAAGTGATTTTGTGAATGCTTACCTTTTTAACGCCTGCACTTATGTAACCATGCATGTCTTACATTACAAAAGGTTGCATATTTGTAGGAAATCACCTCTCGGCTTGATACAGTCATCAGATATTCTAAATTTTTAGAAAACTTGAAAATACGCTGAAGGTGTAAAGAGAAATCATAATTCAGTTACAGAACGCTGGCTCCCTGTGTGGTTTGTTAGATTCCTAGAAAATTTTTCTTTGTAGCAAATACAATGATGTTTGGATATATTTTTGATAATATGACTGTTAAGAGACGATTGCTGGTAGTATTATGTCAAAAGAAGGTAATCGTTATCAAAAGGCTGTTCCCTTCATAAACATGTGAATGAAAGTTACCTGCTGAAAGTGCGCATCCCACAGTGCACCACAGTAAGCCAACAAAATGCTATATCAAATAAGAAACAGAAACAAGAGGTAATCATATACATGTGTTATAAAACCCTGAAAATGAGACACCCCCCCCCCAAAAAAAAAGGTCTCATAGGCAGGTGGTCTTTAAACACAGGTTACTTAATACAGGATTCAATATGGCAAACATTTCTCATAAAAGTGTTGCTTATTTCCTGATAAACAATTCCACAAGCTAAGCCGTTGTAGATTACCCCGGTATTGGATGCATTCCGAAAGAAACTTTCTCAGAGTGATGCCGAATTGTTCATCATACAGTAAATGTATGAGCAAAAGATGAAAAGACAAAAATTTGCTTGAAACGATAATCAGTGAAAAGCACAACTCTCATTTTTGCTCACTGAGACCGGACTTTGTGCACTTGGTTCGTTCGGGACTACTATGTGTCATTAAAAAAAAAAATCTTTCTTTTCTTATTAATAAGCTACTATACTTAAAGTAAAAGTTTGGTATGTATAGTTTTATTTGTAGTCTTGAACATTCCATACTGGAGTGTCATTTTCGGTCAACCCAAGAGTTCAGGATCATCAACTGTCATTCCCTAGAAGCGTAGAAGTGTGAATGTTTTGTAGTTTCTCACTCCTTATGCCTATATTGATTACCAGAATATATATGCAATTAAGTGAATCACTTGTAGTTACTTGTAAATTCAGGACAAACTTAAGTTGTCATTCTTTGAAGGCGTAGAAGTGCAAATTTTTCGTAATCTTGCCTCTCCTTACCCCCTTTAAAAGTGTCACAACAAGGTTGACCAAGTTAAAGGTAAGATATAATTTGATGATCCTTTAGCATATATATCAAAACATGATTCATTTTTAAAATCCAAACTGAAGCCCACTTTCAGATTCTATAAAGCCTCAAAAATATACAAAACATTCGGTCAGATTTCTTTGATCTGAGTTGAGACAATAATCAAAGGGGACGTGAAAGAAATAAATATCCATTGCCTATTGGTGTTCGAGGCGGGGCTGGGGCCTGCAGCTCCCCGGAATTTGGAACATAATTATGGACGGGCAAATGCCACATCATATTAGGGCAGTGAGGTATTTTATTTGTATTTTTTGCACCCAATCTCGTATATTTTCATGAAAAATTACATTTTCTTTATAATGAAGTCTCAAAAATCGTACATCATCACTTAGCTGGCTCCAACAATAAGGAACTCCAATGTTTGCATTTTTGGAAGAAATTGAGCCCCTATGCCCATGTAAGTAGCTAGTAGTTAAACCTATAACTACGTGATACTGGTTGGAAATAGTCACTCGCCAAATACAGAGGAGTGAAAACCCACCTTTTAGAGGTCCTATTCATGGGCGCAAATCCAGCATGCATTTCACTAATATGACTCCCAAAAAAGTGGATTTCGACTCCTCTACGTTACAGAGTACATGATCATGTGCTCAGTGCATGATTCGCCTGTGGTAAATGATCTTGAATGACGACATCTCGATGCGTCGTGCAGTATACATACACACACACATGTGTGTACAAAATTAATTATAATTAATTAAACAACGTATAGAATACACACACGAGGAACATGGTTCTATCTTTACAAGCACTACCAATTTAATATCTTCAAATACACACGCGAGGAGTTCACCCTGAAGAGATTAAATCGAAAATGCTTGTGAAGTTAAAACAATGCTCCTCGTGCGTGTATTCTATACGATGTTGTGAACTTATTTTCTACATATCTTTTACACAGCATTTCGTCGGAACTTTGTTTTTGAAATATATAAATATGTATTTAATTTTGCCTATGAACAATACACTCTCTCCTTCCCCTGATCCCTCTACCCCCCCCCCTCTCTCTCAAACACACGCTCAAAGCTTCTCTCTCTTTATCTCTCTCTCTCTCTCTCTCTCTCGCAGTTTCACCCTGACGCGCAATTATCTCGTCTTCTTGCTCTCTCACTCTCTCTCTCCCTCCCATTCCCCATGTGCAATTATCTTCTTCTTGCTCCCCCAGTTTCTCACCCACACGCACGTCTATCTCTTTCTCTCTCCCTCCCAGTTTCTCCCCCATGCGCAATTATCTGTTCTTCTTTCTCCCAAAGTAGAGATGTTTTGGTCTAGTGGATAAGTACGCGGACTGTGAACCACAAGGTATGGGGTTCGAATCCCTGGCCCTGGTGTCCCAGCACTAGTGCCTTTTGGTAAGACAGCATTAATCTGCATTTGCCACACTTGACCCAGGTGAGGTAAATGGGTACCTGGCAGGAATTAATTCCTTGAAATTCTAGAGCGCCGTAAGAGTAGCCAGGGTAATAATTGTGGAGCGCCAGGAGTCTGACAGACATGTGCGCTATACAAGAACCCACTAATATTGATATTATTATTAAGTTTCTCCCTCAACACACACTTCTCTCTTTGTCTTTCTCCCTTCCACCAGATTCTCTTTCAAGCGTATTTATCTCCTTTTCTTTCTATCTCTCCCCTCCCAGTTTCTCCCATGCGTACGTCTCTCTCTTTCTCTCTCTCTCTCTCTCTCTCCCACTCCCGTTTTCTTTATAATGAAGTCTCAAAAATCGTACATCATCACTTGGCTGGCTCCAACAATAAGGAACTCGAATGTTTACATTTTTGCAAGAAATTGAGCCCGTATGCCCATGTAAATAGCTAGTAGTTAAACCTACAACTACGTGATACTGGTTGGAGATAGTCACTCGCTAAATACAGAGGAGTGAAAACCCACCTTTGAGAGGTCCTATTCATGGGCGCAAATCCAGCATGCATTTCACTAATATGACTCCCAAAAAAGCGGATTTCGACTCCTCTACGTTACAGAGTACATGATCAGATGATCAAACAGAACTTACACAAATTATCCAGCTTGTTGGCACCATGGTTAACCTAGGGACTAGCTTAGATGCTTGTATGGTGAAAGTCAAATGCCGCCACTGAGTAGTGCTCAGTGCATGATTCGCCTGTGGTAAATGATCTTGAATGACGACATCTCGATGCGTCGTGCAGTATATATATATATATATACATACACACACACATGTGTGTACAAAATTAATTATAATTAATTAAACAACGTATAGAATACACACACGAGGAACATGGTTTTATCTTTACAAGCACTACCAATTTAATATCTTCAAATACACACGCGAGGAGTTCACCCTGAAGAGATTAAATCGAAAATGCTTGTGAAGTTAAAACCATGCTCCTCGTGTGTGTATTCTATACGATGTTGTGAACTTTATTTTCTACATATCTTTTACACAAAATTTTAGAGAAATTCATGGTTGATTCAGGGGGAAATAGAGCACGCCTACAAACACAGCGGTGATTGCCCCATTATTCAAGACATTGCCAACTGATTATGGGACCCTCTATACTGCTCTTCGGTTATCCCAGGGAATACCCTCGACTGTCGTTGGCCATCACAGAAAGACATTGATAACGCTAGATCTCGATCTTTACTACCGAGCTTGTCATCACTAGAAGACCTCACCAAGTACTTTTTCGCTCGTGATCTCCTGAACTAACCTCGTCTGATGCCAGTCCATCTCGCTCAAATGAATGCCCTAGAAGAAGATGATTCAGAAACATGGAATGCCCTCAATTAAGTCTGGAGACTTTGTGGTGACAAAATCAGAGATAACCTTTTCTCTTCTTTTCACTGATCAGGCTCTAGAGCAAGAAATCAAGAAACTAAAGGGGCATGGTTGGATGGTTGGACTCATGAGAAATGAAACCGCTCTGGACCGACTAGTCACTACCACACCTTACCTTGCTGCTCTGGCGAATCATTACCTCAACGACTTCCCCAAAGCTACCGGAGCTTCAGTGAGGAAGGAGCATCATCAGCTCTCAGGAGACATTGCAGTGAGGTCAGAGAAGAAAAAATCGGGCTGCACTGCGGAGGCATTCTTTAAAGGAGAAGACACAATTGAAGAGTCTGGTTTCATCAGCACTTGTGTCAAATGAGGCCAAAAGTGACATTCTCCACTTTGCAGAAAAAGGCCAGAAGTGCTTAGAGGAGTTTGTGTCTGATCTTTTGCTTTCATCATTAACCCTCTATATGTGGGACAAAATGAAGAAACTGAAGCTGAAACCCTTTTCGAACGGGATGGAGAATAGGAAAGTGCGTGTTAGAGACAAGGTCATCAAGTTGCGGGAGGAACGTGAATTGCTGGGAAGATTCCTTATCATTCAAGGCAGCCGCCCATGCTTAGTTCCTAAACTTGCGGATACAATAGGTGAATATGAAATGTCAATGGTTTCCCGTTAACTATGTGCTGTCGATGGTACTTTGTACATCCCAACAGACAAAGCAAGTTTGATGCATGCAGTTGAAGATGCAAAGTCATCCAACTTCCCCAGAGGTTGAAATGATGCAGGAACAGGTTCCGGTTACCGTAGAACATGAGATAACGCAGGACCCTTCTGCAGCAGCCCAACAACCAAACCTCTTGCATGGTGTTCCTGTCAAGGTGCTGATAATTGAGTGTACTTCAAGGCATGAAGAAGACACCTGCCATGCATAAAAGATGTCAGACCTGCAGAATGCGTTCAACAGGCGCATCGAAGGGATGATGGCTATGATGAAGGTCGAGTTGTGTTTGATCGATATATGGAAGAGTCATTAAATACCATTTTTGAACACGTTCTGTCATATTCATATGCTCTATATAGGGGTCCCAAGCACTATATATTCCAGAGATGGCCGTGTGAGAGAATCATACAGGTTCTTTAAAAACAGAATAGCAATTCAAAAAAAGTTTCTCTTTATGATGCCGATAATCTTAATACATTTGACGTATGTTTCGTTACAATGTTCCTTCCGATTTAGAGTGTCATTTACCGTAACACCCTTTTTCAGACTTATATGACTTTTTAATGTTGTTCATGCATTCTATAAACATAATCAAGCTTTGAGGATTTTAGGGACATTTTCATAATTTTACGTTTGGATGCATTAAAATTCGATTAATTTATTTATCTAATAAGCAGTGAGAGGGCCACCTTTTATCATAGAGGATTTTTTTTCAAAAAAAGCACAGGTATAAGGAAATATCTTCTTTGGGGAAAATGAGGAAAAACAAACACGATAAAAACTACTTTCGAAAAATAAACTCAAGGGCAATTTCAAAGGCCTATTGTACTGCCCACAGAAATCTTGTTCGGATTACGTAATACGCCATGTTCGCACATTTCTAAAGGTGATAGACAGGGCTATTGAAATTGTCTTGAGTTTATTTTTCGAAAGTAGTTTTTATCGTGTTAACAGAAATTTATGACATTCTTAGTACAGAACAAATGGGAGAGGTGTTAAATAATAATAATAATAATAATAATAATAATAATAATAATAATAATAATAATAATAATAATAATAATAACTAGCATTTGGTACGCTCTCCATAGTACAACTATATCACAGCGTTTACAAGTCGATAATACTTAATATACCATTAACAGAATTAATAATACATATAACATTAAAACAAAATTAATAATGCATAACATTGAATAAACATTAACTTACACATTGACATAAAGTTTGAAAGAAATGGAAGGGGTTTAACTATTCCGGGAAGAGGTATGTTTTCAGAAATTTCTTAAATTGGTCTGTGGAATTAGCTGATTTTATGAAAGAGGGGATATTGTTCCATTCTTTGGATGCAGTTACAGTAAATGTACGATCGCCAGCTTTGCTACGGGTTTTGGGGATTGTGAGAAGAAATGGGTCCCTAGAAGAGCGAAGATTAGGACGGGATGGGTTGTGAAATGTTATGCAATCCTTAATATACATAGGCATTAGGTCATGGAAGGCTTTAAAAACGAACAATAGTATCTTGAAGAGAATTCTTTCTTTTATGGGGAGCCAATGGAGAGATTTTTAAAAAGGTACGTCACAAAGGTGCCCAATTGCTTTTGATACTTAAGAACTTAAATGATTCTTAACTTTCTTGTCAACGGATTTTCCTCATTCTTTCAATGATGTGCCTCTTCCTGCTTCTAATAAACCAGTTTATTATCAGGGTAGAAATCCCATTAACCCTTTCAGGACAGGAATTATTACAGGGCTAAATTGATCACATTTTGTTCTCCAAATTGGCAACAATAATATTTTTCTTTTGGTACTACAAAATTGTAATAAGAATACAATAATAATAATAAGAAAGCTCTCTCAAAAGTCAAACAAAGATCAGCGGGCGGGCCTGACGGTATTTCGGCGCGAATCATCAAGGAATTCTCCTTTGAATTAGCCACACCCTTAACGTTCATCCTCAACTCTTCATTTCAGCAAGTAAAAGCACCTGATCAATGGAAGAAAGCTACTATAATCCCAATACCAAAAACCAGCCCGCCAACACTCGAAAAACTCAGACCCATATCCCTCACGGATCACTTTGCGAAGGTTGCTGAAGGTTTTATGGTTAAGTGGTTTTTAGAAGATCTTACTCCAAAAGTGGACCCTTATCAGTTTGGTAACCGTAAGCACCTATCTACCTCTCACTGCCTTATCACTATTCTCCATCCTCTGTTTGCTAATGCGGAACTTCCGAAGTCATCTTCCTCTGTTCTCATTACCGATTTCACGAAGGCATTCGACCGGATCGATCACACAAGATATCATAACGCAGTATCGGACTGGTCGACCACGCACGCTGGTGTTCCACAGGGAACACGATTGGGACCGGCCATTTTCCTTTCAATGATCAATGACGCAGCTCCGCCGCATGGCATAAGGGCTTACAAGTACGTCGACGATATGACACTTGTTGAAACCCGAACATCTGCTCAACCGTCCCATCTCCAGGACGCAGTGACAGCTTTGTCCGAGTGGTCTTCGGAGAACAATATGTCCCTTAACCCTTCCAAGTGCAGTGTAATGAATGTGAGTTTCTCAAGAAATCCACCTATCTTGCCCGACATATTCATTGATAATCACAGGTTGCAATATGTGGACAACGTTAAACTTTTGGGAACTTTAATTCAAAGTGACCTTAAGTGGGACTCTAATGTACATGATATTGTCAAACGAGCAAATGGAAAACTACATATGCTTCGACTCTTAAAACGCCATTACTTACCTTTTCAGGATCTACTTACCGTGTACCGCTGCTATATCAGACCAATATGTGAGTATGGTTGTCCTGTGTGGCATGGTGGGCTCACCACCAGACAATCCAATAGTGTTGAATCAATCCAAAAACGTGCCTTACGTATCATTCTCGGAAGCCGTTACTGTACATTATGAACATGCCCTAACTTTGTCTAATCTGACTAAGCTCAGTGAACGGAGAGAGAATTTGTGCCTCTCCTTTATGGAAAAAAACACTTACAAATACCAATCAGTTCCAAGAATATTTTCCCCCATCCCCGCAAAGGAAGTCATTGAGGTACCCCCCAAAACTGACAGAAATCAAAAGCAAAACCACTAGAATGAAGAATAGTGCCATTCCATATCTTGTACATCTTTTTAATTCTAAATAGTTTAAGATAATTATGTATGCTGAAATGCTGCGTTAGATCGCCAAATTTTATCCCCTCTCCATTTATTATCCGTAAGCCCTATTATTTGCTTCAATTCAATTTCATTAAGATTAATTTGATTGTTATTTTGTTGTTGCCTGGTACTCCCTTTATTTCTTTATGTCAGAGTGTGTTTCCTTCCTTTGAGGTTCGGTATATGTTTCTTATGTTTGTTCATAATTTCCCCATAGTTCATTATTTCTTTTGATGTCTGTGTATATTTTGTAGAAGTACATGGCGGACATGGCGGACTAAGCACACGTTTAGCTACCTCTCGAAACCTCACTAATAATTTCTGATCGATATAACCTTCTGTTTTGAGCCACAAACCTAGTAATTTCTGCTCCGAACATTTCGACAGCATGGGCACACAAACTAGACAACAGAAGAAGAAGATTTTGGTTGAAATGGAGGAGAAGAATTGTGTAGAAGGAGACACTACCGATTTATACAACTTGCTCTCCACGACACGGACGCCCGAGCCGGCCGGTGCGGCTGCCACGCCCATGACGCCACCAGAGACCGGAATGTGTGAGCTCAAACAAATGATCCTCTCGCTTTCTCAGCAGGTGAATAGCAAGTTTGATATTATCCTATCCGAGCTAGCTGCCCTAAAAATCGACTTCGCCGATACTAAGAAAACTGTGACACAGCTTGAAGCTGGGGCGGCCTACTCCTCAGCAAAAATACATGATCTAGAGGAAAAATTGCCGGCCATGGAGAGGGAGTTCGCTAGATTGAAGGAGGATATGGAAGAACGATATTTGCTTCTAGAGCTCCACGACAGAAAACCCAATCTTCTGTTCTATGGACTCCAGCATAGCCACAACGAAGATCCCTATCAGAAAGTGCGTGAGGCAATATCCACCCTATTGGGGATTTCGGCGGACGAGGCTGCACGAATACACCTGGTCAACGCCCACCGACTCCCCACCAAGTTAGCGCCCGAGCAACAACGCCGCGATACCCCCAGTGATAGGAGCACCCCAAGACCGGAACCGATTATCGCTCGATTTGGCACCATGCTGGATCGGGACCGCGTCCTTCGAGCCTTCGAGAATCCCAGACGCCAGCGCTACGGCGACGATTCACCTTTCGCGAAGATGTCTGTCAGAACTGACCTCCCAGCCAAAATGAAACGCGATCGTGGAAAGCTGGCTTCCATCGCCTTTGATATCCGAAAGAACAAACAAACCCCTACCCAAACAAGGATCAAGATATTCGGAACCAAAATAGTACTCCAAACATGAAAAGCAACCCAAAATGGTGGAGCTGCTAATAATTGGACTGACTGGAAAGAGTAAGTGGCATCTAACATTATGCTCGACTTAAAAAGACCATCGTGATATACTGATAGTACTTTTTTTTTCTTAAGTCTGAAAATTTTAAACGAATATTCATTCTACGAAAGAAAGAACAAGAAACTCTTTTCCTTTTATCCATTTCCCTTGAACCATGTGCACCTTAGTTTACAAGATGTAACAAAACTAATTTCAAAATTGCACTCTGTTCATCTGTAGAAAAAGACGTTATAAGGTTAAGTCAGCCTTCTTCTTGAATATGAAATTTACATTCAAGGTCAGTAATGTGTGAAAAACCTTCTTTTATCTAAAAAAAAAAGATATAATTTTATAATGAAATTATCTATGATCACTGAAAATGAGAGTGCTGAAACGTGTTATAGCACACATTCTGTATGCATATAAAATATAGATACAAATACATAAGTAATGTAATAGGTCTAAATATGTGTCGTTTCAATTAAAAAAGGGTGCTATTTACATTTCCTTTCCCACTCATGGTCTAATCTTATACATACTCATAAATCCAGTGGAACACATGGAATGTACAGCAAAACATTAGTTCTGTTTATGCCCCATTTGAAAGATGCTCTTCACCATTTTTTGGTATAATTTTGCTTATAACAAGAAGATTGCATGATGACCTGATTATATTATAGGCTTTTATGCTTGAGAAACACACACGTGTCCTCTGAGGCATCCCGAATATGCAGCTTCTTGACAAGAAAGTTAATTCTTGTCGAGAAGTTACAAAATTATTCTTCTTGACAAGAAAGTTAATTCCCTAAGCTCAAACAATAAATATTACCAACTTGGCATAAACAGTAAAATCCAAAGTTCAGTTTGATTCGAAATGTGGTCAAAATGACAAATATGTCCGTTACCCTATAATATAATGACTATGCCATTTAACCAAATCTCACCATGGAGTAGGTCCATGATCTCACTAACACAGGCCTCTTACATGAGATTTAAAAAAATATAGCATGAAGTGCTACACCATGTATACTACTTTTATGTGAAACGAAAGATATTTTTCTCTTTATATCACTTTTAATCTTCTTAAGAATGCTGTACATAGAAATATATACAAACTATACAAATTATGCTCGTTAATCTTGAGATATGAGGAAAATTATACATTTATGGCTCTTCTACTGTCATCTTATTCTGATCGAAGTGCACTCTCACCTTCAAGTGACCACACGATGACCGAACATAATTCCTAACATTCAGTAAACAAAGGAAACTGACTTTTGTTATCAATTTCCCAAAATACTGTGACTTTCAAAGTGCATTTTGGTCATTCTGGAGTACTGTCAACGATTGAGTTATGTTATCTTAGAAGTTGTAAATTATATGTATACGGGTGAAATATGCATCAAAAGCGAATACAAATGATGTACTATCATGTCTACATCAGTTGCTAACAGTTCCTCGGTTTCTGAACTACAGGCGCTCCTGTTATCCCTGTTTTGTCATTGCTCCTTCCTTCCTTTTCATAAAAATACTTAAGTAAGACGCGTGTAAGCTGTAACTAGTAAGCACCAAGTCATTATAACGAGGTCGTAATATTTGACTTAGCAACTGATTTATCTAATTCTTACACACCAGACCTCAACTATTATAGAGTAAAATACATAAGTTCTGTAGTTTCTAGCCCTTTACAAAACTTTATTTTCTATCCTTGAAAAGTTCGAGAGCTGATTTTGAAGCTCTTACACTTTCAGGCCATGCGTGCATGTAAGTCATTTCTACATGCTCACTGAGTCTAAGATTCACTTGTATGTCTGTTTCAATTCTCCCCCTTATCCATCAACATGCGCAAGAGTTGTATTTCGATTCCCATTAAAAGGCTTCATAGAAACACCTTATCTCATATTTTTGCACATGTTGCTTAAAACTTTTTACTGTTACACTGCATGGCAAATGGTGATCATTGTGAAGTATGCTTAATTCTTGTATTTGAATAGATTATCTCTTGGTTCATGTTTAGCTAAAATCACTATAGTTCTTTATTATATACTTTCGTCTTGAATATGAGATTCCTTCACCTGTGGGCTATCACCACTGAGTATTTTTTGTCACCAACTTACGAAAAAAAAAAATGTCTACTAAAGACAGTAGTACTCCTTAAACTAAATCTCGGGTATCATACCCTTCAGTCACTAAACATGCACCAACCGATAAACTGGTATGTGGGGGTCAATGCAGCAATGTTTAATGTATTCCTATCTAATTGCACATGAATTATACTCTACTGGCATGAATGCATTATTTAAATACCTCATTTTATATACACTTATTATGCATCTGAATGGCCTGAATGCTCATACAAGTAATGTACTGAATATATATGTAGCCCTGCAACGGGACCCTAGCGACGACCTACTTTTTATTCATAAGTTTCCTGCTACAGTAATTGCACAATACCTCTGCAAAGAAGGCGTGACGTAAACTAAGCACGCTAAGATTGGCTGAATTGCCGGGTGGTTTGTTTCGTCTTTGGGGATCTCTGAATGCATGGGTACATACAATTTTAATTCTTAATCATATGGCCTTTTCCTTTTCTTTTCATATTGTAATGCATGTTTTCAATGCATTTTTTGTCTCGTGATGTTAGAACATGTTGCATTTGCCTCTTGTGGTTTGTTACTATTGGTTTTTTTCCCTCTAGTTTGGTTGCAATTTACATGCACTATATGCGTTGCTAGCCTCTTGTGGTTTGTTACTATTGGTTTTTCCCCCACTAGTTTGGTTGGGATTTACATGCATTATATGCGTTGCTAGCACTGACAAGCCATAATGGAGTAGCGAGGTGCGTCGTCTGGATTTCTGTTTCTGAGCAGCAGGGCCTGCGCCTGTAGTTTTGCAGCGGGGTCGTTTGGGTGGGGGCGCGATCGAGGCGGGTCCTGTGTTTGGCGCAGATTTTTTTTTTTTTTTTTTTTTTTTTTTTTTTTGGGGGGGGGGGGGGGGGGGGGGGGCTGCGGCCTTTACAACTTTGTCAGTGTGGCTTCGCGCCTCGGTACGCTATAGAGTACCGGGGTGCGACGTCGTACTGACCGGGTATGTCGGGATGTTGGTTCCGCACGGCCTTGTGCTGGACTTTGACGCGGCGCCGGGGACTGGATTTGCCTTGCTCGTGCCCTTTGCTTGAGTGATTTTGTGTTTTGGGGTCAGTGACCGGGGTAGCGGGCGGGTATGCTTTTGGCGCTTCGGTGCTCTGTGCTTGTCCGCCCTAACAGCGACTGAACTATGCGGGTTACATCCTGGCTGTTGGGGTACAATGGCCTGTGACTGGTAGATGAAATGTATACTGTGCAAACATGGTACGATTTAAGAGCAAGAGGCAAAAGACAAAACGTATCCTTTATAATTTATTTGCTTCTACATTCTCAGAGGTGTTGGTTGGGGGTCGTCGGGTTGTTTAGGATATGGACCTGCCAGCTGTTGGTTGGAAAAGATATGTATGTAAAACATATGGATTTTTTTTTGGCCAACGGTTGGTGGGTCCATGTTTTGAACGGCCTAGTGATTTTTAGCCGGCATTACTGAGAGTGTATCCATGAATTCATCGGTCAATACGCACTTCCCTTTTTCATCTGAGGGGTCCAGCATCAGCAAAACGTAGTGAATATTTTGTGCAAAAATCTTCAGCAATGTATACACATGAACCGCTAATACTCTGTGCACTCATAATTTTGCTTTGTCTGTTTTACTCATTGTATCTCTCCCTACTATTCGTTCTCCGTCGTCACATTCCTTCTATTCTTTTTCATTTTCATTGCTCTCTTCTATCATCTCGTTCTTCAACTATTCCTTTTCCTTTTTATGGCCCTTTTCTAACATCTCCCTCTTCATCTCATTCTTCTGTGGGGACACACGCATTTGAAAACTTCTGCATACTTTCTAACTTCCGCTTGACGCGTATATCTTTTTCAAATGGATAGTTTACCTACAGATATATTGCCTTTTGTAAGTGATGACGAAAATAACTCTGTTTTTGCTGTAGGCCTACATGATGATGATGATAACAATAACTTTAGCCTTGACTCAAGTACAGAACATAACGACTCTATAAATGACATAACCGATCTTTTGAACAGACAACATGCTGTCTTTGAATATGATTTTGACTTAAATGATGAAGTGCCCAATAATGTTGCCCAATATTATAACGAAGAGCAGTTTGCAGCTGAATTCAATAAGACAGAAACCAAATTTTCCATGCTACATTTTAACATCAGAAGTTTAAACAGAAATTTTGAAAACCTCCGTATGACTTTAGAAAACATCAAATATAATGCATCTGTCATAGGACTTACTGAAACCTGGTTAACCGACAATACATGTTCTCTTCTATCCGTACCTGGTTATACACTAATCACAAATAATAGGCCAAGCAGAGGGGGAGGGGTTGCGGCATATATTTCCACAAGGTACCAATTTAAGATACACACTGACATGAATATAACTTCAGCTTTAGAAAGTCTATTTATTGAAATCCTTAATCCAGGAAAGAAAGCTATTTTAATTGGTATCATCTATCGACCTCCTAGCACCAGTTGTAATGATTTTTTAGACGAATTTGAATCAATTTTATCCAACCCCCTTCTAACGAACAGACAGTGTTTCATAATGGGAGATCTTAATATTGACCTACTTAATCTTAACGATAATCTGACCCATAGCTATCTTGATCTCACTCTTTCACACTCTCTTTTCCCATTAATAGTTAGACCTACAAGAATAACTGAACACTCAGCAACACTTATAGATCACATATTATCAAATGTTCACCCATATCCTGAAGCTGGAATATTAATCACAGATATCACGGATCACTTCCCTATTTTTGCTAAATTTCCTGATCCTACTAAATATACACAACTTCCATCTCCAAAACCACGTAGCCTGACCCATGATAGTATTGCTCGTCTTAAGGAAAGATTACGTTCTCTCAACTGGACCGATGTATTAGAAACAGAAAATTGTAATGAATCATTTGACAAATTTATGGAGACGCTAACACTTGTATATAATGAAATCATTCCAGAAACTACAAATACAAAATTAAATTACAAAAAAAATCCTCGATCTCCATGGATTACTAAAGCCCTGTTAAGATCTATAAATAAGAAAAATAAATTGTATTACAAATACAAGCGCGACAATACTCATCAAACACGAATAAAATATACAAAATACAAAAATGTTCTAACTAGTCTTCTAAGAAGTGCTAAAAAGAATTATTATGCCTCCAAAATACTTTCTAGCAAAAACGATATGAAAGGTACCTAGAATTATAAACGGTGTCCTTAAGAAGAATGACCAAAAAAGGCTAATTAACACTGTCAACGTTAATGGTAGCTTAATTGATGACTCAAAAGTAATTGTAGAAAGTTTTAATAATTACTTCGTAAACATTGGAAAAAACCTAGCCGAAAACATACCTAGTACCAATAAACATTTCATGGACTACATGAACCAACCAAACCCTAATACATTATTTTTGTACCCAACAGACTCTGCTGAAATTACTGGAATTGCACTAAAACTTAAAAACCACAAGAGCCCTGGATTCGATAATATAACTAATACTTTGCTAAAGCATATCTTGCCAGACATCATTGTTCCTCTGTCACATATTTATAACATATCTTTATCCTCGGGTATAGTGCCAAACCAAATGAAAATTGCAAAAGTCGTCCCAATATTTAAAAAGGGTGATACCCATCAGATCACTAACTATCGTCCTATCTCGTTACTAACAACTTTTTCCAAGATCCTGGAAAAGATCATGTAACAGAACAATTAGTTTTCTTGATGAATATAACATACTGAGTAATGTTCAATTTGGTTTTCGTGAACAGCATAATACCACACATGCGCTCCTGACTCTTATCGACAAGGTCACGAACGCACTTGACCATCATTCCCACACTATCGGCATATTCCTGGACTTCTCCAAGGCCTTTGACACAGTGAATCATGATATACTTTTACATAAATTGAATCACTATGGAATTAGAGGAAAGGCCTTGGAGTGGTTCAGGAATTACCTTACAAACAGGAAACAATTTGTAGTTATTAATAACTGTTCATCCACTTTAGGAGACATAACATGCGGAGTACCACAAGGTTCCATATTAGGCCCGCTATTATTCATATTGTATATTAATGACTTTTATCTTTCATCCAGACTATTATCCTTTATACTCTTTGCTGATGACTCAAACATATTTTTTACCAATCAGGATCCACACCTGCTCACAGAAATCGTCAACATTGAGTTAAAAAACGTAGCAATTTGGATAACAGCAAATAAACTTTCCCTTAACCTTGATAAAACCCATTTCATGATATTTAGTAAAAGTATTACTGCACTTTCAGAACCTATAATTCTCAACAACCATGCACTTACCCAGGTAACCAATACCAAATTTCTTGGTATTACAATTGATGACCGTCTTTCCTGGAAATCTCATGTTATTCAATTATGTAAGAAGGTATCACATAACACCGGTGTCATTAACAAAATTAAACATTTTTTCCCACAGCCCACCCTGCATGTATTATACTGCACTCTTGTCTTATCCCTTTTGAATTATGGTATACTCGCTTGGGGCTACTCTATTAAACAAAATCTCAATAAAGTTATGTTACTACAAAAGAGGCTGATGAGAATCATTTGCAATAAAAGCTATCGTTCTCAAACTAACATTCTCTTTTATAATAACAAGGTCCTGAAAATTGACGAATTATATTTGTACAATCTTGGTTGTCTCATGTACCAATTGGAAAAAAATCAGTTACCAGAAAATTTATTGCAAATATTTTTGAAAAACAATGAAGTACAGAAATACCCCACGAGACAATCAAATATCAAATATAATACTATTAAATCAGCTCCCACCATTTTTTCATTTAAACGTAGACTAAAAAAATTCCTGCTGAATAGATATACATGTAACTGCTAAATGGTGAAAAATAATAGGGAAAATATCATTTCGAACCAAAAATTGAGCTAGAATGATAAGAACATCATTGCAGAATGGATTAAAATGTATAACACTGAAAAACATGTGGAAAATAAAGAAACCTTGAAACCTTGAAACCTTGATATAGTTCCTTATAAATTCGTTCTTATCGTATTATGTTAATATATGTATTTATTATCAGTTACCTATATAGCATTTTTAAGTACCCAATTTTGAATACCTGTTATTTTGTTTTAGTTCTATTATATGGATTTATATGCATAATGTATTGTTGTTAATTATGTATCCTGTTATTGCAATTTATTTTAGCCTTCGGGCTACAACTTTGCAAAGTTTTAATAAACCATTATAAAAAAAAAAAAAAAAAAAGGGGTAATGTCTTTGAAAACAATGTACATGTTTAAAAGAATTGGCGAAAAGTTGAAAAAGTTGCCAATTTTGATAAAAAACAATGATTTTGAACCTCTCAACGTGTTGCCAATTTAGGGATTTTAAATCTTATTCTCGTTTTTAAAGTTCCTGGGATCAAACGCAATATTGTCATGTAACAAAAATGGACACAGTGTGTGCAGAAATTTTTGCTCTTTCTACTCATGTATCTGGTATATTTTTCAGGGCTCTGAATCAAAAGTTATTGAGCCCAACCACAAAATGTGGTCAATTGTCTCGAAAGGGTTAAAGGTGTGAGGTGGTCTATAATTATGTTAAGGGCGTACAAAAAATTGATTTTACTCTTGTAGAATAAAGCCTAAAAAGACAGTGAGGAAAAGGCTCCTATTGTTTATATTTCTTTAGCTCATTTCTGTCCAGAGTATTTCACGATGACAGTAAGTCTCGATGAGGAGGTTCGCCTGGCAATGGATGTCGGATCTTCTGCTGGATCTGGTTCCCTGGTGTGGAGATTAAATCGTGAAAGTGGTGGCCAGACAGACGCGTCATCTAGTGTTTCTGGGAACGAACTCTACATCAGCAAGGCGAACAAAGAGGACCATGCAGGGATTCATCATTACTTCTACGAAAATCAGTTCTATAGAGGAGGACTGTTGAGGCTCATTGTTAGAGGTAACTTATTTTGCTTAGAACTTAGAACTTTCTCGTTTTTGAGTACGTTAAAGGGCTGGTCACATTTGTCTGATAACGATAACTATAGCGGTATTTTTCATTAAAGATACATCCTAGAACTGCTCTACTATTAACAGACACAAGCATGCTCACACGTACACACCATAATAGTAAGGTGTACCTTTAACTGAAAATCTCTTTACCATTGGTTATCGGACGAATTCCTTTAATTGATGTGCCGTTCATCTATTAACATACTTTAAGATCATAATATTAATGCTCTTTGGGTACATTCATTGAAAATTTTCTTCCGGCGCACTTATCATTTACATGCCTATCTAAGAATCAGGGGTTCCAATTTTAATAGCCCTTCTTTATAAACTATTTTTTTGCCGAATGAAGTGAGGTGATTCACCAAAAATAATCGCTATCCTTATCAGGACGGTACAAAGGACACTATTAATGTTATGTCAAATATAATTGTTGATATGATAAGGTAGTAATCCGTATTGCTCCTATCTCTTAGAGAGAACAGTTTAATGATAATATTTTTATTTATTCAAATTCCATGTACACAACGAATAAATGTTTGTAAAATCTTCATTATGTTATAAAATCACAGATTTTTTCCCCCTTTCATGTCTTTTCCAGCTTGTCTTGATAACATATGGGGTCCTGACTGTCAGTACACATGTCCTACCTGCTACAATGGTGGAGTATGTGATGACGTTAGTGGACGATGTATATGTTCACCAAGTTTCAGTGGCGACCACTGCCAGACTGGTGGGTGCAGGAATTTGAAATGATTTTACATTTTCAAAAATGTTTGTATTGACATGTTTAAAACTCGAGGGCTGCAATATTTTTACAAGAACAAGTAGAATTGCCGACATGAGGTTTCCACTTTATTAAAAAAGTAACTTTAACAAGGGCGTAGGCTGGTTTGGGCATGGGGAGGTGCACATCTTGGGGAGGTGGAACTAAAGTTTAGAAAATTAGAATAGATATCACATCACAAGCAAGCTTTTCCTGGACGATACAGTGTAGGTTATGTAGGTGTTTAAGTATTGTTCAGAAAATTATAAAGCTTGTGATTTGGTACCTTGCCTATAAGCTGCTTTGTTAATCAAATGATTGCTTACCTGATGTCAGTAATCATTCAATCAGCAAAATATCATTCAACAAGTCAAAACTATTTCCAGTAAAAACATTTACTCTTGAAGATGGCTGGTTTTTATTTTAGTTTAAATGTCGATTTAATCTCAGCTTATGCTGAATTCTGTCAGGCCACATTGCCTCCTTGATTACAACATATCTAAATCCAAGATTATGATGCCTAGGAAGGTTCATAATGTTAGTTTTAAATATACTAATAATGGTCAAGGGTTACAAAGTACATCAACTGAGAAATACTTGGGTCTTGTGATAAATAACACTTAAAATTGGAATGATCATTGTACCGAATTACATGTAAAGTGCAATAGACCTTTTTGGTACATAATACGGAGGGACTGCGTTGACTGACCAAAACCAGTTTTAAAAACCCTTTACAGAATCTTTAGTACGCTCATGTTTGGATTATTGTTGCACAGCATGTGATCCATACAGAAACAAAGCGGTAGCCAACTGATTGTAAAGATTAAAAAAAACCTTATACGTAAGAATGTTGAACAAAGACTGGAGTAGTACATGTAGTTACAACACTTTGTTACAAGAATTTAGTATGAATACATTAGAGAGTAGACGAAAGTACCTCCAACTTATTTTTTAGTGTTATAAGCTTGTTACTGACATCACAGATATAGGACGTAATAACATGTGCAAACCTGCGAACAGAATTGGAAGAACAGATCATCATAACTTAAAGATGCATGTACCCAGAACAGCAAGAACAGATAATTATTATATGAACTCATTCTATCCGAAAACTACAAACGACTGGAACAAACTCCCTAAAAGTATAGTCAACATGAAAACGCTTGGCTTGTTTCAAAAAAGTGTTAAAAACCACCTCAACCTGCAGAGTTAAAGGCCAAGTCCACACTAATATCAAGTTGATTTGAAAAAGTAGAGTAAAATTAAACAAGCATAATGCTGAAAATTTAAATTAAAATAAGAAAGTTACGAAATTTTAAAGTTTCGCTTAATTTCACAAAACAGTTATATGCACATCCTGGTCGGTATGCAAATGAGGGAACCGATGACGTCATTCACTCACTATTTCTTTTGTATTTTATCATATGAAATGTGAAATATTTCATTTTTTTTTCCTCATTATGATGTGAAACAAAAATTGATTCCTCACTGAACTTGTGGAATTGTCATTGGTGTAACATATTGTGATTCAAGGAAGAGCTTCCTTATTGTCAAATCTGCAAAAATTGAAATATTCTATAATTCATATAATAAAATACAAAAGAAATAGTGAGTGTGTGTGACACCATCAGCTATCTCATTTGCATATTGCATATCCACCGTGTTATGCATATAACTGTTTTGTGAAAATAGGCGAAACTTTAAAATGTCAAACCTTTTTTATTTTACATCCGATTTTGATGAAGTTTTCAGCATTATGCTTGTTTAATTTGACTCTATTTATTGAAATCAACTTGATATTGGTGTGGACTTGGCCTTTAATTAAAAAAAAACCTATCATTGCATATATATCACCATGCAACTCTGTGCTTGAAATGTTACAATCATAAAAACCATGACTGCACTTTCAACCAATCAGATGATGGGATTAGGAAAGATTCTTAAAGTGAGGTATATAAAGGATACTGAAGTCAAGCGGGCTTTCTGGGCCTGGGGGGGGGGGGGGGGGGTCACTCAGAGACTGAGTGAAGTGGTACCCATGCCGGGTACCCATGCTTGTCAAAAAAAAAAAAAAGTCGAATGAAAGGATCAGATGACGTCTTTGGGGGAAAAGGGGTGTTTTTCAGTCTTACATTCGACGGTTTTGAGAAAACGGGGTGTTTTTCAGTCTTACATTCGACGTTTTTTTTTTTTCTTTTCTTTTTTTAGAAAAATGGGTGTTGAACAGTCTAACATTCGACGTTTTTTGAGAAATAGGCGTTCTTCGACATTTGTTGGTACATTTTCCTACGCCATTTATGCCTTTTAAGGGTATATTTTACAATATCCTTTTAGAGGTAGAATTTGACACCAAGAATTACTTCCTTTTGGGTCCAGTTTTGAGGTGCTTAGACGAGCATGGGTACCACTTCAGTCCGCGAGTGACCCCCCCCCCCCCCCAGGTTCCGGGGCGTTTAAGTAATCTCTGTTTCGGGCGTCAGTTTCGGGTGTTATAGGTGCGAAAGGGTTTTAATTAACTATAAGTCTCGCGGTACTGTCGTCATGAGACAAGAATGGATTTGGCCGACCTCTATGGATGGCCTGACTTTTAGTATAAGGTTTGGGGCAGAAATCAAGACTAATAATTGTTTTAAAGAATGTTTCGGGTCATGTGCCCCCTTGTTTTTGAAGCTGTTGAAAGGAGGAAAAAAGTTTTTGTTTGTTTGTTTTTTTTTTTTTCAGGGGCGGAACTCCTATGCCTCCGCGGGGGGGGGGGGGGGGGGTGCACGTGCACCCAGTGCACCCCCCAGCCTACGCCCTTGTTTAAAACAGATAATGTTCAACGCCGTCAAGTATTTGAGTACCTGAATATAAAAACGGCCCAAGTCCAATTTTTGGCCAAATTGAGTTAAACATGGGAAATTGTTGCTTATACATATGCCCACCTTGTGTATAAATTATAAACCTGAATTCCCCCTGGAAGTGCCTAAAATGAATGAGTGAAAACTAGTATGAATTTAAGAATGGCCCAAGTCCAGGACTTGGGTCACTTTTACATTCATATCATAGCGCCCTCTCTCATCACTCCTTGTCTAAGCTTGCTTACTCCCAAACTTCCCTCATGTTTGGCAATTTGCATCCAGTATTTAGAAGAGTGTATTGTTAGTGTCAGCATTTTGCAAAAAGCACGTGTAAAGTGTAAACAGTAGTGTTGGATAGTAAACCCTACGTTAGATGTGGTACAGATAATTTTCAATTGAGTCGACAACCTGAGATAACTATTGTAGCCTTGGATTTCTCATTAAAATGTTATTTTTATGCCTTCAGAAAAGGGTTGCAGTATCCTACATTTAAGTAAATCTATCACATAATGAAGAAGGCCTTTAACGGGTCTGACTATGCAGAATGTGTCTAGTTGTCTAAAAGACACCAGACGTTGTCTTGCTTGTTTAGGTAAATATTTTTATGCAAAATATTACTGCTGCTGCATTCCAAAACTTAGTAATGCCCAACAGGCGTAGGACGCAATCATTTCCCTCTTATGATAACATTAATAATATTGTCGACATGAGGCATTGTCAACTTTACAATGATAAATATTTTTTTTTCTCTGCACGTCATGAGCTCCCCAATTCTTAAAAGCGTTTTTATCTTCTTTAAAGTGCTGGACTCAGAAACTGATCTAGTTCATGTAGTTTAAATTCGTCGATACGAAACCTTCACTTTCATGAGAATAGCTTCAACAGTTACTGATTGATATTTATTTTACATTAATAACCAAGTGTGTGACTCTACCCATTTCGGTGCTGATTGTGAATTGGACTGTAACTGCGATGGTAACTGTGACAGAGAGAGCGGATGTCAAGCTACGTGCTCCAGCGACTACGAGGGTATATACTGTCAAGGTGAGTGCAACTGACCCCTTATCCTTGTAGTGTTATCGTTTGAATTAAATTGAATATATTTACCACTTTCATAAAAAAACAAAAACATGCAAAGCATAGGCGTAGACGGGGGGGGGGGGGGGGGGAAGGGGCCATGGCCCCCCTATTCAGCCCCTTAAAAAATATCAAAAAATGCGAGAGCGAAAAAAGCGGTTGAAGTGAGAGAAAAAAAGTCCAAAAGGCACTACGAGCCGTTATCTTTCAATCAAAATTTGCTAAAGCGTCAAAGTAGGGGAACCCCCCCCCCTCCCTGCTCCCACCCCTGTTACATCCAGTGCAGTACTGCGTCCAAATAACTGAAAAGCAGTCCGGGCGTCGAACTAACTTTCCGCCTTAAAAAAAGCCGTTATCTTGCTCTCAAATTTGCTATAAAACGTACCTGCACCCCCCCCCCCCCGGTGAGCACGCTTCGCGTCTTCACGACGCCCCCCAAAAATGAAATCCTAGCTACGTGGTTGGATCCTTCACGTCTGGCCCCCCCCCCCGCTATTGAAAAAATCCTGGCTACGCCAGTGATGCAAAGTTAACTAATACAACGGAATATTTTTACAACAGGCTTATAGTAAACACAGTAACATGCAAAAACACATCAAAGGAAATTACGAAATGGTTTGATCATCAGAAAGTTACAAACCTTATAGATATATGTTCCTTTGCAAAATGCACGTTAATAAAAAAAGAAATAATACAATGGTAATTTCAAACAAATGTTGCGACGCTTTTACACTATCTTTTGATCCATCCATAATGCTATGTATTTTACATAACGCATGAGTAGAAAGAACAAAATGCACCAACAGACTTGAGTCTATTTCTTTTGCAGTATATTGATTGATTGATTAATTGATTGATTACCACCAACAACATTTAAGTACAATACATTATTTTTATACAATGATGTTTACATATAAAGGAAGAAAAGCATTGGTTGGTAAAGGGGGCCAGATAATAGCACATGTGTTAGTCGAGCCTGACCCACAACAGAAAAAACAAAGAAGTATTTTGGTAAAGTTCAATTACCAAAATTAAAAATAACTAGAAATTTAATTCGTCACTGAAGACGAATTAGGTGGTCTGTCCCTGTGGCAAATTGCTTTGTCAGATGTGATAATATTTCTGCAAGATAATAATCATGATAATGTTGACGAAAATGATGATAAGATGGTCATATAAGTGATAACAATGACGATAATGATATATTGATAATGATGATCATAATGACAACAATAATGATAATAACCACGATAACCGAAGTCGCATAGCGCCCATTCAGGTTCACTTTTAGGGGCGATTTTTTGAAAAGTGCTTGAAATGGCATAAAACGTGTGCAAAATGAATTTGGGAGGATTTGGATCATTTCTAAATTTTGAGCACGCACGGACGCGCGTACGGATGCGTACGCGCGCGTTTAACGAAAAGACCTTGACTGGAATGACAGTGACCTTAACCATGCCAAATATGAAAGAGAAATGACATTTCGTTATGAAGATATGACCAGAACTTGATTTTCACAAAATGGCGCCTGGATGACGTCACGATAACCTGATGACCTTAAAAAATATGTGACCCATCACGTCAAAATGAGACAGAAGTCGCATTTTTTGAAATTTCATTTTATTATTGATTATTATTCTCCGTTTCATAAGCTTTAATTTGGTATATAGTTCAACTCTAGAGAGTGAGTATTAGTGGATATAATAGCTTTTGAAACTTGAGTAAAGTAGGACTGTGGAAAAGTATTTCTTCGAGAAACACGCTTCCAAAGTTGACTTCCGTTTTGCCGACATGCAGCATTTTCCGTTTGCAATGTCAACTAGATTTGAAAATAAAACCCTTAGCAACCGTTTATTAATTCTAATAAAAACTAGTCCTTATGTTTCTTTAGGATCTCTTCTCATGAAAACATGAATTTTAATTCATTTAAGCCATGAATTCTAACTCTTTAAGGGGTAGCAAATCAAGTAGTTTCACAGCACTGAAAAAGCTTCCCGCATCGACTTCGTGCTTTTTTCATTAAGCCTTTCATATGCCGGTATACTCTTAGGTTGAATAACCTAGCTATAGCATGTATAGTCATCAGGTTTATAAGTCTGTCATTTTGTGCGGGGAAATGTTTTAGATTATAGTTTAAACTTTAAGAGGTTTTCATTTCATTATATTTTTTCTAAATTAATCATGTAAACTTGATTTCTTTCAATGTTATTTGCTTTCTTTTTCAAAGCTTGGATTCGATTGTCGCAAAGTCATTCAAGCATGGCAAAATTACTGAATAGACGAATCTTTGCCAACCATGATATTGACAGAGATCGTTGATGTCTGAATATAAAGCTAACTTTTTTTACTAGTGAAAGAGCAATAAAATTCGCCGCTTTTTGAAGCTTAGGAATTAACTCATGATTATTGATTTTCTCTCTCTCTCTCCTTCTATATCACGCACCTGTTTCATAATCTCGACAGAATTGTCTTTCCTTCTTTTATAAACTACCTTTCTTTTCTGTTTACTTTTTACCAGATTAAACAACGATGGATTGAAACAGCTTCATAATAGAGAAACATTTTTATCCTGCTCTAGTTAATTCATTCTACCTTTTAAAAAATGTATACAATCTACTAGTTTCTGAAAGCGTCTTTCTTCTCTTTTCGCCATATCAAAGAGGTATAGAATTCGCCCCTTTCAAAGAACAAGGATTAAGTCACCTCCTGCATGCGCAAGTTGATTATTGATTTTTCTTCTCTCTCATTGTCATTCTAAATCACGCGCTTGTTTCATAATCTCGAGATAGGTCCTTTTCTGTCTGGTTAAAAAGCTACATTTCTTTTCTTTTCGGCTTTTACACAAATTAAAGAATTGGTCGCTTATCATGCTTATTATCCTCATGTTCAAAAGCGGGATGAAGATAAACTGCTTCTTAGCGCCGCTGTAGAACTAGAGCTTCAACAAACAAACAAAATAATGATAACTGCTTTTTGTAAAAATTAACGCCCAGACAATTCTCTCTTTAAACGAATAAGAGCATTGGCTGCTAATTATCATCATGTTAACTGGTGGTATGAACATGATGAAGATAAACTGCGTCTTAGCTTGAAAGTCATAGTTTCTCTCCGCTCTAGTTAACTCGAGCTTAAAACAAATCAGGTACTTGTTTCATTATCGCAACCAAGGGCCTTTTCATTCTAGTTGAAAAGCTAATTTTCTTTTCTTTTCGGCTGTTAAAAGAGTTACAGAATTGGCCGTTTATTATCCTCATGTTCAACAGCGGGATGAAGATAAACTGCTTTTTTGCACCGCTCTAGTTAACTAGAGCTTCAACAAAAAAAATAAATAATGATAACTACTTTTTGTAAAAATTAACACCCAGACAATTCTCTCTCTCTCCTTCTAAATCTTTCACCTGTATCATAATTTCGACAGTTCTTCTTAATTCTGTTTTGAAAGCCAACTTTCTTTTCTGTTCGGCTTTTTAAACGAATAAGAGAATTGGCCGCTAATTATCATCATTTTAACTGGCGGTATGAACATGATGAAGATTAAGATAAACTGCATCTTAGCTTGAAAGTCATCATTTCTCTCCGCTCTAGTTAACTCAAGCTTTTAAAAAAATGTAAACAATCTACTGGTTTTTAATACATGTAGCTAAATTTCTTTTCTTTTCGCCATGTTATAAAGAGGTATAGAATTCGCCCCTATTGAAGAGCACGGATTAAGTCACCTCCAGCATGAGACGATTATTGATTTTTTTCTCTCTCTGTCTTTGTCCTAAATCACGCGCTTGTTTCATAATCTCTACACACATGACACATGCAGGTACTTTTCTTTCTGGTTAAAAGGCCAATTTCTTTTCTTTTTAGTCGGCTTTTAAAAGTGTTACAGAATTTATCCCTTATTATTTTCGTGTAAAACAATGTTATTGTTTGTAAGACATCTTTTCACTCCACTCTAGTTGCAAATTCTTTTATAGAGATCACGTGACTGCGAACATCCAATGAACAAAGCCCCGCGTCGCTAGGGGCGGGGCCTAGCGGAAGACTTTCTTTTCGCGCTGGCTCTCGCCAGCTGTCCGAAAAAAAAGAAGAGTTGACCGAAAAAAAACACTCGCAGAAAAACTGCTTTTTCTACCCTTTCCCGTTATATTTAGGACTCAATTTTTTAACAGAGCATTCATGAAATATTGTGGATTCAAATCAGCGAAGAAAAAAAAAATTACAAAATTTGAAGATTTTAAAGATTTGCTCAATTTTCTCAAGTTCTAGCCCAGCGACTTCTGTCTCATTTTGACGTGATGGGTCACATATGTGGGAACTTGACGTTATTAGGACTGATAACTGACGAAAATATGAAGAAAATTGACTGAGCCGATTTTGAGAAATCGTGATAACGAACTGGACGATATGATATTGCAGGACAGATTATCCCCTTAGCTTTAATACACGACAGGGAATGAGATTGTACACAAACTAATGCACACTACTTTCCAATAGACATAACACGCAAAATTAGGCAGTTTATTACATTGTTTGTGATGGTATATGTTATAATAGTCAAAGAAGATGGTAAAATGAAAGGCAAAAAAAAAAAAAAAAAAATGGTCCCACCGGGAATCGAACCGGGGTCGCCGGAATGGGAGGCAAGTGCCTTACCAATGGACCAAAATATTTCCAATAGAGATAACACGTAAACGAAATACGGGATTCTGAAATCACATTTTGTAGTTAAAAAAGGGGCATGATCCCGACATCTGATCAAAAATTGGAGGTCACACTTGTGAAAACATATAGTCTCAGCTATAACATACTAAAATTTGGAAGAAAATTACAAGAAATTACAAAGATACTGCTCAAAGAAGACGGGAATGTAGAATCAAGATTTGAGAAACAGTCATCTCCTATAGAGAATACACGCAAAATGAGAAAAATTGACATGCCTCCTTTAATCGCTAAAAATACGCCATGATGCCTTTGTCAAAATGAAAAATCGTGGATCTTGTAGAGAATTGTCTCAGCTACAACATATCAAAATTTGGAAGAAAATCGACAACCTATTACTGAAATATTGTCAAATGAATACAAAAATTATGATGTCATTTTTTCAAAATCGAATTTTCGAATTCATAGGCAAATATGATGACGTCACAACATTTGAGTGGCCAAAATTATGCATGAATTCAGATCTACAACTTACTGGCGTTCGGAATATGTAATAAAATTTGGGGGTCAATGGACTTTCTGACGAGCTATGGTGGATTATAGATAGGCATGTTTTTACCAATTTTTACATTATATTGCCCATTGATGCGCGCACGGATTTTAAAGTTTGACGCGCGCGTGTGGCATTATGGAAGGTCGAGAATAACTGTAAATAGTTGGAAATTGTCAAGAATAGAGTAAGGAATTCAAACCATGCAAAAAAAAAACGGCGTTTTTACCTTCCGTACGTGCTGCGCCCGCGCATAAAGGGTGCGCGGACGCGCATGGACAGAAAAAATTGAAATGCTTGAAATGACATGAACCGTACTCTGATTTGATTAAAAAGTGATTTTGAGCATTTTTAAAATTTGACGCGCGCGTACGTGCGAGTCATGATACGTGCGCAAATTTTCATGACATGTGTACCAAATATGGTTCATTTTTGACCGCTCGTTTTGAAGATATGATCAATAATGTGATTTCACAAAATGGCGCCTGGATGACGTCATGATGACCTGATGACCTTGAAAAGTTTCCATTGACATCTTCATTATGGGCTTTATAACTGGTATGAAAATTACGGAAATTGATATTGTCAGTTTTGAGATATCGTGCGTACACAATTTGAGGATAAAAATAAAGATGATAAAGAAAATTCTGACGAAATTAAGAGGTGATCTGTCTATGACAGACCACCTAATAATAGTTAACAATGAAGTTCAACAAGTAGAAAGTAATGATGTTAAATACATTTCTTGTACCTATACAGACTATTTGCATGAATGTTTTCATATGTGATTTACTCAGCAAGTGTGTCGTAACAGAATTCCGAAACCTACTTCTAGACCTGGTTAATCTGATTTTAAAAGGTAATCTATTCCAAAATTCACTACCAATGAAAGACAATGAAAATTGTCCTTGCGTCGTTCTGAATTTTGGTAGACGCAATTGTCCACTTTCCTTTTGCCTTGTGAAGTACCTATGCTGTATAATGTCACAGTAATTTACTAAAGTATGAAGCAAGTTGTTATTATATAAATAAAACATGAAAGTAGAAATTGACAAATCATGCAAATCATATACATTAAGGATTCGCAAACTTTGGAACAAAGGAGTCGTGTGAGTTCTCCATTCACTGAATGTTATGGTGCGGACCGTCATTTTCTGTGAATACAGTATGCTTCTTAGGCTAGTCTTATAAGTGCTTCCCCACACTTCTATTCCGTAAGTAATGTGTGGTTGTATAAAGGCTTTATATAGCAGTATTAAAGTGCGTCTTGGTACAAACTGTCGCAACCTAAATAACACTCCAACTTTCTTTCTTATGCACTGATTTACAAAACGAATGTGCTTATTCCAAGACAGATGTTTATCAATGTTGATTCCAACAAAAGTGGCAACATCAACTTCTTTGATTTCCTCACCAGCTATTTTCAGTTTACTATTCACACCTATTTTTTCCCTCTTGCTACTTATTAGCATGAAATTAGTTTTCATCGAGTTTATTGTAAGTTTATTGGCTATGCACCAGTTTCGTATCTTCTGTATGTTGTTATTCACTTCATCTGCATCAATTTCGACCTGGTCAGCTGGAAAACTATGGAAAAGGTTCGAATCGTCGGCAAACAACCGAAAATTGAAATACTCAGTTACTGAAGGCAAATCATTAATGTAGATCAAAAATAAAGTTGGCCCTAGAACTGATCCTTGTGGAACACCACATTTTATCTCCTTCTTTTGGGATAATGTTTGACCACACTGAACAAACTGAAATCTGTTACTAAGATTCTAGTGATAACCCTCGAATGCCGTAATTGGAGAGTTTACCTACAAGTATATCATGATTAATGGTGTCGAAAGCTTTCTTGAAATCAATGAAAACACCAAGGGTAACTTTCCCCTCATCTATAGACTTCAAAGTTGCATTTATCAAATTGATTAATGACAATTTGGTACTATACTTCTTCCGAAACCCATACTGGTGGTAATAGAAAGCATCATTTGGTTCTAAAAACTGTATTAATCTGATATTTATTAAGTTTTCAAATATTTTACCTAAGACAGGTAAGTAGTATATATACGCCCCCCTCGGTACCAGGGTGGAGCAGGTGGAGCAAGGTTGCTCCACCGTGAGTCATTCATGAATATGGATGAGGTGACGTCACGCATGAATATGGATGAGATGACATCATCATGGCAATGTATGATGTCATTTCCTGTTGAATTGAATAGGTGTTAATGAGGAGGGGGAAGTGGGTATTTCCCCTTCGCATGAAGCCAATACATGTCTGATCATTCAAGCGTAACGGTATTGCATAACTTTTGTACATTACATGGTAGGCAATCACATGGAATTTTCCGTTCAGATAACATTGTCCACAGATAACATTGTTCGATAAGAGTTTGTCTGAAGCATTCCTGTTTCAATTAGATAGGTGTTAATGAGGAGGGGAAAGTGGGTATTTCCCCTGCGCATGAAGCCAATGCATGCGTGATCATTCGAGCGTAACGGTATTGCATAACTTTTGTACATTACATGGTAGGCAGTCACATGGAATTTTCTGTTCAGATAACATTGTCCAGGGGCAGAGTTGACAAGGAATTATTTGAAGCATTGAATCATGCTTTTATTAGCAATCTACCAAGTTCATAACCGTTCTTCTGTAAGAAGAACATCTGGCAGAATATTGACCAAATATTTTTCATGCCACATGAATGTTGAAAAAACCCAAATATTATATTTATCACCAGAACACTATTATGACACAATGAAAACGACTTCCACCCTGAACACATACAAACTATGAACACTATGAACACATGCAAACTATGAAAACCAACCAATGCAACGCGGTTTGAGGGGTTAGTCAAGATTAGGCTCAATATCTGGCTTCATTTATTTAAATGAAAGTGGTAACGATCGACCGTACATTATGTCTTCTTTAGTAAATGTTTCTGCTTCATTTTGAAATATAATGCTCTTTCCCTTCTTATCCACTTCTTTTTCCATTCTAACTCCTTCTTTTCCATCTCACTCTCCTTTTCTCCCCTCTTTACGTCTTCTGAACTGACATCTTTTTATAGTCCTTCCTTGCTTTGCCCCAACTTTCGACTTTGCTCTTTTTCATTCTCTCTCTTTTTATTTCTGTTCATAATTTTTTTTCCCAGAAGTTTTCGGATTCGTTCAAACTTATATTTTTATTTGATTTTTGTTGTAATCCAATTGATTATTTCTTTTGAAGACTCCATCTACATGCTATCCTATGTGCAATTCGATACAGTACAATAACTCTCCATTTTCTCTCATACCTTAAGTGCTATACGACAAATAGCTTATTTTGCAACTTGCGCGCAAAAACAACACTCAACTTCAAAATAAACTGGTTTTCTAATTTGCACATTCTTGTTGCTGTGAAAAAACAATAAAATATATCTTATGAGATGCTGACAAATTCCTACAGTTTGTACAACTTCAACCTACTTCTACCCCCCGTTTGAATAAAATGATTTTGGATTCATAGACTCTAAAAAGTAGATGCAATTTTATTTACACACATACATGTTTGGATTTATATAAATCATATGTCTTGTGATAGAATCTTCATAAAGAAAGGTGTTTCCTGTAATATAATGGTTGTGCTTGAATGAATAAATCATTATCATTTTTTTTTCATGTCATAGGCTGGCAGAACTAAATAACAAAATCTACCCCATTTGCATAATTCTCTCCGATCTTGCCGTTTAACCGTCACTAATCAACTGTTGCTAGGGTATGATATAAAGAATAAATCATGCTTCAAATCTTACATACTCTTCTTAACTCCACCCATTGTTTTCTGAAAATGTGATAACGTAGCATATATTGTTGAACAGAAGTTATCATAATTGTAAACTCACACTGTTAGTCTTCGGACTTTTTGCTGAGTCTTTTTTTTTTTTTCATTTCATAACCTGAGTAAGTAATTATATATCAATAAGTAAAATACATCATGCACATGATAAAAATTCTTGAGATCCAGAGATTCACTATATCTACTGAATTTTTAGCAGCACTGTGTATCATTTCTATAAACTATCTTTCTTTCCAGGAAGAGGAAAAAGAAGACAGTCGAACAAGAAGTGCACACCTATAATGATTTGAAGTTAGATAGTATTGCCGATAAGTCTACCTACGAGGAAATTGACACGTCACGTTACAATATTCCTTCCAGAATCCCTGAACCGTTACCACAGACCCCGGTGCGGGATAGTGAAGGGTACGAGAATGCTGAGAGAGTCAGACAGGTAGCGTCTGTATCATATTCTTGACCAGGAATCCTACCATTACCCTGAAGACTACCAACTAGATAACTACTTCCCAAGTAATCACCCACAAACGACCTACAAATATTACCCCCCCCCCCTCCAAAAATATTCACGGATATGTATTTTCCAGATCCTCCCGATAATAGGGGCATTTTCCGTAAATCTGTGGTGGCTGATTAACCGGGAGCCGACGAAGAGGGCTTATGTACTGTACCTACGTCTCCCCCATTTTATTATTTTTCTTTAAGAAAAATGTTTTCTTTATCATCTCTCATATACATGTAATTACGTCAAAGACTGTTTTTTATTCTTAATGGAATCTACAATATTGCAAGCCTAGCTTCTTTGTTACCAAATTATTCCAACTTTAAAATGATGGAAATATTGATCTGTGTCTCTATATATTCACTTTCATTTTTTTTCTTCTTTTATTAAAAGTATTGAATATATTTTCCTATATTATTTTGATAGTGCAACGGTCATTGTTTATGTTCCGTTTATGTGATTTGAAATATGAAAATAAACTGCAGCTGAAACAGAAGCGGGTTCAGGAGAGGGCTTAAGGGTTACATACCACCCCCTCTCCAGACTTTGGCATCTAACAATCTTTGTCACATCGCATTTTTACTTATTTTTACTTTTTTTTTTGTTGATCATATATTGTTTTGTTAAAGATGAAAATTCATGAAAAGGCTATAAATGGACACTAACAGTGGATGTCACTGCAATAAAGGGTTGCAATTTTTCTTACTTTCTGAGCTGTCCTGAAGGATGTAGTAACTGGAAAATTTATTTTCAGGCAAGAGAGATAAGCCACCCACCGCGAAATTTTGCCAGTGGGCCTGTGTCCGGATGCGCCGGGTGACGTGTGTGAGGGGTAATTTTCCTTGGTCGGGGGCTCTGGTTGTAGCTATTCAGATAATTTAAAAAGTACAGTCATGAAGAAATTTAAATTAGAGGCAGAGTAACTGATTTGAGAAAGTTCAATAATAATTGTATGGTTAAAAGATTAACACAGATTAACACATTATGATAAATAATGTTGGATGTCTGCTCACCAACCTGCCACCGAGGCGATGCTTTCTTGTAACAAAAACAAAGAACAAAAAAAAAGAAGATAAATTGTCACTTACTTTGTTTAATTGATACATAGAAGCTTTATTGTGAAATAGTGACTGAAAATCAGAAGACTGAGCACCAATCATTTGGTATATGTGCATATGTTTATCCATAGATAACAACAATGCACCTAAAACGATGATTGGTTAATAATGGCAGGGTTTGAATGTTATTACACCAAAAATGTTGCTGGTAGAAATTATTATTTTCTAGCACTTTTAAAGTGAATGAAAGGAAATATATTATTAGTAAATATTGGTTTGAGAAACACAAGATTCGTATTATTCAATGAATTTGTAGTGGAAATATCTAGTGTTTACTAATACTTACACGGTATTGTAAGTAAATTATATACAAATATTATATAAATGTAACGCAAGTAAAGTTAGACAACGCAACCAATTATATTGTTCCAGTTATTATTATGTCATTTAATGTTTTACTTTGTTTATATTGAATAGATAGTAAAAGTATTATCAGTAGAAATAACACGATAAAAACTACTTTCGAAAAATAAACTCAAGGGCAATTTCAAAGGCCTATTGTACTGCCAATAGAAATCAGGTTCGGATTACGTAATACTCCACTGTAATGTTCACACATTTCTAAAGGTGATAGACAGGGCTATTGAAATTGCCTTGAGTTGTTTTTTCGAAAATAGTTTTTATCGTTTAAATAATAACAACATAAATTACAGCTGTTAACAATTTTCAATTGAAGACAATAGGCTGCTGCATAAAGATTGAAACCTGGGGGGGGGGGGGGATGCATGTCTCATTGAGACCTGTACATCATCCACGTAAATCACTTTCTGTAAAGCATCATAAACGGGGATTGCAGTAGGAGTAGTTTTGATACCCTAAACGGGGAAACCCCTTTAACATCTCTGATTTTTATACCCCTTCCACAGGTCTTCTTCTTATCACCTCTGAATTTGATACCCATTTTCCTGATTTTTGCTGTTTTTAATACCCTGAACGAGTAACCCGGCTTACGCGCCTAATGCTGAAAAAGTACCCTTTTATCCGTTTTCGTGTACGCGGATGATGTACAGGTCTCATTGAGACATGCCCCCTCCCCAGGGGATTGAAGCAAAACAAGTTTGGGTTTTATTGATACTAGTGATGTTATGTATCGCCATTTTAGTTATGTGATACAAGTTGTATCTAATGTGATAAAATACTAATCATTTGAATATACTTAACTGTTCAGTATTTTGGGAGTAGGCACATTTACCAAATATCTAAAATGCTTACCCGCCATTCAAATTGTACTGACAAACTAATCAGTCAAGCCAATGAAAAGTCCATTAAAATGTAATAAATTGTTGCAGTTTACTTATATTAAAAGAAGTAACATATTTATAACATTATATTCTAGTGTCTAAAGGAAAATCCAATCTACAGTATGTTGTTCGATATGAAACCAGAAGAAATCATTAAAAAGTATTACATTAAAAAACAAATCTTTATCTGTTAAAATGTTTATTCAACATTCTTATTATAAATGTAGATCTACATCGAGATTACTTTATGTCACACTTACTCTGGCAGAGTTATCCTGGAAATGAAATGTAAATTTTCTCATGGAATAAATGAACAGCATGTTTATGGAAGTATTTTGTGCGTTATACAGCAGTACAAATCGAAGTCTATTCGTCATTATGAAAACCTATATTGTTTTTTAAACGTTCATCTAATGATACAAATGGAACAATCTTATTCTAGTTATTTACTCCGTGCGTAGTAAGACTTTCCATTTATAAAGATAACTTTCTCAGCTTCTCTCACCTAGGTAATCAATCAAACATGCAGGTGTACCACCTCACCGGGATTTCCCCCTACTCTTCTACGAATAATGCTGTGGGTTCTTAGTGTGCAATGGTGGGGACTTTCATCTACATCTTTATTTAACGTCCTAGCTGAGGGACGGAGTGTTTTCCACTGCGACATAGCCTGCGTCCATGAAACAGGTGAGCGCAGGCTTCAGTCATCCGCCCTGGTTGGATTCGAACTCACGATTTTTGTTCGAAATATAAGTACAGGAAGACGCCTTACCGACTGAGCAAACCCCCCCCCCCTTTAAAGAGCCCCTGCCATCCAAATGCAAGTTGATGTACCTGTTGGTGTGCAGTCCTAAATAATCTCATAATTTGATATTTAAACTTCTAAATATGTTTCATAGATTTTTGATTATTTTTTAAAATAATTTTTTAAAACCTGCTAAGCCCTACCCACTTAAAGAAATCCTTCAGATCACTTTTCCCCTGTGACATCATCTGTCAATCATCAGTGAGCTCATAGCGATTTTGCCAGTGAAAGTGGTATTTAACTTTGTAAGAGATGACGCATGTTACAATACAACATGCAACAATACCAACATAGGAGTTGCTATGTCAGGCATGCTGTAGCATCAGCAGGAAAACAAAGGCAATGCGGAGGTGTTGTATGATATGAAAGCATGCAATTCTATTATGAGCATGAGCTGAACTGGGGGAAATTGCAAACCACTATCTATGCTACAGTGGTCCTCCAACCCAGCACACACTATTCGTATTATATGCGTATGAAAAGCAGGAAATATGTAGAAGACAATGGTGTTCGTTACTACTCATATAGATTTCAGAAAACCAATTCAAAAACACATTTCCGAAACGCCTCTCCGATTTTACGAACCCGAAAGTGGCAGAGAGCGAAATGGGTCCCTATTTATGACGTCATAGGATGGAATATACGCGCCGCGGCTATAGCTAGCTAGTAGTTCTTCACCTAAATAAATATTTTGACCATAAACGATCACGTCGATTTTTCATGGATTTTACTACTTTTATAAAGAGAAAAAGCAAGACTACAGTTGCATGAGATAACAATCCTCTTTTACTTTAGTTGTATAGGTACGAAATCGACCTGGAATTAATTAGATCTATGATCGTTTGATGAAAACAGCCTTGCCTCAAATTCTCAGAAACAGAATAACAGGGCCATAAGACACTTGCTTGACTAAACATTTGTAGCATAAAAGTAAACAAAGTTAACTTATTGTCTAAGGAAGATGGGTGCTTCTTGTAGATCTTGGTTTTTCTGTGGCAAAATTATGGCTCATTGTTATAAAATGACATTTTGTTTAAATTCGTCAGAAGTTGAATTCCGCGCTCACAACACAGCCATAGTGATCTTTGCACCATAAACTTTATATCAGTGCCGTCACCAGCTTTTTTCAAGGGGGGTGCCTTTTGGGAAAAAAAAGACAAAACTTACCAACTCCAATGTCAGGCAGTGGTGCTGATGGCGCAGATATGAGCTGTTCGACACTACACAATAAGAACATGTCGCCCTTTTCAAAAGACATCCCCCCACCCGGCGACGCCCCCCCGAAAAAAAAAATCCCTTTTTTTTTGTTGGTCTGGAGGGGGGTGCGTTCGCACCCTCCGCACCCCCCTGGCGACGCCCATGTATATCGATATAAAATTCGACCATATTTATAGCCTATGAATAGCAGCTTTAAGCAGAGTAATATATAAGCTCGTAGTTTGGTTTATTTTACCTGACTGTTAAGAAACAATGTGTATACATGTAAGTAAGCAAGCAGGGGACTGACGGCTTTAAGTCCTCTCTGAGGGACTTGTTATTGAGGATTAATGCCTTTAATACCAAAGGGCACTAGCGCATCCACTTGGTTTCGAAACCAAGTCCTCCAGATACGAGACCACTGCTCTACCATTGAGACCCCCTCCCGGGGGGAGGGGGGGAGGGCACTCGACCCCAAAAGTGGTGAGTATGTGCCGCCGGCAAGAAAGAAAATGGGGGCTTCGGAACGAGCGTAACATGAAAAGGATGGTCTTCGGAACTACTAACATTTTGGAAAAAAAGGGGGGGGGGGAGGGGGTCTTCGGAACTGGATTACAATATAAATATGATCGTACGGAACTGGTTCCCACAAGCTCACATTAGCTAAATACGCTGTGTGTCACGGCAAGTCTATGGTATGTGTATAAGCGGGGTTAAAGGCATTGATTCCCTTTGCCCAGGATTGAAAAAAAAAAAAATCACTGTTCCAGCTAATGCTGTAATCATAATCATAGTAATTGCAAACCTTTAGCGCAGACAGGAATCGCCTGAGTTTTATAAGCTGATCGGTCGTTTATATATCAAGATATTTACGATTGAACATTGATGTCGGGATAGAGTACCACCGAACCCTAAAGAACTCTTACGGTTGGCCTACCTCGCTCTATCACAGAATACCGTACGGGCTGGAAACCCGCTCTGAAATCGCCAAGCGCTGGTGCTTGGTTTTTGTGACTGCAGCGCAGCGAATAAGCCGAGCGACTTGCGCTAGTGATTGATTGCGATTTTCTCTTTTTTAGGATAGTAAACGGGTTCCATTTTCTCTCATACTTTCACATATCCTTAATTATATATGTAGTTAGAGGACTGCACATAATTCACTGGCATTTGAGCTGATTTTACAATTTTTCACAAAGTTAATCAATCACTTTAATTCGCATGCATGCGCTCAGCATGAACGAAAACTGAATTCCCTTGGGTGGATTTAAACCGAATTGGAAGCAATGGGGAAAGCCCGGAGGAATTAAGCACCTGGAATGAAACTCGCTTTCAACTTTTTACCAAAAAATGGTATTCTTCGAAACGGGCCGGGGCTGGCCAGAACGGCCGAAACGACGGAATGAAAAAAAAAAGGCGGTGCTTTGAAACGGTTTTCTCTCTTCTTTTTCTCAACAATAAAAAAATGGTATGCTTTGGAACGGAAATTTGACGGTAAACATGAGGGTCTTCTGGGCGGCACATACCCGCCGCACACTATATACTGAGTGCCACCCCCCTCCCCCCGGACCCCCTCTCTCACACACACACAACACCCACCCACAAAAACGGACTTGTTTTGTGCATATCTTAGTCTTTTAGACCTCTTTTTTGGTTGTTGAAATTATCGCATATAATTTTTTATTTGGTTTTCAAGCATTTTGAGGAACGCTGTTAAGAAAGGCTTGTAGCTGAATACTTTTAGTTTCTCCTCAATGGCTTTTTTATTTCTCTTTCAACTTTTGCCATAACAGCGATAGGAGGCTTATCGACACCAAATTGCTATCTGAGCAGAGTGTGCGCTTCACTGAGTCCGCTGGACAGGTGTACACGTAGTACGGTTAGCGCTGAAAATGCTGAAAAATACACCGATTGAGTCATTACGTACCCGCCACGCGAGAGGCATGATTGCTACACTGCTACAACGGTCATATAAAGGGTTGCCTTGCCTTCAGGCCAAATAGACTATATACGATCCTCTTTGGCTAAAAATCTATATTTCTTACAAAAGTCCATGAAAGATAGGCAGCATGTGTTGGGTTGTTCTATTCAGTGCCATATTTGCAAACTTGATACAACTGAAATGCGGTAAGTTCCACTGAGCATTCTGTACATGAGTATGAACTGAATGACAGAAAACTGATTCGACATTTTAGTCTTTTAATGTTCTGTGTAAAGCCCCTTTCACAATTGGTCTGCGACAAGTTTGCGACCGCCTGCAACAGATTTTTCGAGGTGTTGCACGACCGATCGCTTGGTGTCTTGCGATCACTCGCAGTCGTTGCAGGCGGTCGCACGAACCTGAGGCTGTCGTGACTGGTCGCATCTGAACTTTGAACATGCTCAAAATCCAGACACGACCAGATGCGATCGATTCACTCGCATAAGGTCGTACGACCAGTCGTGCGATTCTCGTATGAGTGTGGCACAACGTTGCACGATTAGATGCGAGAGTTCGCACGACTCAGTAGTCGCAGTGGGTGGGCTGGAGGTCGTGCAACACTCGCACGTGCGCTAACGACCTATAGCGACCAGTCTTGCGAATGGGTGCGATTGTGCTAAGACCATGAAACTGTTGCACGACCGATCGCACCACATCTTACAACGTTGTACTACCGTTGCACGACTGTATGAGACTGTATGCGACTATTCCTCGGGGGTATATATAGGGGGACTATGGAGATGATCCTCTGCAACAGGGCCCTCCTCTAACAACTTTCTCTTCTTTGTAACTTTCTTCTTTGGCATCTTGACTATTAAGAAGGCCAACTTGAAACTGACTACCGGTCAATTGTCGAGGGGGTTTTTTATACCCCACGCCACTCGCACGAATAATCTCACGACCACTTGCACCGGTCTCATGCAATCGCACGAGTGATCGCATGGTCTCACATTCACTCGCACGACCATGCAATCGATCGTGCGACTATTGTGATTGGCGTCAAGCCACTCGCAATCACTCGTGCAACACTCGCATGTGAACGCAAGACCACTCGCACGAGCATATGCGAGCAAATGCGACTTACTCGTGCAACGGTCTCTTCTAGTCGCTTTTGTTTTACGACCGCTGTTGCATTTGTGAATGCTTTCTGCGACCTGATGAGATCGATGGCGATAGAAGCCTGTTGCAGCCTGTCGTGCGACCAAATGGTCGCAAACGGTCGCAGACCAATTGTGAAAGGGGCTTTATGACGCTATTCTTTTCCTCAATTCATACCTCGCTCAACATCTTCACAAAACTTGACTCTATTGCGTAACTAAATTGTGGTTTATCAGCAGTAAAATCTATTGGCCTGTGCATCGCCATAGAATTAGAAACATAAGGTGCTGGGGTGCGATTGCGCCAACTTTTGGGGGACATGTTTAAAAGTACTTCAGTCATGGCACCCCTTTTTAAAAAAGCCTTTATAAATGTACCTGTCGTTCCGTGTTTAGGCCTAAATCATTTTTTTTCTCTATTTATTTTAAAAAATTTGTATACGCGATAAATCGTCTCCAATTTTATGTCCCTCTAGCAAACGTTCTGGATGTGTCATGTATCAACTTCAACCCGATCTACGATATCAGCTCCCCGGCATCCTACGCTACCATCTTGAATGGAGCCGATGTGGCAAGTACGGTGTCCTTCCAGAGATCTGTCGACTTGGACACTGGGAACAGGCCGTCAACCTGGTGTTCGCAGGGCGACGGTGCAACAAAATGCTGGTTGCCTCAAGGATCGATGATCGACTCATCAGGAACAGTTACGTTTCAAGATACAGCTCAAGATAAATTTGGTGTTTATGGATGTCGAGCTAAGAGATACAACTGGACAACCGAGATGACCACTATGTTCATGAGGAATGATTGTAGGTTACGAATAGTGAATTTAAAATATATTGGATTTACTTTTGTATAAACACCTAATAGTGATTTATGCCATTAAACAATGGTGTAGCTACGGGGGGCACCCCCTCCAGAGGATGGTGAAGAGAGAGATAGAGAAAGAGAGAGAAAGAAAGAAAAGTAGAGAGGGTAGGCAACGTGACATGAATATAATCCCACCCCTCTTCATACACACTCCCTCACTCGATAGTTTGTGTTTTCTCGCCTTCCATCCACTAAGTTAGACCGGTGACACCCCACAACGACTGAAAACACGATACGCCACTGCTGCTGAATATATTAAGATCAGTATAGGCGAAATAACTATCATGTTCACCATCACTAGGGGAAATAAAAATAAAGAAAAATCGTATCGTAATACTATTTCATTACAGTCAATTACTTCAGGAATGTCGTGAGCACAATATTTACAATTCCAGAAACTTTAAATGCAAATTCAACCTTTCTGTCTAGTTGAATTTGGTAAAAAAATAAAAAGTCTAAACAACAACAACAACAAACAACAACAAACCAAAACAGGTTGATGAAGGGAGGAATAAAATGCGATTAAATAGGTAAGATGCGAATGCTTGAGAGTTGAGATGACCAGTAGAAATTTTCAAATGCCACATTGGTCATTCGGCCTTTGTTGACACGTCTTATTTTGGGAGAACTCTCACATTTTCTGTACACTAGAATTTATGAATTTCTAGTTCTATGGAGCTACTTTTCCCTCGGGGTCGTACAATATTGTCATTATCATAATCATTCTTTAGGAAATTTCACATATAAATAACAATATGACCAAAAGTAACAATTAAACAAAACAAAGGATTTATATACTTGTGTAGCAATTTACTGAGTGCAATACTTTCCACCGGAGAAGAAGATGGCAAAACTCATTTACCAGTGATTCTACTTTGATTCTAACCCGAGGCTTAAACCTTCTCTAACCCTTTTGACTTCATTCGAAACTACTTGTCTTAAAAGTTTGCTTATCCGTACAGAATAAAATAAGGAATAACATTTTGAGCTGCACCATCAAATTTAACGTTGGAAATTGAAAGCTGGAAAATTATTCATCATTACCAATTTGGCAGGAGGAATAAGCTAACACAACATTATCAAAAAGGAGGAATGAGATAACACAACATAATCAGAATTGTTTGAACAGCTGCATTAGTTCTCACGGCTTTCTCAATCACTAACACGTCCCCACATTAGACTCTTAGGCCGGAATTCACAAAGGAGGTTTAAATTTAAACCATGGATTACTTAAATTTTGTGGTATAAGTACGCTTGATTTAGCGCATGCACTTACAATGGTCCAATGATCCCTGGTAATGAAAGCGTGTGCTTGGCAAAATGCGCTAATTTTACGCTTGTTGCCATGGTTTCGACCATGGACTAACGCAGGTTTAAGCAAATTAATTTACCTAAACCAGCGTTAGTCCATGGTCGAAACCATGGCAACAAGCGTAAAATTAGCGCATTTTGCCAAGCACACGCGTTCATTACCAGGGATCACTGGACCATTGTAAGTGCATGCGCTAAATCAAGCGTACTTATACCACAAAATTTAAATAATCCATGGTTTAAATTTAAACCTCCTTTAATTGTGAATTCCGGCCTTAAAGTCTCAACTAAATAAACATAAGTTAAAGGGGAATAAACCAATGGTAGAAAGTTCCATCAAAATCGGACAAAGAATAAGGAAGTTGTGACTTTGTAAAAGCTAAGAGAAAGAGAGAGAGAGAGAGAGAGAGAGAGGGGGGGGGGGATGAGGGAGGGGAATGAGAGGAGGGAGAGAGAGATGAAGATAGATAGGGTGGAGAAGAATAGAACAGAGAGAAAAAGTAGAGAGGAGGTGGCTCCAAGATAATAAGCAAGAGACAAATTACAATACTTCAAAGTGTTAACAGATACAAATGTATTAAGAAAATCCGTACGAACTCAACACGGACACAGTCATACGCATACCCTGGTAATCTGTCATATAGATTACTATTCAATCATTACACGCGAGTTACTTGCCAATGATATTTGTAACGTTTTTTGAAAGTGTTCTTTGAAGGTGAATTCTTCAAGTAGGACGGCGTAGTGTTTCACAGCTTTGAACCATTGAAATTTAATGATAACGTATTTGTTTTTAAAAGAGGCTGACGTAGATGTTTGTTCTTTCACCAAATCACAAAACAATTTACCTATTACAATCGCAAAATTGATATCTCTTTGAATATAGAGTGAGTATAAAAAAAAGTACACACTTTGAAAATATCCTCCAAAATCATAATCTCACAATATCGATATGATTTTTTTCTTCTACAATTATGGGTGAGGATCTATTTCATAGGATGACACTATTAATACTGGGAATATTTTACGCTTGGTGAGTACTGGCTACTTTAGTGAAACTCGCAAAAATTGGTTTGCACAAAAATGCCTAGGTCTTGAATTTGATCAAAGTGAGTATCAAGCATTAAGTGTTTGTTCTCTCTTAAGTATCAATAATTGATTTGAACAGTCATTCAATGCTTTAGCCTATACCTAGTAGTGCACACTCACAGTGGTGTATCCAGAAATTGATAAAGAGGAGAGGCGGGATGCTCCCAAGACAGGGGTTAAATTTCGGCCTACCGGCCTACCTGGACAGCTCTGTTCTTGTACAAGCATCAGAGCATAACAAGTTGTACTGATTTTTTTTCCTGGGCCTTCAAGAAAAAGGCTTCACCCAATGGCTTGATACGCCACTGCCCCCCCCCCCACAACTGCCATCACCATTGCAGGTCTTTCCAACACAAATCATCTGCATCAATATCCATTTTCCTCCCGAAGAGTGTTGGAAAGATTGAATGCAATAACGGAAGGAGAACCCTAACATTTACATATTTTCTTCTTCAAATTCTTATTTCTCTTAAAAGTTACAAGACCCCATAAATAACGTCTCGTATGACGAATAAGAATTAAAAAGAGAAACAAATTTATTGATTAAAATAACGTTTTAACATTTCTTCAATTAAACATGTACATGTAAAAGATATCATCATGCAGTACAGTGCATCCTTTCGACATGCTCCAGACCGTGACCCATCCTCAACTGGTTGGAAGAGATGGGGAAAAGAAAGGAACCAAATAAATTGTAAAAAATCAGTTTTTTTCTCTCTCCCTTCTTGAAAATAAAACATTTTACGTCCATCTTCCTGTAATGCATTGTAGTTTATATCATTTCGACATGCTCATGTCTAAAGTGGAATTGTGTGCAGAAAGACATAATCTGCAATGTTTTGGGTAGGGCGTTTGAGTGTGTGTTTGGGGGGGGGGGGTGGGGTGTGAGTGTGCTGATAGGTATAGGATTAAGGACTAAATGGTTGTTCAAATCAATTATTAATACTTAACAGAGAACATGAAGTTACTGTTTGATAGACACTTTGATCAAATTCAAGACTGAGGAATTTTTGCGTAAACCAATTTTTGCGAGTTTTACCAAAGCAGCCAGTGCTCACTCAAGCGTAAACATTGTCAGTACTCATAGTGTCATCCGATGGAACAAACCCTCACCCATATTGTATAAGAAGAAAAAAACCCCCAAACATATCGATATTGTGAAATTAAGATTTTGCAGAATAGTTTCAAAGTGTGTACTTTTTTTGATACGCACTGTAGAAAATGAATAAACATCGTCGAGCTTAACAGAGACTCTAAGGAAAATACACCGGCTACAATAAACTGTAATCGCTTTCGAACCACAAGATATTGATAAAATATGATAAATCATTAACATTGAAAATTCTCAAATAGAGCAAGGTACAAACACAACATTCGTTGGCGTTCTCATACGCCAGGTTACGTTTTTATTTGTAGTTTTAAGATAATGATCATAGCTAAATTTTAAAGCCAATTGGTAACATTGTAACTGGGATTTAAAAAAAGACGTCCCGTAGGTTGAATTTGGCATATCTCTACTTCCGAATGCTTTGAAGGGCAGAAATGAAAAGTTTGATTTGATCCTCCATCTTTTCAGGTATAATCTCCTTTGAAAGTCAATAAGTCTAATGTTTATCGAAAAAAAAATACTTTAGAGTCACCGCCTATTCATATTCGTGTCCTTAGGAATGCATGATATATAAAATAGATATTGCTGCTGATGCTACATGATAAGGCTTATGCTCAAGCTATGATCAATATGATATGTATGGCTATTCAAAGATGTCAAAAGTAAGTGGAGGGTTATAGGCCTATAGACATGATAGATATGAATATATTGTCCAGGATTTATGTAATAGGCCTTCCGAAAATACATGAAAAACATGGAAAATTGCAATGAAGATTTACATTTACTTAAATATACTATATAATTTCTGTTGTAGTATCATTAATTGTTGGGAGGCATGATTTTAGTCTTTTAACAATTATACCGAGGATAATTCTGAATTCCAAGGCAATTTTAGCGAATCTGTTACCTTTTGTATTGTATCGTACTCTGAACTTTTACTTAAGATATATAGGTCCACATTGGAATAATTATAAAGAACTTAACGTGAATCAGATTCAATAAAATGAACAAGAAAACCTATAGTTGTCATGTTATTTTCTCCATCCAGCCTATTTCAGTCCTGAATTCTTCACGGTGACGGTAAGTCTGGATGAGGAGGTTCGCCTGGTAATGAATGCCAGATCATCTACCGGAACTGGTTCACTGGTGTGGGAATTGAATCATGAAGATGGTGGCCAAACTAACCTGTCCTCTAGTGTTTCTGGGAACGCGCTTCACATCAGTAAGGCTAACAAGGAAATTCACGCTGGCATTCATCATTACTTCTACGAGGATCAGCCCGATCAAGGTGGTCTTGTGAAGCTTATTGTGAGAGGTAACCATACAGCCCTCTTTAGTACAAACTTACGCTTTTCACCAAAGTCGCAATTTAATAAGCAATTCCTATTTGTCTGATTTAATGTGATTTATCGGTTTCTGCATCATATTTTTTAACATTCATTTTCATGAACCTGATACAATCTGATACAATTTTGCGAGTACATATAAATACAGGAAATATACGTAATAAGACGACGAAATACAATGAATGCATGATGAACGTAAATAAGATATAGGAGGGCTACAGCATTAGCAAAAAGCAGTACGTGCCTATTGTCCTCAGCTATAATTTACAACAATGAGAATAAGAAAGTAATACCACTTGATTTAATCGAAGCAGCTAGTACAGGACCTTTGTATTGAGCAAAAATAATCAAGTAGATACATTTTTTGATCTTCTCTTTTCTTAGCCTCTCTCAATATGGAGTTGTATATTTTCGTTTGTTTTAGCTTGTCTTGATAACCTATGGGGACCTGACTGTCAGTACACCTGTCCTACATGCTACAATGGTGGAGTGTGTGATGACGTGAGTGGACGGTGTATATGTCCACCGGGTTTCAGTGGTGACCACTGTCAGACTGGTAAGTATTTTAATTGGAAATAGGGGAATGTTATAGGATTATGGTTTCGTGGATATCCATTCAAATCAGAAATGTGCTAAAATTACGGTTATTATACCTCTATGATATATGTTAATAATGCATAGGCCTATAGTGATATATCTTTTGATACTGCATAGTCATTCATCTCATAAAGAGCACTTTAATTCGGAAAATTCAGGGCTTTTTAACATGTATCCTCATCTGAGCAAGGAAGCGTGGGAGAAGAAGATAGAGAGTAGCGCCCAACAAATGTTTTAATCGGGTGTAGATTAATCTGTTTATTTTTAACGTTTTCAATGCAAAGCATGTGAAGCTGGTAGTTTTGGACAGAACTGCACAGGATCCTGCTCGTCTTTTCAAACCATTCGGAGGGACTGTAGTGGAGCCGTCTTCTGTCTCCCAGATCCCTATGGATGCTCGTGTGCTGCAGGATGGACCGGGCTCTCATGTGATCAAGGTAGGAACACTAAACGGTATTCGGATTATTTTAGTTACAAATGTATGTTCGCTTTTTTGCATTAAAAAAGAATTTTGATTAATTTGTTTTTCTCCGCATAATCTTGGATTATAGCAAATAAGATGTTGTGTGTGATATCTATAAGACACATATAAAGGTTGTAATGAAACAAATATAATTTTTTTTTTGCTTTTCTTATCTTATAAATAGGCGTACTCTAATCTGCAATGGTGTTTAAAGGCATTGATTAACTTTGCCCAGGATTGAAAAAAAAAAATCACTGTTCCAGCTAATGCTGTAATCATAATTGCAAACCTTTAGCTCAGACAGGAATCGCCTGAGTTTTATAAGCTGATCGGTGGTTTATATATCAAGATATTTACGATTGAACAGTGATGTCGGGATAGAGTACCACCGAACCCTAAAGAACTCTTACGGTTGGCATACCTCGCTCTATCACAGAATACCGTACGGGCTGGAAACCCGCTCTGAAATCGTTAAGCGCTGGTGCTTGGTTTTTGTGACTGCAGCGCAGCGGAGAAGCGGAGCGACTTGCGCTAGCGATTGACCGCGATTTTCTCTTTTTTAGGATAGTAAACGGGTTCCATTTTCTCTCATACTTTCATATATCCTTAATTATATATGTAGTTAGAGGACTGCACAATTCACTGGCATTTGAGCTGATTTTACAATTTTTCACAAAGTTAATCAATTACGTTTAATGTTACGTGTTAACTAAAAATGCATCTAAGAATTTGATTTCTGAGGTAGATTTATGAATTGAATGTATTACACCTTATTTTCTAAATATTACGACTGAAACAACAACAAAGGTTAAAACGGAACTCTAATCGATGAGCCTGACGATTTTTATAACTGAATATTTCATTTGTACAAAAGTTTCCCTGAGAAATTATCTGCGTTTGAAAGAGAGGTAAGGAAAATTTTAACAACATAAATTGATAACATAAACCCTTTGTATCCTTTGTCAGAAATATAAGTGCCGTACTGACGCTGAGTAGACCAAGGCTAGCAAAGTGTACACATGTTACCATTACCCTTTTGCTTTTCAATAACACTTTCAAGAAATGCATTTTAACAGCATTTTGAAGAAAATATCAAGGGAGGGACAGCCAAAAATATAAAGCGCATGCCTTGTACAAAAATTCAGAGATTTGACAAAACAATATCCCCCCTCTCTAACTGTTTACCTCCTACTTCATTCTTACAGTGTGTCCTATGGGTATGTATGGGGCAGGATGCACCCAGACATGTCACTGTGAGTCTTCAGGATCTTGTCACTCTGCTACGGGAGCCTGTTCCAATGGTTGCGAAGATGGATGGACTGGGGACCAATGTCAAGGTATATACACAGGTCTAGGTTAAAAAAAAATGCATTCCAATTGAAATTGATTTTGAACAAGTTCATCAGGATGGTTTAAATCTTTAGTAATTAGTTCTAATACACATGCAAATGGTATTTACCTGAGACAGTTTCCGAGTTCCGATATCTATCATTCAAACACCTTTCTCAGACGTGAATTGAAATCATATTCTGAGTGCTATTTGACGTTTATCTGCGATTCATATTAAAGTACTATTAAAGGTCATGTAAAGTTTTGGTAAGCCCTCAAAAACTGTTCGTCATATTTCTTCATTTTTTGTTGATAAATAGCAAGATACTAGCAATACTAAGACACTGTGAAGATTTCGCCTCCTAAAGTTTAATATGAAACAAATAAGAGGCAAAAACTAATTTATGTGCCGGGACAGGCACGTAAAATCACAACAAAGGTAGCATGTGCTATACACTGTACACACACACGTGTAAAACCAATAATGAGTAGCTACACACAGTGCACACACGCTGTCTGTCTGTATGCGAAGCCCCAAGATTGCTGTGCGGGGAGCCGTCGGGGTGGAAGGGTCCTGGCATAATGGCAGTGATCAAGCATTCCTTACAAATATTTACACTAAAATTCACCAGAAATCATAGATGGAATACCAAATGATCTCTTTCAGACATATAAATTATATAAATTATCCCATTACGGGATCAGAGGAAAGGCCTTGGAGTGGTTCAGGAACTACCTTTCTAATAGAAACCAATATGTATCACTCAACGGGCACAGTTCTTCTATTAAACCAGTAAATTGTGGAGTACCACAGGGATCTCTCCTTGGTCCCTTGCTTTTTATCTTATACATCAATGACTTTTATAAATCTTCTTCCATTTTATCTTACATATTGTTTGCTGATGATTCCAATCTCTTTTTCTCCCATCGAGACCCCGCAATTTTACTTTCAACAGTCAATTCCGAACTGAGACTTGTTACGGACTGGATAAAGGCGAATAAGTTGTCTCTAAATATAAAGAAAACAAATTACATGCTCTTCAGCAATACTCTTCAGTCCCTGCCTGGTAATATTCTTTTTGATAACATACCTATCGAAAAAGTGAAAACTACAAAATTCCTAGGTATAATAATTGACGATAAGCTCTCCTGGAAACCACATACTGATAACTTGTCAAAACTGATTTCGAGAAACATAGGAGTGATTAACAAGCTGAAATATCAATTCCCATCCTTTATTTTGTTGTCTCTTTACTTAACCTTATGTTTTCCATATCTTAATTATGGAATTTTAGCATGGGGCAACTCTACCGCACAACAATTAAACAGATTACTACTACTCCAAAAAAAGGCCATGAGGATTGTATCTCTTACAGGTTATCTCTCACATACTGACCAGCTCTTTCATAATAATAAAGTTCTCAAAGTATCTGACTTATATCTTTATAATCTGGGTCAATTTATGTTCCAACTAATCAATAATGAACTTCCAAATGCTCTCTCAGACCTTTTCACAACTAACAATACACTCCATAACTACCCAACAAGACAATCAAACTTTTTCCATCTTCCCCGCACGAGAACGCTCTTAGCGCACAAAACATTCGTCTTTACAGGTCCCAAATTTTGGAACAGTCTCGATCCAAACCTTAAGGAAATAGAGAGACTGCACCGTTTTAAAAAAGAACTGAAATCTCTTTTGCTAAAACCATATACTAAAATGCTGCATGGTTGCTGATCTCGATCTGCACTTCGCTTCTCTCTTCTCTCTTCTCTTTTCTCTCTCTTCTCTCTCTCTCTCTCTCTCTCCCTTCCACTCTCTATAATTAGTTAATCCTTTTATGTTCTCTTCTGTTTCCATCCGCTGATTTCCGTCCTCTCTTTGTTTCTTCTCATCTTAATCTCATAATTCTACTTTCCAGCTCCTTTTCTTTGTTAAATGGGGACCTAACTCGACAAGCCTCGCTTTTAATAGGTTCCCCCACAAGTGTATATACTGTATGCGTTTATTACCTCTACTGGAAGATGTTTATTATACTGAGCTGTTATTATGTATTATCCTTTGTATTATGCCATTTGATTTATATACTTATATTTTGCTTTCTCATGTACAAATGTAAACCGATCGTGGAAACAAATAAAATCAAATCAAATCAAATCAAATCAATCTTTTGATACAAGGAGAACAACATGAGACTATATTTAACATGTTTCTTTCCAATTTCCTTTTTGCTACCAATACTGTACATGAGCTTTAAGAAAGAACATATAGCTGCAGGAAGTTATATCTCTATGGAGATAAGTATTTTCACTGAGCATAAAGAACTGGCTATATTACTCATGTTACTAAAGGAACCTTACGAATAATCGAATTTGTTTTGTTATTGTTTAATATATATATATATATATATATATATATATATATATATTAAACATTGTAAATAATTAATTCTAATACATGAATCCGCCATGGATCTAGCTAGGCATGCGGCTTTTCATTGTTCAATACTCCCCTGTCCCTCAAAGAAAAGGAATAAATTAACTGCGAAGGGTTGCAAGGGCTGTCTGTCGGTGTTTGTACCTGGTGTAGCCGAATACCACTCAACCCGCCTCCGTGGTCTAGTGGTTAAGGCGTTTGGCGTACAGTGCCAAAGACCCGGGTTCGACTCCCGGCGGAGACAGTTTTTGCAAACCCTGCAGTTATTTCCACAAAAAAGGAAGTCAGTAAGGAGGAACAATGAATTTAGCTACGCAAATTATTTCTCTCATCAATTCAGTTGATTTCTCACATTATATATATATATATATATATAAAATCAAAGTATAGAATTCACACACACACACACACACACACACCTATATATATATATATATATATATATATATATATATATATATATATATATATTAAACAATAACAAAACACACTTCCCAGATTCTTTTAATATATGTTCGATATTTCAATATATCGTATATTTGCGAGAGTGCGAGCCCCCCCCCCCAATAAAACCAAAAAATTATTTCGACATTGAAATTTCGTCATCTAAATACATAAAAAAATAGATCACCTCGCCATCTGTGTATGAGGTAATTTGTTTTCAATTTAACATTCTCGAGGGCTGCAGGAACCGGCAGGGGAGGAGTTGTAGCCCCACATTTTTGGAGTAGATACATTTCATAATGCCTATGTATACTGCGGCATGATATGTTCGTTCACATACTCCCCCCCCCCCCCCTTTCAGAAAAGCTCCGCAGCCGCTGTATGACCTCTTACGACTTGTTTGGAATATGTTTACACAAAACTATTGGTTCAGTTTTACAGTTTCAGTTTCCTTTAAGTAGAGATCTATACACAGTTTTGTCTATGACGATCGCACAGTAAACATGGTAGAGTACAGGTCAAGTACGTCATTTCAATCTATTTTGTAAATAATCTTTCCAATCCAATTATACACTCTAGAAATTACTAGAAATGGAATATTTGGTTAGAGGCCATTATTATATTTCTAAACATATGGAAATATTTTCTGTTTCAGTTACCGTCTTGGACATCACAGCCGTGTTGAGAAGAGGAGGTGTTGATGATATAAACGGCAATTTCCTTGGAATATTCATGATCGGAGACAGCACTGTGACCGATGATCCTTCCTTGTATTATTACATTGGCCGAGAGGTGGACACAGGACCAGGAGAGACTGGTCACGGGGCAACCTCGAGGACTGATGAAAATTATATTACAACATCTTGGATAGATACAGGCTTGCCTCAAGACACAACGTTTGGATTCTATTCAGCCAGTGTTCAAAACTCACTCCGATCTCTCTTCGACAAAAACACCGGTGGGAATGCCCGTGTCGGTGCATATCGCATGTCCATCGATTACAGAGGATGTAAAGAGCGAACTGTCCTGCTGAACGAATATCGTGGTGGTATGAACTATTTAGGTGGTCTGTCGAAGACAGATCACCTATTAATTTCGTCAGAATTTTCTTTATTTATTATTTATTTCCACCACTTTCTTGTGGTCGTGATTACTCAAATTTGGCTCACTCAATTTTCACCAAATTTCAGTCAGTCATCAGGCCTATCAAAATCAAGTTCTAGGAAACTTTTCAAGGTCATCAGGTCATCATGACGTCATCCAGGCGCCATTTTGTGAAATCACATTATCAATCATATCTTCATAACGAGTCATCAAAAATGAACCATATTTGACATACATTAACTTCAGGTCAAGGATCAACATAAAATGTCAATAAAAATCCGCGCGCGCATCATGACGCGCACGTACGCGCACGTCAAAATTTAGAAATGCTCAAAATCACTTTTTAATCAAATTAGAGTACAGTTCAGGACATTTTAAGCATTTCAAAATTTTCCGTGCGTGCGCGTCCGCGCGCGCGTTATGCGCGCGCACAGCGCGTACAGAACGTAAAAACGCCGTTTTTTTTCATGTTTTGTATTCTTGACACTATTCTTGACAATTTCCAACTATTTATAGTCATTCTTGACCTTCCATAATGCCACACGCGCGCCTCAAACTTTCAAATCCGTGCGCGCCTCAATGGGCAATATAATGTCAAAAGTGGTAAAAACATGCCTATCTAGAATCCGCCATAGCTCGTCAGAATGAACCGGTACCCCCAAATTTTATTACATATTCTGAAAGCCTATGAGTTGTAGATTTCGATTCATGCAAAATTTTGGCCGATCGGATTTTGTGACGTCATCATATTTGCCAATGAACTCAAAAATTCAATTTTGAAAAAATGATGTCATAATTTTTGTATTCATTTGACAATATTTCAGTAATAGGTTGTCGATTTTCTTCCAAATTTTGATATGTTGTAGCTGAGACGATTCTCTACAAGATCAGTTCCCACGATTTTTAATTTTGACAAAGGCATCATGGCGTATTTTTGCGATTAAAGGAGGCATGTCAATTTTTCACATTTTGCGTGTATTCTCTATGGGACATGACTTTTTCTCAAATCTTGATTCTACATTCCCGTCTTCTTTGAGCAGTATCTTTGTTATTTCTTCTCGATTTTCTTCCAAATTTTAGTATGTTATAGCTGAGACTATAAGCTTTTACCAACGTGCCTTCTAATTTTTGATCAGATGTCGGGATCATGCCCATTTTTTAACTACAAAATGTGATTTCAGAATTCCGTTTATCGTTTACGTGTTATCTCTATTGGAAATATTTTGGTCTATTGGTAAAGCACTTGCCATTTTAAAAAAAATAACTCATGGTCATATCTTCATCAGGGAAAGTCATTTCTCATTCATATTTGGCCTACGGGAAGCTAATATCAATCAGGTCAAATTCAGAGACTTAGACGCGCGCGTGCGCCCACGTTCGCGCGTCAGTGCCCCTGCAAATATGAAAAATGCCACCCCAATAACTCCCAAACGAGGAGGTAAATCTTTCTGAATTTTGCCTCGTCCATCACATTTGACCAAATATCATGCACACCAAAAATCAGATTCAAAGCTCAATTCGTTTTTTTTTTCTTTTTTCCCCTTTTTTGACCCCCCCCCTCTTTTTACGGGGGCAATAACTCAAAAACGAAACTATGAATCTTTTTCAAATTCGACACAGTAATGAGACTGATAAGAAGTGTTGACGGTGAAAATTTGAGGTTCATGACGTCATTATGACGTTATCCAGGCTTCATTTAGTGATTTTGGGGTGAAAAATACCCTTTTCGGACCCTGAAAATGAGCCCTAACTTCAGTTTGCGGGGTGCTAGAGAATTGGGACTTAATTCACATGAAAGAGCAGAAAATTCTACACAAAAAAGGTTTGTGTAACTCAAACGTTTTAACGGTCGTTTTCAGGGTGAAAATGGCTTTCAAAGTTCAAATTGCCCATTTTGCCATAGACACACACGTTATAGGTATTATTAGGTGGTCTGTCGAAGACAGAACACCTATTAATTTCGTCAGAATTTTCTTTATTAGGTGGTCTGTCGAAGACAGACTACCTCTTAATTTCGTCAGAATTTTCTTTATTAGGTGGTCTGTCGTAGACAGATCACCTCTTTATTTCGTCAGAATTTTCTTTATTTATTATTTATTTCCACCACTTTCTTGTGGTCGTGATTACTCAAATTTGGCCCACTCAATTTTCACCAAATTTCAGTCAGTCATCAGGCCTATATTAATCAAGTTCTAGGAAACTTTTCAAGGTCATCAAGTCATCATGACGTCATCCAGGCGCCATTTTGTGAAATCACATTATCATTCATATTTTCATAACGAGTCATCAAAAATGAACCATATTTGACATACATTAACTTCAGGTTAAGGATCAACATAAAATGTCAATAAAATCCTCGCACGCATCATGACGCGCACGTACGCGGGCGTCAAAATTTTAAAATGCTCCAAATCACTTTTTAATCAAAGGAGAGTACGGTTCAGGACATTTTAAGCATTTCAAAGTTTTTCGTGCGTGCGCGTCCGCGCGCGCGTTATGCGCGCGCACAGCGCGTACAGAACGTAAAAACGCAGCTTTTTTTCATGGTTTGTATTCCTGACACAATTCTTGACAATTTCCAACTATTTACAGTCATTCTCGACATTCCATAATGCCACACGCGCGCGTCAAACTTTCAAATCCGTGCGCGCCTCAATGGGCAATATAATGTCAAAAGTGGTAAAAACATGCCTATCTAGAATCCGCCATAGCTCGTCAGAATGAACCGGTACCCCCAAATTTTATTACATATTCTGAAAGCCTATGAGTTGTAGATTTTGATTCATGCAAAATTTTGGCTGATCGGATTTTGTGACGTCATCATATTTGCCAATGAACTCAAAAATTCAATTTTGAAAAAATGATGTCATAATTTTTGTATTCATTTGACAATATTTCAGTAAAATATTGTCAATTTTCTTCCAAATTTTGATATGTTGTAGCTGAGACAATTCTCTACAAGATTAGTCACCACGATTTTTCATTTTGACAAAGGCATCATGGCGTATTTTTGCGATTAAAGGAGGCATGTCAATTTTTCACATTTTGCGTGTATTCTCTATGGGACATGACTTTTTCTCAAATCTTGATTTTACATTCCCGTCTTCTTTGAGCTGTATCTTTGTTATTTCTGCTCGATTTTCTTCCAAATTTTAGTATGTTATAGCTGAGACTATAAGCTTTTACAAGTGTGCCCTCCAATTTTTGATCAGATGTCGGGATCATGCCCCTTTTTTAAGTAAAAAATGTCATTTGAGAATCCCGTTTTTCGTCTACGTGTTATCTCTATTGGAAAACTTTTGGTCTATTGGTAAAGTACTTGCCTCCCATCCCGCCGACCCAGGTTCGAATCCCGGTGGGTTCATTTTTTTTTGAAATTTTTTTTTCTTCTTTTTGCCTCATATTTTACCATTTGCTTCGACTACTGTAACATATAAAATCATAAACAATGTAATAAACTTTTTTATTTTGCGTGTTATGCCTAATTGAATGTAGTTTGTGTACAACCCTATGCAAAATCTGATTGCCTGTCGTGTATTAAACTTATGGGTTAATATCCCATGTATAATGCAATATGAAATTGTCCGATTTTCTTTGACGCAAGTCTCCATCCATTTTCAACATAATCAGGAATATTATCTTGCACAAATATTATCACATCTTAGCAATTTTACCAACGGGTAGACAGACCACCTAATTCGTCTTCAGTGACGAATTAAAGTTCTAGTTATTTATTAAAGCTGTCAATGTCAAGACGAAATGCAGATATAATTTTAGACATAACATTTTGCTCATATTAATTCTAGAGTTTTATCAGATTTATCAGATTTCTAAAATAACCATGTTTTTCAAAACAATTTTACACACAATATTGATAACAAGAATAAAACATTGCAGAATGAGAAGCACGAATGATATTATGGGACAAATGGTTCGATTTTTAATTAAAATATAAATAAACCCTGACATGTTATCCGCTGTGACAATATAAAGTAAAAAAAATTATCGATAGAAATAGAAAATCAATGAAAAAATATATAATATACCAGTCCCTAAAGCCTTGTGGATAAATTTCAAGTTGGAATTACGTCAATATATGAATTGTGAATGTATTCGTAATCACCATGATTCAAAGGCAATTGATCAAGTACTTCAGTATCTTTGATTTTTAATGTCATCACTGATTTATGTTATGTTGGCATGGTACATATTCTGTAAATGAATTAATTTTTTTGGCTCCATTGTGCTTTTTGTGAAAAAGCACCAGCTTTGGCACACAGGTACAGGAATATGTTAAAAGCAATATTGGCTATATGGCCAACATAAATTTGGAAGGTGGAGCCCGTTGTGCCCATTTCTTCAAAATTACCCTACATGGCATTTTTCCAGTATGACTGGTCCAAAGTTAATATTACAGATCATATTTAGGTTTGATGTAATATGTTGTAGCCATAAGTAAAATTTCAAGGACTACAGAAATCGTAAAAAAGTGGATTTGGTGCACATATGGGATGGAAAGTCAAGCGATGGGTGTTATCGGACAAATCAAATTACATCTAGATGTCATAAGGTTAAGGAGAATGGATGTATAAAATTTATAGGCCCAATAGACTCAGTTAAAGTAGTTTAGGGGCCCAATTTTAGTGTAATATGCTCTTTTGATGAATTCATTTCACTGAAGAACATTAAGTTGACAGCTATGAATGAATTATATTGTTTGATGGTTTATTATTTTTCCTAACTCCAAAATACACGTCTTTGCTTGTAAGAAAGCACCCAGGGGGACCTACGGCTTTAAGTCCTATCCGAGTCACTTGGTGCCTCGGACACTAGCGCATCGACTTGGTTTCGAACCCGAGACCTCCCGGTTACGAGACGACTGCTTTACCTCTGAGCCATCGCGCCTCCGTGGTCGAACTATTATTATACGCCTTGAAATTTACAAATTATTTGGCGCAGGTGCCCATTTATGCAAAAAGGCCAAAAGTACAAAGTTCAAAATGAAGACTTAGAACGTTGATAGTATTACAGAGTAAAATGTGACCTTTTCAAGGTCTATCATTTCAAAATGTATACTCATTTTAAGCTTTCAAGGTCTTGAAATTTGCTTTAGGCGCCCATCTTAAAAATAAAGGCCAATTTTTATACATTTCAAAAGTGGAATGTACGGTATTATGCAGTTTGGACTTATGGAAATTATGGGTTCCTTTGCCATGTACTCTGAAATTTTGAATGGAATACTGCCTAAAATATGATATTTTGAAGAATTTCATACATAACTAAAAAAATAAAAATAAAAAATGGGCACCTAAACCACAATTTAATAGATTTTGGGACCTGAAAGATTTAAAATTTCAATTCGATATATCTGATTACACTTACATGTAAATTGATATCCATCATTGAGAAGGACATGTACCAGAATGGCGGCCATTAAAAAAAATGGACACAGCGAGCCTCAGGGGCCAAATTTTAGGTGGCCAAATATCCAGTTTGGCATATCCATCTACCTTTGTGTCACATTAAGTGCTTTTAGCAAAAAATGCACAATTGAATCACTATGCTGCCTAACTAGTAACATGTAACCTATATTATTAAACATTCACATGGAATTAAATAATTTGAATATTATACATCGCATATTGTTTGCTGCCCTTAAAATCGGAACATGTCTTTCATGCTCTTTGTCAGATTCTAATTCAGAGGTTTGGCCAGAAAAATTATCAACGACAGTAGGGATAGCTGAGACCGTCACTCTAGGTGTGTTAACGAGATCATCTGTAGAGACTTCATCTTTGAGATGGCGACACAACGGAGGAAGTGAAATCAGGGAGTGGGAAGGGCAAATATCAGTTACCATCAATAACGTCAGGAAGTCAGATGAAGGAATCTACGAGTGCTACGTCGAGGCTAATAGAGAGACAGGAAAACATGCTATTCTTAATCTAATTGTTAGAGGTATGTACATAAAATAAGAGCAAATCCAAATAAGCCAGTTCATAATTACAATGCGCATGTGCAGATAAAGGTCATTTGTACCGAGTACATTTCGACCTTTATACGCTGTCAATGTGTACGCACCACGATGCTCGCACCAGTATGATTTTACTTGTTAAACAAGTAAGCACGTCGGCAAAAAAAGGGAGAAGGGAGAGGGAAGAGGAAAGGGAAAAGGAAAAGAGAGAAAGGAGAAGAAAAAAGAAAAGGGAAAGGATAGGAAAATAAAAACAGAAAGAAAAGAAGGAAAGGAAAACGGAAGGAAAGAAAAAGAAGAAAAAACTGAAAAGTTAATATTCGGGCAAAAGGCGTACGCCTTCGGCAGTAGGCTGCGTTCCCCCCCCCCCCCCCAAGGATTTTCAACCGCCTCTTCATATTCGGGCAAAAGGCGTCAGCCCCTTCTTGCGAAAATGGGCCTGTATGATCAAGATCTCTCCATCTGTGATTTTCTTTTATTATGATTTGTGGGTGAGGGGGGATTAGGGCGCAGCATTTTTGTAGGCAAATTTGGGTCTTACACCCTAAAAATGTGTCGGCAAATTTGGATGTCATCCCCCCCCCCATTCAAAATGTTCTAGCGACGCCCCCGAGCGCTTCCACCAAAACAAATGCGCTTGCGCGTACAAATTGGGGGTCATTTCAGGGTCATTTGTAATATGTTCTAATTACGAACTGGCTTATTATTTTGCCACATACGTCACCAGCACCTGACTTCCTTTCATCCTTTGAGACACTATCAATCACCTATGTTACTGACCACATCTGAGATTTTAGCATGTCTAATGAATTGCATCAAACTGACAGCCCTCCTATTTTGGATCAGACATGATGTAGAAGGATTTTTTTGGTCATTTTATGTTCACAATTCCATAAAACAATTTCCCAAATATTTGGTAACGTATGGGACATACCTTGGACTTGCCTGTATATAGATTGGTACATTTACGTTTATCTCTCTTCAGTGTTCATTGCTTTCCGTTTTATAGTCACACACAAAAAAATGCACAATAAAATTTAACCCGAAGTTTCCCGTTTATAGATTGAATGATAGAAGATAAAGAATAGATACGTATATAAAAATGGCAAATTCACACCCTTTACTACTTTTAGCAGGATTCCAACAGGAATGTGTTCCAATTCTCAAAATGCGCATTATAGGTAATATTGATGTTGGGTAATAAAAGGAGTACATTCGACCTGAAGAAAATACCACCTATAAAAAGTCATAGGGAACAAGACTAAATGAGTCTTTCCTGCCCATTCTATGCTTGCACAATGCATAGTTTGCCGAGCAAAGTTCACAAAATCTAAATAACGCTAAGATAGGACCAATAACCCTATGATTTTCACTAAAACATGACCAATAACCCTCCCCGATGCTATAAAGTTTGGTTCCGCAAATAAACAGTAATTAATCCCGATCCACGGGAATATGATTCCTGTAATCTCAGCGGCCATACCGCCCCTCCTCTTTCCGGCCATGGTATGAACGGGAACCTTACTGGCCATCCCACGGCCGGAAATAGGAGGGGCGGCGGGATATTACCACCTTTGGCTCTCATTTTTAAAAATTCCCCTTTTGTCTATAAGGATGGCCGTTTCGCCGATCCCCCACCCCAGCTACCCCTAAATCCACCTGTGCATGGGCATATCGATTCTTTCATTGCAGGACAAAATGCAAATTTTTTCAGTTGTTGTCTCGTACTGTCAGGTTGTCCATCTTCTAAGTATGGTCTTGACTGCTCACAAGACTGTCCTGTGTGCTACGCTGGTGGAGTATGTCATGACGTCACAGGAGAGTGTGTATGTCGTTCGGGGTTCCAGGGGCCTAACTGTGAAACACGTAATTATTATTTTAATCTTACTGTCTTTTTGCTATGTATGACAACTGGCATATAAGTTTCGATGTCTGTGCTCTCTTACGGTGATTTCCTATGCATTTACTCAGACGGCATTGACTATGTTGATACGTCTTCCCAAACATATTGGCTATCATGATCATTTGAACCTTTTTATGCGCTGTTTGTGTTAGAAAAATTAGCAGTAGTTAGAATATCTAGCGTATTTGAAAGTGGAGAAAGTGGGCAACTTCAACCCCGCTTCCATTTCCAACCAGGGAAAATATAATAACTAAATTTTCTGTCAAATTTCATTCAAATTAGTACATTATTTCCATGTTATTATGTTAACAATAATCAAATTGCTCTTAAATCCTGACAATCTATGGATATTTTCTCAGCATTGTTAATTAAGCATTGGTTTTGGAGCCAAACTTTAAAATGAGGCGAAGGAAAATCGAAGGCACATCTCCCTTAACAAATAAAGAAAGAAAAAAAAAACATATCAAAATTAAATGGCATTCTTAAATGCCATTCTAAATCGAATCTGAAGTATCTTCAAACATACAAAACATTTTTTTTTCATTTTTGCTCAAATACATGCATGATCCCTATTGGCTAGTAAGGTTTGCCCGCCCCCCCCCCCCGAAGCCTAGGTCCAGATACGACTGTTAGTCTATTTAAAAAGGTACCCTTTTTCACTTTTCTTTTACACAAGTCTTTATAGTGTCAGCACTATTTCAATTGATACTGTCCATTCTATGTACTGGATGTAGTTAATAGCGAACCTTCTTTCCGTCGAAGGTTTTTTTGTTATTGATTTGTGATCTTGAGTGATCCCCGAACAATTTTAGCTTTGTTGCGGAAGAGGCAGCAGTTTGCATAATTTCCGTTTACCTGTAAATAAGTAAATTTGCTTATTATTATTATTTTTTTTAAATAAAAGCGTTATATATCTTTTCGTCTTTTCATCATTGTTTAACGCTTGACTTGATATTAGCCTGCGGTGACAATAACTGGGGTAGATCCTGTAGTGTGCTTTGTTCCAGTAGCAATCCTGGCTGTCCGAATCGACTGTATTCACCACCGAACCCTGTCGGCATGGCTTGTATAAATGGCTACACAGGAAACAGATGTCAATCAGGTATGATTCGCTTTATAGTGTCATCATTGTTCATCGGACATAATCACAATCTTTCTAGGCATTATCCTGGAACATGTCTGACATAACAATGGCTATTTTTTTTTAAAGGTTGTGAGGTGATAATGTGTAAAAACCTGCGATGCTATTATATATTTCCAAGTGCTCCTAGGTATGGTCTAAATGCATAACTCTATGCATTGTTTTGCTTATTTTTAGCTTGCTGTGATGTCACAAAAAGCACAAGAAGCTTTTTGAGCATTTCTTTTGGGCAGGGCGAAGCAGGTTGCAAAGAAATAGGATATGAATGTTCAAAATATAACAACTCAATATCATGTTTAAAAAAAAATTATGATTTGTTAGTGTAAAACTCATTAGTCATCTACAAAATTCAATAGTGCATTTGCATGTCATGAGAACTTTAAAAAGAAAATTATGAATTTTTGAACGTTGCAATTTATATACATAATTATGGAAATTTAAAATTCAAGATTCGGGAATGTCACTGTGTTGTAACGATTGCCCTTTTTATTAGTCGTGTATGGATTTTTGTGATATTAGGAGGGATTTGAGTATTCCGTAAAACATTAAGTTTATTGATTTTTCTAATTTAATTTTAAAACATTGTTTACGTCACGTCATTCTAAAGTGTGTGACTCTACTCACTTTGGTGCTGATTGTGAATTGGATTGTAACTGTGAAGGTAACTGTGACAGAGAGAGTGGATGTCAAACTACGTGCTCCAGCGACTACGAGGGTATATACTGTCAAGGTGTGTGTAATCTTAACAATACTAATTGATTGAAAAGAAAAAAAAAGAATTATTTGAAACAAATGGTACATCCAGGCTCCAGCGCCTGTGAATATGCATCTAGATATTGGCGCTCTACAAATTTCCGATTAGATTGGAATCGACATCTAAAAACACGTTTTATCTAGTAGATGGCTTCCCCTTTTACGTTTATTGCAAAATTTGCCGGACAACTTATTAGCATTAGCCAGGGGAAGGGTGTGTTCCCCATGCCGAAACCCTATCTGGGATGCCTTAAATACCAAAGAAGAATGTGCCTCTAATGGTCCCCGGCATCACCTTTAACCCTGACAAAAAAAAGCACCTAAAAAAAAAATAATGTGATTTACTGTATATACATGTATACGTAAATGTGTGTGTGTGTATATATATATATATATATATATATATATATATATATATATATATATATGTATATATATATTTGCTTGTCACATATTATGGGGGCTAGTGCCCACCCGTACCCTGCCAGTTATTTGTAATCACTTTTTTGGAACATAATTGAATACTTGATGTCCTTTAATATGATTACTTTTGTTTATATTCATCTTTGATATATTTTCACCTTTATAATGCTAGTGTTGATTAGGCATAGCATTTTTATCAAAAGCTTGGTTACTCGAAAAAGAACATTAGTGCAGTGATAACGGATCACAATTTTACTGTCAGTCTTTATATTGGTATCTGCATAACCATTTATATGCATGGCGAAATATTGTAATATTAGTTTCCAGGAAACACTTCTTTTCTATTCTATCCAGCCTTGAGATCGGACCTGGATTGTCCATCCGGGTATTTTGGTACCTTGTGTAATTACCCATGTCATTGTGATGGTGGAATGGCCTGCCAACGATCCAATGGTCATTGTCCAAATGAAGTCGAATGTGCTGATGGATGGGCGGGATCCGATTGTCAACAAGGTGGGTCTATATACCTCCATCACATCAAGGACACCGACAACAAGCCGAACATAAATGATATTATTCCACAATGGCCAAGATTTTGATGATTATACGTCGGTTTTTGTCGATCTGGCGGTGTGACCTAGGTATTAAAGCTCATGTACAGTATTGGCATCAAAAAGGAAATTGATTGATTGACTGATTGATTGATTGAGGTTTATTTCATTTCATTTCCAAATACAAAACAATATGATTTACAAAGTACAAAATCATCAAATGAAAAAGGAAAATTGGAAAGAAGCGTGTTAATTATAGTCTCAAGTTGTTCTCCTTGTATCAAGAGATATTTGTAAGAGATCGTTTGGTATTTCATCTATGATTTCTGGTAAATTTCAGTGTAAATATCTCTAAGGAATGCTCGATCACTGCCATAATGCTAGGACTTTTCCACCCCGACGGCTCCCCGCACAGCTATCTTTGGGCTTCACATAGAGACAGCATGTGTGTCACTGTGTGTAGCTACTCATTGGTTTTACACGTGTGTGTATAGTGTATAGCACATGCTGCCTATGTTGGGAATTTATGTGCCTGTCCCGGCACATAAATTAGTTTTCGCCTCTTATTTGTTTAATATTAAACTTTAGGAGGCAAAATCTTCACAGTGTCTTATTATTGTTATTATCTTGCTATTTGTAAACATAAATCAAAGAAACCTGACGAAAAGTTTTTGAGGGCTTACCAAAACTTTACATTACTTTTAAGATGATGTTGAGTACAAGTCAGGCAAAGTACATGGTAAGGCAACCTGTCTAGAAGTTATTTTGAATGATTGTACAGTAAATAGGAATAATATTGTCCTGTGACGTTTTCGAATCATCAAATTTTGATTAAAATGACTATTAGATAATGAAGATAATCATCACGATTTGGGTATGGGGTTGCACAAACATGTGGCATCAAACTTGCTCAAAATCTTTAAACCATTTATAGTCATATTTGAAACAGGAGAGCATTTCAGTAGCACTAATTTTTCTTGCTAGTTGATATAGGAACCAAAGACTTTTCCTATCAGGATGATTATATAATACTTTATTGGAGAATCATTGCATTAACTAGAGACGGTTAATCTCCAACCCAAACCAAACAGCTCTTCCTCGACTTCTTGGAGCACCATGGGTGTCCGATGTCACCAGCGATTCCGTCCTACTGATCTGGATCGCCTGGACAGACGGCTGTGATTATGGCAATGGTCCTGTCCATTCTTACCAGATTGATTATACCTGGACTGATGACAATGGAAATACTGGTGCATCCGTGGAACCGATGATCATAAATGGAGACAGTACTGCTCTCGTCACGGGGCTTATCGGTTACAAAAACTACGACTTCTACGTCAGTGTCAGACGAGAGGTCGAAGGTCAGGCTGTTGCTGGTATAAAGAATGGTCCTGTCAGCGTCAGAATCGATTCTGACGGTATGTGTATATGTGCATGCCTCCATGCCTACCCCCTCCCCACTTGGGAACACTGCGGATGGGGGGGGGGGGGGACCAGCCCGTGCCCCCTCTGTAACCCTAGTAGCATACCTTAAATACACAACCCTTCAAATATGCCCCCTTTTCGAAATTTCAATCCCATAGGTATCTGATAAATGTGTGGAGGGGGGGGGGGGGGGGGGGGGGGAGTGTCGACAAAAAAAAAAAAAAAAATCGCCAGACCTCCAAAATTCACTCAGTGGGGGGAGGGGGGAGCTATGGGGGTCCAGTTCTCCTCCATAATTCTCTGACAAGCAACAAAAAAAAAAACAAAAAAAAAAAGTTTTCGTTCTAAAAGGGGGCCGCAAATGCATACTTTTATTTCAAATGGGGGGGGGGGGGGGCACGGGCCGGATGTGCCCCCCCCCTAAATCCGCCACTGCCCTAGACAATGCAGAGATATGACAGTGTATTAATTCTCCGGTACTCAAATACTCATCGCGTAATTAGTATAGCCGCACTTCAAAAAATAAAATTTATCGTTAATCCATTAATTCGTTGAGGAATCATCTGTTTATTCACACGCAGTTACAACCGTGTTGCCAACACTGTCAACTGAAGGCATACTCCTTAACTGTACTACAAAAAATATGACGGCAACGATTCCTAAAGATAGAGTGTCTGCAGGAAATATGGAAGGGGTCGATTTACAATTTCAGTTTAGTAATGGTACAGAATGCCGTGGGATTGACAGCGGGACAACCATTATTCTCACCACGTCCCTCGCGGGGTGTGGAACCCTTCGCGCCGTGAGTATATTCAGATACATGCCCTAACAACCTTACATTGCCTTCCAAATTTATAATTTACACAGACTCAATACCAATCATACTGGAGGTTTATTATGATATAAATCATAGGATATACAGAGTATATATTGAGTGTAGACAGAGATAAAATTGAATTTCCGTTGCCACAAACGGCGAAGTTCACTTATACCAGGGGAGGAGAAATGCTAAGATTGAGATAATATACAGTGTAGTGCTGTTTCAGAAACAGCGCAAAAGTAAATACCATAACAGTAAATCAACTAATAGTCTTATAGGCTTATCCAGATCTTCTATTGTGTAAAAGTTAAGTGTATTTCATATCGTCACCAGGTGGTAAAGGTGGGTTTTCACGGGGCAGGCGAACGATTCGCAACGGATGCAAATGTCGAAAAAATGGCTAAAATCCACCATTCGGAGAAGTTTTTCTCCGAAAGTGTCGCGAAAATGGAGCCGTAAACAGCCGCAGTTTGCACGTAATTCTCACAACGTATGTGCGAATGTCGAAGCTTACGAGACTAAAATGCGAACATGAGTTCACAGCTGTCTTGAGTTGATCGGTCTCTTTGTGAAAAGTTCGCTGTCTATTCGCAGAATGAAGTCAGACACCTCAACAAATGTGCGGCAAACGTGCGCCAAAAGCTCGTGAGAACTTCGCACGAACTCCATGAGAATGTCGCGTGAGCAGAATCTTCGCAAAATGTTTGTAAAAGCGTCGGTTTGGGTTCGTGTGTAGCTCGCAAATAGCTCGGGAGTACTTCGTGACATTCGCAAATTAATCGTTGCGAAACGGTAGGCGAATTAATAGAGGGCCTCGACGTAGAAGGCTCGCGTTTGGTTCTTTGGAGAAGTCAACTGTTCTCAGAAGTAAGCGAAAAGTTCGTGAATAGTTCGAGAAATGATTGGCCGAAGTTCGCTGCTTTCGCCAGACATGCGGGAGACATTCTCCTAATTGTCGGAATCTGTTTAAGGTTTCACGAGGATTTTTGCGAACATCACGCACGTCGTGAGTAGGTCTTGCGCATATGACGAAGCTTTCCAGACATTTTCGAGAGCAAATCACGAACAAATCACGACCCGGTATGCTGGAGACGTTCGCAAGAAATTTCAAACTTTTTTGAAATTTCCTCCGAACTAAAATTGACTCCCGCAAACAACCGATTTTCGAAGCCCCGCGCATGTTTGGCGAACTTTTTGATCCTAAAAAAACGAATGTTTTTCGACATTTTCATCGAATTTCGCATCCTTTGCGAATCGTTCGCGTGCCCCGTGAAGACCCACCTTTAAGTTTGCTGTGAGTTTGAGTGGCATGGTGAATATGAGCGCCGTACTAGAAACCAATATCATTGCTATTATCATACCCTAGTTTGTATTAAGTATTTAGATTTGTATTTTGATATCAAGCGGGATGGAAAATAAATTTAATAAATTTGTTCCTATTAAAACATTTTTTTTTTTTGGGGGGGGGTTGCAATTTATCCTTTTTTTGTCAGGAAAGTTATGAAACAGAGATATACACCAATCGCATCGTCAATACTCTCTCTAATGACATGATCAGCCGTAAATACATTGTGGACATTCCTCTTGAGTGCACTTACAATCGGACAAAGCATGTCGACCAATCATATAGCCTCACCGATTATACGGTGGACAAAGTCATGCAGGACGTAGGTGCCTTCGATTTCGACTTTTTCATCTATGAAGACAACAGTTTCAGCACTCCTCATGAACACTACCCTGTTCGCTTCGGGTTAGATGAAGAGTTCTATTTCGCTGCATCCGTTTTGTCAGTCGACAACTCACTAGGGCTTGCACTAAAAGAATGTAAGGCTACCCCTACAGATGACTACGACGATCCCATTTCGTACCCAGTAATCGAGGATTAGTAAGTTTGTAGTAGTTTTCTGGTTTCGTCCTTCAGATATCAGGGAAGCAGACGTTTTTGGAGGACAATGGATGTCCCTCAATAATGGAAAAAAATAATCCGCATCCATCAAAATTTCTGGTCTTATTTTTTTGTAGTTTACGTACACACAAAATGAGTGTTCAAATGCCTTGGGTATTTTTTTTCATAAAGGGTTATTTAAAAATTAAAAAAAAAAAGACCAATAGGCCCAGTCAGTGCCCAAGCAGACATCTCAAAGTGAACTAACGCCCGTTTCCCGATGTGGGATTGATTGTCCTCCAGTAACGGCTGTATTCCTGACTGTTAAAGAAAATGTGATTGAACATATTAGCGTTTTGTAATACTGTTATTTCACCGATTAGATATGGAGGATTAAATATGTATTCATGTGTTTCTGTTTTATTATAGTGTTGAAACCGATCCGGAAGACACCAACATCACTTGTAAATATGGAGATCGCAACCTTGTTGGGGTGACCATGAATACGTTCCGATTTATCGGCAGTTCAGATTTGGTATATAAAAATTGTTTATAGTGACAGGAAATAACATTTATTTGTTCATAAACATCATGATATCGTAATTTCCATTTATTTATGTAATATTAAAGGTTGAAAGGGTGTGTTACGCATGAATATGTAGGCCTATTTGGATTATACATAAACGGGTATAAGCTTAGTTCACTCTTAAAAAGTTTGTTAGGTAGAAAATGGATACTCTGTAAAAATATATTAACGAAAATTGTAAAAGGTATGTTCAACTTTGCTTTGGGACATTTAAGCTGTTTAACCAAAACCCGGACAATCAACATTGCCACAAATTCATCCGGCAAGTGAGTAATTTTAACGTAGGATATGAAAAGTTTATCAACAGAAAGTGATGCTTTAAGGTTCTTTCGGTTTCATGATTCTATATTTGCATTTTCATAGTATTATTGTTATATTTTCTTAATTTACTGTTTGTGTTCTTTATCGTTTCCCCCACTAAATTGTTTAGGCAATTGGAGTTAATATCTGAAATGTGTAATCACTAGTGAAATGCACGCAAAAACATATGCAATGTCATGTTCAGTAAGAATGTACAAAAATGTCTCCAATTATTAGGGCTGGTCACATTTGTTCGATAACGATAACGATAACGAGATTTTTCATTAAAGGTACACCCTACACCTCTCCTACTATTAACATAGACGAGCATACTTACACGAACGCACAACGTTCTAGGGTGTACCTTTAATCTAAAATCTCATATTATCGGACAAATGTGACCAGCCTTTTAGTGTGAAATACTCTGTAGAAATTAAATTCAAATCTATATAAAAACAACCAAACAAACTACAAAACAAACTAAATACAACCAAAACAAAATAGAGAGCTGGTCGCAAGGGTAATCGTGGACTTAAGCAATTATTTTTCGTCTACTAGGTTTTCCTTCATTGTGATCTGCTTGTGTGTGGGACAGATGAACGTAGTTCAGCATGCGACCGACAGTGTCATGTCCGCAAACTACGTCACAAACGGGACGCCATACGCGATACTGCTACTCCACTATTAGCTACGAAACGGTTGACACGCGGTCCAATAAAGGTCATGAGGTCAGCAAAGAATGATGGATGGTCTCGTCAGATTGTCAATGAAGGTTTGATAGATTTTCATCTATTTTCATGATCACGTAATTTTTTTTTTGGAAATGGCCATTTGACAGTCTGTATTACCGAGTCGTAGATTTTCCTATTTTCAGGCATCATTCATACTAGTCATATGATTCAATGCACAGGGCACACGATTTATTGACTTGTTAAGAACCAGAAGGGCACTAACTGTGTATTCTTGAAATGATTCAAGTTAAACGTCGTTTTAGCTCATAACAGACAACAACGATAACAGTGTTTCTTTCCATGTTATGTTCTCCCTCCATTTCAATATATTTTTGGATGAATTAAAAATCAATGAAAATAATTTCTTTATATTTACCCTCTGCATCAATAAATCAATGAATTACAAAGATGAGATTAAAGCCATAACTGGATACAGATTGGATAAACTCTTAGGCCAGGAGCCTGTCCCGAAATAGTCACCCAATTTTACCCATAAGATTTGACCCCGTAAAGTGACTTAGACCATCTAAGTCATTGACAAAAAGGTTGTCAGCCTGACCGTAGCCGCCGGGTTTAGCCCCCAGAGCCCCCAAAAGAGACCCCAAAGTCGGGTCGATTTTACCCCTTCTCCCCCATGCACCAAACTTTGTCATTAAGAAGTAGTATGACTGGACATTACAAAACACTAAAAACTGACAAAAATTTCCGTCGTAATGGGGTGTCAGACGGCCCCTAAAGATTGGGGTAATTTTTTTCCCCCTTCAAGCCCAGAGACCAAATTTTGTCAGAAGGAAGAGCTATGGATGTACATTCCAAAAATATAAAAAGTGACAAAATTGTCCATCGGGAAGGGTTTGGTGCATGGGGGAGATGGGGTGAAATCGACCCGACTTTGGGGTCTCTTTTGGGGGCTCTGGGGGCTAAACCCGGCGGCGACGGTCAGGCTGACAACCTTTTAGTGAATGACTTAGATGGTCTAAGTAACTTTATGGGGTCAAATCTTAAGGGTAAAATGGGGTGACTATTTCGGGACAGGCTCCCAGACTATATAACCTATTTGAAATTTTAAACATATTTATCATTTTTCCTATCACGACGGAAAGTGTTCAAGCGCATTTCACATTAACATTGCCAAAGTACATATTAATATTGCCAAAACCAGATGATAAACATGATAAATCGGATTTCAAAGTAATAAAAGTCATTGTCGTTGCGTGCAGATACTACAGATAATACTACAAAGGACATCGCAGGTGTATTGAGCCCTTGGGCGATTGTTGTGGCTGTCATGGCAACAATCGTGGTGGCGCTCTCCGTTATGATGGTGATGATGATGAAGAAGAAGATGAACAAGATGGGTGTGTCTATCGATCGCAGAGAGTGCTTTAAGGAGGAGTCTTTACCCATGATATCCAACGACGAATAAATAATGATGACGATGCTGATAATAATAATTTAAAGACCTTCTCCGATGGAAATACTACTATATATCAATGGAAACCTGATTGGACGTAGAATAAAAAAAACATACATGTAAAAGTTATGTTTCATTTCGTTATTGTACAATAAGCAGATAAAGACTTTATTTTCAGCCCCCTTTGAATTTGGGGTCAACAGATGACAAACAAGCCGCTATCGTGATGATGTCATCGTATGTAGAGCAGCGACCGGCCAGCCATGCAAATAACAATTGTGGGCGATTAATTGTTTGAAAAAGTTTGTGATAGTTTATGAAAGTTTCTATAAATTCTGCAATTCTACAACTATGCCCTAAATCTGAAAATTAAAGGGAGTGAATTTGATAATACTAGTAGTAGGCTTTTTCAAAAGTCCGCTAATCGGTGTAGTAACAGTAGACTCGATCTATAAATATCGCTCGCTTCGAGTACACATGTACCATAATATCATGTCTTTGCAAGCCGGCGCATCGGCGCAGGCTGGCCCGTACTACAATACCCAGGTCCCAGATGTTGTGTGTCCCGACAGGTTGTGTATCCGGACAAAACGGCAATTTGATTTTGAAGAAGTTTACAAGTTAAACATGTATTTCACAAATCGTTTGAGAATTATTTTTGACAATATTATAAAGCACATTTAATGTTCATGATGGTCGGCGCCATTTAAAAAAATAGATTTTGTTAAATCCAAAGGCAAAAGAGTGTCCGGACACACGACCCAACATCCTACTGCAATTGCCGTATATTTACTGTAGATCGACTCATGATCTGATGATAGCCTAGGAGTCATAATAATTTTCTCACTTCTCAAAGAATCTGATAAGTTTATTTCACATTGATTTAGCTAATTTACTAATAAGGATTCAATGAAATAATAGAGCTGTTCGATATTTATTTGTAATTCGCTGAAATGTTCGAATGTAAGGCTCTATAAACGAAAAACCAAAGAGATATACACAGGCCTACCTTGTTGACAGCACATTAACCCACGTGAAGAAGCAACCGGTCGCTTATAGCCTCTACATATGATGACGACATCAAGTCGTCTCGTGTTTTTCCTGAGATCAACACGACTGGTCCAGAGCTCTCTATGTTTGTAATATTAACCAGGTTATTCAAAGTTCATAGACTACATTCAAATTTCTACGACTTTGTAGAGGAAATCACTTCTCTTTGCGTTCCACTTTTATTAGTTTGCTTTCATCATTTTGGCAATATTCCATTTTAGAGAGCTATCAATGTATTTAGTTATTTGATATGCATTTGCAGTTACTTTCTCTCAATATTCGTATTTTGGGGGATGGGGGGGGGGGGGTACGTGATCATGGCTGTAGGCCTACTTTTATTGCAACAAAAATGTATCACCATGCTTTTTTCTAACACTTTAGAAAAATTTAACGGAAAAAAAAATTGCACCATTTCCTTATCCATATTATTTTTTTTCTTCTTCAACATTTTCTAGTTAATAGAAAGCTATTGACTAAATCTGAGCAAAATACATGAAATACATGAAATAATGATTTCATGTAGCCGAGCGTTGTTTTCAGTTTGATGTAACCTCAACGTCGTAGGTAGAGTGAAAATGCTTAAAAAGAGAAGAAAATAATGTTCCCGCTGATTTTAACATGAATTCTTACATATATATATATATATATATATATATATTTTTTTTTTTTTACTTTACACAAGTTAATGTTATTTTGAATTTCGCGCATTACTTTAGAACTTGCCCAGATCGTACACTGAAGCAGCAAATTATACATCATTTCTAACTTTGAATGGACACGATAAAGGTAAAGATTTATCCTAGAACACACACACACACATACAAAAAAAAAGTACATCAGAACGGAGAGTTATTTGAAATAATGTTTCGACATCTTTAAAAAAAATTTGAATCATCTTTTTATTAATTCTGTGATTATTGTAATAAAACTTCAGGACGGTATTTTTCAATTCATATCAATTTAATAATAGTTTATTCATACTCGTAATTCACGTTTACATTTTACATGAAGAGCAGCGCAGGCTGGATTGATCATGTTTACATGAATATCATCATATATACTTCAAAATGTTAAGAATGGTAAATTGACAAGAAGGATTATACATTACAGTTGTGATAAACAGTTACATCTAAGATTATCAGATTTTACTTCTTGTAGCAGTGTTTGTAATTACACTATACTGGAAGAAAAATAGAAGAAGATCATATCGTCGAGGAGAGGAGACCAGCACCTTCTGTTGCCGAACGGTAAATCAACATAATAATTAAAAATACGAGTACTGTATTATAGAAAATTATATAACTGTTTGAGAAATGCGTGTATACACACACGCACACACACACACATGCTCACACACACACACACACACACACACACACACACACACACATATATATATATATATATATATATATATATGTGTGTGTGTATATATGTATATTGTAAGAAATGTTCCTCGAACACAACGCTGGTGGTCACTCATAGTTGTTTTAGTGGAAGGTATAATGAAAGAAATGTCACTATGAGACGGTCGTAGCTTTTATTGTCCTCCTTTATTTGTCAAGATTTCGATCAATGATCTTCATCAGGACTGTATAAAAACACAAAATGATGGCTGACATTTACATCGGATTATACATTTCAATTTCTTACAATGGTTAAGTACTAATCAATATAATGATAATAATATTAATTATGTTGTTTATTATTATAATTATTATTATTATCATTATTGTTATTGTTATGTCTGTTATTATTACTGTTATTATTATTATTATTATTATCATTAGTAGTAGTAGTAGTAGTATATTATTAACATCATTATTATACATTTGCATATTTTTTAAAAGAATAAATCAATGTGTGAAAAGATACTTGCATGTCTATATTTACAAATCTATTTCGGTAAATAATATTTCTATGAATATTTGCAAACAATATAGATAATGAGTGTGAATGATTACCATGTGGACAAGGTTGTCGTGGTAACTAGTCGGTGTTGCTTTTTGAGGTGACATTACAGTAATAATAACAGACATAACAATAACAATAATGATAATAATAATAACCATTATAATAATAAACAACATAATTAATATTATTATAATTATATTGATTAGTACTTAACCATTGTAAGAAATTGAAATGTATATTCCGATGTAAATGTTAGCCATCATTTTGTGTTTTTATACAGTCCTGATGAAGATCATTGATCGAAAGCTTGACAAATAAAGGAGGACAATAAAAGCTATGACCGTCTCATAGTGACATTTCTTTAATGTCACAAATCTGAAGCATATCTTCTTATGGTACATTTACCAGAAATATTCAGCTTTGGTTGTGGAAATTTATTAAATGTGGTAACGGGGTGTTTTTGAAACGTTTAGTTTTGCATTTGCATTTGCATCTAATATTGACGTTCATAGTGTATTCAGTGTATTTATCTAAATTTCATATATAATTATGCATAATTATGTATTTAATATGTATTTAGATATGTATTCAATTATGAGTTCAATCATGATTCAATTATGTATTCAATTATTCGATTACTTTCATAATGAACCTTGCGTCAATTAAACGAAGTGAATGACAAATGCGTTTTCTTCTGTTGCAATAAATCGACTCCGTATCTGTGTTAAAAAGAAATCATTTTATTATGATTTATGGGGGTAACCTCGCTAGTCATAAGGACCGCTATTCATAAGGACCGCTATCCATAACGCGTGATTAAATGAATAGCGGTTTTGTACGAATAGCGGTTCTTCCGAATAGCGAGCAAACCATAGACAAATTTCCTTGCTATTCATAAGGACATCCATTCATAAGGACCACTATTCATAACTACTCATAAGGACCGCTTTTCATAGCGCGTGTTAATGAATAGCGGTTTTCTATGAATAGCGGTTCCTATGAATAGCGAGCGGACCCGGATTTATGTGTGTACCTGTCATGTAATCTGTTTTAATCCAAAAATTGTTTAATACGTTTTTTTCACATCAATGTGATCTTTCTCGTATAACCTTCAAAACTGTACATTTTAATACACAAACTACGACATTTCACTGATTTTTTTTTTTTTTTTTTTTTTTTTAAACAAACACATCTTAACCTCAGTTTTAAACCCTGTATACTGGGCGTCCCCCCCCCCCCATAAAAAAAAAAGGAAACACAACTTCGAAAAATTCCTGTAAATGAACTATATGTTTACCGGCAATAAAATTCATATCATATAAAAAAAGAGTAATGCATATTCTTTCAATTGGTAACTTGTTTAGGTTTCCAGGGTCATACATCACTGCACACCAGTGTCTTCAAAAATTTATGCAAATTCTAGTTGATACACATTCTTGTAAAACACAATAGACATGATGTTAAAGAGATGCCTTTTGTGAAATGGCCTGGGTGCTCCAGTTTTCATTGAGGATGATTTTCTTTTTTCAAATTTGTGTTCATTAGATGTTATTCACCAATGAATCAGGATTTTTGATGTATAAATCCCTTTTCAGATATAGGAATCATTTTGCAAAGAAGACATTTTTGCAAAGAAGACAGTCTTGGTGAATTTGAACAAGGTTGTATGCCAAAGAATCAGTGCGAATCCAAAAGATTGCAATATCACAAAGATTTGCAAATCAAAGACAAAGAGCATAAAAAAGGAAATTAAAAAACTCATCTGTGTGACTGAAGATTTTCAAAAATGTCAGCTTTTGGTTGAAAATATGCCTGCAGCACTCAAGGCAAACGAACATGTTCTCTGAGCTCTCTGAAGATCTCGCTTCTTCTTGGCCAAGATTTATGACTAACAAATTGTTCCATGCTTTGTGAAATTCATAAGAGTCTTTGTTAAAGCGTAAAATAAATCATGAGATTTGCTTACTAAGGGATGGCCATGAAGAGCAACCAAGCTAATTAACAAAGCCATTCAACCCAAAACCTTGCCTAATGTGTTTTACAAGAGAGTGAACCAACTACAATTTTGCACAAAATTTTGAAGACAATGGTGTTCACTGATGCGTGACCCTGGAAACCTACGCAAGTTACTATTCCAAAGCAAATGAATTACTCTTTCATAAGATATGAAATGAAACGCTGGTAAATGTATAGTCCACTGACAGGAAATTTTCAAAGTTGGGTTTCTTTTTTCTTTAACGCCCAGTACATCATGTACATGGCATAAGGAATTTCATTGTCAGCTAAATTTTGGAATATGAGCATTTCGGAATCGATGCACAGATTTTCGAAAGTTATGTCATCAAATCAAACAAAAACAATCAAAAATCTACAAACATTCTTTGTTTTATACGTCAATAACGGTTTCGTATATGCCTTTATTCAATCTGCGACAAATTCAGAATAAAATTCCCTGTAGAAAGTTTATGTTAGTAAAACGAGTTCCACTGCGTACTGGCCCCTGTTATTGGTGTAATCGGCATACAGATTAAAGGGGAAGCTGGTTTAATAATGAGATACATGTATTTTCACATTTTCATAAAGAGAAGTGATAAAAGCACTGACTTTGTAGGTTTTGCTATCAAAAGACAATCAAGGCAAGGGCATGTATCCCTAGACAACTTCGATTTCACAGCTACTCATAGAGCCTCGATCCAACAAAATGAAGAAAAACTACCTCTGAGACACGTCCCCCATTCTTGGGCTTTTAGGGGGGAGGGGGCTTAATACGACTCTTGCCCGAAAATAAACTTTCCAGGTTTCTAAATTTAAAGGTTTTTCAAGCCGATGAAGCAAAAATCACGACACTTTATACAGAATCTGGCCGATTTTTAAAGGTCGCCCTACCTGCTCCATTCCAGCCGATGATGGAGTGTCCTCTAATTCTCGGAGACGCCAGATCGGGGGAGATTACAGAATCGGCCGGATTCTGGACTACCACTCATATTGCAATTTGTATCCATTTGTAGCTTTTTAATGAAATTTCGTCCTGAAAAATGTATTAGATATGATAAAACAAAATAAAAATGGACAGCTTAAACATGGCAATTTTTCACGTTCTGGGGAGGGGAGGGGGGGGGGGCTGCAGTCCTCAAGGCCCCACCTTCACGGCCTCGTCCCAAAGTGCTAGCCCCTTCTCTCAGAAAGATGCAGGAGAGGTAATTTTCCCGAATGCTGATCATCCTAGTTCCCAGGTTGGTGATTGCTTGGGTGAAGGGATGTAGCTAGGGGTGGGGGGGGGGGGGGGGGGTGTATCAGCTCCCTCATTTAAAAAATAAAAAACAAATTGTTGGAAAGTCGTGCATTGTCATAGGCTGTCGTCATATCTAAAAAAAAATAACAAAGAATGAAAAGAGGATTTTTTTCGTTTTGCGCGTTAGAAACAAAAAGTGAAGATCTGTGGGAAAATTAAAAATATGAAAACTTTTTTTGCGCTTGTCGGCCAAATAATTTGAAAATTAAAAAATGCCTTTCTTTTGCATGTAAGGAAATTATCAGGCAATTGTCCGTAAATTTGGCCCTTCGCCCCTAGAGGTACTTGTCTTGTGGCAGTTTCCAGGGTAATTTCTGGGCTAGTTTACGATCCCAGTCTGAATCTGTCGGCAAGCTCGTATCTGTCGTCATCTTCCATTGGTGTTGGTGACGGCTCGGGTGCTCGGGTCGCTTTCAACTTCTGCTCTCGTCTTGGGTTTCCCCGGGCTGGTGACATCATGACGTTGTTGTACGCATGTTCCATGTTAGACATATTGTTTCCGGATGGGACTATTTCCTCATAGGTAGATGTATTGCCCATGCTCCCTAGCTTCAAATCTTGATAGGTGTGTACTTCATGTTCAGTTGTTTTCTTCCTCTTCCTGGAAAGAGAGAGAGAGTGTGTGTGTACTGAACGGCTAAAGCCCCCAAAACTGACTGACGGCCCACAAGACAAAAAGGTCTCGTGGGCCTTCTGACAACTTTTTTTTGTAGGGTTCACTAGACCGATGGCCCATGAGACCGACATTATTAAAGTTTATCCTTAAATCGTTTGTTTTGTCGATCACGTGGGCTTACGGTCCCGTTGGCCGTGGGTATCGTAGAGCCTTTGAGATTTCTTCCATTTTCCTCAGTGTGTTTATTTGTTTTGTTTGTCCTCTGTGTCGTCTCCTGGGCTTTCGGCCTAATGGAATGCCCCCCAATTAAACATATTAAAGTGAAGGTGGATTGTAAAGATGAAAAATATTCGAGAAGCTCGGTATCATTTCGGTTCCAATGTTCCTATCACCTGATCATGTGGAATATTCTCATTAGCAATGTCACATAAAAATGGCTGCTCTCATATTCCAAATATGACTTTAGATAATTATGTCAAAATTAAGACAAAATTGTTATGCCAAATCTGATTGCAGTCCCATACATGTACATCCATTTTTGTGTCAATTACTTTTCACCGTGCGTTATTTTCAGCAAGAAAATTGTTGACAATTGTCAATTTCTGATCAGTTTGACGACTCCATGCAAAAACACAGAATACCCATTACTTATTACTCTAGGGTTATAGAGGGCTCTGCTTGGTGGCGACCACTATTGGTTTTCTGTTCCGTTTTAGACATTGACTTCTAGCTATTTTGTCGTATTTTCTGTGACTTCTTGTTTGTTTGGTACCTCATCAAAATGTTTTGTATGTTCTGTAATTTCTTTTAAGCCGCGTTTGCATATCCTTTTGATATTTGGTTCACATTGTTATGTAAATTTGTACACCTCATTGTTATGTATAATTTTGTGTGAAATGTCCTACGTTTATTATTAACCAATAATGAGTGATGTATCAATTAATTCAATTCTAATTCTAATTCTACGTCATTTATAATTACTTGTTTTCCATTAACTTCTAGTCTCTTTCACCATGCACTCAAAAGTGACACGACGACTAAAAAACAGCATTTCCTTAAAAATTATTTTTTTTTTTTAACGCCAAAAGAGAGTCGTTCAAACTACCTCATATCGATGTAGAAGTATGTCACCAGTAAGCTGTACGTAGTTGTGACAGCGAGAAACGTTCCCAAAGCTATCGATGTTACTGCAAATGACAAAAAAGGTCACACAGCTTATCACACATTTTATAGTTATCATTATAAAAAATCACTTGCATACATATGGTTTATAGATTATTTTGTTGATAGCAAGAATTGATATGTTATTTATTCACTACAAAAATGCGTACTGTCAAATATTAAATGAAGATGGTTTACATACAATCTAGTTATTAGTTTTTATTTCATTTTTCACACCTTGTCCTTAAAATCATCAAAAATATTTACTCCTTTACTTAGATTACATGCCTTGCTGCACTTTCAGCAGGACAGAGCATTTCATGATTGCATAAGCTTAACAAATGACACACCGTTGTAAAGAAAACAAAAGTCTTAGAAGATATGTTACCCCTAGAACTTGAATTGCAGAACTTTCTTTGAGGGGTTTATACACAAAACAATGATTTGAAGACAAACTAAGAATAAGATATTGATCAACGCATTGTGAAATAAAGAGTATTATTTATACCTTTTAACTGTTTAATGAAACCGTTGCAGTAGTATTCCTCATCTGTGAAAATAGAATATAACAAGGTATATTAAAGAAAAAAAGGTGCGTTATCTATGTCATACTATAGTCCCTTTTATCTGGGACCGGAATAGACAAAAGCAGATGGACCAAGAGCCTGTCATCCTATCAAGCCCATAAGAACTGTCACCTTACAGTGACTTGAACCTTATATGTAAGTTGGTCATTATAAAATGGGAGTCAGTCGTTGGGTTTAGCATCGAGGACGGCCGGAAAGACGAGTCAAGACAATTTTTTAAAAAGGAAGTAATACAACAACACGCAACGCTCGCACACCTCACATAAAAAAAAACACAAAAAAACTGATGTATGAAAAGGTCTACATATGACACCATCCACTAGAAATACCTTTGCAATTATCATAAACAGATTTTCATCGATGAAATGAATTTTTGCATTACCTTCTTCACACAAAGGTCCCGTAAATCCAGGAACACATGAACATTCTTTACTGGTGCAGGTGCCTCCATTGGAACAGATATCAGTTACTGAACAGTCAACTGTAAATCAAATTAGATAATCACATTACTCTGGAATAATATCTGTCAGAGTGTCTTTTGTGCGGGTGTTTCCATTTTGGTGAACCACCTTTTGCTGACACCCCTGACCCACTTTTTTGCCATTCACTTGGTACACGGCTGGAACACGGGGCATTTTCATGAGAAAGTTTCTTGTAATTGGCATTTTTGGTATATTCATTAGCTATCTAATAGATTTTTCAAAACAAGTTTGTATCGTCGCTCGAACAATACGATCAACTTTTTAAAAGTTCCTGAAAATGAGCATTTTAGCGAGAAAATTTTTAAATAGTCAACTTTGTGATCTCTGAGGTGTATATTTTGATTTGGTAATATTGAAATGTTATGAAACTGACGTAAATTTGTTCTGAAGACCATGTTTTTCGGGCCTGACAGGGATGAACTTTTTTATTCCAAGTTTAGCAAAGGTGATCACATACAAACTGCTTTTTTTCATGCTGATCATCTTCTAAAAATTCACGATAAATATTTTCTTAATCTTGGCACTTTTATGTAAAAGTTGTCAAAAAATGATTTGCCTGATATATTTACGCCAACTTTTCAAAGAAATGACATATTTCATAATTATTCAACTCGTCACAGTCACTTGTTTCACCTTCCACGTACACGAACACTCTTTATTCAAAAGTCTTTCTTATACTCCGGACCGAAATTCTGGAATGACTTGCCACGGGACATAATTGAAAGCCCCTCTTTGTTTTCAATTTGGGCGTAAACTCAAACAGCTTTTGCTGTACTCTTATTCAGTTGTTACGGAGTAAGGACGCATGTAGAGCTATTATTTGTCATAATTATGAACAGATGAAGATAGATGAATCTTTCTTCTAGCTCCTTGTTAATTTGTTCTAAATGCACAGGCAGAGCAATTCTCCTTTGTTGTTGTTTTTATTTTCTTATTTCTAAATACATATACATATATTGAGAAATGAGAAATAAATAAACTAAACTAAACTAATATTACTGATATGGGATCACGACTGCTAGCCACAGCTGCCCACGGACCTGCAGGGGCCTAATGCAAGGGTGAAATACTGAATGATCTGATCAGCAGCGTACATAGGAAGACATAAAAATTGACATGACTGTCATGAAAAATAAAAAAATACGAGCACAGAGGTATATTACAAAAATCCAGGGTGTAAATATGGACATCTCGTAATTAGCACCGTGGGACTAGAAACTGGACCCATCAGGGCATGAGTTCTGTGCGATAAGCTGACGGCAGAAAACTACCAGTAACAGCTAGGATAACACCTTCTTTCAAGCAGAATACTTGATGAGTGAAATAAAGAAGAATGCTAACAAGATGCACACACACACTCTGTTAACCTGCAAGAATCTTCAAATATTGAAGGAGGCAGTGTCAACAGGGGAAGAAGAAGAAGACTGAGAAGAAATAATCGTATATTAACAAAAAAATGATCTAATTTTTCAAGTCAGTCCCAACTCTCCCCGCAGCCCCCTGGGCATGGTTAATGTCCTAATCCTTTGCAGGCAGGAATTTTTTTTTTCTTCAATAATCCTGTATCAGTGAAGTCTGAGAAAAATTAAACATATGGATATAGTGCAGAGATAATGAATATTCAGCTACTAACAGTCATGTCAATTCAATGTCTTCCTATGATTCCTGTGAATCAGACCAAGCCGCTCCTAATGAAAAATCAATTAGATAGCTAATTAATATTCACTAGTAAAAAAGGCCAATCACAGAAACTGTCTCATGAAAAAGCCCCGTGTACCGGCCGTGTACCAAGTAAATGGCAAAAAAGTGTGGCAGAAAAAGTGTGGCAGAAAAATTGTGTCTCGGGTGTCAGAAAAAAAAAGTGGTTCACTAAATGGAAACACCCCTTTTGACATGTTTGCGTGAAGAAATCTATGAGCATTAGGAAGGTGACAATTTATTTGTGCTGGCAACATGCTCTTCTTTCACAAACAATCACAGTCCCAATTGGAAACAAATATATTATTCCGAGATGTTTCTTTTTATGAAATGCACTTCAGCTAGTAAGACAATAGTTCTTTTGATTAAAGAACAACGCACGCAACTGAGAACTACCCGTCACAAAATGGATAGATGCCGTCCAGAGGAGAAAGTTTTTTTTTAAAAGAATGATAACGTACTTCAGGTTCATACTGATAATACTGTATTCTCTATTACCTGCTTCACACAAACGTCCTGTAAATCCAGAAGCACAAAAACATTCATTGTCAGAGCAGAAGCCCCTGTGCGAACAGATGTCAGGTATGGTACAGTTGACTGTAAAATAAGTAAACTTAATAAATCACATTGCTCAATAATGAACTGGACATATTCTGTTGTATGTAGAAATCTAGGGCAATAACAAAGTAACAATTAGATAATCGCTATTAAGATACTATCATTTTACACACCAAACACACACACACACCACATTTTGAATAGAAATTATTAATCCGTTTAGATATAAATTTCCTTTGAACGAGGCAATTTTTTGCGGAAAAAAAAAGAATTCCAAATAACAAAGGGTCTGGTTATGGCGCTGTCTAAAAGAGTTTTTAAAGATAACGATATTTCCACGTTTGACAGTACTGTATTATGTATTGCCCGTGCTTCGCACAAAGTTCCTGTAAATCCTGAAACACAAGAAAATTCATTGTCTGTGCAAGTGCCTCCATTGGAACAGATATCTGACACGGTACAGTCCACTGCAAAAAGGGAAAGAAAATATTGTTTTACACAATACGAAAGGTATCATTTATTAACATTGCCCACTCCCCGGTAATCATTCCAGCCAAGCGCATTTGACACACGCTCACAATGCTGAACAAACTACATTGACTTTTGAGTCCTACCATTTAATACCTGGGTGGAGAGAAGCAGTGTACATAAAATGCTTTGCTTTAAGGACATCAGTGCCGGGGATCGAACCTAAGACTTTCGCATCTATGTTCAAGAGTATACAGCATTCGGCTACGACATCTGTTTGAGAAGACATGAATCAGGAGCTTGGAGTATCTGAGCTATATAACTTCGTCACTGAAATATACAGTGCGTCCCAGAAAAAAAAGAAAGAAAAGCGAAACCCTAAAACAAAGGGTTATTGTGTTCTATGAAAATAATTATCTATTTTCCATAGATAAGAAGTATTATGCTTCTAAATGATACCATATCCATCCGTACATGCTTTACCGAGCAGCAGCATTTTGAAAATGACGTGTAAAAACTCAGTTGTGAAGGATTTGTGTAAAACCGTGAAGATGTAAGTATCACAAGCGAAAATGACTAAATACAAATACCAGCTTTAAGAGATATGGTACGAGAAATTCCCTTGTGTGATGGCATCCATTCAATCAGAAATTTACAAAACACGGGCAAATACCAATTTTAATAAATGTCCCTCAAAAGATGAAAAATGCCCTTCGTGTGATGAAAAGTGCCCCTCCTGAGGTGGGAAATTGCCATAATCTTGATATCTTTTGCCTTAATGTTTCCTTTCTACCTTGTATTTGCATAGTGTGGTCACAATAACCCTTTGTTTTAGGGTTTCGTTTTTTCTGGGACGCACTGTATAGGTGTCACGTCACTCACCTAGTATTGGTTTTGTTTGCACGTTGACTGAACCCCATTCACCGGCTCCGCCGTTGCTCACGGCGCGTACCTGGCAAAATAATTGAAAGAGGAGAAGATTTTTTCAAAATGTTATCGATGACAGTTCATTTGGCAGCATTGTTTTCTATCGTGCTTTTATTTGGATATACAGAATGCCAAGATTACTCACAAAAATAATTTTCATACAAATAATTAAATGGGGGTTTTTTTTTTTATTATGTGGATTTATTTTATTATGTGGATTTTTTTAGCAATCGCCCCCAATTATGCCTCACAACCACTCATTGTGGAGTTCTAATCAGAAATAATGCCTCGATATCTTCATCACAAAAAAAAAAAAAAAAAAAAATCTTTGAGATAACCCCACCCCCCCCCTAAAACAACAAAAAACAAAACACAAAACAAACTAATTAGAATATCTTTATTATTAGGATAGCAGGCCACCATATCTTACCCTTATTATGTAGTCTGTGTCTGGGGTTAAATCGGAGAATGAATACCTTCCCCCAGTTTCCTCGGTCTCCTCCAACTCAATAATATCATCGTCATCTTTCTGAATTTCATATCTCACAAATAAACCGTTCATAAACTCAGGCTCCTCCCAGGTGATGACGGTATGTGTCTGGTTGGTTGATCCCACATCGCTAGCGACATTCAGAGGGGCAGTGGGCTCTGCAAGGTGGTGTAAAGATACCCAAACAGTTCCATAAATCGAGTAATTGATATTGGTGATACATGATATTCACATAATTCAATACTTTTTTGTTCATTAGTGCCATCGATATTATATTATTTTGATAAACGTATGTGAAAAGGAAGTATATATGGCATGAAGGGTAAAATCCTCTTTTGAGATACAAAATCACAATCATTTTGGTTGTTATAGATTTACAATCGATTTAACAATACGAGAAGACTTTAAAAATGTAAAGTGCCTTTACGGATCTTACCACTTGGTAGTGTTCGGGTCTGGATGGAGATGCAGGGACCTAGTCCAACATCGGTCCTCGTACATACAGTAAACTTATACACCAAGTAATGTTGTAAATCCTGAAAGGATTTACTTGTAGTCGTTAGAATGCCACTTTCTACGTCATCTTCATACGCTTCTCCAAATACGTACTCGTAACTGATAGCCCCTTGTCGTTCTCCACATCTAGGAATTCTCCAGCCATACTGCAATGTTCCCTTCACTGCATTATCCACAGTTAAGTCTTCAGGGGGTGCAGTTGGATCTATTTATTAGAAAAAAAAGTTACTACTGAACTGTGAAATACATGCAGTGAAAAAGAAACTATCGAGACAGAACGTGTAAAAGGTTATTGCTAATAATGCTATCTAGACTTATTATATGTGCGAATATGTTTTTCCACAATATCCCACACTCCCACTCATTTTCTCTACCACTACCACTCTTTTTTCCATTTTCTCCTCCCCTTCATCCTCTCTCTCTCTCTCTCTCTTTCTCTCTCTCCCGGTCTCTCTGTTTCCAATTTCACCAGTCTTATTTTCCTTCCAACAAGAATGCAAGACTTTTCCAAGGCAAGGTACGGTTTCAATCCCTCAAGTTATGCTATGTTGTTACTGGTCTAATCTATTTTTTAAAATGAATTTTATGAATGCGCACATGAAATGAATTTCCGCCCTACGGCCTGCAACATAATTTTTCTTTAAACAGATATTATCACTCTTATAATAATAATCACATTAATATTAGTAGTATTATGAATAATACTATCCTGGAACATCACTACATTTTGAATGTTAGTAAGATCGACAAAGTACAATCTTTTCCATATTTGGAAAAAGCTAATGAATAATAATAATAATAATAATAATAATAATAATAATAATAATAATAATAATAATGATAATAATAATAATAATAATAATAATAATAATAATAATAATGCTGATGATAATAATAATAATTATAATAAGAATAATACCATTTTCATAATTTTATGATTTTTCAAAAATAATCATAAAAAATTGTATACAAATTTTCTAATTTTTTTTTCTTTAAATTCATAAAAAATAGATTACATCAGTAACAACATATCATAACTTGAGGGACTTGATCCTTTTTTTAATAATAATAATAATAATAATAATAATAATAATAATAATAATAATGGCAACGTACAATTGCTTTAAATTTATTCAATGAACACAAAAGAAAATAATTTTTAGTCAGTTCCATGCGTAATATATAACTCATATAAAAGGAGCTGGGTGCAATGATTTTTTTTTTCATCCCTGTATATCTCCGTGACCTCTATGCATGGATTTTCAGGACACAATACTTACATGATTCTGTAGAGTTGTATGTGAACACGAAGACGTCTGCATCATAGCCATCTAAAGTCGCCAAAATAGTAAATTCATATGTAGAGTGTGGAAACAGGTCGTCATACTCGATGCTCGTTTCGGTTGTTGTGGTCATTATTACCATATCCGCTATGGAATCGTCGCATTGGTCGATAAGGAGGAGCCTACGTGATACGTTGTAGCTTGGAGCACTGCATTGGCTGAACGGTTCTGACCATGTGATCTGCACGTGGTTGTACGAATTTGAAGTGACGTCAGAGTTTTCCACTGCCTCGGGAGCTATGGACAAAATAGAAAATGGAGAAGGTTGTTGAGCCAAATTCTAAACGATATCCAGTGGCAGGTATGTAAGTGGGGTCTGAGAAAAAATAGGAAAGATGTTGACCACTCGCACCTGGCCAGAAGCGCGATGGTTACACACACGGGCCCAAGCCAAGGGGTATCCCTCCCCCATGCGTAGGCACAAAATACACCTGTATCACAGCATTTAAAGACATGAACGGTGTTTTCTTATCTTAGAGTATCTTTTTTTTACATCAAAATATTTCAGGAATACACATAGACCTATGATGTATTTGTTATTATATATATATATATATATATATATATATATATATATATATATAATTTTATTTCTTTTGAAGCTCGTTTGATTTAGGTGTGGAAACTACAAAAGGCGTATTTATACAGCAAGACATCTAATGCAGCTGCTAAGTTTTATTTTCTAACTAAGATTTTAAAATGCTGAAGTGTTGATACTGCGGAAACTCACGTATTTTGTCAGTGGCTGCTGTAGTCTGATTCGCAGGCCCGATTAAATTGATTGAATTAATGACGACAACAGAGAACTCATACTCGGTGCAGGTGTCCAATGTATCGACTGTTTGGGTAACAGTTTCTTCACTACCATCTACTAGAATGGTTGTTACGTCAGTGGGATCATCCATGGACCAATATGTGAGTTTGTAGCTGTAGACAGAGGAGTCACATTGCAGCCAGGAGGATGAAGGTGCTTCAGGAATCTGCACAATATCGTTTAGGGAGGTCAAAGTTAAACGCTTTAAAAAATCCACAAGCAAAAACCTTTATTTGGAAACTCTCAATTTTTGTTATTATTCAGTAACAAAAAAAGAAGAAAAATAACTGGTACATAAACCGCGAATATCATCTCTCGTAGATGTGAACGCAGTATACACAGGAAAAATGGGAGAGCTTTTGTTTATGGGGTGCAGAGGCTATACAATTTATGGTAGTATTGAGTCCAAAATATACAGACAAGCCCCCAAAACAAAGAAAAGCCTTCACCTTTATGAAAACAAAACAAAAACGAACGGCAATATTCCAGCCTCCCTACATCACCCCTGCACTGTCAGAAATATAAAAACAAGGGCAGGGGGTGCTGCAGCACCCCCATTTCCATTGGCTTCAGGTCCGTGACTATACAGTGTAGACAAATGTAGACGCAATTTAGCAAGGAAACAAAGCACGCTTGGAACAATATCTGACTTTCCTTTATGGTGACTGCCATAGGTGAGTGTATCCACACAGTCCCGTCCGTTTTGATGTAGTTACGCCATTAACGATGTATTAACAATACACAAAACACATTGCTAGCCAATATAACATGTGTAAGGTAATTGTTAACCCAAAATTTGGACGTCAAACAGCCAGCCAATCCTCTTACCTTTCCAACCCAACCCCCTTTACAAATGTTTTGCATTTACATCGTAAGAAAATACCATTGTATTGCAACTTTCAACGGTAACATAATTACTTTATCAAAGATGGAAATAATGTTATAGCGTAATACAAGTTATGAAAGTAATCTGTTACACCAGATTTTCACAAAATAAAAGTTGAATATGCCGCTTCCACTATTTACCTTCCATCTAACGATGATATTGTCGATACCATTCACAACTGCAGACAGTTTTTCAGGTGCTAAGAGTGGAGCTATAATTAAAGAAAAATCATTAATTGTTAACAAAACAAGAACACATTTCTTTTGAAATTGTGTAATAAAGCAGAAAATTCCATCTGAAATGAACAGAAGTTTCCACTTTTGTGTAGTTGAAGTGTGTTTTCTTAAGAAAGTTAATATTAAAACATTTCTTCAACCAACATGAATACATTATTCATTAATGTCATATTTGTCAAAGCAAGGGCATGAAGGCCGTGTATACTATCTAGTATTACATTCCGATACAGCGATAGCCACCGAGTTTGACCTGCCATTTCACAAAGCTTCTTGCTATCCTTAGTTATTTATGATTCATGATGAGTGTCTACGAGTAGATGTAACCTTCTCCAAGAATTAATACGTTTCTTTTTTTAATGAGGCATTGAGCAAAACACATGCAAAGTGCATAGGCAATCGAACAACGAGCTTTATAAGGGCGATATAAGAGTTAGCGAGGGAATTCGCCAGCGAAGGGATGCGAGTTTGGATCACTCTATATATATATACCCTTGCAATCACTCACTTGCGAATATACTCTCTAGACATGGTAGTATTCATGTAGTATATTGCAGTAGTTGGTAACCATATAGAAAAAACATAATTAAAACCTAGTCTTTACGTAATTGCTTGCATTTAATATTTGACTGAAGCTATTTCATCACCTTTTTTTATAGCTAATAATAAATAAGTATTTTTTTATTAGGTCGTCGTCAGCATTCATTTGTTTGATTATGCTCAAAAACCCTGATCCATCGATATAAAAGAACAATGGTGTTGCAGCATATCGGTCTCATAAATGAGCTGGCTACAGTCAACTTTGTCTACTGAGTACAACTATTCATTGAATCAACAATACTTATATTGGCTGGTACTGAAGGCGTTCCAACTTTACCCAAACTTAAGCCAGGCTACCGATCTTGGTATGCAAATCATTGAAGAGATATCGTCCTGACAGATTCCTACAACTGGGTGGACAATGGCAAATACGAATCAATGTCTTGCAAAAAGACATACGTGCCGTGCCGGGGCTCAAACCAACGACATTCCCATCTCCAGTCAAAGCACTCTACTACGATACCTCTATATCATTTTATATATACTTTGGGATCTAGAAGTAGTTATTAGATCTATATCATGTTAGTATGGCTAATTTGAAACTCTGGGACTTTTTGATAGACTCACCCCCACAATCTGTTTTGGCATGGATTGGACCACTCCTTACACCAGCAACAGCCTGACCTTCGACCTCCCGTCTAACGCTGACGTAGAAGTCGTAGTCTCTGAAACCGATAAGCCCCATGACGAGAGCAGTACTGTCTCCAGTAATGATGATATGCTCTTCAGATTCACCAGAGTTACCATTGTCATCAGTCCAATTGTAACCTATCAGGTAGGAGTGGACAGGGCCATTGCCATAGTCATAGCCGTCTGTCCAGGCGTTCCAGATCAGTAGGACGGAATCGTTGGTAACGTGAGACACCCATGGCGATTCAAGCAATCGAGGAAGTGCTATTCGAAACATTGGGGTAAAAGCTAATGATGTAGTAAGCACATGTTTGTGTGTAATTGGGTTTTTACAGACGTGTATCAATCAGATATGTACACTTGTGAAAAAAAGATCCGCGGTGATTTGATGTTGTAGTCTGGGAGCCAGTCCCGAAATAGTCACCCCATTTTACATATTAGATTTGACCCCTTAAAGTTACTTAGACCATCCATGCCATTCACAAAAAGGTTGTCAGCTCGAACAAAGCCGCCGAGATTGGCCACCAGAGCCCTCAAAAAGGGCCCCAAAGTCGGGTCGATTTCAACCCATCTAACATATACACCTAACTTTGTCAGAAGAAAGGTGTATAAATATACATTACCAAAACACAACAACTGACAAAATTTTCCGTCGGGATGGGTTTTCAGACCGCCCCTAAAAATTGGGGAAAATTTTTCCCCTAAAGGCCCGTGAACCAAATTTTGTCAGAAGGAAGAGGTATGGATGTACATTACAAAAATATAAAAACTGACAAAAATTTCCATCGGGAAGGGGGTGTAACATGCCCCTGAAAAAAACACCAAAGTGCCCCTAAACCAAGATTTGCTGCCAATTTTTACGGGCGGTCTGACAACCCATCCCGACGGAAAATTTTGTCAGTTTTTGTGTTTTGGTAATGTATATTCCTTCTGACAAAGTTTGGCGCATATGTTAGATGGGTTGAAATCAATTCCGCCCACAACAGACTGACGTACTTTGTAGGCTAATATTATGCCTAGTTGGGAGTTTATTTCAGAAACAAACTGTTAAAATAATGTCAATGGCGAGCGATTATGAACGCAGTATTTAATTGTTTTTCATTAAAAGAGCAATTAAAAAAAAAATTAGGTTCCCCAATTGTAAAAATGGCCAACCGACGTGTCACCCTTTTTCACCTTAATCACGTCGAATAAATTTTCAGATGCGAAAGTTTCTAGACTTTTACTGTCACACAAAATTGATAAAGAAATCCAAGTGACAGTGTACCCTACTGGAGAGGAGGAGGTCAGGGGCATGCTCTTTAACATGTTTAATATGAAATATTATTTTAACCTGTTTGTATTTTAGGAGATACAGGGGTAACGGGAACATGGTAAGTAAGGGGAAAAGATCTCTTAGGCGATTGGTGCGCCACTGGTTCCAAAGCAAAATGTTGTCGTCCCTTATTACCCCCGGATAGGAAAAGTCAAACATTCCTTTAACATCAACTTATGATTACTTTGGTCAATTAACTGCGTTCAGATCATCTCGTGGGAGAATTGACAAGACCCAGTTAACCGAAATTACTCCCTCGTAGTAATCTGCTTACATCTTTCTCATTAAATTGAGTGAATAACTGAGAGACATCTTGTTTATTTAGACAATGGACCTGCAAGCGAGGTGCATGTTAAGACCTACCTTGTTGACAATCTGATCCTGCCCATCCCTCAGTACATTCGACTCCATCTGGACAATGACCATTGGCCCGAGTACAATCCACACCACCATCACAATGACATGGGTAGTTACACAGGATACCAAAATAGCCGACTGGACAAGCAAGGTTCGATCTCAAGGCTGCGTATGTAAATACAAGTCATGACGGGTTTCATGACGATGAGCGCACGTACTACATTCACACCATGTATACAATTATGATTATTTCTTGCATGTAAGCTGTCAGTTAATACTATTTATTCCATCGATGCAAAATAGTTAACCTGTAGCTTTTCAGGTCTTTTTGTTTTAGAAAGGCAATGAAGAGTCAGGTCTAGCACTGTAAAGAGCAAACTAATCATTATAAAAGATATAGCCACAAACAAAAATAACTTAAATTATCATAAGCAATTTGAAAAAAAAAAAATGTTTTATTTGTCCAATGACCAAGTATCTACTATGTTTACTATAGAAATCTATCGTTATTATGTATTATTCATTTTGAAATAAAGTACACTCATTTTACTTTCCAGTCAGTTAACATATAGTTTGATGGTTTATTTTTACCTGACTGCTAAGAAAGCATGTGTATGCTTGTAAGTAAACAACCAGGTAACCGACGGCTTTAAGTCCTCTCCGAGAAACTTGGTAATGAGGATTAATGCCGTACCAAAGGGCACTAGCGCATCCAATTGGTTTCGAACCCGGGTCCTTCAGTTGCGAGACCACTGCTCTACCACTGAACCATCGTGCATAATTTTCAAAAGGTCAACTTGAATCCACATTGCCTCCTAAAATTAGCACCAATTATTCTCATCTTTTACATAGCTTAAGGTAAATCGAAATATATGTGAAACAAACTAATGTGGATGAAGATTTGCAACACAAATGACTAATTTGTACAGGAAAACAGTAATTATACATGCTACTTCGCATAGCCAATTTCGATACTTTAATGCTCGTTTTCAGTTAAATCCTTCCTTTTCAAGAATGGGACAATATGCATGATATACTTCAACGGGAATGGACTCTGCTCATGTATTATGTGTAATTCATAACATTCTGGATCAAAAGATAATGCAAAAACGTCAAGAAAAGGTCACACCAAATTTAAGAGTTCAGATTACACTCACCTTGACAGTATGTACCTTCATAGTCGCTGGAACACGTGTCTTGACATCCGCTCTCTCTATCACAGGTACCATCGCAGTTACAGTCCAATTCACAATCAGCACCAAAGTGGGTTAAGTCACACACTTTAGCGAAATTACATGACGTAAAATAAGTAAAGTATTAAAATTGATTAGGGCAGAATGCACTAATTTAAATCATCTTGTGCCTCGTGTGACCAAGTAGCTTTAAACTAATTCTCCTTGGCCGGAACATAAAGCCAGGTAAATAAGCATAACAATGCATAAAATATAATTATGCATTTAGGCCACACGTGTCTTGGCATCCGCTCTCTCTATCACGGGTACCATCGCAGTTGCAGTCCAATTCACAATCAGCACCAAAGTGGGTAGAGTCATACACTTTAGTAGAATGACGTGACGTAAAATAAACAAAGTATTAAAACTGATTAGGGCAGAATGCACAAATTTAAATCATCTTGTGCCTCGTTTGACCAAGTAGCTTTAAACTAATTCTCCTTGGCCGGAACATAAAGCCAGGTAAATTAGCATAACAATGCATAAAATGTAATTATGTATTTAGGCCACACGTGTCTTGGCATCAGCGCTCTCTATCACGGGTACCATCGCAGTTGCAGTCAAATTCACAGTCAGCACCAAAGTGGGTAGAGTCACACTCTTTAGCAGAATAAACAAAATATTAAAACTGATTAGGGCAGAATGCACAAATTTAAAGGTCCCATAGCATGCAAGTGTTTATTGCTGTTGATGCGCATGGGTCTTTTCGCTAACATATCATCAACTGATATTAATATGTGACCAGGCACTACAAAAATCACCAAAAAGTCGCCAGATATGAATTTTTAGTTAAGGTTTGATTCTGAAAGAGGAGATTCTCAGCTTTGAAATGATGTATAACTCATTAGCATTGGATGTTCCTAACCCCAAGAAAAAAAAAGAGTAGAATGCACAGTCCCACAGAATGTTACTTATGAGAAATAAGGGTTTAAAGATTGCAGTCTATTGAAGCACTCTGACTCTCGAGGTATTGTGCAAAGGTGACAAAAAGAGGATTACAATTGAATAGAATGTTCAGTGAAGGGATTATCAAATTGTCCTAAAACTTGGCATACTAATTATTAAGTACATCCTGCTTATAATAGTAAACAAGTATCAATGCAAGAGCTTACTTTGTTTTAAAGTTATGGGAGATCAAAACGAGACAAGTATTCAGAATCTTAAAAAAGGAAATCTAATACAACATAATTAAAAAAAAAAAAAAAAAAAAGGTCTACTAAAAATTATCAAAAATATGACTTTTAAATTGTTTGGTGCCTCAAATTTTTAAAATCAGTTAGAAAAAAGTATGCTCTTTTAGGAAATACCAAAAACTGAAATTTGACCATGCCGACCAAAAACAATTTTGTTGTGCTCTAACTGAAAATCTCACAGTGCAACTTTTTTGTGGTTTTGTGGTGCCTGGTCACATATGTATTATAATGTATTTCTGAACATTTTCTCCTACTTTACTGCAACCTGCTTAGCCCCTCCCAAAGAAAATTCTAAAGGAATCATCTTGTGACTCGTGTGACCAAGTAGCTTTAAACTAATTCTCCTTGGCGGGAACATGAAGTCAGGTAAATAAGCATAACAATGCATAAAATACAGTTATGCATTTAGACCACACCCATTAGCACTTGCAAAGAGATAATACCATCGCAAGTTTTTTTTTTTTTTTTTTTTTGTTAAAAATATGATATAACCTCAGAATCTTCAAAATATAATATTCAATGTTCAGACATGTCTGAACAGCAAATCGCCTGTAGAGAGAAAGATTATGATTGTGTCTGATAAAAAATGATGAACTAGGAACATAGCTGACTCTATAAAGTGAATCCTACCTGCTTGACATCTGTTTCCAGTGTAGCCATTTATACAAGCCATGCCGACAGGGTTCGGTGGTGCAAACACCCGATTTGGGCAGCCAGGATTGCTACTGGAGCAAACCAAACTACAGGTTTTACCCCAGTTATTGTCACCGCAGGCTGGTATAAGTCAGTCGTTAAAAGAGATGAAAACACGAAAAAATATATCATGCATTTATAAAAAAATAAAATCCTAAACCTTACCAAATCTATTTACTATCAGGTGAACAGGAATTATGCTAAACTGCTAAAACATACCTGAAATTGTTCTAGGACCACTCAAGATCACAAATCAACAACAAAAACTTTCAACGACAACATTTCTAGGTTCGCTATATCAACTACATAAAAGCGTCAAATGAACTGTATCACCCAAATAGTGTCTATAATATTAAAATACTACTAAAAACCGCCTTAGAAGAAACAGAAGGATAGCTTTTTAAAGATCCTATCAAGTGGCGTATCTGGACATTGGCTACAAGGGGGGGGGGGGGTAGAAATCCGAGCCAATAGTGATCCATGTTTTTGAGCAAAAATTTGGGGAAAATTGGTATGTTTGAAATACTTCAGTATATTTGCTTCAAAATCATAGTATAAGAATTGCATTTAATTTTGATTTGTTTTCTTTATTTATGAAAAGAGGTGTGCCCCCAGTTTTCTCTTAGTTTCATTTTAAAGTTTGGCTTCAAAACCTATTACTGACAACGCTGAGGGAATATTCATAAATTATCAGGATTTAAGAGCAATTTGATTATTGTTTACATAGAAAAAAAAATATCAGGTCAGTTTAGGGTTTGACCCCCCCCCAAAAAAAACAACAACAAACAAACAAACAAACAAAAAACAAACAAACAAACAAACAAACAAATAAACAAACAAAAGGTTTTCCAACGGTTTCCGGGGTGTTTGATGTCAGAAATAACATAATAAAAATCTAAGAAAATCGGACTTCCGGAAAGTGGTTATTTTCAGTGACCGCCAGCACCTTAAAATAGCTATGAATCACGAAATATGCATCCTAGAGATGTAATTTTGGTGTCTTTAGCTAGGTTTTAGAGGTCGATAAATCCATTCAGACCACTTACAATATGTTATGGGGTCAGAAAACTTTGTAATCAAAGATGGCGTACAAAATGGCCGCCATAATAGTAATTATGATAATAATAATAATAACGGATATTACCTCACTTCCTGATATAATATTGTACTAGCCTTATGTGCAACATGGTAGCCACTTAGGTATCCAAGATGGCTGCCAGCGCCGGCATTAATTCAGGGAAGATGTGCCAAACTTTACAGAATAGCCTTAGACGAAAAAAATATTTGCAAGACAGCTACCATTTAGCGATCCAAGATGGTATGCAGCATGCAAAATTCATGAACCATTTACCTCATTAACGGTAGGGGGATAAATCCAATAAGACTTAATAATGTTTAATTCTAAAGTTAAAATCATTGAAATCCAAGATAACGTCAAATTTTCAACCCCTAAAATGCCTGGAAAGACCCAGCAGCAATGGGACTATAGTGGATTTGTAGCACTCAGACCTGCCCCTGAATAGGATGGCTAAAGCTGTGATTAAAATAATTGTACTTGGTCGTATTGAAACTCTATTTCATAACTCCATTTATGTAGCAAATTTTTTATGACTTTGTGCCGATGGATGAAGAAAATTTCCGGAGAAAAACACATCCAATGGAATTATGATAGGGCTTGATGGACACCCTTCTACTTTGCAAACCCTGAAAGAAATAAATTAATTCATGAAATGTACTCTCGAGAGGGTGTCCAGTGTGCCACAGATTACAGGATGTTGGCTTGAATACCCCCAAAACATATTTTGATGAGCATGCGGAGACCCAAGCAATCATGGCAAAATTGTGCTAATATATGTTACAGATTATCCAAAATGGTGACCATGTCGGACTTCGCAAAACCTCCCGGCTACCAAAATAATATCTCGACATCACTTACAAATGTACGTTCCCTTCAAACACACTGACACCCAATAAATACAATATCTAAGGGAAATACAATAGGGTATTGATATTTCCTCTGAGTAGATTTTTCAAAAGTAGTTGCAATCGTGTAATTAACTGGTCTGAATGGATTTTCTGACCCTCAAACCAACGTATAGTCACTAAAATTACAACTACATGATGAATTCCTAGTGATTTATGGCCATTTTTAAGTGTCGGCGGTCATCTTAGACGGCACAATGGCAGCAATCCTGGATACCGGTTTGCACGTATTACTTAATGACATTTCTTCATCTTCCATTTGGTAACTTTATCTCTAAAATATAATTTACACAACTTTCTATGATAAATAGTAGCCCAAATCTAGTTACAACAAATGTATAATGGGAGTTTTGTTGTTTTTGACCGCATCTTGGATTTCAAGGTTTCCTGACCGCCATTACACATTTCATATTCTGAACAGACCACAAAAGCATAGTTATATACTCTACATTTACATCTCAAGAATGAACATTGCATAATATGGGTACCTGTTGCAATCTTGAATGGAAAAATGACAACTATCTTACAAACCGTCTTGCTGTCATGTTATTCTAATACTTTGACGCATATCATTAAATATCCTGTCCGCTTTTTATCTTAAAAATAAACAGTAACTCACTTCCTGTCATTTTTTAGGAAATGTCATGTGCCGGTTTGACTTGATTTCTGGACCATCTCTAAAATGGGTATTTTATGTTTTATGGCTATTATTTTCTAGGTGCCGTCGGTCACCTTGGATGCCAAAATGGGGCCAGATAAAGTACCGTCTTGAGTGGAAAGCTACTCCTTTACTTTTTGATACTTTTACATGTATCAATAGATAGCATAAGCCCTTAAATGGGTTTTTAGCCTTGAATATTACTTCTCTACTGTAATCAGTACCTCACTTCCTTTCATTTTTAGGAAACTGGCAGCCATTTTGGACGTCATCTTGGATTTCAAGGTTGTTCTTGATCCCCACAACACATTGTAAGTGCTCTGAATAGATATATCGACCCCAAACCTAGGTATAGACACCAAACTTGCATCTCTCGGATGCATATGTCATGATTTATAGCTATTTTTAGGTGCTGGTGGGCATCTTGGACGCCATTTTGAAAATAAGTCCGATTTTCTTAGAGTTTTAATATGTTATTCCTGACGTCAAACACCGCTGGAAACCGTTGAAAAACCGTCTTTGTTGCAATTTCTTTGGGGTTTGGTCACTTTTTTCCTTAAATTGACTCGTTAAACGTACTTTTATTTTATTATCCTGGTTATCAAGAGTAGGGAACTTTCTGCACCTTCATATACGCTCGTGATCGTAAATAATGGAACTTTTGCTAACACAAACAGCGAAAAAAAAATATTCAAATGATAACCAATATCTTATAGGGATGACTATCAAGGGCAACTTAGTCCCAGATTCTGGCCGTTTCTTTCTTTTTTTTTTTTTTTTAAATGTCAGACCCATACAAAACCTATCGCACGCAAGCAAGCCAGCTACTACAATCATGTAGCATGCACACGCGCTATGCACAGACCGCGATAACCCCACTTTACCCGAAATGTGTGAGAGTCTCAAACGCCATCAACGTCTAGGGTAGGTATAGTGCATATCACGGAGCGCTCACTGAAAACAGTCCAGGCAGTGGACTAAGGGCAACTGAGTGAATGTATAGAAAATTATCGGAAGCGAAGAGAGATATCAATGCAAATTGTCATCTATAGAAGAAAGACAGTATTATGATCAAAATAACAATTACGTGTTTCACAGTTATCTCCCTGGAAACCCGATCGGCATACACACTCTCCAGTGACGTCATGGCACACTCCACCAGCGTAACACACAGGGCAGTTTTGTGAGCAGTTAAGACCATACTTAGTAGATGGACAACCTGGAGGTATGAGACAACATCAATTTCACCCACTTTTTTTATGAACAAAAGAATCGATATGCAGGGGAGGCCCGGGAAGTGTGGGGGGGGGGGGGCGGGAGGTTAGCCGCCCAAATAGAGAGAGAGGGGGAAAAAAAAAGAGTAATAAAAGTTTGTTAGATTCCGGGGGGGGGGGGGAATTCTGCAGCCGCTCCTTTTTCGGGCCGTGGTAGTGCAGGAGAAATTCCGGAAATAAACATTTTGAATTACTGCTTATTTGCGGAACCCAACTTCATAGCATAGTGGAAGGCTAACAGGTCGTGTCTTAGTGTTAATCATAGGTTTACAAGACCTATCTGACATTTACCGGACAACGATCAGTGTACACTGCATCGAAATGGTAGGAAAAATTATTCAGCCTGAAATCGAGGCTAAGGCAAGGTGTAAATCTAAATGGCGGCACTGCCATTATCCTGTCCAGGAGGACTATTTTAGGTGGTATTTTCCCATTCCCGCTTTTCACAACCCGATCTCGATAATTATCCATAATGCGTATTGGCGTATTTTAACACATGCTCGTAAGTTTGGAATCTTGCTGCATGTAGTGAAGGGTGTGAATTTGTATACACAATACATCTGTTCTATTGTTATCCTTGTTTAGTCCTTTACTTTATAATCTGCTTTAGTTTGCGGCGCGTCTGTCAGATAATTAAATGCAAGCGGCTTCTTATTACTTATAAGGCACTTCATGGCTTGGCTCCATCTATCTAAGTAAACTCCAGACGCCCAAACCACCATTAAGTCTTACAGGCTTTGTAGTGTAGGGATTTATTTTGAACTTCTTTGCTCCCCCTCTTTACATATCCTTGATTCACCCCTTTCATACTATTCTGTCATCCTTCACTCACAGTTCTCATACACTTGTACACATTATCAGTTACACACAGTTCCCACTCAGGTTCCTTTTGTATTTAACCACTTCACCATCATCTAGCATCTTGGATCCTCTCTTCCTGATTGGTTTGAATTTTCCCTCCTTTTCCCTTGATTCAGATTGGTTTGTACTTTGTGAATATTCACCAGATGCAGTCAAGCTTAAAGAATAATTAACATATACTATGAATAGTTAACATTTATCTATTGTTTAGGTGTTTGAATATTCAAGAACACTTTGTGATGTTGATGTGACTACATGAATATTTGTTCCTTGTTATAATTTGCATGGAATTTGTATGGTATGCAATTACACATTAAAACCTGGTTACAGGGAGTTAGCCAGTAGACTTCGATCTGAACAACACCTCTGCTGTGCTGTCTCTGCTCTGTTTAAGAGTGTGCTGGAATTGTGTTGGAACCCGAGTCTTACAACTGGTGGCAGCGGTGGTATTCTAGCCCTCTTCTACCCCAGAGCTTCAGGCAGCAGAGACCAGCAGCGGCTGATGGCCAAATGTTTGGTTATATTTTCACCCTGCTTCGATTGATACATTTACACCCTGCTTCAAGTATTTTCATCCTACTTTGGGCAATTAATTTCACCCTGCTTCAGTAGATGCAGTTTATGAATGCTTCTGTTATTTTTCATCCTACTTCAGTAGAATTCTTCCTTCATCGCGAATTGTTCTACATTGATGATCTAGAGTCGGTGAAATTTTCAAGTGGATCTGTGCACTTAGGATCCATGTTTTTCAGTATGAAACCTGAATGGACTCAAGTCACTCAACACTTTTCACTGTGAGTTTAATAGATGTGTTCTCACAACTTCAAGTTTGTCGAGGCTTACACCGCAAAGCTGACTTTCAAGTATTGGTGAGTCACTTAAATTTAACTCCTGTTCATAAATTCATCCTCCTTCATTTTGCAAGAGCTCTCCCTCCTTCAATTGGCAAGTGTAACTGGAGATGTATTTTCCCTTCTCTTGCAAGACAGCAGAGTATTTTGCCAATCCTTCATTTTGCAAGAGCTCTCCCTTCAATTGTCAAGTGTAATTGGGGAGGTATTTTCCCTTCTCTTGCAAGACGTAGTATTTTACCAGTCGTGATACTCCTGTAGCGGTACTTCTTCCTTCAATATCCATTACCGCATACAGCAAACCATTTCCATCCTTCTTCAAGTTATTCATATGCCATTATGAGTACATTTCGACTCGATCTCCCTGAAGTCTTTAATGGAGAAGATGGAAGGAACTTCGGGCAATGGGTACGCAGACTAGAAGTAGCAGCTGAAGTTCTTCCCGAGTCAGAACGCAAACTTCATCTAATTCTACCTTCCAGATTGGCTGGTTCGGCATTCACAGTGTGGGAAAGCATCCCTCGCACAGAGCAACAAGATTACAGTTTGGTGAGAAAGAAACTGTCAGCTGTCTTTGGAAACACCAATTATTTAACTACCTTCAAATCATGCATCGATGCACGTAAGAGACTAAGGAACGAGGCTTTGGAAGTTTTCGCAGCAGCGATAACAACCTTAGTGGAAGAAGCCTTCCCTGACTATGACGCCGCAGGAAAAGATGGAGAAAAATTCCGCCGATTTTTGGCCGGCATCGACAAACCCCTGCAAATAAAAATCCATGAGATGGGGGCAAAGACTTTTAATGAAGCACTAGATATTGCCGTGAGGGTTGAGAGAGCAAACCAGATGGGACAGTCGTCAGCAGTACCAGACCAAACAGTAGCTTCTACTTCACCAAAGAGAAATGATACCACCTCGGTGACACTGGAAAAGGTCTTACAGCGTTTGGATGATCTGGAACTCAAGCTGGAGAAACACTCTAGACCAAAGCATCGATATTTTGAAGATCGTTGGCACCAACCATCGAGATCACCCAGCCCATTACGCAACCCATACGAACACCAATCTAGATCAAGGCACAGATATTCCGATGATCGTTGGCACCAACCATCGAGATCGCCCAGCCCATACCAACCACGTCGACACTACAGGTCACCAAGCCCCCAACGGCACCACCATTCACAGAGCCCTGCACTGAGTCCTACAACTCATCGCACGCTTCGCAGATTAAGTCCACCCAGACGTAATGCATATGATGTTGGCAGATCAGCTAGCCCACAGCGACAACTGCGATACTCGAATCAACCTAACTGGCAACCTACACGGTCCGATGTCTGCCATCCCTACGACAGAAGAGATTCACCCTATCATCCAATGAACCATGCAACGTCAAGGAAAGTTCACTTTGACGACCAGGGAAACTACTGGTAGTTGGTGATGAGGGTCAGTCACCAACTATGCCACTCTTGACCAAACAGACCCAAACTGAATATCAGTCTCATCCTCCGTCTTCAATGGCTGTCAATAACCAGTCTCATCCTTCATCTTCACCGCCATACATTCCAGCAATTGTCGACAACACATATATATTGGCCTATATTGACAGTGGTTCATTTATATCACTGATGAGTGCAGATTTCTACTACTCAATCCAAGAGAGTCAGCGAAGTCCATTGCACAAGTCCACAACTTTGGCTTCGACGATAACCAGAGAAGGCATGGACATCATTGGCGCAACCTCACCTACCATACATCTCGGAAACAAAACAACCAAACATCTGTTCAGTGTTGCAAGGAACATCACTCATCCTTTCATCCTTGGTTGGGATTTTATGTTCAAACATGATGCTTCCTTATCCGCTCATACTTCATCATTCTCTATGCCTGGTGTGAGTATTCCGTTGGTCGACTGTCATCAACACCAAGTACCACTGAAGTGCAATGTTTCTCTGATAGGAAAGGCAATTCTCCCTAGAATGAGCGAGGTACATGTCCAAGGCCGACTTATACCACCACAGCCTGATGTGATTCCACAGGACTACGATGGAATCTTTGAGCCCTCCATTCATGAACATCTTCATGTAGCAGGTGCAAGATCCCTATCTCGACCCCAAGATGGCATCATCTTACTCAGGCTGATTAATCCAACATGTGAGACAGTTGAATTGTCTGCAAACACCACCCTTGGGCAATTCTATTCTACAACTGGAGACAGTGAAGAAGAGTATGAAATCCTTGACAGTGTTGTAGCTGGCACACAGCCTAGTTCAGCTTTTCAAGCTTCTTCTATGCTCCCTACTTCTGATCTGACCAAGACTGAATATGAAAAGGCTGAATATCTACTCAAGTCGTATTCTGATGTTTTCAGCAGCACAGCGGAAGATATCGGACAGACTAACCTCACCTACCATGAAATCACTACGACAACAGAAACACCAGTTCGCCAAAGGGCATATAGAACTTCACCAACTATGAGAGTCGAAATCCAGAACCAAGTTGATGAGATGCTTCGACGAGACATCATTGAGGAAAGCTTTAGTCCTTGGGCCAGTCCCATCGTTATGGTGAGAAAGAAGGACAAGACCTACAGGTTTTGTGTTGACTATAGAGCATTGAACGCTGTCACGGTAAGAGACTCCCATCCGATTCCACGACAGGATGACTCTATCGACGCGTTATCCTCCTCGTCCTACTTCAGTGTCATTGATCTTTCTTCAGGCTATTGGCAGATTCCTTTAGACCCCAAAGACAAGGAGAAAACAGCATTCACCACGGGGACAGGTCTGTACCAGTTCAAGGTAATGCCGTTTGGTTTAGTCAACGCACCAATGACCTTCCAGCGTGTAATGGAAGCTGTCCTCCACGGTTTACATTGGTCTACTTGTCTTATCTACTTGGATGATTGCATTGTCCTCGGGAAAACATTCCAAGATCACCTACACAATCTCCAGGAAGTCTTGCAACGATTCCGAGAAGCTAATCTCAAGCTTAAACCATCGAAATGCCAATTCTTTCGAAAAGAAGTGACGTATCTGGGACATGTGATCAGTCCTGCTGGAGTTCTCCCCGACCCAGCCAACACCAAGAAAGTTTCATCCTGGCCCCGACCAATGAATGCAACTCAAGTGAGATCATTTCTAGGACTTGCATCTTTCTACCGTCGATTTATACATGGCTTTGCTCAAGTAGCGTCTCCACTAACGGACTTGACACACAAAGGCAGAAAATTCATGTGGACAGATGATTGCGAGGAAGCCTTCAACAAGCTGAAGTTCTCACTCACAAGCCCACCACTCCTTGCATACCCAGACTTTAACAACAAGTTCAACTTAGCCACTGATGCTTCGCAAGATTCTGTTGGAGCCGTACTCTCTCAGATGCAAGAGGACAGCGATCGAGTAGTTGCTTACTACAGCCAAAAGCTGACAGAGACCCAGCGTAAATGGTCAACATATGACAGGGAACTCTATGCAATCATCTCATCAATCCGCCACTTCAGACATTATCTCAGAGGCCAAGAGTTCACCATCCTAACAGACCATCGCCCCCTGTTGAGTTATAACAAAGTTCCAATCCAAGATGATTCTACAGGTCGCAGAGCAAGATGGATTGTAGAATTGGATGCTTACTCGTTCACCATAACTCATCGGAAGGGTAGTTCACATCAAAATGCTGACGCCATGTCGCGTATACCAGATGACGCTCCACACCTTGTCAGTATGGTGAACACACGCTCAGCTACAAGGAATTCATCTACGCCCCAACCAGACCAAGAATTGACAATCCCCAAGTCAAGTAACTCAACGGTCAACAAAGTTCCTGCGAACTTCATCCTCGCTAACCATTATGATGATTTGCGATACCATCAGCAACATGACAAAGACATTCAAAGAATAATCAAGTACATCAAGACAGGACATCATCCAACAGTGAGAGAAGTCCGTCGGCAAACACCTCGTCTACGACGTCTCCTGTGGCAACTTCCTCGTCTCGTACTTGAGAATGGTCTCTTGTACCGACAACGACAAGACAATTCAGGTTCATCCTCACTTCAAGTAGTTGTACCAGAATCTCTTGTCCCTCAAGTCCTGGAAGAGATACATGGTAATCCATCCTCTGGACACTTTGGAGTTCAACGTACACTACACAGGGCAGAATCATTGTGTTTCTGGCCGTTCATGCATAAGGACATAACCAAGTACTGCAGAACTTGCCCTGCCTGTGAGTCAATCAGATCTCCGAATCCAAAACACCAAGCTCCTCTCCAGAACATTAAGACCGATCACCCTCTTCAAATGGTTTTCGCTGATATCGCAGAGCTCCCAACTTCGAGAAGTGGATACCACTATATTTTGGTCGTTGTTGATCACTTTAGTAAATATACCAATATTTACCCCATGCGAGACCAGACTGCCCAGACTGTGGCTAGACATCTGTTTGAAGAATACATCAAAGAACATGGAGTTCCTGAGTCACTACACACAGACCAAGGAAGACAATTTGAATCCCGGTTAGTCCAAGATCTCTGCAAGAGGCTCGGTATTCGTAAATCACGGTCATCCCCATACCACCCCCAGGGAGCAGGCATCGTCGAAAGAGCGAACAGAGTTATTAAAGAACAACTCGCTAAGTACATAGCAGACCAGGGAGGTGACTGGGATAAACACATACATCAACTACAACTAGCCTACAACACCAGTGTCCATGCGAGCACTGGAATGACACCCTATTTCATCATGCATGGTCGTGAAGCGAGGACACCAGCAAGTATTACTTGTCCTGTCATGACTCAGTCATATGATTCTCCTCAGGAGTATGTTACTGATGTATGTTCCCGGCTGAGAAAGGCTTTCCAACATGCCCAGCAGAAGGCAGAACAAGCTCAGCTTAGACAGAAAAAGGACTATGATGCCTCAACTAGGACCATCAGCTATACACCAGGAGATCTTGTTTGGTTGCATGATCCTGTCAACGCAAGACACAAACTAGAGCCCAACTGGAAGGGACCTTTCATTGTCATTTCATCCTCACCCGATGATCTGAACTACAGGATAGCTGACATCCATGATGAAAATGTAAAGAAACTAGTTCATCACAACAGACTCAAACTCTTCAGATCCAGAGATTATCTACATGGGAAAGGACCTTCAACCTCACGTCCTCCCTCAGATGGTCAGAAAAAGTCTGAAATCATCCCTCCTTTCTCACATCCTTCTTCAAGTAATCAGGCAAGGCCTGAAATCCCTCCTCCATCTCATTTTGCATCTCATTTTTCAATAGAGGTGCCATGGTCAGCTAACACTCAAACACCAGCTGATCAGTTCCAGCAACCAGAGGACCCCCACGTTCCAGAAGGTCAACTACCAATCCACCCTAGGAGAAATGAGACTGACCACCAGTCAAGGTCAGACTCATCCTCTCAATGCCCAGACCAATCCACTCAATGCCGGAGGTTAGACAATTCTGACCAACCATCATGGTCAGAGGAGTCTACTACTGGACAGTCATCAACTCACTCCATACAACAACATACTATAGGCCAACCGACTCCTAACCAACCCCTTCAACATGTGGGACCAATCCAGGCTAACCCTCAAGAACAACAGGTTCACCCTCCTCTCCAATTCCAGAGACCAGGGCCCTCTAGAGAAGATCCAGACATCGACCCTGAGGTCAATGACCAGCAGTGCCCCACTCCACAACCTTTACCTGCTCAACAATCAACTGGTGAACCAGCAAGCCAACATACAACCCGTACACAAAAGGACATCTTCACCACACAGTTACCCCAAACTCGCTCTGGTAGACGTATCCACAAACCGCAAAAGTATGGTGATTATCAAATGTGAATTTTTACTGATATTGAACCGATTTGGACTTTTCATTAATTCGAAATGGACATTTTCTTCAGGAAAAGAACATTAACACAAAAGTGCACGGACGCTTCAACTTTATGGAAAATGGCAAATTTTGATTGGACTGTTATTATGAATGACAGAGACGTTCAAACTAAATTATTAATGAACTTTAATGTGAACTGTTTTATGCAACTTCACAAGAATTTCGAGTGATATTTTTTAAATGCTGAAATGGACATTTCACGCAAATTTTGTTAAAATACAGAACTTTGAACTAACTTGGCGATGTGTACATGTATAATGAGTCAAATACTTTACAGCTCATGGACTGTTAATTGTTGAAAAGTCGTGTAGCAAGCCTAAAATAATTTTTTTGGTATATTTGTTCATGTACAAGATATTCCAAGGTACATGTAAATCCCTTAGTTTGTTTGTCGTGATGAGAAGGCAAAACTGGAAATTTTGTTTATTTTATTAGTACTGTAATACACATCATTTGAAAGGATTGAACAAAAGATATGGATTTCCTCCAAATTAGAACTTATTTTGCATAAATGTATATTGACCTAGGCAGTGGAAAGTTATTGATTGCCAAAAGAGAAATATTTTCACTTGGTAATTATTGATGAAAAAAAAAAAATGGTTAAGAAAAGTTTGTTGACAAGTATTTTGTTTGAGGTCAGTTATACAACTTTAAGAAGAAAAGGAAAGATTTATATCTTTGAATGTATGATCACTTATGTATGCCGCATTCAAAAGTATAGTATTATGGAATATTATTGAAGTTACATGTATATGCAAGTGTGATATTAATGAGTATGCCAATATAATGTTATTGAAGTATACATGCAAGATGTTTGAACCATTTTTTTTTCTTTACAAATGACAATGCATGTATACTAGCTCAATCTCACACGAAAATATCTTATATTGTAATTTATCGAAAGCAAACAAAGTTAAAAGCTAGACAGCTAATATACATGTAAAAAAAAAAAAAAAAAAAAAAAAATCAGGTTTGTTTTGTACAATGGCAACACAATATATTTTGATACGATAATATGATAGTAAATACAATTTATGTATGGTTATACATGTAGGGTTATTTGATTAATGATGTATGTTCATGTATGTAACTTTTGGAAACTATTATCAAGTCGTTCAAGTGATAGAATTACATGTATACATTTCTCAAAAGTACAAGAATGATGCATTTTGATCGATTGACTTTTGGATGATTAAGCCTACATTTAAAAAAAAAAAAAAAAAGTATTTACATAAAAGATATGGACTTTATTATGATAGAACAAAGGTAACAGTATTGCAAGGCCTATACAAGTTTGTTCGGATCAACGATATTTATTTTGTTATATATTATAAAAGAAAAAAAAAAACTAATGTATTTTTTGTTAGGATTGCTAGAACATCTGGTAATTTATTGTGTTTAGCATAAATAGATGTTTGATTTTTTTTTAACATTGAAACATGGAAATGATGCTTCCCAGAGATAAAGTTAAAACGTGAGAAAAAAAAAAAAACAAACTCAGATATTCATGTGTATTGACGGATATTTCAACTTAGATGCTTGATACATTTGAATAATGTAAAGTCATAATTGATTCATATACGAAGTGAAATTCATTTATTTTGTGAAATTTAATGTATATAGATATACATGTATGCTTACAGGTAGTAACAATTTTTTTGTAAGAGAAAAAGGATATATCAATAGTATTTTCTGTTTGCAAGAAAAAAAAAAAAAAAAAAAAAAAAAAAGTAAGATGTCGTTTCAATACATGTTGCAATGCAATATAAGTTGTGTTATAGGTAATCTAAGAACAGAAAATGCCTTATAAAATGAGGACATTTTATTTGTGAGAGGAAGACTAGTTTGTAGAGATTTATTTTGAACTTCTTTGCTCCCCCTCTTTACATATCCTTGATTCACCCCTTTCATACTATTCTGTCATCCTTCACTCACAGTTCTCATACACTTGTACACATTATCAGTTACACACAGTTCCCACTCAGGTTCCTTTTGTATTTAACCACTTCACCATCATCTAGCATCTTGGATCCTCTCTTCCTGATTGGTTTGAATTTTCCCTCCTTTTCCCTTGATTCAGATTGGTTTGTACTTTGTGAATATTCACCAGATGCAGTCAAGCTTAAAGAATAATTAACATATACTATGAATAGTTAACATTTATCTATTGTTTAGGTGTTTGAATATTCAAGAACACTATGTGATGTTGATGTGACTACATGAATATTTGTTCCTTGTTATAATTTGCATGGAATTTGTATGGTATGCAATTACACATTAAAACCTGGTTACAGGGAGTTAGCCAGTAGACTTCGATCTGAACAACACCTCTGCTGTGCTGTCTCTGCTCTGTTTAAGAGTGTGCTGGAATTGTGTTAGAATCCGAGTCTTACAGTAGTTTACGTGACATCATGCTGCTTAGCTATCCATTGTGAAAGACAAATATTACCTTAGGAGACCCTTCTTTTGTTAGTGCTGAACCCAAACATTTGAATAATCTCTCTCTCTCTCTCTCTCTCTCTCTCTCTCTCTCAATTAGGTATGCATTTTCAATTAATATTTTCAAACCTTAAAAACTCACCTGTTTCAGGAAATCTTTCCGTAGACTTCTTTTGCTGTTTAACCTGGGGAGGATTATCCCTCTCCTCAAATATGATTTGATACATGCTGTAACTAGTTTAATTTGTGCAGTTTAGTTTTGTACAGAAATTGCGCAATTATGAATGTACAATTATCATTATTATTATCTATGTAAACCCCAGGTCACAATATTGCGCCTAAACATAATGACTGTGTGGATGTATGTCTACATACCTCTTACAATGAGATAAAGAATAGCATGTCTTCCTGTTTCTCTGTTAGCCTCGACATAGCACTCATATATTCCTTCATCTGACTTCCTGACGTCTTTGATGGTCACTGATGTCTGCCCTACGCATTCAGTGATTTCGCTTCCTCCATTGTGTCGCCATCTCAAATATGAAGTGTCCACAGATGTATTCGTTAACACACCTAGAGTGACGGTCTCACCAATCCCTACTGTGGTTGATAATCTCTCAGGCCAAACCTCCGAATTCGAATCTGTCAAAACACCATCAACATATTTTTAAGGTCTATACCTAATACGTTTATGAACCAATCAAGTTTCCAATGTTTTATTGAACATTATTTCTATCTTGTGTTGATTTCACTTCGATGTCATGCCGCATAAAAATTGACACGTTTGCAGTATTGGAATTATAGTGAGTAGTTGTAAATATTTTGCAATTTCTTCCTCACTCGACTGGTACACAATTTCTAAAATAGAATTTAAATCAATATCATGAAAATTAAATTCAATTTTACTATATTATTTCTCACAAGGATTGTATTTTTGTACATCATAATTTAAAAACTTTGAGTATACTGAAGCCACAACATCCGCCTTATGAGAAAATAGCATATGAGGTTATAACAAAACGTATTTCAGAAGTCTAATATACTTATACCAAAGAGTATAGATACGAAGAGTGGTTAGATCCGAAATTTAGTACGCGTGCATACTGCGGTGCGTTCGTATGGCTCGTGCACGCCTACAGTCATGACGTCACAAACTATTGTACGTGTTGTATGGCGGCTGAATTTATTTTTGGTCAAAAGCATGCATAGTCCCTGGGATTTATGCGGGGTCCATTCGACTAGGTGAGCCATGATTATACCTTTTCAGAGTTTTAACTTTCATTTACGTCATATATTTCACAATTTCAAATAAACATTAAAGTCATTTCAAAATTCCAGTTTTTGTGTGTTAACCAATGCCAGCTTGAAGGTCAAAAGCATGCATATTCCAAAGGATTTAGGCGGAGTCTTTCATTAAAAAAAAAAAATCCTTTATTAAGCTTTCCGAGAGTCTAAATTATATATGTAACATTACATATAACATATTTCAAAACAGAAATTAGGGGGATTGTAATCAATCTAACGTTCTTTGTTTTCACATATAAGACTTTTTTGGTCGAAAGGATGCAAAGCCCTAAGATTTATGAGGGACTTATTTGACTAGTTGAGCCTTAATTCGTCCCTGTTTTCACTAAGTGACGGTAATGAGGAAAAACCAATATTTTTTTCAATTTTAAGTTTTTTGCATTTTTAGACATCATTCACTAACATCTTGAACCTCACAAATTTTCAGATCATAATAATGTATAATTATGTAACTATGACGATAACGTCAACAAGAAAATACCTAGTAAAAGGATTTTCTGTTTTCACGAAGTGACGGCTTATAGCCGTCCCTTATGTTTTACGTACGCGGCTGAGATCCGTCACTTCGTGAAATCAAAGAAGAGCGTGTCCTTGAATTGTTTTCACGAAATGACGGTTAAAAGCGTTGTGATCAAGTCCCATATGTTTTACACGCGCGCGGCTGAAATCCGTCACTTCGTGAAAATCCGTCACTTCGCTTCCTTGAATTTTGTGTTTTCACGAAATGACGGTTATGTTTACAGCTCATTTTCCGCAAAAATATAAACAAATAGGCAAATGATTAAACATCGAAATATGATCTATCCCAGGATATGAAATTTATTCACCCTTCATACATTAAAGAGGTTGAGATTATGCTTTAAAACTTTGAAAGCGATTTATTCAAAACTAACTTTCTTTTAGTTGCGCGCTCATCGGTCACTTCGTGAAAACAGTAACGAATTATGCCTTCAAAAATTGAAATTCTATATAAGTCACATTTTTTATCTCAGTTGAATTATGGGGGAATTAAAATCATTCCAAAATGCCTGTTTTTACGTGTTAAGTTATGGAAGCTGGAAGGCCCAAAGCATGCATAATCTCTGGGATTTATGCGGAGCCTATTCCACCTTTTGAGTCTTTATTAAGCTTTTACAGAGTCTCAAATTACATTTAAGTCACATTTGCATTAAATTCAAGGTAATACTAAGGGTACTATAATCATTCTTAAAATTCAAGTATTTACATGTTAACCTTATGGCAGATGACTGTCAACAAATAGGCATAGTCCTGGGGATTTATAGTGGCATTTATTGAAAATAAAGGTTCAAGAAATGTTTTTTGAACTATCTTTCCTTCATCTTGCACAGAAATCAGACTGGAAAATGATACAGAAAGATATGAAATATCAAGAAAAGATGAGACTTATTTAACGTGTTATACCTATGGCGAACGCATCTTTCCGAACCTTTTTTTTTAATGAGGCAATTTACGCTTGCCGAATGCAATACGGACAATATACCTCCCAAATTATATTTGTCCTCTAATTACAGGCCTAACAGAAAAAGAAGGGAAGTGGGCTCATAATCGCTAGTTCCACCACCATCTATTAAAAGATTTAGATTTCATTAAGTCATGCTAATAATAGGACAATTATGTATGTAATCATACCACCGCGATATTCGTTCAGCAAGACAGTTCGCTCTGTCCATCCTCTGTAACCGATGGCCATTCGATATGCACCGACGCGGGCATTTCCGCCGTTGTCTTTATCAATTTGAGCTCTGAATGAGTTATGACTGGAGGCTGCATATATGTTAAACGCTGTTTCCGGAGGCAACCCTGTGTATTCCCAGTCTTGTGTTATCACATGGCCATCAACCTTGAAACTTGCCCCGTGACCAGTCTCTCCTGGTCCTGTGTCCACCTCTCGTCCAATGGAATACTTCAAAGACAGATCACTAGTCACAGCGTTTGACCCAATCATGAATATTCCAAGAAAATTATTTCCGTTCGTATCATCGATACCTCCTCGTCTTAACATAGCTGTGATGTCTAAAACAGTTACTGAAATAGAATGGTTAAATATGAGATTGGTACTGGACACTACTACCATGTCTGTTCACTGTAAGTACGAACATTTAAAAGAACAATACATGTATGGTAGAAAGATACGATATTTTGTCTTAACATTATAGTAGACAGGTAGAAGAAAAGTTGAAAGAGAAAAATACTTCCTTGCTTTCGCCTTTTCTCTCCCTCTCTTTTAAATCAGCATACAAATTTTGGAAGGACCTCAATTCGCTTTTATTTACTGCTTCACCCAGTGGTGTATCTATAAAAAAATGGACCCCGGGGCAAGTTCTCAAATTGACATGTATACAACCGAGGCTCAGGTTATACTACCCAGTAATTTCAGTCATGACAACATGGACAATGCATTACTTTGTGATCAAATACATAGTTTGTCTTATTCCGCTTACACACACACACACACACCCCCCCACACACACACACAAACACGCACACAAAGGTATCGACCCAAGGATCATTTTTTTTCTCATCAAATTCAAAGTTATTATATATTCATACAACTTTTTTATGAGCCATCATGACTTTATCACGTAAGACTTAGTAGATCAAAAGAAATGTCTATGATAATCACTGTATTTCTTTTAATACAAATATTATGTTAGTGTATTTCGAAGCTGTTTTAGATGGTTCTCCTTTCATCTTTCTCTATCATACATGTATACTAGACTTATCGATATTTTATGGGAAAAAACGTGTTAAGAAATGCCAGTGTGAAGTGCCTCATGTATTCAATTGCATTGCAAATCCTTTTCTTAATGAACTTACTTTGACATTGATCTCCAGTCCATCCATCCTCGCAGCCATTGGAACATGCCCCTGTAGCAGAGTCACAGGATCCTGAAGACTCACAGTGACACGTCTGGGTGCATCCTGCCCCATACATACCCGTAGCACATGCTGTGTAAAATGAGAGAGAGAGAGAGAGGGGGGGGGGGTGACTGTTAGAGAGATAGAGAGGAAGTGCAGCTGCGAATTGGCATTAAAAAAAAGAATGACGATAGGTCGTGGTATAGACGTATGCAATTTCTTTTAGTTCCAGTGAGCTCCAGATTCTTTTTTAAAGCACTGAAGCTCAGTTGAAATATATTCTGTGTAAAAACATTTTTGAACGCATAATATCAACACGGAACAAAGAAAACAAAAATTAATGTTCTTTTCAAACTTCAGAAAATTTGGCCATTTTCTTACAGCATACAGTGAAATGTAGTTTTAACAGAGATTTGTATTCAATCCATTCTATTTCTACCTTCTTGCTTTTCTCATTTTCATCATGTGCCTCAGGATAGTTAAACTAGATAATTGAACTAGATAGATGGTGCAGTATAAGTGCATTGTATTATTATTATTATTATTATTAATATGCTGTTAAATAAAATCGGTTGAAGGGTCGAATAGAATACTTAACCCATACCGTCATGATTTATGCCGTAAATATACCTTGATCACAAGCTAACCCAGTCCATCCTGCAGCACACGAACATCCATAGGGATCAGGTAGACAGAACACAGCTCCACTGCAGTCAGTCCGACCGGCTTCTAGAGTCGAGCAGGATCCTGTACAGTCCTGTCCGAACTTACCAGCTTGACATGCTGTGAATTGATCGTTATACCAAAAGGGTTAATTGACCTGAAAAGAAACTGCCTTTTATTAGAGGACATTTCAAGACGATGCCATTGGTATTTTCATTCTTGAAAAGCAATAAACCCCATGGGCTTGTGAATCTACTATTCAAAAGGCTGCCTTCAGCATCCTTAGTGAATCCCAACCCCAAAGAAAATAGACCCGTCAATAATACATGGTTGATCTATTTAAGGGCAATCCGACCTTCGTAATTATATGATTTATGTGAAAGCAGAAAAATCGGAGAAGCAGATTGTTGAAAGTTTGAACGAAATTGGACATTAAGCAATAAGAAAGTTGTGATTTAAAATAAAATTTGTGATCACTATACACATGGGAATTTCAAATTGGCCTTATCGGTACGGTCACTGTGATGTATAGCGGCGGTCAACTTTCTCATTCACTCTAACACACAAAATGACCAAAATGTCAATTTTTCAAAGTATATAACTGAGTAGGATCTTTTTCTTTCTGGAGGACCTATAGCAATATGCTATCTACAATAATATTTTGGGTACTGCCCCGAAGGAATAGGCGCTCAGGAATAAGCCGGAATTTAATGATTTTTTGGTGTACGACAAATGGGAGAGTTGACGGTGAATACGTCACAATCGATTTACCAAATTGCCAATTTGAAATTCGCATAGATGTAGTGATCTCATTTCTCAAACATTCACAACTTTCTTACTCTTTGCCCGATTTCTTTCAAACTTTCACCATCCTGTTCCTCTTATTTTTCTCCTTTCACACAAATCAGAACTTTACAACGGTGGGATTGCCCTTAAAATTCAAGGAAACGTCCCCCCCCCCCCATTTCGACTCTTTACAAATCCAGGTTAAAGGGAAATCATGTAGTGTCCCGAGTGGTCACTACTGATTACCCCTTCAAGTCTGAACCTTTAACTTGTACATTATGCTTCGTTAAATTAGTGACAAACACACTTGTCGTCCAGGAGATACCGTGTTAAAATGTAAACGGGTAAAGGGTATTATCTTTAACCGCGTAAAACATCTGATTTTTATCATTTTTCTCCCCCCCCCCCCCTTTGATACGAACATGGCAACCCCATGTCGACAAATCTACAAACTATTGTGACAAAACACATTCGTTTTCTCCAATTCCGAGTTGTTAAACATTCAAGACATCAGGACATGTAAAACCATTTCAAGATTCAGCACCTACCAATATGGCAGTGGTCGCCACTGAAACCCGGTGGACATATACACCGTCCATTCACATCATCACACACTCCACCATTGTAGCATGTAGGACAAGTGTACTGACAGTCGGGACCCCATAGGTTATCAAGACAAGCTATTAAACAAGACAGGTAAAGGGGGGGGGGGGAATATGCGACAGTATGAGATAATGAAGATTTTCAAGATTCAAGATTCAAGATTCAAGATTCAAGATTCAAGATTCAAAATACATTTATTTCCTTCTCATAATCATAATCAAATACAAATACATTCACAAAAAGAACGTGGTGGAAGGAGACGAGGGTCCCAAGAAGCACTTGGCTTGTGGTGGGGTCGCCTTTACAGTACCTATTTACATACAATATTAAACAACAATCATAACATACAAAAAAAAATCAAATCTAAAAGATAAAAAAGAAAAGAAAAGAAAAAATCAAGAAAAATCTGCAATATGTGCTACTGACTATATTGTACAAAGTATATATTCTTTAAAGTACGAGTAAATGTATGGAGTGAAGAGCACGTTTTAGTAGAGTCATTTAAGTTGTTCCAGAGTTTGGGACCAGAAAAACAAATATTTTACAAATATTCATTCTTGCACATTGAATTGAAAACATGATAATATTAACACATAACTGTTTACTCGAAGAGATATGAGCGATACGGATATACATGTATACCATATTATATCAACAGTGTTATATTTGACATAACATTAATAGTGCACTCTGTATCGTCATGATAGGGATAATTGTTTCAATTAAAGGTACACCCTACTATATGGTGTCTACGTGTGAGCATGCTTGTGCTGTTAATAGTAGTGCAGTTCTAGGATGTATCTTTGATGAAAAATATCGTTATCGTTACCGTTATCGGACAAGTGTGACCAGCCCTTTAACGTACTCAAAAACAAGAAAGTTCTAAGTTCTAAGCAACAAAGTTACCTCTAACAATAAGCCTCAACAGTCCTCCTCTATTGATCTGATTTTCGTAGAAGTAATGATGAATCCCTGCATGGTCCTCTTTGTTAGCCTTGCTGATGTAGAGTTCGTTCCCAGAAACACT